>OZ024892.1:39114469-39799469 GCA_964017195.1 Siderastrea radians
AGTTTTGCGAAAAACATATCGAGATTTTTTGAGCCTCTCATGCAGTTTTGTTTGAATGGGATTATTAAGAGTAGTATAGCTCCTACAGGTAACGATTTAGAAAATGTTTAGCGCTGAGAAATGGTTCAGAGATGATTGTCTTATTTAAAATTCAGCGAATAATGACACAAACTTCACTCCATATAGTTTTCCTTTCAAAGTATACGTAATCTAAGATACAAAGTAGTTTTCATGACAGTTCTTGGCAAATAGTTTGTCCTTTAATCTCACAATAAAAACTAGGTTTTCTGCCGCGATAGAGACGCTCAAACATGAATGTTTATGATCCATAGTACCTTTATTCTGTCAACTCGCAGAAATGTTGTATACTTCACCCCGCCGCTCGGACAGAAAATGCGACCAGGAATAATGTTTTATTAGAGATAAACGTTCATGTATACCCAATGGCCTAATGCCGGTCAGTTTTTTAAGACAAAGTTTGTTGGTTAAAGGAAAACAATCAGGGCACCGAATGTTTACAACTAATTTGCTAGACTTTGTAAAAAGTAGGTATTCGTCAGAACTTGAGATCTTTAGGCACCGGTCATTGTTCAGTATATGCCATTCAAGTGTCTTCGAAAACATTTCGAAAAGTTGTTTTCTTTCGACAAGATTTAACAGGAAAATATTCGGATTCTGTCTGGCAAGAAGGAAATAACATTATAACCAATGATCAATCCGAATTTGCGATGTGTCCCACTCAGAGAAATAATTTTGACAATGAGCTAAACGTACAATCAAGGAAAGCGACTTCTTGAAATTTGCCGCGCGGACTTTAGAATATTCAATGACCTAGATGGCAGAGAGCCACATTTCACAGGAGAAACGGAACAAGTGTCGTTAACTACGCAATATGTGATCAAGCCGGTTTATTTTCGCGTGTGGCAAATTTTATTGTTAAAGAGCCGTCCTGTTTATCACTGAGGTCATAGTCCAGCAGTGATCTGGCTAAACATTGAAACGCATATTTATAAACAGGGTGCAATACCTGAGAAAGATACTTTGACGCGTTTACCGAAACAACTTCTCGGTTGGGAGAATGACTCTACACAAAAATTTCAAAGATGCGCTACGCTCTCCAAGTATACACATATGCTACGTTTCTGAACGACGACGAATCAACTGTGAACGTAGAACACATTCTTATTGCAACTGCAAAACGCTGCCTAAAGATAAAAACCATTAAAAGGCATAAACATGTCCAATCATCTTCAAACAAAAAATGGTTTGATGAAGAATGTGCCTGAAAAAGCACAAATTAAGGAAATTGGCAAATGAAAAACACAGATATCCCTTTAAATGTCATTCTCCGTGAAGAATATCATACTGTCTTAACGCAGTACAAGAAACTACTGACTCATAAAAGAAATGAAAACAACAAGAACAAGATTTCTGAGCTAGGGGATAGCGCACTCAGTTCAGATAAGAAACAATTTTGGAATTGTCTAAAAATCAATGGATGACTCTGTGAAATTGAAAGATACTCCACAAATTTCAGAGACATTTCCAGTCTGTCCATTCCGCAAAACGTTATCAGTGATTTTCGAAAACAAGAAGACAACAAAATACGTTCACATCCCTTGGCTTCATCACAGAAATCAAAATACGTACAGCAGCAAAAAAAATTTGAAGAATAGCGAATGTCCTTATTCAGACAAAATACGAAACGAAATGATTAAAGCGTTTTAACACTATTCTCGAATGAACCTTCAAATTGCCGTTGAATTTGTGTTTCTAGCTGTCTAGGAAAATCATTTTGTTCAATTTTATAAACCAAAGACTTCTGGGGCATGTCAACTCACTGAACATGCCTCGCAAATCTGAAATCAGCTTTTCACCGAAACTACTGCAAAGCTGATACAACTTGTTAATGTATTTCTAAACAATATTTCAGCTGGCCAGACCAGCTTTCTTCAGGTTTAAGGTGTTACGAAATAACAAAATGGAATTACAATATTATATATGGAGAATGTCGCAATACACAATTGTCTAAAGGGAGGGGCGGAGATGACCTACAATAATAATGTAAAAGAAATAGGGGTATTTTATTGATGAGCAATGCAATCCATATGATCTGACATCACAAATCCGATCTCGGATTCTCCCAAATTCCGAAGAGACTGGCCTTAGCATAAATTGTTCAAGCCAGCCTAGTTTTACCGATACCTCAGTATTTTTTGCAACTTCTGCCGAAAAAAAAAACAACATTCCCCAATTAAGGTAATTACGAGTTTACAAACAGGCATTTTCCTCAATCACGCCATTGGATGTTTACATGTTCTTTACTGGACTTTGATAAAATCAGGTATTCAGTGAGAACCTGAGATCCTCATGTGAAGGTCTTCTGATCATCATCTCTATTACCGTGAAAAAAGCCGTTCACCTTGGAGGTCACCGGGAAAACGTATCTCATACGCATGCGTATGAGGCATTTCTCTTGCATATTTTAATTGAATTAAATAATCCTCTACCGACTTCGTTCTCAGGGCCTTCTGAATGCAGAGAAGGCCCTGGGAACCTGACGAGGTTGATCCTCTACCAAACGAAACGCAGAACTTTTGCACACCGCTCTATCTTACATTTTGCGCAATGCCTCCCTCCCCCCCCCCCCCTCCCAGGACTTCACACTCATTTGCCCATGGCTCGGATCCAAACGTGTTTTAATCGAATGGGCATGAGCCAACTCATGAATGAAATTACGAAAAAATCTTCGTGATCATTTTCACGAAACAATGGCCTCGCTCAGAAACTAGAGGCTCTTTAACATAGTTTCGCCTTTCCTGTACAGGTTGCAAGAAAGCCCAATAGGTTTTTAAACAGGCCGTTTTCACCCACCCCACCCCGCGGAACACGTCGGAGTTACTGTTACCCAATGACGTGATTGTTATTTTTTACGAAAAGCTAATTCACTTAGCTCTTTGCAGCCCCTGATAAAGGTTAGCTTTGTCTAACCGAAATAGTGGGAAACTTCCATTAAAAAAGGACACAGAATAACGTATTGCACTTGCGTTTACTTTCGAAACATACTAAATAAAACCTTCTTCTCTACCACAAGAAATCATGGTCAAAGATTATAATTTTCTTTAAGTTCCCGTTCTTACACAAGGAGCCTGTCCACAGTCTTTTTGAGGATACCACTGTCCCTCTGGGGGTGAAAAATATGTCGAGTCGACACACACTTAATCGTGACCGATTAGTAGACTTTGACACTTTAATAAAAGTTTTTCATTCATTGACATACTTTTAAGTATGTAAAAAATCTGATCTGCAACATGAGTCAGGCTCAAAAGCAAGGTACCATCCACAAAATAAACTGCGAGTAGTCTCTAATTTTGGCGATCCCGGCGAAATACACGCGCGCTCGCGCTCCCCTCGTGTCGCATCTCCTCGAAATTTCTCGGACGCGCGTATGTATTTCGCCCGCCTCACACTCCTGTCTGTCCGTACGTCTTTTCAGTAATAGATCACAGATGACGTCAAAATATGGTAAGAACAAAAAAGTGGCCCACGAGCCGTGAGGCGAGTGTGTCACTGTTGTTGTTACTACATTTTGACGTCTTCTGTGAGCTATTACTGAACAGACGCACCTCAACATGGAATCTATTTGTTTTATATAACAGAGAAAGAAAATATACAAAAAAGCAAGATAACTCGAAAGCGGGTCCTTTCCCCTCTTTGACAAACACGAAAATAGCGATTTGACGTAATCTATTGTCTACACAAAATGAAGCAAACTCATTGGTTGCTATGCGTAGCAAAGAATTGTGATTGGTTCAGGGAAATCACGCCACTGTCAAACTTGAATCGAGCGATGACGTAATCTATGCGTCTGTCCTCTAATAGATCATAAGTGAGAACCAATCAAAATGCGTGTATAATTGAGCTTGTTATAAGACATGATAAGTTTTGATGCTGTCAAGAATATGTTGATAGAGGCAACAAGCACGGTCTCGTCCCCTTCCGCAGCAGTGACCTGTGTCCTGGAAACCTTTCACGGAGGGATGTTAATTAATTGTTACAAACTCACAATATGACCATTTGGTGAAAATGAAAGGAAATCTCCTAAATTGTTGAACTTAAACGTTTTCAGAATCTTTTTTTTTTTTGTGAATGTTCATGAGACAATATTAACATGGACGAAAGTATTCCGCAATTGAGAGGATTAAGGGTCTAGAAAACAGGCATTCGGTTTCCTCGATCAGGCCACCGGACGTTTACAACGTCTTTACTGGACTTTGACTTTGTCATCTGATTATCGTTTCTTTTGTCAGGTATAAAAAGAAAAAAGTATTTTGGAAAAGATTTCGTTGTTTTCTCAGTACACTCACGAGTCGCTGGAGGAAACTACCCTGTTTTATTTGGGGAAAAAATATCTTCACTTATCAAAGCTTTCGTCAATGCTAATAGATCCTTAATATCGATAACATAGACCCCATACTGCATGCATACTTCGCCCCGCCGCGATCAGGAATAATTTTTCAGAGTTAAACTTATACCCAGTGGACTTACATTTTCCCATGGTTCGGGCCCACGCAACGCCGTTCAGTTTTTAAAGACAAAATTTGTCGGTTAACAGAGAAATTTTGCTCGATCATGCCACCGAATCTCTTTACAACTTATTTTCGAGACTTTGATAAAAGCAGGTATTCGTCAGAATTCACTTGTCATCTGACCGTCAAATTCTTTTTTCATTATATTTCCCAGTTTTTAAAAATTGCAAACTTCGTTCAGTATATGCAATTCAAGTGTTTTAGAAAAGATTTCGCTGTGTCAAATAGACTTACAGTGCGTACAGTTGAAAGAAGCTACATTAAGATATGTTTTACGATTAACGGATCTGTATTTGAACTTAGATATCTTCGCCAATTTTAATCACCGTCTTAAGTTAATGACAGCAGACCCTAGTCAAACCATAACAGATCTATATTACTCGTTTTAATTACTCGTATCAGTTACTCCACAGGCAGCCCAAGCTCACGCCTCAAAAAAGCGAAGAATTTATTAATTATTTATGACCCAAAAAATACACAAAGACGCAAGAGATGAGTTAGTTTTATTCATTTTACTGAAAAAATGTTGAAATTTAGTTTTATTTAACCGGTTCGAAATCGACCTTATTTTATTCCCCATACAAAGTCTCAAATTGTAAACGGCCGCTTGTAACCCAATACCGGTTTCTCCCGACTCGAGAACCATTAATAATTGATAAATTCTTCGCTTTCTCGAGGCGTGAGCTTGGGCTGCCTGTGCTTACTCTCAAATGTCCTGATTAGTACAAAGCTGGGATTACCATAACTATAAATAACTCTCAACAATTAACCTGTTTTATCACCTCATTATGCATAGGCTCCATATTAAAATATATTTCCATGTTGTTTTGTTGTTTTCATTTCAGGATACGGCTTCAACTTTGACAAAGCTCAATCCCAGACAAAATGTTTTCATCAAAGAGTGCAGTCTTTCTCTTTTTCTTCTGTACGTGGTATGCTTTTGCATTTCGGATGAAAAACGTGCGCTTTAAATGCTTCAACAGAGGGATTTTGATGGATGGAAAATGTGTTTGTAAGGATGGCTTTTCTGGCGATTTCTGCCAGATAGGTAAACATGCAAGTTGTCAAGGGAAGAGATTGCTTACCACCGTATATGATATCATATCTCCCACTCATTCGTTTTCCTTCATCTTTTCTATTCACATAATCCTGTCTTTCTGCCTGTCTCTCTCTCTCTCTCTCTCTCTCTCTCTCTCTCTCTCTCTCTCTCTCTCTCTCTCTCTCTCTCTCTCTCTCTCTCTCTCTCTCTCTCTTTCTTTCTTTCTTTCTTTCCTTCTCCCTTTATCATAGAATTTATTTTTGGCTAATACAATAAACTAGACTAACTGTTCGTTTCGTAGGCTCGCCAAATAATATTTGTCCAGATGGTTCCTTTTGTCCTGGCCGAGCATGTTGTCCAGTGATGGGAACCTTTGTTTATAACTGCTGCCCTCCAGGACAGAAGTAAGATATCTCCTTACTTTGTTTCACATAATTTCTTCCTGCAAAAATTCTTTTGCCAGTGTGAATATCTCTCGTCCCTGATGTTCAGGATGTGTGGGACTTCAAGACCATTTCTAAGTAGATTTTGTCACTGCAAAAGTATTCTAGTACCCAGACCAACGCTGTTCAGTTGTTTGCGTACGTGCAGCTAGTTCGTAACTAAAGGCATAGCCTGCGTAGCAAGCGTTTCCGTGGGGTTTTCGGCCGCCCGTTCGAGGCGTTTTTCGCTTTTTGGCGGCGCAAAAATTGGGGCGAGCGCAACACTGATGGAAGCAGCTTTTTTGCGCTCGCCCCAATTTTCGCGCGTTCAAGAAGCGAAAAATGCTTCAAACCTGCGGAAATCCCCACGGAAACGCTTGCTACGCAGACTACTAAATGCTGGTTTCCATATGATCGCTACGATCACTGGCAAAAACGTTCAGCAATCGTTGCGATTATGTGGAAACCACTTTATAGCGATCGTAGCGATCACAGCAATGATATGGAAACCAGCCTATATGCATGGAAACTGCTCAGCGATCAAAGTCGCAATGACCCCTCAACGTTTTTGGTAGCGATCGTAGCGATCATATGGAAACCAGGCTTACACTGTAATTCGTTTGCACATGATCAATTTTCCCTTGAGGTTTGGGAAGTAAAACAAACACGGTGTTTAAGAATAAAAACCTCGAGAAATATCATTTAAGACAGGCCGTAATTACAGTTTTCAGGCATTAAATAAAATTCACAATCCCTTATCAGCACTTTCAAAGGGACGTTTTCATAACAGACACAAACCAAACAAACATCCTCCAGTTCTGATAAAAAATACCTAAACTATTAACGCGACTTAAATTCGCATTAACTGTTTCCATAAGGCTAGGACGTACAAGCAAACTCGTTCCCCTACCGTAGTACCAGGTAACCAGAGAAAATGAGTGAAAACTCCTTTGGGTTTTTGTTGTGTTGCAATATTTTGAAAAGCCTTGTGCCTTTATTAGATAGCCTGCGGAGTGAACTACAAGATGAGGTAAGGGACGGACCATTTGAAAAGTTATGGGGGGGGTGAAGTACAAAAAAAGTTCGTGTAAGGGAAAATTGAGTGGAAAAAATTCAAGCACAGCGAATAGCCAAGAAAAAAAGTCCATGCATACGGAAAAAAAAATATTCCTGCAAGGGAAATGTTAACGAAAAAACATTCGTGCAGCTCGAAAATACCCCACCCCCTCCCCCCATAACTTTCCTAATGGTCCGTCCCTAATTTTCGTGGGTTGTGTCCCTCCTGGGGGTCCAGTGACGTCATCCAAACTGGTTTTTACTCTACATTGTTTAGCCAAAAACAGTTTTTTCTCTGGATTAAGTTCCATTGAACTCGATTGGGTTCGATTTCCGAACGTTCGATGCCTATCCGGGGTTTAAAACAAAGGGGAAAGCCAGTCGCTAATTCAGAAAAGGTGGTCGTGATCGCTTACGGGAGCAGTCGCTTACGAGAGCTTTTCATTACAGAGTTTGAGTAACAATTCAAACGGGGTTTCACGATGCTGGTCGTAATTACAGCTGGTCGCTTACGAGAGTGGTCACAAGGACAGCTTCGACTGTAATTTAGTAATTCTACCCGGAACGGCCAGTTTGCGGGTAAATAAAGGTGGAGATATAAGAATTCAACAATGAACTTTTGTTTCGCATTACAGTTATCAGAACCTGTATTAAAGGGACACCCTGTATTAAGCGGGCGCTAGCGAGGGTCCCAAGGGTGTCTGCTTAATACAGGTTTCACTGTATAAAAGAACGACTCTTATTCTAATGCTTCCTTTGATAATAATTCTTTTTCATAATTTATGTGGAATATCCTAAGCCAATTCAAATTTAGGGTATCTCGGACAATTGAAATAGAATTTAAGAGAAAAACAAAACATAAAAAATCCTGTTACCTTAAATTCACCAAGCTATAGCAGCAGAAGGTTAAGGCAACTTCGCACAACGTGCCGGGCGAGGCACTTTCATTGGTTTGGTTCCCATTCGCGCCATTTTTGGAATTAGATGTTTCATTTTGAGCTTGGTTTTTCTTCTTTATTTTTCCTTCAGGGACTCCTTTGTTAGCCCAGCAGAGCGCTGACGTATCCTTGAGTACGGGACTAAAGACACCACTACCACCCATTAATTTGATTTGTCATTTTTGCTTATGTTTGCAGGTGCATGTTCTTGCTTGGTTTTTGCTACACATAATGCCTTAGAATTGGGCACAACATCCTCGGGACATCAATGATTGGCTGACTTAGCCTCACCCCACTGATTGCTAGAGAAACTTCTTTGAAGAAAAAAAAATCTGCGATAATTTACAAATGACAGGCTTATTACCATTTTTCGTGATTTAAAAAGTCAGTATAAGAATATGAAGGCAAGCGTGAAAAATAAAGTGTGATAGCATAACTGGTTACGTTGAGACCTCGTTTCTCACCGGGAGGTATACTGGACTTTTCAGCGGTCAAACGTATGACGCGTGCGCAGTTCCCAGCACAATTTTACAACGAAAATGAAGTTTTACATAAGCTGCGGTTACAAAACCCTAAGTAAATATGATTTCCCCAGTACAATTTTTTCCGTGGTAAGATAGCCGGGGGTTTTATTTACCCACTTAATAAAGGTTACAGGTAACCAGGGAGTCTTTCTGGCGGGGTAGCTTTCGCGGGAGAAACCAGGGCAAATTGAGAGATTATTGTGCATTGCTCCTGTCATTTTGTACTGTTACGGTGATGCTTAGCTTTTTCATACGTAATGTTTTTCTTTATGAATCAAATAGGAAGACGAAGAAACCATTCCAACGGGTACCATAACAAATCCTAGCCGTGGTCAGTTACACTGCCTGAGAAGCGAGCGATTGCAGAATACCCCGCAACTCCCACGTCACGGTGACGTGTCCGAACCCTTTGTAAAAACGACAGAAACGAAAAATAATAGGTACCACTGTTATTCAACGAGACACCAAATGAACTGCGGGGTATTCTGCAATCTAGCCAATTATTTCGATATACACATAAAACGTGCTGTGATAAATTAAGATTTAGGACTCGCAGCATTTTGCGAAAACAAGCCATCTTCAGTCTTTTTTGAGCCACATGTAAATCAGGTCAACCAGCTGATCACGCATTGCACGTGCAGTGTCCATAAGTCAGCTTTACTTTTCACTTCTGAAACCGTTCCTGAAACTCCCCCAAAAGCCTTTTACGTAGTGTACGTGCTCAAAATGAAGTAACTGTCATACGCAAGTTTAATCGACACAAAATTTGGTTTGCCGTGACATTTCAAACATCGTTTCTTTACGAATTTTACGCTCGTAGACGTTTGCTAATTCAAAATTCAAGGCTCTGAAAAACAAGAAGTGCTGTTGCGTTTTGCGTTTGACCACTGTTAAACATTTGATTCACCGAGTCGCTCGTTTTGATTCTCCCGGAGCCGGTAACCGGTCGTTTAGTTCCGCTGGGAGGCCCTCAGGCTCAAAAATAAGAATGGCGGCTGGTGCTACTTCTCTTACGGCTAGCTATTTACCTTTCTTTTTTCCAACAAACACATCTAGTTATCAATAAGCATAAAGAAAAAAAACGCAGAATTCAAATGCGCTTGAATTTTCTTTAGTTTTCCAAGTTATGACAGTCTGTGCATAATGTTTAACGATTATTGGATCCACTTGGTTAGTTCCTTGACTTTGATGATAAGCTAATGAGCGTTCGTTCACTTCTCTTACATTCCCGTTCGCCACTTCTCACTCGATTTTCTATGGACCTCATCAAAAATGATCGACAAAACTTTCATTGTTTGGCTTTTTCAAACAATCGATAATGTAATTTAGAAAAGAGTAACAAATGCGCCTTTCTGGAAGTTTTTTAGTCCCCATAAAAAGCTTACGAGATGAATTTTTGTCTGATTTTTTTATAGTTGTTTATTACGTCCAAAGAACGAAATTAATAATTAATTGGATAAACAAGGAAAACCGTTTTTTTTTTTGGAGTCGCCTGTGTCACTAACAGAATAAAAACATCTTTCTCATCAGTTTTATGGTCGCTCAAGGACGCGTATTTTAAGCTTAAAGATGGGTTTAATCCGGCGGCATAGCTGAAAATTTCGGCTGAATTGTGCACTTCTTGTTACCGACCTAAAATTTGGCACACAGAGAGAGACTATCGAGGAAAACGTTTTTAGCTATAGAGCCACCTTTACAGTTACGCCGTTTCCATGGAAACTCATTTAAATGAGCTACACGTGAAAAGCCATTTCCTACGTATTTTAGAGGACACTGGGATATCAGTCGGCGTAAAGGGATGGCCAGTAGCGGCCAGATGTAGAAAGGGATTAAATGTTGTCGCCATGGTAACCACATCCTTATTTATGCGTGTAAATTAATTTATGCCATTTATGCAGCGTTTGCTCGTTCAGATCAGGAAAACGATAATCACACATCATTCCTTCTTTAGTATATCTCGTCAGAGGTAAGACGTTGCAACTTGCCACGTGTTACCATGGCAACCGAGTTCAGTCATCGTCTTGTAAAGCTAAGAAAAAATTAACATGGAATCTGTTTCTTCTGCTGAGTTAATTTAACTTACGACCGCGACTGGCTCTACTGGCATACATGTTGAGTCCTTCTCGATCAAAATGCTTCATGAGAACTATTCTCTTATACATCTTCCATCACACACGCACAATGAAGTGCAAGGCAAATTAGCTCTACAGTACTTGCATCTATTGTTCCTACAGTTGATCTTGCAGCCACAGCGGACGAGCTCTTGGCAGGAAATTTTAGCTTCAGGCAGTGTGCACCATCTTAGTTGCCACGTTTCCTCAGTGGACGTCCAGCCCCATCCTCCTGGGTGCGGTAGCTGGGGCACTAGTACGGTTGATTGGCCCCAAACGTGTCCTCCCTGGTAGGTCACCCGTTTAACATGCTGTTCCAGCGCGTCCCGCGTCGGTGGCAGTCCCTTCAAGTCTCTTCCTCTCTTGGTAAACAAATACTTCCTGGCATCGTTAACCTTGGAAAAAGGGCACATACATTTTTAATGTTAAATCATACAATGAAGAATAAATAACAATACAATTATCAATCTGCCTGTTGCCATACCTTGTCTAATGTGCTGGTTCTGTCATACATCAGCACAATGAATCGCTCGATGGTGGCCAGAGTCTCGTCAGTGATGGAAGAGGGACCACTCGCCAGCTCGACAAACGCCCTAGTAACTTCAGGGTAGGTTTCCCACGTGTTCCACGCTGTTTTCTTTCCATGCCGGGCAAAGAAGGACGTCGTGTCACTCCCAGTCAATGCGTGAAATATGGGAAGGATCCTCGATCTCACAGGACCTAATGCTGAGGCATAACGATGGGTCGGTAGGATCTTGTGATTCTTGCCTGTTCCGAACGATATCCATAGCTCTTTGATTCCTAAGGCGTGTACAGCAGCCACTGCCAAAACAACCACATCAGTGTCCACAGTACGGATCATGATAGAATTATGCCCCTTATCCACTGCATCAGCCACATGGACCATCATCCGTGTGTCTGCTTTCTCGTGTGAACAGGGTGACAGCTTCTCGCTTGTGTGTGTTGAGGGATAACACAATACATCCTTGCTATTAGTTACTATAACTTACTTGCCATCGGTCTCAATTTTACCAGCTTGCTGGGACAAAAATGCAAACAGTTCCTTCTTATTTTCGTCCGGCCGCAGGAATGTTTGCCAGTTTTGCGGTATCGTCGCTGACGGTAAGACTCTCTTTCTGGCTCCTTTTCCTCGCTGGGCTCTCGTGGTGGCTTTTAAACGCTTGGCCAAGTACTCGTCCCATACAACATCCAACCTTTGGACATTTTCCATGGAACTGGATAGGTATGGTAGAAAATGTTGTCCCTGTACTCAAGGAAGGTCTTGCAAACCCTTGGTTTAAGCGTTTGAACTGTGGCAGCTCCATCGAGAATGAGCACAGAAGGGGCCGGTTTGTCATCTGATGTCTCGATCATCTTCTCTATGTAAGGTATCAAGTCACTCTTCGAGCCTTGTCTGATTATTCCTCCATCAGATAGAGACGGTGGGGATCCTTGATTTTCATGCGAGAAGAACTCATCAAGGTTGCCTTCGCGATTCTGACATCCAATGTAGAGTTTTGGAAAACAATTGGCAGTCAGTTCGGGCCGACTTTAATTTCAGCTTGTCTCTGTCAGGCTTTGTCTTAGCAGAAGACGTCCACAAACAGAGGTTATTCCTTGAAATGCTGTCCTCCAATGGCTTTAATCGGTCAATCAGCCGTTCCTTTACAAACACCGTATACTGCTCCTTTCCTAAAGTGTCAATCTTGCGCAGCGTGGTACACATTGAAGTGTCCGCAATATCTTTGAACATCAGTGAAACACGATCTTCACTGGTTTCTTCAAATGGATTTCCCAGCTCCTCTATTGTTGACACCAGAGTGCTGACATGATTCTTGAACCTTGTTTGACTGGCATGAGACTTTTCGTGATGGGGCAACTGGGTATGCTGGTCTTCATCACTATTTTCAAACTCCTTAACCAACCTCGCAAGTTCAGGACCAGATACCATCCACCTTAGCAACGCACTCGGATTCTTTGTTAGACCTGTCGTCCCGCCGTCCCCTTTGATGAGCTCATTATTCTGCTCATGCGCCTGGTCCAGTGGAATGGCAGAGAAGGCATTTGCAGTCTTCTGCACAGTAAACTTCCCACTCTGAAAACTCTCTGTAGATTTCTGGTTGCTTAGATTGCAGAGCTAACATATCCCTGATGTGCACGAGAAGCCACCTTACGTAGTTCGTGTGGTCGAGCGCGCACATCCAAGCAGCAATTCCCACCAATGCCTCGGTGTACAGGGTGAAGCTCGACTCTCTGAAAGATCGCACGAGGGTCAGTATCAGCAACTCAATTTGTAGAGTGATGTTCCAGTACTTTAAACTGTGGGATCATGGTTTCTTTCTTACTTCTCCACGTGGAAAAGGAATCAGTCTCTTCTCCCTCTTTAACAGACTCGACGTACTTCCTGTATGCCCGTTTCTGAAGAATGAACAAACTTGTTGCAGTTACTTGGTGTGCGTACCTAGTGCACGTAATGTGTGCACAGTTGACAAGCGACTCCGCTCTTCCTGCTGTTGTGATCTCAGCTTCTGATAAAACTTCAACCCATCCACTGCCAGCGAGCCAGGTCCTGATAGCTTTTAGCGCCGCCTGCTCGATGTGAAGTCCACCAAGCATAATTACCAGATTATCCTCCCCTGCAATGTCCTTCTGAGCCCACTGAATAGTTTTCACTAAAGCAAAGAGTGGCTGGTCGCAAGCAATAACCACAGTTTGCCCCGGGTTTACATAGCTCTACGGCTTTACTAATAACAGTTATGGCGTGGCTTATCATCGCCACGGAATGAGCACAATCCGAAAAAAGAGGCAGTAGTGAGCTTGTGTCTGTCTCTCAGCGTAAAACGCAGACCACGAAATTACTTCAGCTTTTTTTATTTCGGACTTTGCTTTGATCGTTAATTTTCCTCTCTCTAACTATAGCCTTCACACTTCTAGTGTCCGTCTCAGTCTTTCCAGCTGTGTAGATCTTGTTGATATCCTCTAACCATTCGACTTCTTTGCTGATTGCATCAGCAATGGTACTCTGATTACCGATCATCGTGGACTCTGAGACTGGGCTTACAGAAGGCTTGCCGCTCTTCGATACAACAAGCTGAGACACTGGTGTAGCTTGCAGGCAAAGGATTGATGCACTTTTCAGGCGACGACTCCCCCAAAATAATTTGTCCCATGTCATGGCCTTCCTCAGTGGTACTAGGGTGTTAAATGAGAGAAATGCTTGTGCCATGGAAAGATCCTGTTGCTGTTGTGGACGAAGGGTTGTGGTCTATGTTGTCCACAACAGCAGTAGTAAGAACCTGTCCACGTAGTTTAGGAGGGCATACCGTTCCATTCTCTTCATAATGTTCACACACAGCATTGGCAAGGTCTGATGACAGGCGCAGTACCCTGTCATATGACACAGATAAACCTAAAGCGCAAAGTTTCTCTACTAATTCCTTTCTTCTTGTTTTAACGTGCATCAGTGCACCTAAGTATAAAGGTACGGGGGGTATTCCCTGGTTTCTACTATGCCTAACAGACCCATCAGTAGATCTCCGCCCATGCTTTATACTGTTGAACTTTATAAGCTGCGCTATAGAGAGAGCAGCTTGCTGATTTCCCTGCTCGTGAGATTGCTCATTGGTGCCTACAAGAATCATCTTGACTAATGTTAGCAAGGACGGCGATACAGAGCGTTGTTGGCATGCTTGGGAAAACGTCCCATTGAACAGGTCACTATTGTTGAACATATCGTCCCTCACAATTTCGGCCGCCCGTGCAAGAGACGTTATTTTACTATCCTGCTCTCTTTCAAGACTCTCTGACAGTACTTGCGCGAAACTGTTTTCAAACACCAGCAACACCTCCCTCCCCTTCGGATATGCACTCAGTCCTGGGATGCTAACAAGAAGTTTGTCTTTAAATCGCGTTGAGTGTACAGAATGATCCCGTGTCGGTGCGCCTAGTTCCTGTAACCTTGTCAAATATTCCCTCTTGACATCGGACAGTTTTAACACCTTACAGTCAGAGGTACACATTTTGCAGTCCTCTAACTTACGTACGATCTCAGAAAAGGCTACTCTTTGCTGCGTTGATTCCTCTACCTGGTTCACGACGGGCTGTTGTCTAGTACGCGCATATAGTGCAACTAAACATTGTTTATGGTACTGACTTTTCAGTGCTACCATGTCCCCAGCACTAAGTTTCCCTAAAAGATTAAAATTGTTTACCTCCATGGCAACAGCTCGAACACGAGAATCTAGCTCCAATGTGCTCGCCCGAGATAGCGGGTTCCCCTCAGTGGCTGCTCCCCCCGCAAAAGAAACAGACTTCTTGTCCTACAGACGCACTAGGGAGGTCAGATCTTGTGCACTTTCCACTCTCATCGGGTTGCTGCAATACGTTTCCTTTAGCTGGCTTTCTTTTCCTCTCCAGCCTCTTCAATTTGGTTGCGTTGTACTTACGCGGCATGACTTATGCCATGAAGCATTATGCTTCAAAAGTGTCTCAACAATCCCCTCCCCTTCATCCAGCTTCGCTAAGTCAAGCTGAAGTTCTCCAACCTCATAAAAACTCTCTAAATCCTTTTGAAGTGTGATGTATCCAGCACCACGGTTACTCTGTTTCGAGTTTGCTGGGCATTCCCTCTTCTCGCTTGTGTTTTCTTGGCAAAATACGCATTTGCTCCAGTCAACGCTGCTGGACACTGATGCATTTTGGCTTGATTCCTCCATATTTGGCCTACATCACGGCTCAGCTCTACCAGATGGTCACTAGAAATGCGGCTTACAATTTTCTCTTTCGAAAATAATACTAAGAAAATAATATTGCCGAAACACGCGCAATGGAAGACAATGACACTATGCACGCAAGCAAGGAAAAACTTTCTATTGAAATTTGGCACGCTTAATTAGAGCACTAAAGTTAGAATTGTTCTGTACGAATGACTCATTAATACAACAAAATTTATTATTGTTGAAAGTAAATGTTAAAACTATTACGAAAGTTTTACTTTTTTCGTGAAAATTGTAGTGTCATTTCCGAGTAACTGAAAAAGGACCAGCTATCTTCGCGGGGGGTCTCAGCAAGGCAAGACTTCTACGCCGTTTATGCGCCATACGGTGAGAACTGAGAGTGGTTCTATAGCAGAAGTGAGTCACCTGGCGTATTTCTGTAGATCTGCAAAATATGACATGAGTAACAAAATGACACAATTTTCCAGCTATGCCGCCGCACTATCAACTAAGTTTAGAGCACTGGGGGGCAAATTGAGATTGGGCATGCAATACAT
This sequence comes from Siderastrea radians, assembly GCA_964017195.1. Lineage (NCBI taxonomy): Eukaryota > Metazoa > Cnidaria > Anthozoa > Scleractinia > Rhizangiidae > Siderastrea > Siderastrea radians. Next base: position 39,130,421 of record OZ024892.1, read on the forward strand.
CCCTCGAGCGGTGGACTTAAGAGGGACTAACTCTTCAACTTTCAGTTTAACTTCAACTATCGTTTTTTGGCGTTCCAAATGTCGAAAAATAAACGAAGAATGTTCTTCTTGTCTTTGTCTTGAAAACGCTTCAGAACGATCTGGTCCGAGTGAAAAGGTCGCTGAAGAGTTACCAGTTACCGTGATTAAGTGGCGAGCGACAGATACATGCAGCGAAATACGTTACTATGATGTTTGTTAATTCTCTTAGGTCCAATAAAACAAATTGTGGCAAATTTTGAACATATTTTGAAACTTACCCATATGTTACAACGTGCGATTATTTTAGCCAATGAGCTATAAATGAGGACCAGACATATTGCAGAGCAATGTAACGCAACACTCCGACTTTGGAAATTTCAAATTTCAGTCTCTGGCACGGTGGATTGTACAAACAAAACGCTCTCCAGTTAAGAGGGCCGAAGAGAAAAAGCGGAAAAAAACTTGAATTTTTTTTCGATTTTGAAGAAAAGGTGAAAAACTAAAACTTTTTCGCAATTGGTGAAATGAAACAACAAATCAGGCTCACAAATTAAAGGGGCTTAGGGCTCCAACGCTATGCCCTGTCTGGCCTCAAAAAAGCGGGGCTTCTGGGCTCCGGGCCAAAGGAAACTGAGCTCCAGCGCTCCAGGGCTCCCGTGAATTTGATCAAGGGCTCCATGCTCCACTACACTTTTTTGCTTTAATCCAAAATCAAACCCTAAAATCAATAAAAAAAACAACAATTTTTATTTATAAACGCTGTTTAAAGTTTGTCTCTACTCTACTCGCGTTTTACAGTTAACCTGAGTTATTTATCAATGAATACGTTTAATATTTGGCACAGTCCGTCAGGGACGCTTCAAGGTTCGAAGGTTAAAACACAGTAGAAAGACCACTATTTTTCCATACCACCATGTGACAGGCCAGATCCGAAAGTCGCGCTTCAGTGTTATCCTAGTTTCACGTGGAAAAACACAAACCGTCATGTCGATTGCAGAGAAAGGCAAAGAGGTTCAGTGCGTCAATCGCAGCTGTAGAAAACCAACCAATCACATGTGCAGAGCACCGTGCTTTATAGGTCAGGCCCAACCAGTCGACCTCATCGCCTGATGAAGACTAGCATTACGCAGTCGAAACGTCGCGATCTACATCACAAGTGACCACATAAACGATAACTCTTTCTTATTATACTTCACCACGATGAGGAACTACAACCTTTTAAACAACAAAAAAATACTTGAGACACTGTCTACAGTCGAAGGATGTTATGTGGGGCTCAGTCACCGGATCGTTCTTCCACTGTCTAGGTACGACATAGAAAGTCAATACCCCTATTCAAGCAGTGTCTATATCTCGGTAATTTGGAGTTTAGAACTTTATCAATTAATGAGACAGTTAAAGTGTAGACTGTAATGCACGCCCAGATCACAAAAGAAATAACATCATTACAGTAAAAAAAAAGAATTCTAATTAGCCTCAGTCTAGTTTACTAGCTTTTAACTATCTCCGTCCCGACTACCAGCGATCAACAAACAAGGAACCGCTATACATATACACCTTATTCGAAAATGGCGGAAAATACATTACTCTTTTGTCTATTTGTTAAATGGCCCTTGTTGCCTTGATCCCATCTGCAGAATTCAAAGGAATATTTGGTTTAAAGAGAGGCAACAAGGGCCATTTTGGAATAAAGTGTATGTGTGCGCAGGAATGTCCAAATGTTGGTATTTGGGGCTCCGGGCTCCGTGGCAAACGTTTTGCGGGCTCCGGGCTCCGCAGTAAAATGATATTAGGGCTTCAAGCAACGAAACGATGGCGTTCCGGGCTCCGCGGCAAAGATTTTAGGGCTCCCGGGCTCCCGCGCTCCCGCGCTCTCCCCTTCCTCCCCACCACCACCCCCACACACACACCCCGTCCCCTTTGGCACCTTGAGCAATATCCGAGACAAAAATAAATACCCTGCCATTTATGAGACACTTATTTCAGGATTTAAAGATGGCGAATTAAATCGATCAAAAAGGGAATAATATTTTTCGTTTTGCGTTTAAACACAAATCAAGTATTTTCTCAGGTTTTCTTGAATAGTACTGAGAATCGCCACTGTTCCGGGCATCAGTGACGACACAATCGATTTGTGCTGTTCTTTTGTGCCTTTTGCATTCGAGCCCAGGCTTTTCCGTCCAAATAAATAAACATGGCGGCTATGAGACCAGCATTTTCTTCGTAAAGGGTTTTATATCGGTGGTTTGATTGAATCGTGTTAAGATTAATTACGTTTGACGCCTGTAATACACTCTTCCGTGTTCGAGGGTCACCAGGAGAACTCTACAGCAATGTTGCATCCCGCTTTGGTGTTCAAGTGCAACCCAAAGTTTTGAACGATTCCTTCAAACACACATTTCGGGAGTTTTTATACAAAACAGTGCCAAACTTCGGCGCAAGAGGCGGCGGAAAGACAGCGGGAAAATGGTGGTTTGGAGTGGTAAGACAAACTTTTAACTCCGCTGGATTATATGATGAGAAAACGTTAGCGAGGATTTCCTCCACTTTGTACAGAGAATTCTCGACAGCGTCGTATTGGGAGGTTTATCCCGAAGCCTTCGATGTATTGGAGCATTTAAAGAAGAGAGACTATCTTCTTGCCGTGATTTCTAACTTTGATGAGCGTCTTGATGGTATCCTTGAAAGCCTGTGCTTGAAAAAATACTTTACCTTCATTGCCTGTTCGTTTGATGTCGGAATTTGCAAACCATCACCGGAAATATTTGAGCTTGTGCTTTCTCACTTTGGTGTGAGAGCTGCAGAAACTCTACATGTTGGTGATAACGTTGAACTTGACTATAAACCAGCCATTAAGCTGGGATTGAAGTCTTTGATTGTCAACAGGTTTGCTAGGAATTATAGTGAAGACCATGTTTATCTGGAGCATGTCATAAAAGATCTAAAGCCACTACTAAAGCTTTAAAATACAAAAATTCCAGTGTTTTGTTATTATGACAAATCAAAATAATGTATTTATGCGCAAGTTAGATTTGAGCAGTTCTTATGCTATACTGCTGTGTAGGAACAGTAGTGTAGTGGTCATCATGAAGGATGATCGAAAGATCAAAGGGTCAGTGGTTCGAGGCTCAGTCTCTACATCTGCATTGTATTGTGTTGTTTCCTTAGACAAGAAACTCTACTCCACTTCGTTTCTCTTTACCCAGGTGTATAAATGGGTATGGGTGAACTGTTAGGGAATCCTAACAGAAAAGCTAGGGGTAACTCTGCGAAAGACTGGCATCCGATCCAGGGGGAGTTGCGATGGTCCTAGTTGCTTCAATCATACTACTCGTGGCTGATTCAATCTAGTGGATTGGACACATGACTTTACCTTTTTTATGTTATACTAGATTGCTAGCAGTCCTTTTCTGTAGTGGAGAGCACAAGCCATCAACAGCATGGTGAGGCAAAAAAGCATGAACTCTCAATGGCGTGGCAAGGCTGGAGCGAGGTGAAAAATAAATGACAAACTGCCTCATCTCATTTGCTCCAGGTGTTAGCTTGTTTGTGCACCCTCTTGACTATCCAGAAAAGGAGAACTTGAAGTCTAGTTATACTAGCCTGATTCCTAGAGAGTTTAAAGTCGCTTGCTTTTACATGCAAGTGGGGACCCAGTCAGGGGGGAGGGGTAAGACCCGTGGAAAAAGGAGACTGGAAGGTCCACAGAACACTGGTGAAGAAACTCAGGTTAGGAGTTGGGATTCCTAAGGTGGCAGGCTAGCCTGTGAATACGGCCTCCTCTCATCGCTCATGGCCACGAAGTGCCCCTAGCAGATGGGACTGATGAGAGGTAGCTGTATTTGCAGGCTAGTGGCAGGCTGGAAGAGGAGAAACATTTTACAACAGAAAGAGCATACAGAGGCAGGGGCCAACATAAAATGGTCAGGAACCAGGATAAAAGGGTACAGAAAGTGAAAAGCTCTGATCCAACAATCTCGTCCTTCCCCTACTATCAATAAAACTCAGACCGTCTGTGAATTGAGTAGCCCCGCAGCTCTTAACAACCTCTAATTTCATTGGACCTTGGTATCACGCAGCTCTATTGTTTTCGGGCTAGGGTCCATTGTTTTGTTGTTTGGTGTATTGTTTTCTCAGCAAATCAGAGAAGACCTTGTAAGAGCTGCGACATCGCCCTGTGAATTAGGCATCCTCGGAGACCTAGGGGCAGTCAGGGTGGGAGGTGGGTGAAACATGCAAAATCAGTTCCCACCCATCTTTTAAACTTGCACTTACATGATTCCACCCATTTTGTCTGCCTCACCTTTTGACAAACTGCCTATGGGTTTCCGTGAATTAAGCTTCTTTTCTACCCACCAATATTATTATTCTCTTGTGTCACTACGCACAAGACACATGCCTGCACTGAGGTATGAAATGAGCAGGCCTAAATACGCACCCTCCTTTGACATCACTGGGCCAGGCCACCTACATGAAAACAAATGTTTTCCATCTGCTAGGAGCAAAATTGTACCAAGAGAGCACAGGAATTCAAGTTGCAACTGAAATGTTTGGGAGGTGTACTCCGCAACTTCTCCCCCTATGAGTGGGGGGAGACAGGGGGGTGGGAGACTGGGAGAAAAGGGGGCTGGAGGTGTACGGGAGGCGGGAGAAGAGGGGGCGGGAAGCGGGATTCCCAAGGTGGCGGGAAGCGGGAGAAAAAGAGGAAAATTACGCAACATTGCACAATATTTCGCAATCGAAAAAATGCAAAGGGGCGGGAGCCAAAAAATACAGGGCGGGAACCAGGATTACAGGGTACGGGAAGCGGGAGGTTCAAACCCCCCTGTCCCCCCCACCTATGAAGTACTATGAGTTAAGTCCCAGTATCATTAATTTTTTTATCTTATGACTTCACTGTACATCATTTGTTTCTGGCATAGCTCAGAGACTTGGGTTGAGTGTTTTAAGGTTAAGTGTAGCTTAATCTTGTTCCCAGGGTCCTGCTTCCTTCCTCTTCTCTAGAGAAGACAGAACCTGGGAATAGAGTTTAGCATTTATAAGAGAAATTGTTAGAACTGGAAAAAAGGCATAAACGGGGCTTGGGAGCCAGCACAGTGGCCCTATCCACTGTGCTGGCCCTCTAAATCAAACTGGGTTAGGTTCAAACTGATGATGGCCTTGTTTTTAAGTTAACTTCAAAGAGGCAAAGGCTGCACTGATTGAACAGTGCTAGTATTTTAATAGGATTGCCCAATATTTCAGTTGGGTTGTGAAACTAGCCTTCGTCGGAGGCTAGAAAAACCAATTGAAAATGGAAGCATACAGCTTGCTACAACATTTAAAACAATGGTAAGAAAATGATGATACATGGTAGGTTGAAACAACTTAAAACCAATTGCAAGGCTGATCGGACAGCTAAGAAGGGTAATAATTTTATTGCCCAATATTTCGGTGAGACAAAACTCACCTTCATCAGGGGCTGTAAAAGCTAAGTAAAAATCGAATGAAACGGTTACAAGATTTAAAATGATTAAAATGAAAAGATTAAATATGATTGGTTGACAAACATAGAAAGCGGAAACGTGACTAAAAGCTTTTTTTTAAAAATAGAAATAGAAACAACTTATACTGTTACAAAAGAAACAGAGATGGAATCTAAATATGAACACAATAGAAATTGGAAAGATTAATTGGTTCTCAATTTTCTGGCCTAATTATACCTTTGGAGGGTACTCAGGAATGTTATTGTCAGGGAGGTGGGGAGGCCTTTTTGGGTTGGAAATCAGCATTCTTGGCCTTTTGGGGGGTTAGAAATTTTCTGCTGGACTTTTTTTTGGGGTAGAAAGATTTTGTCAGGACTTTTTTAAGGCTTGATAAAAAGCATGTATATTTATTTTCATGTGAAACAAATGTATTACTTTCATTTACAAATTTAATGTAACTGCATGATGCATGATAGTGAGTAAGTATAAAGTAAATGGTTTCCACAGGTCACCCATACAGGTCACTGTACGTGTTACCGATAAACAAACAGGCTAAACAGTGCCCCCTAGCCCTAAGTCAGTGTAAAACACCACCTAGTATGCCAGGGCTGGGACACTGTTCCCTGTGTCAGCACAGTGTCCTGTGGAATGTAACCTGTAAGATATACCTCCCCCCCCCCCGAATATCCCAGGTAGTTGAATACATTTTAATATTCTAATATCCATGGCTTGATGGCAGCTCCAAGAAGTCTATATCCCGTCCTGCTCTGTTGATCAAAGTTCGGCGTTTTTATTTCTTTCTTTCTTTCGTTATTTGAGGAGATGCGAAGGCTCTGGGTTCTACAGGATACTTTTAACCAATCACAATTCAGGAAGCTGTTTCACCAGTCCCTCTCTTCGTTTCCGGCGGGAACATAGCTTTGGTTGCGAGAAAACCGACAGCATTTTACAGTGTAAAATCGTGTTCGCAGATTAAAGATGGCTTTTAGAGCATCTTTCGATCCAAACTTTTCGTTATCAAATTCTTCGTGGTATCGGGAAAGACGAGAAGAAGATTGGAGTCCAAGAAGCCAAGAAAGTGATCACGAACCGAGCTTCGATTCGGATGAAGAAAACCATGCGTCAAAAGTCATCACCATAAGCGATTCAAGCTCTGGATTAAGTTCACTTGAATCATCTCCTTTAGTTCCTTTGTCTGAGAATTCGTCTTTTTCCCGTTCTACGCCGTCCACAAGCTTGGTTTTGCATTCTAGAGGAAACAAGCTTTGTCTTGAAGATAAAATGGCGACATCAACACGTGTTGATAAGGAATACGTTCCAAAATCAAGTTCGCTTGTAATAGGTAAGCGTTCACGCGCTGTGGGACTGAAAGATATTGACTTGACTAGAAACCTTGCGGCGAAGCATATCCGACAAGCAAAAGAAGCAAATAAAAGCCCCAAGAAGAACCATATCTTCAGCCCTTTATCAAGGCATATGTCTTGCCCAGCTTTCAGTTATACCAATGGAAGCTTTATGAGACCGTCCTGCATAAATGGAATTGCTGGAAAATCTGGTGAAACCGATGTGAACCATGATTTCACCTTTGAGGCCACCTCGCTGTTTAAATCGCCATTAAATGATTACTCCACAACAAACGTGGCTGGAAACGCGGGCCCAAAAACATTGAGATTATTTAGTTGCCCCGATTATGAAACCAGTTCTAATGAGCAATGCACTACCCCTGAGAAAGTTAACAAGGTTCTGGGTGAAAAGCTTGATTCAAGGAAAACTCCAAATGTCACGCCGGGCATAAGTTGCCTGGATAGTGAATTTAGCATGAATACTTCAGGCCTTGGGGTGGTTCTCAAGTCTGAGTTATACGGTCAACATATTGCTCAGAAGGTCATTGTCTCAGCCCTAAAGAACCACTTCAGCAAGCGTGATGTCAGAAAACCACTTGTTTTCTCCTTTCATGGCTGGACTGGGATTGGGAAGAATTTTGTAAGCAATATTATTACAGAGCATTTGTTCAAGGGCAAGTCTCAAAGCCCTTTTGTTCACAAGTTTATTATCCCTCTTCATTTCCCTCATGAATCTGAGGCTGACAGGTACAACAAACAGTTATTAGGATGGATTCGAGGAAATGTGTCGAACTGCAGAAAGGGTGGGTTGTTTATTTTTGATGAAATGGATAAAATTCACCCTGGCATGATGGGTGCGATCAAAGATGCCATCTTGGACTACCGCGGTAAGAAAGCCTCTGATGGTCATCAAAACATATTTATTTTCCTGTCCAATTCTGGTGGTCGCACAATAAATGACCATGTCTTGAAGCACGTACTTGATGGAAAACTAAGAGAAACTTTGACATTAAGTGAACTGGAAATCATTTTCCAAGGCATTACTCAGCACACGCCAGACATCTGGTTTGCTGATCTATTGAAATCAGAAGTTTTCGATCACTTGGTTCCGTTTCTTCCTTTGGAGAGAACGCATGTTAAACAGTGCATAAGACGGGACCTTGTCAAGAAAGGGTTCCCTGTCATAGACGCCATTGTTACGGCGATTGCAGATCAGTTGGAATATTTCCCTCCAGGTTATGAATTTTTCTCACTGTCTGGCTGTAAGAAAGTTTCATCTAGAGTGGATGTGATTATGGGATGAACTTTACATTGAAGACTACCATTATTGATTGATTCCTGAATTTTCTTTGACACTACATTGCTTATGTGCCTTCATGTCTGCTTTACCTAGAAATTTTTTTGCATTGAATAAATAAATAAGTCACAGTAGAACGCCATTAATACAAGCACCCAATAGACCATTACATAATAACAATAACCTTATTTATGTATCGAAAGTGATCTAGCACTCTGTAAAGACAGGGTGCTAATTGGGGACACTCTATATACTTATTACAAATTGTTAAAAATGAACTGATGTCTGAACAATGTAAATACAATAATTTTCTATCTTATTCAAGTAAACGTAATGAAAATACTGACTAACTAACTCAGAACTTACTGTCACATAATGAGCGATGGCACTGTTTTACTACAAGTTCATCTAGGCTCATACTTCTCACATGTGTTTTAAAAACCTGTATGTTCTCTGACTGTTTTGCCTCTGAACTTAGCTTTACAGGCCATAGCAGTGGGCCTAAATAGCTGAAGATTTGTTTACCAAAGGTGACAGTCAAGACTGCTGCGTAAGAAAAATTTTAAGGGAGCCGCTTGAGCTCCTAAGCTTAAAATTAAGGAGCCTGGAGTGAGCTTTAAGGTTGGGAGCCCAGCCAGTGATATCTCATACCAATATTAAATAATTTGCTGATGCCCAGTGAACATGCTCACAAATTCTGTTAGAAATAAATATGATAACAGCGCACATCTGTTAAAGATAACTGACACCTAATATACATATATTTAATTAACCTTTCCAACGATATATAGTTTGGTGTGTTTTCCTTTAAAATGGCGCGCATACGAATTTTTTTCCCGGAGGACACGGGTGGACACCCGCGAAGGTCCGGAGTAACCTTAATTGCTTTGAAATCATCTTAGTTTAGTGCTAACTAGTCGAAAAAAGGACTTAAATATTTAACATTAATCGAGATTTTTTTGACTATTGAAATTAAAACTGGAAATTGTAGTCATTTATTTGTATTCGCTGTAAGCATTCGCTCTGAGAAATCACGCTTCTTCTAACACTTCTGGATCAAAGAGCAACATTCTTCGAGGTTATGTTGCTTTTCTGCAAATGTCTCAGCTACAGCGTCATAATCCACGGGCCTCTGATAGTGAATGTTCATTAGCCCGAAGCCAGACAGTCTTTTTGTCGTCATGGTAGTCTGCATATAATTTCAACAAAGCCGTGGTCAAAGTCGTGCTGTTTGTCCGCTCGTGAAGTAAAGTGACTGGAATAGTGCACGCAATTCGCAACAAACAGTAAATGTTTGGGAAGATGTTGGGATCAACCGACATCATACGCACGGTTTTAGGCGTTTGTGATTTTAGTTTAGGGGGATCGACCGAACCACCCGAACCACCCCTAGATCCGCCCCAGAAACTAAACTAATTTGAGAAAACTAATGATCCATAATGCTTGACATGCCTGTAATGACTGCTAATTTAGTATCGAAGTGTTCGCTTACTTTGTTTTGTAATCTTGATTAATTGAAACGTTCAGAAATTACCAGAAGTATTGAGAACTTCGAGTTGAATATCCCCATAATTCTTTTTCAAATATCCCTTATCCCTATATTTTTTTCCTTCGGTATCCCGTATCCCTATAACTTTTTTCTCAAATATCCCTATCCCTATAACCCCTAATGGGACCTCAATCTTCGTGCAGAAAGCTCTTTCCCTTGGATACTGCTGTATAGTAATGTACTCCGGGATTGTGGATCTCCCACGTAATCCGTTATCGGAAAATTTTTTCCCTACGCAACCAAGATGGCGGGAAGTTGTTGTATTCAGTACAAAAACGTTCCACTAGTTGTCGACTCATGAACTTAAGGCTTTTCGGAAATGCTTGTTGATTAGAAGGAAAAAGGAAATCCAATTTAGAGTCAAATCACTGCCAGCTCTAACTTCCGTTGCCATGTACATGTACGTGGAAATAGAAAGGTGTGCTGAGTATTACAACTCAATTATTATAGCGCGTAAGTGTCCAAATTGTTTGAAATTTTAACACTCTGTGTCAGGTTGAAATATTTAATAGGAGTTGACCGTTATCTAATTTGGCGCATAAGTTATTCTTGCATAAACTGCAGTGTAGTTGCTTTGGATATGGTACGGATTGTCCTCCTACTTCTCTGATGTTTACTGAGTGCTGATGTACCATGTTCTCAAACTTTTGCTTATTTGGGCGGCATCAGTTCAAGATTTGAATAGGGTGCGCATTGTTCGTCGTTTTTCCGGTACTACTCAGGTAATATTCATTCGCTTTTTCCGTGTATAAAAGCACAGAAGAGCAGATGCCAATTAGCGCATGTGATAGAGGCAGACTGACCATCAGAACGCACTTTACAATATCGAATATCGGTCACAAAGTGAAAATTGTGCAACGCCCAACAAACCTTGCACGTTCCTTTCCTTTGCCTCGTTTGTCTCCCGGGTTTGTCTTTCTTCTTTTTTAGATTCCTGTGCACGAAAGTGATAGTTATGACATCATAAGGATTTGAAATTTCAAGTAGGAATTTGAAACACTCCGGCCAAAGCAAAGATTCGAAAGGATTCATATGTTGACACATGCTCTTTCTGTACACGATTTTCAACAACACACTGCACAGTTATCCACATTTAATAAAAAAAACTATTACGTACCTTTCCAGCTCAGATTATGCTTTGTTCGGTGCCTCCTCGTCTTTATAATCAAATTATTCACAATAAACTTAATGCGGTGAAACAGTTGAAACAGTCGAAACAAAGAATAAACACTACAGCTCGAATTTCTTAACGTGTTGCCCTTTGCATTTGGGGGTAGTTCCTGGACAAACATTTTCAACAGTTTCTCCTAAGTTTAGCTTCTACTTAACCTTCAAGCAGGTCCTCCACTACCTCTTCCACCACAGCCGAATTCATCAAGAACGTAGCGAATTCAATACTTTTCTTGCATCCTGATTACCATTTCACACGAAACGACCAATCGAGACTGACAGGAATAGTGAATTTTCGAGTGAATCCCATTGGGGTCAAACAACTCCTCCGAACAGTGTTGACAGTGCTGAGACAATGCCCTGCTGTTTAAGAGATTTCAAGGTCAGAGAGGTCGCAAAGGCGACATGATATTCGACAAATGAAGCATGTGTTCAGTTCAAGGATCAAAGTCCACAAGACCACTGCGTTGACAAACACAACAAACATTAAATGGCTGTGGTGGCGCTAGGGGATGGAGAGCCGTTAGAAGGGGGGTGGGTTGCGATTTGTAATAGTATTCCGGATTGCAGAGAAGGTTGGATTCCGGATTCCAGAGGCTGGATTCCGGATTCCAGAGGTTGGTTTCCGGATTCCAAACGCCTGGATTCCGGATTCCAAAGACAAAAATATGTTGGATTCCTGATTCCGGATTCCCTTACATGGGGCGATAGACCATTGTTTTTGAAATTCAATTGATGCGAAGGCACTTTTTAGCTTTTTAAAAACATACTAAAATAGCGTGACAAAAGGCTTTGTTTTCCAACAATACATAGGACACATCTTATCTTAGGAGGGCTTCATGAATCCAGCCCCAGTGCTGTTTTTTCGGCACTCGTAGGTTGAATTGGAGTTCTAGGCCTCCGGGACTCCCGCGCGCGCGTTTTAACCTTTCTCACAGTTTTGACCTCACGAGTTTATCAGCGCTTTTTCTATGTTTCTGTTTCGTTGTTCGCTTTTTGCCTCGGTTTCGAAAAATTTTATTTCTTGTATATTTATAGCGGGTTTAGTATGTTTAGGAGGATAAAATGTTAACTGCAATCCTGATCGAACCCAATCGAGCTCAATGGAACTTATTCTAGAGAACAAACTGTTTTTGGCTAAATAATTTAGAGTAAAGACCAGTTTGGATGACGTCACTGGTCCCCCAGGAGGGCCACAACCCACGAAAATTAGGCACGGACAACTAGGAAAGTTATGGGGGGAGGGGGTGGGGTATTTTCGAGCTGCACGAATGTTTTCTCGTTAACATTTCCCTTGCAGGAATATTTTTTTTCCGTATGCATGAACTTTTTTTCTTGGCTATTCGCTGCGCATAATTTTTTTTCACTCAATTTTCCCTTACATGAACTTTTTTTGTGCTTCACCCCCCCCCCCCCCCCCATAACTTTTCAAATGGTCCGCCCCTTACTTCTTCTTGTAGTTCACTCCGCAGGCTATCTGATAAAGGTACAAAGGCTTTTCAAAATATTGCAACACAACAAAAACCCAAGGGAGTTTTCACTAACTCTTCCTGGTTACCTGGTACTACGGTAGGGGAACGAGTTTGCTTGCACGTCCTAGCCTTATGGAAACAGTTAATGCGAATTTAAGTCGCGTTAATAGTTTAGGTATTTTTTATCAGAACTGGAGGATTTTTGTTTGGCTTGTGTCTGTTATGAAAACGTCCCTTAAAAGTGTTGATAAGGGATTGTGAATTTTATTTAATGCCTGAAAACAGTAATTACGGCCTGTTTTAAACAATATTTCTCGAGGTTTTTGTTCTTGAACACCGTGTTTGTTTTACTTCCCAAAACTCAAGGGAAAATTGAGCATGTGCAAATGAATTAAGCTTGGTTTCTATATGATCGCTACTATCGCTACCAAAAAAGTTGAGGGGTCATTGCGACTTTGATCGCTGAGCAGTTTCCATGCATATAGGCTGGTTTCCATATCATTGCTGTGATCGCTACGATCGCTATAAGGTGGTTTCCACATAATCGCGACGATTGCTGAACGTTTTTGCCAGTGATCGTAGCGATCATATGGAAACCAGCCTTTAGTTACGAACTGCACGTACGCAAACAACTGAATAGCGTTGGTCTGGGTACTAGAATACTTTTGCAGTGACAAAATCTACATAGAAATGGTCCCACACATCCCGAACATCAAGGACGATAGATATTCACACTCAGCACACTGGCAAAAGAATTTGTGCAGAAAGAAATTATGTGAAACAAAGTAATTAAAAGGAGATATCTTACTTCATTCCTGGAGGGCAGCAGTTATAAACACCGGTTCCCATGACTTCACAACATGCTCGGCCAAAACAAGAGGAACCATCTGGACAAATATTATTTGGCGAGCCTACGAAACGAACGGTTAGTATAGTTTATTGTATTAGCAGATATGATATCATATACGGTGGTAAGCAATCTCTTTCCTTGACAACATGTATATTTACCTATCTGGCAGAAATCGCCAGAAAAGCCATCCTTACAAACACATTTCCGGTCCATCAAAATCCCTCCGTTGAAGCATTTAAAGCGCACGTTTTTCATCCTAAATGCAAAAGCATACCACGTACAGAAGAAAAGGAGAAAGACTGCAATCTTTGGCGAAAACATTTTGTCTGGGATTGAGCTTTGTCAAAGTTGAAGCCGTATCCTGAAGTGAAAACAACAAAACAACATGGAAACATGGTAACAACATGGTATAATGAGGTGATAAAAAAGGTTAATTGTTGAGAGTTATTTATAGTTACGGTAATCCCTGTTTTGTATCAATCAGGACATTTTAGAGTAACCACAGACACCCCAAGCTCACGCCTTGAGAAAGCGAGGAATTTATGATTTTATGGTTCTCGGGTCGGGACTTGACCTTCGAGAGAAACCGGTGTCGGGTTACAAGCGGCCGTTTACAATCTGAGACTTTGTATGCGGAATAAAATATCGTCGATTTCGAACGTTAAATAAAACTAAATTTCAACATTTTTTCAGTGCAATGAATAAAACTAACTCATCTCTTGTGTCTTTGTGCTTTCTCGAGACGTGAGCTTGGGCTGTCTGTGGAGTAACTGATACGAGTAATTAAAACGAGTAATATAGATCTGTTATGGTTTGACTTGGGTCTGGTGTCATTAGTTTAAGACGGTGATTAAAATTGCCGAAGAATATCTACGTTCAAATACAGATGCGTTAATCGTAAAACATATCTCACTGTAGCTCCTTCCAACTGTACGCACTGTAAGTCTATTTATTTGACACAGCGAAATCTTTTCTGAAACACTTGAATATTGCATATACTGAACGAAGTTTGCAATTTTAAACTGGCAAATATAATGACAAAAGAATTTCACGGTCAGATAACTGGTGAATTCTGACGAATACCTGCTTTTATCAAATCAAAGCCTAGAAAATAAGTTGTAAAGAGAATCTCTGGCATGATCAAGCAAAATTTTTCTGTTAACCGACAAATTTTGTCCTTAAAAACTGAACGGCATTGCGTGGGCCCAAACTATGGGAAAATATAAGTCCACTGGGTAGAAGTTTCACTTGATCGCGGCGGGGCGAAGTATACATGTAGTTAAAAAAAAGGTTGGGGTCGAGTCTTTCTCGCCTAAACATTTCTGCGAGTTGACAGAATACTAAGGATCATAAATACTCACGTTTGAGCAGACTTGTACGTATCTCTCGCGGCAGAACACTGAGTTTTATTGTGAGATTAAAGGATAGAGTATTTGCCAAGAACTGTCATGAAAACGACTTTGTACCTTGGATTACTTTGAAAGGAAAACTATATGGAGTAAAGTTTGTGCCATTATTCTCTTAATTTTAAATAAGACAATCGTCACTGAACCATTTCTCAGCTTTTAACATTTTCTAAGTCATTACCTGTGGCAGCTACTCGTAATAATCCCATTCAAACAAAACTGAGAGGCTCAAAAAATCTCGATATGTTTTTAGCAAAAACTCTCATGCGTACTTAGTGACTCTCGGTTTCCTTTGGGATAGCGTGGATATTTTTGGGACACCTCTAACTCTTGGACGCTGTCTTCAATTCTCATACGCTCTTTAACATTTTTAGCTCTCATCCCTGTTCTTGCTTGAGTTGGGTATATGTTATCGATATTAAGGATCTATTAGCATTGACGAAAGCTTTGATAAGTGAAGATATTTTTCTCACAAATAAAACAGGGTAGTTTCCTCCAGCGACTCGTGATTGTACTGAGAAACAATGAAATCTTGTCCAAAATACTTTTTATATATATAACTGACAAAAGAAATGGTAATCAGATGACAAAGTCAAAGTCCAGTAAAGAAGTTGTTCACGTCCGGTGGCATGATCGAGGAAATTGAATGCCCGGGATTGAATGTCTGTTTTCTAGACCCTTAATCCCCTCAATTGCGGAATACTTTCGTCCATGTTAATATTGTCTCATGAACATTGACCAAAAAAAAAAAAAAAGAAGAAAAATCAGAAAACGTTTAAGTTCAACAATTAAGGAGATTTCCTTTCATTTTCCCTAATTGGTCCTATTGGTCCCTCCGTGAAAGGTTTCCAGGGCGCAGGTCACTGCTGCAGAAGGGGACGAGACAGTGCTTGTTGCCTCTATCAACATATTCTTGACAGCATCAAAAATTGTCATGTTTTATAATAAGCGCAATTATGCACGCATTTTGATTGGTTCTCACTTATGATCTATCAGAGGACAGACGCATAGATTACGTCATCGCTCGATTCAAGTTTGACAGTGGCGTGATTTCCCTGAACCAATCACAGTTCTTTGCTACGCATAGCAACCAATGAGTTTGCTTCATTTTGTGTAGACAATAGATTACGTCAAATCGCTATTTTCGTGTTTGTCAAAGTGGGGAAAGGACCCGCTTTCGAGTTATCTTGCTTTTTTGTATATTTTCTTTCTCTGTTATATAAAACAAATAGATTCTATGTTGCCGTGCGTCTGTTCAGTAATAGCTCACAGAAGACGTCAAAATGTGGTAAGAACAACAGTGACACACTCGCCTCACGGCTCGTGGGCCACTTTTTTGTTCTTACCATATTTTGACGTCATCTGTGATCTATTACTGAAAAGACGTACGGACAGACAGGAATGTGGGGCGGGCGAAATACATACGCGCGTCCGAGAAATTTCGAGGAGATGCGACGCGAGGGGAGCGCGAGCGCGCGTGTATTTCGCCGGGATCGCCAAAATTAGAGACTACTCGCAGTTTATTTTGTGGATGGTACCTTGCTTTTGAGCCTGACTCATGTTGCAGATCAGATTTTTTACATACTTAAAAGTATGTCAATGAATGAAAAACTTTTATTAAAGTGTCAAAGTCTACTAATCGGTCACGATTAAGTGTGTGTCTACTCGACATATTTTTTACCCCCAGAGGGACAGTGGTATCCTCAAAAAGACTGTGGACAGGCTCCTTGTGTAAGAACGGGAACTTAAAGAAAACGATAATCTTTGACCATGATTTCTTGTGGTAGAGAAGACGGTTTTATTTAGTATGTTTCGAAAGTAAACGCAAGTGCAATACGTTATTCTGTGTCCTTTTTTCATGGAAGTTGCCCACTATTTCGGTTAGACAAAGCTAACCTTTACCAGGGGCTGCAAAGAGCTAAGTGAATTAGCTATTAGCTTTTTGTAAAAAATAACAATCACGTCATTGGGTAACAGTAACTCCGACGTGTTCCGCGGGGTGGGGTGGGTGAAAACGGCCTGTTAAAAAACCTATTGGGCTTTCTTGCAACCTGTACAGGAAAGGCGAAACTATCAGTAAAGAGCCTCTAGTTTCTTAGCGAGGCCATTGTTTCGTGAAAATGATCACAAAGATTTTTTCGTAATTTCATTCATGAGTTGGCTCATTCCCATTCGAATAAAACACGTTTGGATCCGAGCCATGGGCAAATGAGTGTGAAGTCCTGGGAGGGGGGGGGGGGGGAGGGAGGTATTGCACAAAATGTAAGATAGAGCGGTGTGCAAAAGTTCTGCATTTCGTTTGGTAGAGGATCAATCTTGTCAGGTTCCCAGGGCCTTCTCTGCATTCAGAAGGCCCTGAGAACGAAGTCGGTAGAGGATTATGTAATTCAATTAAATTATGCAAGAGAAATGCCTCATACGCATGCGTATGAGATACGTTTTCCCGGTGACCTCCAAGGTGAACGGCTTTTTACACGGCAATAGAGATGATGATCAGAAGACCTTCACATGAGGATCTCAGGTTCTCACTGAATACCTGATTTTATCAAAGTCCAGTAAAGAACATGTAAACATCCAATGGCGTGATCGAGGAAAATGCCTGTTTGTAAACTCGTAATTACCTTAATTGGGGAATGTTGTTTTTGTTTCGGCAGAAGTTGAAAAAGAATCTGAGGTATCGGTAAAACTAGGCTGGCTTGAACAATTTATGCTAAGGCCAGTCTCTTCGGAATTTGGGAGAATCCAAGATCGGATTTGTGATGTCAGATCATATGGATTGCATTGCTCATCAATAAAATACCCCTATTTCTTTTACATTATTATTGTAGGTCATCTCCGCCCCTCCCTTTAGACAATTGTGTATTGCGACATTCTCCATATATAATATTGTAATTCCATTTTGTTATTTCGTAACACCTCAAACCTGAAGAAAGCTGGTCTGGCCAGCTGAAATATTGTTTAGAAATACATTAACAAGTTGTATAGCTTTGCAGTAGTTTCAGTAAAAAGCTGATTTGAGATTTGCGAGGCATGTTCAGTGAGTTGACATGCCCCAGAAGTCTTTGGTTTATAAAATTGAACAAAATGATTTTCCTAGACAACTAGAAACACAAATTCAACGGCAATTTGAAGGTTCATTCGAGAATAGTGTTAAAAAGCTTTAATCATTTCGTTTCGTATTTTGTCTGAAGAAGGACATACGCTATTCTTCAAATTTTTTTTGCTGCAGCTGTACGTATTTCGATTTCTGTGATGAAGTAGTTCAAGGGATGTGAACGTATTTTGTTGTCTTCTTGTTTTCGAAAATCACTGATAACGTTTTGCGGAATGGACAGACTGGAAATGTCTCTGAAATTTGTGGAGTATCTTTCAATTTCACAGAGTCATCCACTGATTTTTAGACAATTCCAAAATTGTTTCTTATCTGAACTGAGTGCGCTATCCCCTAGCTCAGAAATCTTGTTCTTGTTGTTTTCATTTCTTTTATGAGTCAGTAGTTTCTTGTACTGCGTTAAGACAGTATGATATTCTTCACGGAGAATGACATTTTAAGGGATATCTGTGTTTCTCATTTGCCAATTTCCTTAATTTGTGCTTTTTCAGGCACATTCTTTATCAAACCATTTTTTGCTTGAAGATGATTGGACATGTTTATGCCTTTTAATGGTTTTTATCTTTACGCAGCGTTTTGCAGTTGCAATAAGAATGTGTTCTACCTTCACAGTTGATTCGTCGTCGTTCAGAAACCTAGCATATGTCTACTTGGAGAGCGTAGCGCATCTTTGAATTTTTGTGTAGAGTCATTCTCCCAACAGAAGTTGTTTCGGTAAACGCGTCAAAGTATCTTTCTCAGGTATTGCACCCTGGTTATAAATATGCGTTTCAATGTTTAGCCAGATCACTACTGGACTATGATCTCAGTGATAAACAGGGCGGCTCTTTAACAATAAAATTTGCCCCACGCGAAAATAAACCTTAATCACATATTGCGTAGTTAACGACACTTGTTCCGTTTCTCCTGTGAAATGTGGCTCTCTGCCATTGATCGAGGTCATTGAATATTCTAAAGTCCGCGCGGCAAATTTCAAGAAGTCGCTTTCCTTGATTGTACGTTTAGCTCATTGTCAAAATTATTTCTCTGAGTGGGACACATCGCAAATTCGGATTGATCATTGGTTATAATGTTATTTCCTTCTTGCCAGACAGAATCCGAATATTTTCCTGTTAAATCTTGTCGAAAGAAAACAACTTTTGGAAATGTTTTCGAAGACACTTGAATCGCATATACTGAACAATGACCGGTGCCTAAAGATCTCAAGTTCTGACGAATACCTACTTTTTACAAAGTCTAGCAAATTAGTTGTAAACATTCGGTGCCATAATTTTTTTCCTTTAACCAACAAAATTTGTCGTAAAAAACTGACCGGCATCAGGCCATTGGGTATACATGAATGTTTATCTCTAATCAAACATTATTCCTGGTCGCATTTTCTGTCCGAGCGGCGGGGTGAAGTATACATGATGTAGTCAGTAAAAAAGGTTGGGTTCGAGTCTTTTTCGCCTAAACATTTCTGCGAGTTGACAGAATAAAGGTACTATGGATCATAAACAATCATGTTTGAGCAGACGTGTGCGTCTCTATCGCGGCAGAAAACCTAGTTTTTATTGTGAGATTAAAGGACAAAATATTTGCCAAGAACTGTCATGAAAACTACTTTGTATCTTAGATTACGTATACTTTGAAAGGAAAACTATATGGAGTGAAGTTTGTGTCATTATTCGCTGAATTTAAAATAAGACAATCGTCCCTGAACCATTTCTCAGCTCTTGACATTTTCTAAATCGTTACCTGTAGGAGCTATACTACTCTTAATAATCCCATTCAAACAAAACTGCATGAGAGGCTCAAAAAATCTCGATATGTTTTTCGCAAAACTCTCATGCGTACTTGGTGACTCTCGGTGCCCTTTTGATGGGATAGCGTGAATATTTTTGGGACACCTCTAACTCTACGCTCTTTAATATTTTGATCTTGCTTGAGTGGGGACTATGTTATCGATATTATTGATCTATTATCATTGACGGAAGCTGTGATTAGTGAAGATATTTTTTTCCAAAAGAAATATAATAAAACATATCCTCACCCCTGTTCTTGACCCCTGTTCTTACTTGAGTGGGGTCTGTGTTATCGATATTATGAATCTATTATCATTGACGGAAGCTGTGAATAGTGAAGATATTTTTTTCCAAAAGAAAAAAAATAAAACATACCTTATTGTAGATTCCTCCACTGCTCCAGCCACTCCACGTCAGTGTACTGAGAAACAACAAAATCTTTTCCAAAATGCTTTTACATATCTAACTAACAAAAGAAATGATAATCAGATGACAAAGTCAAAGTCCAGTAAAGAAGTTGTTAATGTCTGGTGGCATGATCGAGGAAATTGAATGCCTGCTTTCTAGACCCTTAATCCCCTCAATTGCGGAATACTTCCGTCTGTTAGTCACATGAACATTTTTTCACACAAAAATATTTTCATGGTAATAGAGATGGCAATCAGAGGACCTTCACATGAAAAACTCAGGCTCTCGTTGAACATGTTGCATACCCGATTTTATTAAAATCCAGTAAAGAAGTTGTAAACATCCAGTGGCGTGATCGAGGAAAATGCCTGTTTTGTTAACTCGTCATTCCCTCAGTTGTGGAATATTTCGCTTTTGTTTATATTGTCATACAGTGGAACCCCGAAACAACGAAGTACCAAAGGACCTGAAGAATGTGTTCGTTATAAGGGACCGGTGGGTGCTATGTTTTCAGCCTTCCCAATGGGGTGGGCCATGCTATTTTCAGCCTCAGGAAGGGGTGGGTCATCATATTTTAAGCCTAGCGTATTAGAAATACTGCAAACTTCCAAAGCCTTCTGTAAGCCTAGGGGCATGAAACACCCTGCAAAATCTACATAAAATTTGCAGGAAAATGTCATTTGACTGAAAGAGAACCCAACAAGCTGAATTTTGGAAGTTACAGTATTATTTGCTGAAGACAAGTCATTTGCTGAAGACATCCAAAGATCTTCCAGAATCACAAATGAACATAGTCACCTCGTATCTGTACGCAGCTCTTACAAGGTCTTCTCTGATTTGCTGAGAAAACAATAGAACAAACAACAAAACACTGCACACTAGCCCTGAAAACAATAGAGCTGCGTGATACCAAGGTCCAATGAAATTAGAGGTTGTTAAGAGCTGCGTGGTATCTGCAGATGCATATTTAACATGAATGTTGTTTACGTAAATTGTAAGTAATATTACAAATGTAACTACAACAGAAACTCAGCATTCTGTTCTATTAAGAACATGCAGTGGTGAACATCAGTCAATTGTAACTTCCAAGTGGCTAACAATAAACATAAATCATTATAAATATACCACGGGTTTCGTTTGAGGCCTGAGGTCGGACGTACTACAGGGGCACCCAACGGTTCGTTTCGGGAAATATCTATTCGGAAGGCCTAAAATCGAATGAGATATTCGGATTCAGTTGCGGTGAAAGCTAGTGAATTTTCAGTTTGGCGAAACATCACCTGGGACTTTCGTAACAAGAGGACTCATTAGTTCCTGTTGTTTTCATAGGGACAAATATGTCCTTTAGAGTGCAAAAAAGGTCAGCTAGCATTTTCGGAGAGCCATCAGCAGCTCGGAAATTCGGCGGATAGGATTCTGTTTCCTGAAATTTTCTGTGGCCTAAATTTTCAGCTAAGAACCCCGAATAGACCAATCTGTATTACTGTTACACAAATATGCCTTTAAAAAGCTCTGAAACAATCTAAGAAAGCTGAAAATGAGATCTCAAGTATTTTGCTAAAAGTTTCTCGTTGGGTGCCCCTGGTACAAATGGTCACTGAACGTCCATTCTAAGAAGGTAGCGGAAAACGTGTCTTAACATGTGCCAATACCCACCCCCCACCCCTAAGAAACAAGAACCGAAGGGGAGGAGGAAGTTTCAATTCTGTACAAAAAGGAGATCGAAGCAATCTTACAATAGTTGAAAATAAATACAAACGAATTATCGAATTTATCGTCGCTTTATTGCTTCTTTCAGTTGTCCTGCTCACTTCATATATCCCAGTATAAAACTTACCTTGGTGATGTTTAGAAGAAGTGGTAAATTGAAACATGTCTTTATTTTCGATCGCTGTCCTTCGCAAAAATAACATAACAGTCTGCCCTCGAACTGCGGTCAAGCATTTTTCGGTTCTTCTCCCTTGAGGGTAAAGCTTTTAAAAGGAATATTTTCTTTGTTACTAAAACGGGGAACGGGGAATGGAAAATTTGAAATTTGTAATTGTCGGTGCTGAATTAGCTTTAGAAGATGTAGTGAAGGTAACGGTGATTATTCAAATTACTGGTAACGTCCATATAAAGATAAAAAAATATTCTGGTTCAGTTCTCAAGGCTGTTCTTTCCATCAGTTCAAATATGACAGCAGAAACCTTGAGATCGAATTCTACAGCATGTGGCGTTTATTAGAATAAATGGTTCATTGCAGTCAGGAGGGAGGGGGCGACTCTATTGTTTTCAATTTACTATCGCGACCTACTCATCGGTACCAGTGTGACGTCACATAGCAACGAGCCGCGGCTTCGCTTGGTTTGTCCGTAATAGCGTGGGGACGCCATTGTAGTGAAACAAAGAGAAGGCTAATAAGGGCTATTATTCTGCTACTATTCATTAATTGATCGTAAGTGTTTAAGCTTTGTTGTAAATATTGCATGTATATAGTAATTTTTTATTGTTTTGTGGGCGTAATTGTTCGTAATTTTGTCAATTTCAATTCGGGACAAGTGGCGGGGCCGCCATCTTGACTTCGGGACAAGTGAAGTCCATACAAAACGGCCGTCGTTTTCTCCTGAAGTTTTCAACCAATCGACCTCATAAAAGGAGGTTTTGTTCCTTGATAATATACGTTTATAGCAGTTGGTTGTTTGAGCCCATCGAGTAAGCCATATTGCTCATCAATCCTTTTGAATGCGAAAGTGCTTTTTGGTTTGTCAGTTTCAATTTTAGTCTGGCATATTCAGAACCCTGATAGTCCTGTTTTCTAAAAAAATTGCTGGCTAGTTGATTGCCTGCATGTAAATTTGTTGCCTTGTTGACTGCTGTTTGTAACGTTTTGGGGGTTGTTGACTGTTGTGTATCCCGGGTTTAAAACAAAGGGGAAAGCCAGTCGCTAATTCAGAAAAGGTGGTCGTGATCGCTTACGGGAGCCGTCGCTTACGAGAACTTTTGATTGCAGAGTTTGAGTGACAATTCAAACGGGGTTTCACAATGCTGGTCGTAATTACAGCTGGTCGCTTACGAGAGTAGTCACAAGGACAGCTTCGACTGTAATTTAGTAATTCTACCCGGAACGGCCAGTTTGCGGGTAAATAAAGGTGGAGATATAAGAGTTCAATAACGAACTTTTGTTTCGCATTTCAGTTATCAGAACGTGTATTAAGAGGATACCCTGTATTAAGCGGGCGCTAGCGAGGGTCCCAAGGGTGTCTGCTTAATACAGGTTTCACTGTATAAAAAAACGACTCTTATTCTACTGTTTCCTTTTGATAATTATTCTTTTTCATAATTTATGTGGAATATCCTATACCAGTTCAAATTTAGGGTATCTCGGACAATTGAAATAGAATTTAACAGAAAAACCAAACGTAAAAACTCCTGTTAACTCATATTCACCAAGCTATGGCAGTAGAAGGTTAAGACAACTTCTGACAACGTGCCGGGCGAGGCACTTTCATTGGTTTGGTTCCCATTCACGCCGTTTTTGGAATTAGATGTTTCATTTTGAGCTTGGTTTTCCTTCTTCAGGGACTCCTTTCTTAGCCCAGCAGAGCACTGACGTAAGCTTGAGTACGGGACTTAAGACACCACTACCGACCATTAACTTGATTTGTCATTTTGCTTATGTTTGCAGGTGCGGCGTTCTTGGTATTTGCTACGTATAATGCCTTAGAATTGGGCACAACATCCTCGGGAGATCAATGATTGGCTGGTTTAGCCTCACCCCACTGATTGCTAGAGAAACGTCTTTGAAGGAGAAAAAATCCGCTATAATTTACAAATGACAGGCTTATTACCATTTTTCGTGATTTAAAAAAATCAATGTAAGAATATGAAGGCAAGTGTGAATAATAAAGTGTAATAGCATAACGGTTACGTTGAGACCTCGTTTCTCACAGGGAGGTATACTGGACTTTTCAGCGGTCAAACGTATGACGCGTGCGCAGTTCCCAGCACAATTTTACAACGAAAATGAAGTTTTTACATAAGCCGCGGTTACAAAACCCTAAGTAAATATGATTTCCCCAGTATAATTTTCCCTTGGTAAGATAGCCGGGGGTTTTATTTACCCACTTAATAAAGGTTACATGTAACCAGGGAGTCTTTCTGGCGGGGTAGCTTTCGCGGGAGAAACCAGGGGAAATTGAGAGATTATTGTGCATTGCTCCGGTCATTTTGTACTGTTACGGTGATGCTTAGCTTTTTCATACGTAATGTTTTTTTTATGAATCAAATAGGAAGACGAAGAAACCATTCCAACGGGTACGATAACAAATCCTAGCCTTGGTCAGTTACATTGCCTGAGAAGCGAGCGATTGCAGAATACCCCGCAACTCCCACGTCACAGTGACCTGTCCGAACCCTTTGTAAAAACGACAGAAACGAAAAATAATAGGTACCACTGTTATTCAATCTAGCCAATTATTTCGATATACGCATAAAACGTGCTGTGATAAATTAAAATTTAGGACTCGCAGCATTTTGCGAAAACAAGCCATCTTCAATCTTTTTTGAGCCACATGTAAATTAGGTCAACCAGCTCGGGCTGATCACGCATTGCACGTGCAGTGTCCATAAGTCAGCTTCTCATTGGTAGGTTTACCTGGAGAAACTCACCATGACCAAATGACCCTTCAATCCACATAGGGTTTTGCTTGGGGCATTTTTTGATGTTCTCAATCAATTCACAATGCATGAAAATTTACCCGGGGTAATTTTTCCCGAGATAAAATCGGTTACACGGTGAAGTGCGTCTTTCCCCAGGGAAACCTCATATTTACCTGGGTAAAGTTGACTCGTGTAGCCGCGGCTATTATCCGCACTTTTCACTTCTGAAACCGTTCCTGAAACTTCCCCAAAAGCCTTTTACGTAGTGTACGTGCTCAAAATGAAGTAACTGTCATACGCAAGTTTAATCGACACAAAATTTGGTTTGCCGTGACATTTCAAACATCGTTTCTTTACGAATTTTACGCTCGTAGACGTTTGCTAATTCAAAATTCAAGGCTCTGAAACATTTGACTCACCGAGTCGCTCGTTTTGATTCTCCTGGAGCCGGTAACGTCGTTTAGTTCCGCTGGGAAGCCCTCAGGCTCAAAAATAAGAACGGCGGCTGGTGCTACTTCTCTTACCGCTAGATATTTACCTTTCTTCTTTCCAACAAACACAACCAGTTATCACATAAGGATAAAGAAAAAAAACGCAGAATTCAAAAGCACTTTAAGACGGAATCCATCAGGAAATTGAGTAATCAGTGGACAAAAACCTTGTACCAGAATAATTTAAAGCATATCGCATTCTTTTTTACACTTTTTAAGAGCTATAGACGTAATTAGTTATCTGTAATAACACCAAAGACAATTTCTTATGGGAGCCCGAGAAATTAAATTTCAAATTTCACAGGAATTGTGTAAACACGGGTAAAATAGGTAAATTTTTATGCATAAGATTTCATTTTGTGAAATTTGAAATTTATTTTCTCGGGCTCCCATAAGAAATTGTCTCTGGGGTTATTACAGATAACAAATTACATCCATAGCTCTCAAAAAATGTAAAAAAGGATGCGATATGCTTTAAATTATTCTGGTACAAGGTTTTTATCCACTGAAAATTAAAATTACTCAATTACCTAATGGATTCCGTCTTAATTTTCTTTAGTTTTCCAAGTTATGACAGTCTGCGCATATGACAGTGCACCTAACCCCCAATTTTTTTTGCCCGCCAAATAAATTCTCTTATCATTTTGAGCATTTCGTCACAAAAAGTTTTTGATTTGGTTTAATCCCTGATTTTCTGTGCGCGGTTGAAGTACGGAAAATCGGGCGAAAACAGACACCATTTTGGTTCAGGGTCCAGCAGTGAGGGCGTGGGACTAGTCACCTTGTGACGTCAAATCAAGAACTCGCAGTCTTGCGCTATCTCTATCGGAGCTATATTTCTCTTGAGCTCTCGAAGATGTACAGAAAACTGCCGACCGTTCGTATTGCTCCGAGACGTAATAACTAAAGACACGAATCACAAGACGTATCATGCACTACATAATACATTTTTTGACGACGAACGAACGGAGGCCAAGAGATGAAATGAGTGGATTTTGTAAAGCAATAGCGAGCAAAGCGACACCCTTCCAAGCACTCGACTTGACACTATGCTCGATGCATTTTAAGCAAAGATTTGTTGTCGCAGAAGAAGGCATCCGATCAAACGATAGCCTTTTGTGTATTTCCAATGATTATACGGCTGTTTAACCGCAGAATACCCTGCCACATGAACTATTTTTTGTAGAGCCCTCTACGCGATACGCGGTACGCAGAAAATTATTACCTTTGCGAATTATTCAAGTTGGCTACACGGTAAGCGCTAAATAATTACATGCAAGCGGTGCCCAAAATAGCCAAGGGTTTAAAATCAAAGACCGTATTTATAGAAAGTCCTCCTTCAGGAGAACCGAACGCGCTTTCTCCACAATAACAAACCATTGCCATTATTCCTCATTCTAGTCTATGAACGTGCCTCGCTATAAGAATTTTATGTTGAGTCACTTAAATCACTCGAGCATATAACAAAACATCACTGTGCAGAGATCCCTTGTTCATTTCCTCCGTTGAAGTAGACTGCAAACAGTCTCTTTCTTCTTTTATTACCATTTTTTGTGCGGAAAAAGACCGCAAGAAGATGGAAGTGCGAGCGATGAGCGGCGAAGCCTCGAGTCGCTAGTTAAGTAGCAAGGGCCGGTTAATTTACATAATTTGTACATTTCCACTCCGTATCAAGTTGCCCTTGTATCACTGCTCGCGCGTAGGATCTGAGGAAACTGCTTGCACGTTGAAGCGAGAAAAACGATTGGTAAGATAATCTTAGTTAAGCCGATACAAACAAACTCTCGTGCTAATAATTCTCGTCAATATCCTTTAGAAAATAATTACCTTCCTGATTCACTAGTGTTATAAATTGTTGTTATTGTTAATGCTGGTTTTAGAAATGGACAAGACGTAAGTCATATCGCAGTTTCAACATTTTATACTTCTATGTAAAATACATAAATGAAGGAAGGAATACTTTAATAAAATCTCCATCTCTATACGAGATTCTGTCAGCTTGAATATAAATCTCAAATGCGAGAAACAGAGAGCAGGAAAACCAAGACCAAACGTAAAGACCGAACCTGCGAAATAAAATGTCAACACTCACAGGCGAAGCTCCTCACTGTCATCATTAACTGGCGCTCCAAGGCCAACCGTTGCTTTAGTTGCTGTTCCACTAATCCGTTTGCCTTTATTTCCTTTTTGCATTGAGCGATTCATTCTTCGTTGGTTAGCGGGTTATTAGCAGATACGGCACTTTCTTCATCATTTGTCGGTGTACTGTCCACTTCGTGTTCCGCATCTATCTCGTATTCAGAGCTAAAATTCATCTACAAATCAGCAGAATCCGCGTAGTTCGTCTCAGTATCTGCTTTGGATTACAACACTGGAATTTTAGTCATACTATGACTTTGTTCGAATTAGCTAGAAGGTCAGAAGGCTTCGATCAACAAATAAAGCCAGAGAAACACAGCTAAAAACTAAGCGGCGTTGAATTCTTGGTTCTTGATCTGACGTCACAGCTACGGCTCGCCCTAGGTTCCTCTCACTGACTCGGACTTGAACCACATTTTTGCTGAATTTAAAAGGGCACAGAAAAACGATAATTTAACCAAATCAAAAAATTTTTGTGACGCAACGTTCCAGATGATAACAGAATTTATTTAGCCGAAAAAAATTTAGGGGTTAGGTGCACTTTAACGATTATTGGATCCACTTGATTAGTTCCTTGACTTTGATGATAAGCTATTGAGCGTTCGTTTACGTCTCGTACATTCCCGCTCGCCACTTCTCACTCGATTTTCTATGGACCTCATCCAAAAATGATCGACAAAACTTTCATTGTTTCGCTTTTTAACAAAAATCAATAATGTAATTTATAAAATAGTAACAAATGCGCCTTTCTGGAAGTTTTTTAGTCCCCCAGCTTACGAGATGAATTTTTGTCTGATTTTTTTTTAGTTGTTTATTACGTCCAAAGAACGAAATTAATAATTAATTGGATAAACAAGGAAAATCGTTTTTTTTTTAGTCGCCTGTGTCGCTAACAGGATAAAAACATCTTTCTCATCAGTTTTATGGTCGCTCAAGGACGCATATTTTAAGCTTAAAGATGGCTTCAACTAAGTTTAGAGCACTGGGGACAAATTGAGATTGGGCATGTAATACGTCCCTCAAGAGGTGGACTTAAGAGGGACTAATTCTTCAACTTTCAACTCTTTTAAGAGTTTAACTTCAGCTATCGTTTTTTGGCGTTCCAAATGTCGAAAAATAAACGATCGAAGAGTGTTCTTCTTGTCTTTGTCTTGAGAACGCTTCATAACGATCTGATCCGAGTGAAAGGTCGCTGAAGAGTTACCAATTACCGTGATTAAGTGGCGAGCGACAGATACATGCAGCGAAATACGCGGCAAGATTTGTGTTTTTACTAATAGTTACTATGATGTTTGTTAATTCTCTTAGGTCCAATAAAACAAATTGTGGAAAATTTTGAACATATTTTGAAACTTACCCATATGTTACAACGTGCGATTATTTTAGCCAATGAGCTACAAATAAAGACCAGTCATATTGCAGAGCAATAACGCAGCATTCCGACTTTGGCAATTTCAAATTTCAGTCTATGTCACAGTGGATTGTACAAACAAAATGTCCTCGAGTTAAGAGGGCCGAATAGTCAAGAGGCCCGAAGAGAAAAAGGGGGAAAAAACTTGACTTTTCTTCGAGTTTGAAGAAACAGATGAAAAACTGAAATTTTTTCGCAATTAGTGAAATGAAACAATAAGTTAGGATACCTACCGTAGTTGGCGTTAACAATTAGGGTCACAAATTAAAGGGGTTTAAGGCTCCAAGGCTCTGGCCTCAAAAAAGCGGGGCTTTGCGGCTCCTGGCCAAAGTAAACTGGGCTCCGGGGCTCCGGGGCTCCGGGGCTCCGGGGCTCCGGGGCTCCCGAGAATTTGAACAAGGGCTCCATGCTCCACTGCACTTTTTTGCTTTATTCTAAAATCAAACCCTAGAATTAATAAAAAAGCAATTTTTATTTATAAACGCTGTTTAAAGTTTGTCTCTTCTCCACTCGCGTTTTACAGTTATCCTGAGTTATTTATCAGTGAATTCGCTTAATATTTGGCACGTGCACAGTCCGTCAGTGACGTTTCTAGCTCGAAGGTTAAGACACAGTAGAAAGACCGCTATTTTTCCATACCACCACGTGACAGGCCAGCTCCGAAAGTCGCGCTTCAGTGTTACCCTAGATTCAAGTGGAAAAACACAAACCGTCAAGTCGATTGCAGAAAAAGGCAAAGAAGTTCAGTGCGTCAGTCGGAGCTGTAGAAAACCAACCAATCACATGTGCAGAGCACCGTGCTTTATAGGTCAGGCCCAACCAGTCGACCTCATTGCCTGTTGAAGCGACTAGCAGTACGCAGTCGAAACGTCGCGATCTACATCACAAGTGACCACATAAACGACAACACTTTCTTACTTCACCACGATGAAGAACTACAACCTTTTAAACAACAACAAAATACTTGAGACACTGTCTACAGTCGAAGGGTGTTTTGTGGAGCTTATGGGATCGTTTTTCCACTGTCTAGGTACGATATAGAAGTCAATACCCCTATTCAAGCAGTGTCTATATCTCGGTAATTTGGAGTTTAGAACTTTATCAATGAGACAGTTGAATTGTAGACTGCAGTGCACGCCCAGAACACAAAAGGAATAACATCATTACAGTCAAAAAAATGAATTTTAATTAGCCTCAGTCTAGTTTACTAGCTTTTAACTATCTTCGTCCCGATTACCAGCGATCAACAAACAAAGAACCGCTATACACCTTATTCCACCTTATTACTCTTTTGTCTATTTGTTAAGTGGGCCTTGTTGCCTCGATCCCATGCGCAGAATTCAAAGGAATATTCGGTTTAAAGCGAGGCAACAATGGCCAATTAACATGGAGACAAAAGAATAATGTATTTTCCGCCATTTTCGAATAAGGTGTATGTGTGCGCAGGAATGTCCAAATGTTGGTATTTGGGGCTCCGGGCTCCGTGGCAAACGTTTTGAGGGCTCTGGGCTCCGCAGTAAAAATGATATTAGGGCTTCAAGCAACGGAACGATGGGGCTCCGGGCTCCACGGCAAAGATTTTTAGGGCTCCCAGGCTCCCGGGCTCCCGGGCTCCCGGGCTCCCGGGCTCCCGCGCTCCCGGGCTTCCGCGCTCCCGCGCTTCCCCCCCCTCCCCCCCCCCCCCCCCCCCCACCACACACACACACACACGCCGTCCCCTTTGGCACCCTGAGCAATATCCGAGACAAAAATAAATACCCTGCCATTTATGAGACACTTATTTCAGGCTTTAAAGATGGCGAATTAAATCGAGCAAAAAGGGAATGATATTTTTCCAAAATCAAGTATTTTCTCAGGTTTTCTTGAATAGTACTGAGAATAGCCCACTGTTCCATCGATGACGACACAATCGATCATTCGAGCCCAGGCTTTTCCGTCCAACAAATAAACATGGCGGCTATGAGACCAGCATTTTCTTCGTAAAGGGTTTTATATCGATGGTTTGATTGAATCATGTTAAGATTAATTACGTTTGACGCCTGTAATACACTCTTCCGTGTTCGAGGGTCACCAGGAGAACTCTACAGCAATGTTGCATCCCGCTTTGGTGTCCAAGTGCAACCCAAAGTTTTGAACGATTCCTTCAAACACACATTTCGGGAGTTTTACAAAACAGTGCCAAACTTCGGTGCAAAAGGCGGTGGAAAGACAGCGGAAAAATGGTGGTTTGGAGTGGTAAGACAAACTTTTAACTCCGCTGGATTATATGATGAGAAAACTTTAGCGAGGATTTCCTCCACTTTGTACAGAGAATTCTCGACAGCGTCGTATTGGGAGGTTTATCCCGAAGCCTTCGATGTATTGGAGCATTTAAAGAGGAGAGGCTATCATCTCGCCGTGATTTCCAACTTTGATGAGCGTCTTGATGGCATCCTTGAAAGCCTGTGCTTGAAAAAATACTTTACCTTCATTGCCTGTTCATTTGATGTGGGAATTTGCAAACCATCACCGGAAATATTTGAGCTTGTGCTTTCTCACTTTGGTGTGAGAGCTGCAGAAACTCTACATGTTGGTGATAACGTTGAACTTGACTATAAACCAGCCATTAAGCTGGGATTGAAGTCTTTGATTGTCAACAGGTTTGCTAGGAATTATAGTGAAGACCATGTTTATCTGGAGCATACCATAAAAGATCTAAAGCCACTACTAAAGCTTTAAAATACAAAAATTCCAGTGTTTTGTTTTTATGACAAATCAAAATAATGGATTTATGCACAAGTTAGATTTGAGCAGTTCCTATGCATACTGCTGTGAAGGAGTTGTAGTGTAGTGGTCATCATGAAGGACGATCGCAAGATCAAAGGGTCAGTGGTTCGAGGCTCAGTCTCTACATCTGCATTGTATTGTGTTGTTTCCTTAGACAAGAAACTCTACTCCACTTCGTTTCTTAGTTTCTTCGTTTCGTTTCGTTTCTTCTTCGTTTCGTTTCTTTTTCGTTTCTTCGTTTCTTAGTTTCTTCGTTTCTTTCACTTCGTTTCTTCGTTTCTTAGTTTCTTCGTTTCTTCGTTTCGTTTCGTTTCTTCTTCGTTTCGTTTCTTTTTCGTTTCTTCGTTTCTTAGTTTCTTCGTTTCTTTCACTTCGTTTCTTCGTTTCTTAGTTTCTTCGTTTCTTCGTTTACACAGGTGTATAAATGGGTATGGGTGAACTGTTAGGGAATCCTAACAGAAAAGCTAGGGGTAACTCTGCGACAGACTGGCATCCCATCCAGGGGGAGTTGCGATGGTCCTAGTTGCTTCAATCATACTACTCATGGCTCATTCAATCTAGTGGATTGGACATGTGACTTTACCTTTTTTGTGTTATACTAGATTGCTAGCAGTCCTTTTCTGGGTAGTGGAGAGCACAAGCCATCAGCAGCATGGCAAGGCACAAAGGCATGAACTCTCAATGGCGTGGCAAGGCTGGTGCAAGGCGAAAAATAAATGACAGACTGCCTCATCTCATTTGCTCCAGGTGTTAGCTTGTTTGTGCACCCTCTTGACTATCCAGAAAAGGAGAACTTGAAGTCTAGTTATACTAGCCTGATTCCTAGAGAGTTAAAAGTCGCTTGCTTTGACATGCAAGTGGGGACCCAGTCAGGGGGGAGGGGTAAGACCCGTGGAAAAAGGAGACTGGAAGGTCCACAGAACACTGGTGAAGAAACTCAGGTTAGGAGTTGGGATTCCTAAGGTGGCAGGCTAGCCTGTGAATACGGCCTCCTCTCATCGCTCATGGCCACGAAGTGCCCCTAGCAGGTGGGACTGATGAGAGGTAGCTGTATTTGCAGGCTAGTGGCAGGCTGGAAGAGGAGAAACATTTTACAACAGAAAGAGCATACAGAGGCAGGGGCCAACATAAAATGGTCAGGAACCAGGATAAAAGGGTACAGAAAGTGAAAAGCTCTGATCCAACAATATCGTCCTTCCCCTACTATCAATAAACCTCAGACCGTCTGTGAATTGAGTAGCCCCGCAGCTCTTAACAACCTCTAATTTCATTGGACCTTGGTATCACGCAGCTCTATTGTTTTCGGGCTAGGGTCCATTGTTTTGTTGTTTGGTGTATTGTTTTCTCAGCAAATCAGAGAAGACCTTGTAAGAGCTGCGACATCGCCCTGTGAATTAGGCATCCTCGGAGACCTAGGGGCAGTCAGGGTGGGAGGTGGGTGAAACATGCAAAATCAGTTCCCACCCATCTTTTAAACTTGCACTTACATGATTCCCCCCATTTTGTCTGCCTCACATTTTGACAAACTGCCTATGGGTTTCCGTGAATTAAGCTTCTTTTATACCCACCAATATTATTATTCTCTTGTGTCACTACGCACAAGACACATGCCTGCACTGAGGTATGAAATGAGCAGGCCTAAATATGCACCCTCCTTTGACATCACTGGGCCAGGCCACCTACATGAAAACAAATGTTTTCCATCTGCTAGGAGCAAAATTGTACCAAGAGAGCACAGGAATTCAAGTTGCAACTGAAATGTTTGGGAGGTGTACTCTGCAACTTCTCCCCTTATGAAGTACTATGAGTTAAGTCCCAGTATCATTTATCTTATGACTTCACTGTACATCATTTGTTTCTGGCATAGCTCAGAGACTTGGGTTGAGTGTTTTAAGGTTAAGTGTAGCTTAATCTTGTTCCCAGGGTCCTGCTTCCTTCCTCTTCTCTAGAGAAGAGAGAACCTGGGAATAGAGTTCAGCATTTATAAGAGAAATTGTTAGAACTGGAAAAAAGGCATAAACGGGGCTTGGGAGCCAGCACAGTGGCCCTATCCACTGTGCTGGCCCTCTAAATCAAACTGGGTTAGGTTCAAACTGATGATGGCCTTGTTTTTAAGCTAACTTCAAAGAGGCAAAGGCTGCACTGATTGAACAGTGCTAGTATTTTAATAGGATTGCCCAATATTTCAGTTGGGTTGTGAAACTAGCCTTCGTCGGAGGCTAGAAAAACCAATTGAAAATGGAAGCATACAGCTTGTTACAACATTTAAAACAATGGTAAGAAAATGATGATACATGGTAGGTTGAAACAACTTATACTGTTACAAAAGAAACTAGATGGAATCTAAATATGAACACAATAGAAATTGGAAAGATTAATTGGTTCTCAATTTTCTGGCCTAATACCTTTGGAGGGTACTCAGGAATGTTATTGTCAGGGAGGTGGGGAGGCCTTTTTGGGTTGGAAATCAGCATTCTTGGCCTTTTGGGGGGTTAGAAATTTTCTGCTGGACTTTTTTTTTGGGTAGAAAGATTTTATTAAAAATTGAACTGTAACCAGGATAAGACATATTAAAAATGTAAAAAGCGTTCTCTGGTTTAAAAAGTTTAAGAGAAATATAAGCTTTCGGCTATTATACTATAGCCTTTAACGAATGTAAAAAGAAATGGAAGCGCATGATTGGAAATATATGCAAGGGAGGGTGTGAAAAGATTAAACAAGAATACAATAGAAGTGTAAAAAAGCTAAAAATGGACAAAAACGGACAAAATAAGAATTACAATAAGATAGAGTATTGTCTTGGTAGCGGTTTGGAATTATTGTCTGCGCCGACAGTTTTGGCAGTATGCCAGGATTCTAGTGTTCTTCGAATACGGTAATTGCCTTTGTCTATCACGGTAGCGCCATCAAAATCAATTGAATGATTGTTTTGCCAAGCATGGTTGGCAATGTTCGAGCCTCTAGTATAATTTTTAAGATTTCGTTGATGTTCCTTTCTTCGGGTTTTTAAACATCTGCCAGTTTCTCCTACGTAACTCCAACAGCAATCCGCGCACGGGATTTTGTAAACAACATTGCATTGTAGATCCAGGGGCTGCCTAAACTTAGGAGAAGGGAATTCTTGTTGCAGGGTTTTAGCTGGTTTGCTTACTACACGGATGTAATTTTTACGAAGTAATCTGGTGAGAGGTTCAGTCAATCCGCGGATATAGGGAAGACATGCGAAACCCAGGGATGTGTCAGATGGATCGGCCCATTTGAAGAACATGGACACTAATTCTTCCGGAGGAGGAGTTGTCGGGGCTGACTTCTTTTTTAAAATGTTGGAAATAACCGTTGGTGGGTAGCCATTGGCTTTCAATGCTTCCGTAACGTGACTAATCTCGCGTGCTTTACCTTCACAAGTGCTAGGTAGGTTGGCTGCACGGAATAGGAGGGTCGAGGCCGCGCTGACTTTATGTTTAATTTCATGATGAGAAGAATAATCCAGATATCTATCAGTATGTGTCGGTTTCCGGTAAACGTCGATGACAGTAACACCATTTTTCCTGGAAACCAGGGTGTCCAAGAAAGAGATTTGGCCATTGTTTTCTTCTTCGATAGTAAAAGCGATTTTTGGGTCAATGGAATTTAAAGTGTCATGAAAGGAGGAGACAGCGTCTTTCTTAATGATGACGAAGCTATCGTCAACATATCTTTTCCAAATCCTTGGTGTAACTGTAGAGGTATTGATGGCTAATTCTTCAACCACCTCCATGCAAAGATTAGCAACAATAGGGCTAACAGGGCTGCCCATAGCACAACCGTAAACCTGCTTATATATACAGTTATTGTAGACAAAATAGTTATTGGAGAGAGTGAAGTCCAATAAAGAAATGATGTCATCGGTAGTTAGGCTTGTTCTAGATTGTAAAGTACAATTGAAAATGGAAGCATACAGCTTATATTTCTCTTAAACTTTTTAAACCAGAGAACGCTTTTTACATTTTTAATATGTCTTATCCTGGTTACAGTTCAATTTTTAATCGTATCCGCCGTGAGGCTGGGCTGGAAGCCCTCAAATTAGCGCGAACCATGGAGAAAATGACGTACAAACTTGAAGCTCACTACCGCCATTTACATTTCACGCACAAGGCAATTGAGAATCAGTGGATTCCCAAATCTTTGAGGTTTAAACCTCCTGGCAACCACCCTGTCTTCAAACGTATCAGTATGGAACGGGCCAGCAAACATTGCATGAGAGCAAGAATTTCTATCTGCCACGATCGAATTCGAACCCTGAAAGGAACTTTGGATGAATCCAAACAACAGTTATCAAGTTTGGTCATCGAAGATACTTCATCTACGTTGCTTCAATTCTTAAAAATGAGGTCTCAATCTGTTCGCAACAACATTAAAGCGAGACACGAGAACAAGCTTACAAACCTAAGAATGGAAACTGAAAATGATCGCCCGAATACCATCAATAAGAAAAACTGGGTGATTAATTTATCACAAAAACCCCTAACCGTGACAGAACGTTCTCTTCTTGAGAAAGGTCCTAAATTTGCTCCAACCCCACAATCCATCCCGGTTAAAGACATTGTTTCCGAAGTTGAAGCCGCCATCGTCCGCCTTCCTGATGACACGAAGGATGCCGTACGAACCACCACCGCCTCTTTGCTCCACAGAGCCCGACTTCCACTACACAGCAACACCACCAAAGCTGAATTAAGAGCCCTAAAGAACTTAAAACAGGACCACGAACGTGTTATTACGAAAGCTGATAAAGGGAACTGTTTTTTTGTCATGGACAGAACTGATTATGACTCCAAAATGGAAACTCTACTCAGCGACCGAGACACTTACCAACCAGTCCTCAAGTCACCATTCGCCAAAATTGAAAGAGAACTGAACAGTAGACTCCTCGATCTCAAACGACAAAACAAGATAGACGAAACAGTCTCTCAAAAACTTCGTTCTACAGACGGTTCTCTGCCTGCCAACCGGGGCTCTATTAAACATCATAAACCAGGATTCCCTCTTCGACCGATTGTATCGAGCATCGGGTCTGCCCTTTACAACACATCTAAGTTTCTTTCTGATATCCTATCGCCGATTCAGAACCTCAATGGCTATTCTGTCCTCAACTCTTCACAATTTGCCAAAGAAATAGCCAATATGGAAATTTCCGACGACGAAGTTATGGTGTCATTCGACGTGGTGTCGCTATTCACAGCTATCCCTGTCCACAAAGCGTGTGATTACATTCGCGACAAGCTGAACAATAACAGTACTTTACAATCTAGAACAAGCCTAACTACCGATGACATCATTTCTTTATTGGACTTCACTCTCTCCAATAACTATTTTGTCTACAATAACTGTATATATAAGCAGGTTTACGGTTGTGCTATGGGCAGCCCTGTTAGCCCTATTGTTGCTAATCTTTGCATGGAGGTGGTTGAAGAATTAGCCATCAATACCTCTACAGTTACACCAAGGATTTGGAAAAGATATGTTGACGATAGCTTCGTCATCATTAAGAAAGACGCTGTCTCCTCCTTTCATGACACTTTAAATTCCATTGACCCAAAAATCGCTTTTACTATCGAAGAAGAAAACAATGGCCAAATCTCTTTCTTGGACACCCTGGTTTCCAGGAAAAATGGTGTTACTGTCATCGACGTTTACCGGAAACCGACACATACTGATAGATATCTGGATTATTCTTCTCATCATGAAATTAAACATAAAGTCAGCGCGGCCTCGACCCTCCTATTCCGTGCAGCCAACCTACCTAGCACTTGTGAAGGTAAAGCACGCGAGATTAGTCACGTTACGGAAGCATTGAAAGCCAATGGCTACCCACCAACGGTTATTTCCAACATTTTAAAAAAGAAGTCAGCCCCGACAACTCCTCCTCCGGAAGAATTAGTGTCCATGTTCTTCAAATGGGCCGATCCATCTGACACATCCCTGGGTTTCGCATGTCTTCCCTATATCCGCGGATTGACTGAACCTCTCACCAGATTACTTCGTAAAAATTACATCCGTGTAGTAAGCAAACCAGCTAAAACCCTGCAACAAGAATTCCCTTCTCCTAAGTTTAGGCAGCCCCTGGATCTACAATGCAATGTTGTTTACAAAATCCCGTGCGCGGATTGCTGTTGGAGTTACGTAGGAGAAACTGGCAGATGTTTAAAAACCCGAAGAAAGGAACATCAACGAAATCTTAAAAATTATACTAGAGGCTCGAACATTGCCAACCATGCTTGGCAAAACAATCATTCAATTGATTTTGATGGCGCTACCGTGATAGACAAAGGCAATTACCGTATTCGAAGAACACTAGAATCCTGGCATACTGCCAAAACTGTCGGCGCAGACAATAATTCCAAACCGCTACCAAGACAATACTCTATCTTATTGTAATTCTTATTTTGTCCGTTTTTGTCCATTTTTAGCTTTTTTACACTTCTATTGTATTCTTGTTTAATCTTTTCACACCCTCCCTTGCATATATTTCCAATCATGCGCTTCCATTTCTTTTTACATTCGTTAAAGGCTATAGTATAATAGTCGAAAGCTTATATTTCTCTTAAACTTTTTAAACCAGAGAACGCTTTTTACATTTTTAATAGAAAGATTTTGTCAGGACTTTTTTAAGGCTTGATAAAAAGCATGTATATTTATTTTCATGTGAAACAAATGTATTACTTTCATTTACAAATTAAATTTAACTGCATGATGCATGATAGCGAGTAAGTATGAAGTAATTGGTTTCCACAGGTCACCC
The DNA here is from genome assembly GCA_964017195.1 of Siderastrea radians. Lineage (NCBI taxonomy): Eukaryota > Metazoa > Cnidaria > Anthozoa > Scleractinia > Rhizangiidae > Siderastrea > Siderastrea radians. The sequence continues at coordinate 39,168,524 of OZ024892.1, forward strand.
ATACAGGTCACTGTATGTGTTACCGATAAACAAACAGGCTAAACAGTGTCCCCTAGCCCTAAATCAGTGTAAAACATCACCTAGTATGCCAGGGCTGGGACACTGTTCCCTGTGTCAGCACAGTGACCTGTGGAATGTAACCTGTAAGATATACCTCCCCTCCCCCTCCCCCCCGAATATCCCAGGTAGTTGAATACATTTTAATATTCTAATATCCATGGCTTGATGGCAGCTCCAAGAAGTCTATATCCCGTCCTGCTCTGTTGATCAAAGTTCGGCGTTTTTATTTCTTTCTTTCTTTCGTTATTTGAGGAGATGCGAAGGCTCTGGGTTCTACAGGATACTTTTAACCAATCACAATTCAGGAAGCTGTTTCACCAGTCCCTCTCTTCGTTTCCGGCGGGAACATAGCTTTGGTTGCGAGAAAACCGACAGCATTTTAAAATCGTGTTCGCAGATTAAAGATGGCTTTTAGAGCATCTTTCGATCCAAACTTTTCGTTATCGAATTCTTCGTGGTATCGGGAAAGACGAGAAGAAGATTGGAGTCCAAGAAGCCAAGAAAGTGATCACGAACCGAGCTTCGATTCGGATGAAGAAAACCATGCGTCAAAAGTCATCACCATAAGCGATTCAAGCTCTGGATTAAGTTCACTTGAATCATCTCCTTTAGTTCCTTTGTCTGAGAATTCGTCTTTTTCCCGTTCTACGCCGTCCACAAGCTTGGTTTTGCATTCTAGGGGAAACAAGCTTTGTCTTGAAGAAAAAATGGCGACATCAACACGTGTTGATAAGGAATACGTTCCAAAATCAAGTTCGCTTGTAATAGGTAAGCGTTCACGCGCTGTGGGACTGAAAGATATTGACTTGACTAGAAACCTTGCGGCGAAGCATATCCGACAAGCAAAAGAAGCAAATAAAAGCCCCAAGAAGAACCATATCTTCAGCCCTTTATCAAGGCATATGTCTTGCCCAGCTTTCAGTTATACCAATGGAAGCTTTATGAGACCGTCCTGCATAAATGGAATTGCTGGAAAATCTGGTGAAACCGATGTGAACCATGATTTCTCCTTTGAGGCCACCTCGCTGTTAAAATCGCCATTAAATGATTACTCCACACCAAACGTGGCTGGAAACGCGGGCCCAAAAACATTGAGATTATTTAGTTGCCCTGATTATGAAACCAGTTCTAATGAGCAATGCACTACCCCTGAGAAAGTTAACAAGGTTCTGGGTGAAAAGCTTGATTCAAGGAAAACTCCAAATGTCACGCCGGGCATAAGTTGTACACAAAAAGTTGTTGAAGTCATTGACTTAACTTCCAGTGAAGGAACATGTGGTAATAAAATTTCAAGTTGTGATGACCTTTCGAATTGCAAAAAGGGCTCTGAAAAAGGTGGGGATGTTGGCGCACTAAAAATGGCAGGTGGTAATCATTCGCCATTCAAAAGAAGGGTGTCCAGGAAAACATCTGTGCTTTCATTTAGTGACGACGAGGACAGTGACTCAAACGAACAACATAGCTTGAAAAGAAACAAAGAAAAATCACAACACCCTGACAAAGCTGATCAAGAAATCTCACCAAGAAATGAGTGTTCTAGAAAGGGTTACATGAAAATTGGCATAGTTTTCACTTTATGTGTACTGTTATTATCAATCTACCTACACATCAACCCTCATGGTTTTTGCCTGGATAGTGAATTTAGCATGAATACTTCAGGCCTTGGGATGGTTCTCAAGTCTGAGTTATACGGTCAACATATTGCTCAGAAGGTCATTGTCTCAGCCCTAAAGAACCACTTCAGCAAGCGTGATGTCAGAAAACCACTTGTTTTCTCCTTTCATGGCTGGACTGGGATTGGGAAGAATTTTGTAAGCAATATTATTACAGAGCATTTGTTCAAGCGCAAGTCTCAAAGCCCTTTTGTTCACAAGTTTATTATCCCTCTTCATTTCCCTCATGAATCTGAGGTTGACAGGTACAACAAACAGTTATTAGGATGGATTCGAGGAAATGTGTCGAACTGCAGAAAGGGTGGGTTGTTTATTTTTGATGAAATGGATAAAATTCACCCTGGCATGATGGGTGCGATCAAAGATGCCATCTTGGACTACCGCGGTAAGAAAGCCTCTGATGGTCATCAAAACATGATATTTATTTTCCTGTCCAATTCTGGTGGTCGCACAATAAATGACCATGTCTTGAAGCACGTACTTGATGGAAAACTAAGAGAAACTTTGACATTAAGTGAACTGGAAATCATTTTCCAAGGCATTACTCGGCACACGCCAGACATCTGGTTTGCTGATCTATTGAAATCAGAAGTTTTCGATCACTTGGTTCCGTTTCTTCCTTTGGAGAGAATGCATGTTAAACAGTGCATAAGACGGGACCTTGTCAAGAAAGGGTTCCCTGTCAAAGAAGCCATAGTTACGGCAATTGCAGATCAGCTGGAATATTTCCCTCCAGGTTATGAATTTTTCTCAGTGTCTGGTTGTAAGAAAGTTTCATCTAGAGTGGATGTGATTATGGGATGAACTTTACATTGAAGACTACCATTATTGATTGATTCCTGAATTTTCTTTACTGCTACATTGCTTATGTGCCTTTATGTCTGCTTTACCTAGAAATTGTTTTGCATTGAATAAATAAGTCACAGTAGAACGCCATTAATACAAGCACCCAACGAACCATTACATAATAATAATAACTTTATTTATGTGTCAAAAGTGATCTAGCACTCTGTAAAGACAGGGTGCTAATTGGGGACACACTATAATTTATACTTATTACAAATTATTAAAAATGAAGTGATGTCTGAACAATGTAAATACAATAATTTTCTATATTATTCAAGTAAACGTAATGAAAATACTGACTAAACTAACTCAGAACTTACGATCACATATTGAGCAATGGCACTGTTTTACTAAAAGTTCATCTAGGCTCATACTTCTCACACGTGTTTTAAAATCCTGTATGGTCTCTGACTGTTTCACCTCTGAACTTAGTTTTACAGGCCATAGCAGTGGGCCTAAATAGCTGATGCTATGTTTACCAAAGGTGACAGTCAAGACTGCTGCCTAAGAAAAATTTTAAGGGAGCCGTTTGAGCTCCTAAGCTTAAAATTAAGGTGCCTGGAGTGAGCTTTAAGGTTGGGAGCCCAGCCAATGACATCTCATACCAACATTAAATAATTTGCCAACGCTCAGTGAAAATGCTCACAAAATTCTGTTAGAAATAAATATGATAACGGCACACATCTGTTAAAGATAACTGATACGTAATATACATGTTTCGCAGAACTAAGGTGCACAGGTATCACGTTCTCCTTTACGATCGTTGGGATGAGAAGGTCAGGTTAACTGCATGAAAATTGAAGCGAAATTACTTATGGAAAATGTTACATGTAGGCACCTGCATGGGATCCCAGTAGTACAGAAAATATTTGGTCGCCCACACTCATAACTTAGGCAGGCTCCCGTTAGGCAGCAGCCTTGATAGTGCTGCACACTGTACCTTTGCCACTTGGTCAGAGTTTTTTATTGGTTTTTGAAAGCCTTTGGACTTCAATTTGTCAGTTTTTTCATGGCTTTCATGTAAACTGGGCAATTAAAACAAAAGAACTAAATAAGAGGCAAGTTTTACATTCATGGGCATGATCCTCTCTTAGCTTGATTGCAGGGTTTTCAATAAGGGCCGGCAGCCGGCAAAACTCACCAGCTATTTCACATGAACTCGCTGCCTATTTGATTGAGAAATTACCTTATATTTTATAACTAACATGAGAAACATTCGCCACAAAACACGAGCATTGGATCGGCCAAGATTTATTCATGAAAAACAAAAGAATCTTTCCTTAGTTCTGAGTAATTTCAGTGGCGATTTGTGTTTCCTGTTCTGTTCAAATGCCCTAATTCTTGCTCCAGAATGTAGGAAATGCATTCTAAGAGGCCCAAATTTTCTAAATTTTCCAGGGGAGCACACCCCCGGACCCTCCTACCCTCTGGCGCAAGTAGTTCATTCTCTGCCTACTCCTAAAATTTTGCCACCTACTCGGATTCCTATTGAAAACCCGGGATTGGTCAGTTGAAATAGAAGCCATGAAAGTTGTCAAGAACTTAATATCCCTCTAAGCAGCAATAGTGACAGGCATCTAATTCTCCTTACGGTATAACTACTTGATCAAACATGCAGGTCATGAGAATAAAGAAAATGATCACCAATGATCAAATGGCTTGATTTTTTATCAAATTCTCCCCACTAGTGACATAAGAAATACAAGGAGAATAGCGAGGAGAATATGGATGTTAATATTTGGGATTTAAAGGGATATCTAAAACTTTGTGTAAGTGGCAAGGGTACACTGAGCATTGTGACAAGGTGGTCAGATTGACATTTTTAACCCTTTTAGCCCCCTTATCAACATGCATGTTCTCCTGGCTGTTCTGTTCTTCATATAATTCCTAATTACATAATACATAAACTTTATTAAGTGTCAGGGTCTTTAGCTATGGATAGCTTATTGGGGACACTAGCAAATACAAATATAAAATACTAATATTATATAAAATAGATATATAGGTAGGTAATTAGCAATTTAAATATGCTTTATAGGTCTAATTAGTCGAGAGAATTTGACCAAACATTTCATCGTTAGTGATCATTTTCTTTATTCTCATGACCTGTATGTTTGATCAAGTAGTGATATTGTAAGAAGAAATTAGATGCTTGTCACTACTGGGGCTTAAAGGGTTTAAATAAGAAAAAGACAATTTACATATTAAGCATTTGTTTAAGTGGAGAATATTTACTGAGGAGAGAGTTGTGTTAACAGGGTGGTTAAAAGGTGAGCTTCCACTGTGTGACTTCTGGAAGAAACAAGAATGATATTTATTCAAAACTCAACCTATTTGGCTGAACCCATATTGTCAAACAAAGACTATCAGTCCAGTACTAAAGCCACCAGGCCCTTTTCAATAAAATCCCCCAAAATTTATCAGTCAAATCCTGCTTTATGGATTGATAACACTTCATCGCACACAGTTTTCCTGGTTCCGTCCCAGACATTCCCCCCCCCCCCTCCCCCAAAACAACCCACTTAATATGATTCCTTTTTGGTCTGGATGTAGCCTGTTTCAGGCTCTCAGATAGTAGGGATGGCACGTTTTTTGCGCCCGTTTTTTCAATAGGCCATTTCCGAATTGTCTTGTGCCTCTTTTTCAAAGGGAGGCCTCATGCAAAACCTTTCATGTTAAAATGAGTTTAATCTCCATGTGAATGAAAACTTATTTTCATATGAAAGGCTATGCACCAAGACTTGCTTTGAAAAAGAGGTACAAGACAACTCGGAAATGGCATATTCACGCTTTCCCCTCCTTCTTGGAACCCGGACAAGCTAGTCCGGATGGTGTCTGTAACAATGAATGTACAAGTAAAATTCCCATGTGGTAGCCTTTTCAAACTCTGCCAGTAGTTGACAATTTTGCCACCGAGAGTTTACTTCCTGCTTTCTTAAAAGGGCTGTGTTGTGGGGATTTCTGTTTTGGGGATATTTTCACACGCAATTTAAATGCTCCAGATCAAATCAATAGGAAGATATGATTATCAAGTGATTTTCTGAAAGGAAGAACAATGGGAAAAAATTGAAAGTTGCAATCCATTCCAATCCTAGCCATCTGCAGGCAAACACAAACCCACTTATAAACCTTGAAAACAGTTACTCTGTCAGGATCAGAAGTGGATTTTGTAACATACTAACTTTCGATTCCCTCACGGAATCATTATGAATGAAATGATGGCATTGAAGTTTTGTTGTGTGGCTTGAGGTGGAGAGTCGTGACAAAATTTATCGCTGGAAGTTTGTATCCGCTGTACTGGTTTAGATTGGGAGCTGACACTGAGACAAAGTGCCTTATTAATTCCCTATTAATTTTTGCACGTGCTCATTGGATGGAACACATGACTTGGTACAAAATTGGACAGCAGGTATCGGGCAATGTCATCTTCCAATTTGATATCCGTCGTCCCATTTTATTGACGAGAGAAAAACAAGAAAGGAAGTCACTTTTTCAGGTTTTTAACTTCTTGAATCTATTCACACTGCAGTAAAACTGAATAAACTAGCCAGATTGGATTTGTTTAGCCACAAATTTGCTGTCACCTCCACTGTCTGTTTTCTCCTTACTGCAATAAAGCGTGCATTGTAGAACTTAATTGGAGGGTTATAAAATAAATAGCCCCCTTTCTAGCTTGTGGGTAGATCGGAGGATAATGTTCTTGGCTTATAGATTGTCCTCAACATTGCACAGTTGCCCTCGAAGCTTCGCTTCTCGGCCAACTGTTCATTTTTTGGACAAATTACATTGTATCTTTCGGCTTCGGGCATTATCCTCTGATATACCAGGCACTGGAACAAGGGAGAGGGTTTATTTACTCAATACCCCAACCCTGCGAGATAAGAAAAGAGGAAGCAGAACTCTTCAAGTGGCAGGAAGCAGATTGAAAGAGGAAGAAAAACACTTTCATATTCTGCACCTGAGAAAATGCAGTGAGGCATGAGACAAGGGGCAACCGGGATTAAGGGAATGGGAACTCCATATCCACCCCAACTTTAAGGAGATCCTTAAAAATTCTCATGAGTACCCCCATATTAAAAAAGTGTAGGGTTAATGCCATTGTCCTGTAATTACACTAATATTATTTTTATGGTCAACAGTCAGAAATGATTGCTCAGAAACACAGGAAAATCCAGTGGTTGAGACATACAGTATCCAACCAATCCACAAGTGAAGGGGTGCCTGGAATAAAGTCCCAAGTGACTTCTGATGAACTGCTAAATTCTTCTTTCAATTTTCCTTGTATTTGAGAATTTGACATTAGATCAGGAGTCACTTAGGGCCTTAAATTTGCATGCAGCCCTTCAAGTGTCATTGCATCTGGGTCATTTTTTGCAGGTTGGGGTGGCGGGGGGGAGAGTTAACTGCTTTATTTCTATTTGTTTTCTTGTTTTTCTTCAACACTAAATCACTGTATTTAAATTCTATATTGTGAAACACAAGCATAGGTGGTATATTTGTGCACAATCAAAATTTTTTCTGTAGATCACTGTTGCACAAGAAACTTTGTTTTCCCCAGCTTCACAGCATCTTTATTGTATTTAACACAGCAAACTACACATAAAAATTGGCAAACAAATCGATATTTTATTCACGTGCTGACTTTCAGAGGAGTACAAGTGGTAAGGAAGTGAAGGTAGCAATTGTTACAGAACAATTTTTAACAAAGCAGAGAAAAAGTGCTGATTGAAAAAAAGAAAGTTTGCAAGGATAAATATTGAGCTAAGTTAGTCAAGTTTATTGATTTCTGGTCAATTTCCAATATCTCTAACTTACGTAACCAACTTAACTGCTCTTCAAAAAGCTGAGTCCTGGATAAAATTCATGAAAACGTTTCAAATAACCAGGCACAGACATGTGAATTGCTACCTCACATTATGGAAAAACAACAAGACTATTGTTTCTCCTAGGGAAAAATTATGATTTTCCCAAAACAAAACAAAAGTAAAACAGCAAAACAATTTTCACTCCACGTAAAGTTATCCATCTCTACAACCTAAAACAAGCATCACTTTTTAAGTATTGCCTTAAGATAGCTTAATATAGGTCACACATGAAACAAGTTGGCAATGACAAGTGTTCAAGTTTTCACACAAGTAATGGCAGAAGGTTTGGTCAAGTCTTCACAAGCTCAAGAAAACAGTAAGGAGAATATGTATTTTCATATCAGGGCTAAAAGGTTAAGGAAACAACACACCACCGTGCAGGGAACAAGCCTTGAACCACCAAACCTCCACCCTCCTAATTGCAAGTCTACCATGATGACCACTGCACTTCCACGACAACAATCAAAGTCAAAGAAGTAACTGAAACCTTGTAATAATCATCATGTTTGCCATGAAAAGCAAGCTTTTGCACACTGTGGTGTCTTAAATACACACCTGTCATTGCACACTTTTGTCCTACGTGTGGCCCAGACCTTAGTGTAGTACCTGGAGTGTTAGTTTACTGCAACTACATACTTTGCACTATGCTACCTGTCTATCAATGTGCCAACTAGAGGCCTAATGGCAGTTACAACAACGATTTCTTTTGACTTATGGTTGGTAGATTACAGTGACAAAAACCAATGACTGCAATCAGTAAATACTGAGAAGGAAAGTAACCTATTTCACCTAAATTACAATCACCCTTATAGTATTAACTGTTAACATTTGTTTTAAAAAAATTGGGACACAATTATCAGGTTATAATTTGAGGTAATGTCAGCGCAACCACCCTTCAGGTTTAACAGTTGAATATTCTTGTAACCATATACAGTAAAAATATGGGCAAGAAAGTTGTCATGTCTAATGGACACAACCATAAAAATGGTCAAAGTACAGCACATTGTGAAGAATTTTCTGTCCCTTTCAGCAACAAGTGAGCTCCAAGGTTGGAGGTTCAAAACTCAACTAACTAACTGCAGATATGAGGAATTAAAGGTAGTCTTGTAAGGTCAAAAGGTCATAGGTTGAGATTGGGTGACCTTACTACTGGATGCTTCAAGAGTCTCTCGATTGTCAATGTAATTATCACTAACAGCAGGGTTAACCCTTCAAGCCCCAATAGCAACACGCACCTAACTTCTCCTTACAGTAGCACAACTTGTTAATCTGTACAGGCCATGAGAAATAAGGAAATGATCACCAAGGACAAGATGTCTTGATGCATAAGCAAATTCTCCCAACTAGTACCATAAGAAATACATGGAGAACAGTTAGGAGAACATGTATGTTGATACTGGGGCTTGAAGGGTTAAACACAACCATTGTGTTGGTCAGCTTAAAAGAAACAGTGAGGGCACTATCTGGTTTGTTTGCAAATAAAATAAAAAAATTTGAAAACCAAACAGATCCAACAGAGAAAGGAAATAACACTCCTTCCTCGCAAGGAAATCAGTACAAAACTAATTGGCGGAAATGTTTCAAGAAGTTATACATGTCAACAAAAATTGAAAAATAACACTAATAAATCGATTACAATCAAATTCTCAGTCTCACACCTTTGTAAATAAGCTGTAAAATAAAATAACTTTCTTCGCCGACTGGGTTGAAGAAACATACATGTATATTATAAATTGTATGTACGTATCTGTGTCGTGTGTGTAAGTGAATAGTGTAAATAATATACCTAATGACATGAATCATAAATTAACTGATTACCCTTTCAATCCACGCCAAACTTGGTGTGCACCAATTAGCGAGTAATCACTGGATGTAAATATATTCTACAATAAGAATGAATTAATGACTGGGTGTTGATGTAGAACGTGACTGAAATGAACCTAGAATTGAACCTAACTCCAGATACTGTACATGAAAATAAAGCACTAATAACTAAAACCATCACCAAAAAGAAGTGAATTTTCCTACAGGTTTGCAACACATTTCAAGCAAAATATAAACAGAAATAAAAACAACTACTAGACAAATTAAATACTCTAAATAAAAGATAAGGCAGAGTAGAGGAAAAGCATGATTAATCTACTAATTCATTGTTTTATAGCTTACATGCAGTTTGCTGTTAATCCATTAATTACTCTATACATTACAAGATGTCCGTAATAGACAAAGCAGCATCAATGCTGTTCTTATTTAAAGCATGATTATTATAATTATCTCAGTATTAAACAACATTCTTCTCCCTGCTAACAAAATCCCCCTTTTTTAACACTAGCTTGTGAGAAACTAATATTGAATAATACATATCTCTTATTTTAGCAAATTACATGTACAAGATTTGGTATTCGCTCGCTCCATTTCCTTGAAGCTGGGTACTTGTGGATGAGTCAAAAAAGGAAAAAAGTCCATATGTGTAAGCTAGTTTTAAATTCCAACAAGATTTCAGTGCAACAGAACCACACAATTAAAAGTTTTCCACAGGTAGCATTCAGAAACCACGACATTCTTACAACACCGAGCTTGACAGAAATTTAACAGATTTCCTTTGATAAGTGACATCTACTAAACAAAATTTGATGTAAAGAAATTCAGGTCATTAGGAAGCATTTAATTGACTAGCACTGCAAGTTCACAACACTTAACTTATTATAAATGCTAATGCCTGCTTAAAGGGAACCTCCACTGATATCTCAAATTGACATGAACATTTCGAGATAAAGCTTAAATTCCAATTCTTTAAGTTAGCAAGTGGAGAGTGTCCAAAAACCTGGACATGAATACCACCTATTTTTGCTTTTGAATTTCGCTCACACTGCCATTTTGAATTTAATAATGTCTTACAGTTGCCCATATTGTTGCACACAAAAGGAAAGTGCTTCTTATGATGTCAGAAAAATTCAAAATGGCAGAGCATGGAAATTCAAAAGCGAAAATAGGTGATGATCACATCTAACCTTTTGGTTCGCTAAAACTTTCATTTGACTTGTTAACTTAAAGAATTCAAATTGAGACTTTATTTCCATGAATTTAACATCAATTTGTTGTAACAGTGGAGGTTCCCTTCAAGAACTTTCCCCATACACCACCCCAGTTTCCTTGTTAGCTTGTTTTTAATGCTTCACTACCCTCACTTGAACCAAAATAATGTTGGCTCCTTCCGGGATATATTTAGTCCACTCTGTGGGCAGACCCTCTTTGAACTAGCCCGAAACTACGTTTTCTGGTGTAACCATGAAAAAGAAAGATTTTGCAAGCAGGGAACAACTCTTTGCATACCGCATGTACATTACAATTATTTTGTATCATTATTTACAAACACTCTTAATCAAGACCACATTAAATACAATAATTATTACCTTGCCCTCTTACACAATCACAGATCGCTTCAGTTTTCCCTAACGGACACCTGGGTGATGTTCGCACTTTCCAAACACTCTCCGTTCTGCCCAAATGCAGTGAGTAAAACGTCAGAAAAACACTTCTCACTGTCAAACGTTGGCGTGGGATTGACTCCAATAAGAAGTGGTTCTAAGGTGTCTCTCAACAGGACATCTACACCATACACTGCACAAAGATCCCGCGCTGAGCTCCTTCCATCCTGAAAAGATGTCAGACTTGGGGCAACGGCATAAAACAGTTTAGCAATGCTCTCATGAATCTTTGTCTCAACGTCCTCCCATCTAATTTGTAGGTTAGCGAGTGAGTTCGCACTGAGGTCGGCTAAAAACTCTTGGTATGTCACCTTGTGATTTACCACTCCATTGCTCTTCACATCTTCATCTGAGCTGTGCGACAGGAGAGCTGAGGAGTCATACTCATCCAAGAACTCGTTTTGGTTCATCTCTTTCTCTGCTAAATTCACATGAGGAGTGTTGTGTACAAGTAGTTCTAGCGGTGCCAGAGACTTGACCGTAATGGCATACTGTAGACAGAAGCGTCTCTTCCTACACCACGCTGTCTGGATGCAATCTGAAAACAAGTCAAAATGTAAACTGTTAGACTACCACTCCAGACTCACTTTTAAAATTCTCCTTGGTAATTAACAAACATATCCACCTGCATTTGTTATGAGAATTTGGCAATCCATCAAAACAATTTTTCACACTTAACAGAATCACTGAAACTGCAGCGTGACCTGGCCCATAAGGGCTGCTTCACGTAGGGGCTGTGATTACAGTCAAAACAGCAGAGTCACTCCCTCAAAGTTGATTACAGGGGAACCCTGATATGAGTTCAAACACCATAAAATGTGTGCGTTATAATGGGGTTTTATTATATAGTATAGAGGGGATCCTTTCCATTCGTTTTACTGTTACTGGGCTGAAGAATCTCTTTTCTTATACCGGGATCTAAAGAGTTCGTTATATAGGGGTTTGCTGGGTTCTACTGTAATCCACTTTTCAAATGAAGAATGAAATGCTGCTGCTCAAACTAAACTTAAACAGACGATTAAATTTTGATTGGATTAATTTGTCAGACAGGAATGTTCAAATGTGTGAGATTTCCCGTTTTGCATAACCTGGAAATACCCATTGTATAAAATAGACCATTATGTTAATGCAATCAACTGCTTTCAGTCCTATCAGAATGCTAAAACATTTTTTCATATTCTGATTTGATTAGAAAAGCTGGTAGCAGGGAGAAAAGAGAAGAAAGTTTTAACAATCACATGGCTATTGGTCAGCAGTTCAGGAAACCTGTCAAATTCTCATGTACCTGACACAACAGACCAGGTATAATGACTGGATTGCATTTCACTTTGAATACTTTATTTAAAACAAGAAGGAAAAACAATATTGCAATACACTCAATATTCTTTGGTCTCAGTTCATTCCACTTACAGTGTGAAGCCACCAAATGGCCGATCTCTGCACACCTCAACACCCTCCGCAGATCACTGGTGACAACTGGTTGCACACTAAGCCTGCTAGGATCAGCTGCTCTTAAAATCCAGTAGCTGGAAATTCCTCGACTGTAGTGGTCAGCGCACAAAGCTGCCAAGTCAGCTGACATGCCATATGACAATGTGAACCAAGGCACATTTCCCCATGTATTCTGAACATGCGCAGACAGCAAATCTCGGTGAAGTAGGTTTTCTTCTCCTCCAAGCCGGTTGACTCTTGCACCATTCTGGATTATTTGTCTGGGAGTACTCCATCTTTCTAACCAAATTGCTTCAGCTTCTGTCGATGACTCGACTACAGTGCAACCTAAATCCCTCAGGATTGGTTTCTTTTCAGTGCCAGTTTGTTCAAGAAAAAACTTCAAGTTCAACTTTTTACCCTTTGAGTGAGTACAGTTCACACTTTCTGTCCGTGGTAATAAAGACTTCACATTTACTGCAATGTTGTTTTCTCTTGGTAAAGTGGGAAACTTGGCAAGTTCAATGACAAAATCACTTGGACTTCTTTCAGGCAATGAAGAATTGAAGGCTAAAAGCCGTGCTTCTCTCTGCAGTTGTGTTTCTGTCACACTCAGCGGAGGGCAAAAATTTCTAGTGCACACAGTACCTTCCCTCATATCAACCAGCGGCCAGAGAAGAGAGTAGAAAACTCCAGTTGCAGCAAAAGCAAATGGCGAGCACTTTACATTGGGTCGTATGTTGTGTACAATGGCTGATCCAAGTTCATCCATTACATACCAAACAGGTTTTTGCTTGTTTCCTTCAGGTGTCATAACTTGGTATGTTTGGTTATAGTACCACATGTTTTCCAACACCTCCTTCAGCTCATACTCAGTTTCATGAATCTTATCTCTTGCTTGATCTGTAATTTCCTTTTCCGACAAATGCTTTTCTCCTTTGATTAACACCTGAAAAGGGAAGGAGAAACAATAATATTAACCCTTTATCCTGCTGATTGCTGGCAAAATTCACCGTTTACTTACATCAGGCTAAATTAACTTTAGTTAATTTTTAATTTGCTGCCTACTTTCTTGGGAACTTGCAACATTCTAGAACTGAACTGCATCATCCACATACAGTACACTGTAGCTAACAGTTCTTGCACTGTTACGCTAAAACACCAAAAATCTGTTTCTCTTCTAAGAGTTAACTGGACAAAAAGAAACTATGCTACTGCTTTATTGGAAACTTGTAACATTCTAGAAACAACCGAACTGCGTCAGCCATTTACACTGTAGTTAAAAGTTTTTGCAATGTTACGCTGAATCACCGAAGACTGTTTCTCTTCTAACAGTAGACTGAACAAAAAGAAACCACAGTACTGCTTTATTGGAAACTCGTACAATTCTAGAAACAACTGAACCACATCAGCCATAGTCACACAGCCTTGAAAGCGAGAACCACTTTGTAAAGAGTAAACACCAGTAGCATAGGAAAATGATGGTCCACACTATCATGGAACAATCACATGTGCAGATTTTGTCAACATGGTGGTCAAAACATTAGAATCATCTTGTACCACATAATAAGCAGAATCACAGAAAAGTATGGCTCAGTTGATTTCAATTGAATGGTTACACTTTCAGATTTCATCCACAAACTCAAAAGTGAGAGTCACCTCTAAACCTAATAAGCAATGCCACAGAAAAGCACTGCTCAGCAGACTTCATTTGAATGGTTACAATTTAGAATTTCATCTGCAGACTCAAAGTTGGAACCAAATTGAACAGCATAATAAACATCCTGGAAATGTGTAAGGGTAGCCTGATGGGGACAACTACACATTGCATAAAACATACAGTGTAATGATAAAAATCCTCCTTTTTCAACTCTCATGCAAATCTCATATACCAAATAATACTATATCACAATATTGTAAATGTACAGTGTGTGTATTGAATAGAGTCAGACAGAGGAACCAATTTACGGTTATGCAACATACTCAGTCTGCTTTGCTTAGAACATTGAACATGAAACATATGGTAAGTTGATGACTGCTTTCATATTTTTTTACATTTCATATTCCTTTTGACATGAGGATTCTATAGTTGGGGTGCATTCCAAAAATAACATTGTACAAAGAATTTGCACCAAAAGACGTGGGCCTTTGTTCCACGCTTAAATTTATTCCTTTGCAATTAAGGCTTTCAATGGAGTTCTAAACATAAGGAATGTTGGTTGGCAACACAAAGAGATACACTCTGCAATTTGATCGATTGGACACTACAGGTAGTCAAATATTTGATTATTTCCCCCATGACGCTAATATTGATGTTTTCAGTAGGGGTGCTCAGTGTTTTATTGAAAGCTAGGTTTTAAAATAATACTGATACAATAAATTCATGCAAAGTGGTTTTCTCACACTTGCTCTCTTACGGTAGTGAAATATTTACTTAGCTGTGTTTTTGAAGTGTTTGTTTCTTTTTTACCCAAGGAAAATGAAATAAAATACTAAACTATGCGAGGGACAATTATTCCTCACCGAGACAAACTTGTTTGGTATTTCAAAATATTATTTCTGATCTAAAAATATTAAAATGGATAAAACAGAAGTGACATTGACACAAGCAAAAAAAATCTAAAATGCCAACATTATCACATAGATTTTGAAGGATTTAAAATTGGGCGGCGTATGTACACAATGTAACAAGATGAACCTGCGAATATCAGAAATTATTAAGGAATATAAGTTTTGATCCACTTGAAAGTTGATGGGTCAAGCACTCGAAAGAAAAACATTTAATTCTCTGTTTACGATTATATTGGCTTTAATAAGTAAAGTGAACTTGATCAAAATTGTACGCTTTTCGTGAGTCAACTGTAATTAGTTCATAAATACCTTGTAGCAAGCTGTTGAGATCACAATTTGACGCCGCGTTCGAAAATGCGAAAAAATACGCGCCCTTTAGAAAGAGCTTGTCACGCTTACTTGGCGACAACCGAAGATTGTTTATTTCAAATCTAAAATTCAAAAACTTACTGGCCATAGCTCCGATTCTTCGTCCTCGGGTTTCTGCAGGGTCATAACCAACAAACCAGGTGAATCAAAGGTCCAAAAAGATTCATCAGGGCAAACATTGCCGTAAAATTCCCCATCAATAATAGGAGCACATCCTTTTAGGCCCAAAGTCCATCGTTTCGTTGACAGCTTGCTTACAACATCCCGCTTTTTCGTTGTTGGAGGAACTGAAACGAAAACTGCCATCCCTCCATCTTCTTCTTCGAACCAACTGTAGTTCGGGGTTGTACCTTTTCCGAAGCCCAAAGATTCGGGGTATTGTTCTTTCTCTCGTTTGTACCTCAAGTACATTTTCTCAACGTATTCCTCGGAGAGTAGCTTCGCTTTCTCCATTCCTACCGCGTGAAGAAAGCCCGTCTTGAATTCCTCTAAGGTCATAATTTTTGACCTGTCTGATTTGGACGGCTTTTTAGTTTCATAAGAATCGTCCGTGATTTGACACAAAGCCTCGATTAGATCACCGTCGGCCGATTGAAGGGATTCTTCGGCTTTCTTCTCGTCTACGCCGGCAATTTGCGTAAGAACGAGGGTGCTGTCTAGAAGGACTTCGTCGCTCGAGGCATTTTCGCCAGCGCTGTTTTCAGGGCGTTGCATAATTTCCTTCATTCTCGCCAGCAGTTCGGGTGATTTTTCCAAAATTTTCTTCGCTGCCGGCCCGCCATCGCTCGACCAAGCGTGCTCAATAAGGAACACATCGCAAAATTTCTGCAGAGCACGTTTGGCATGAAGCGACCGCCGACCAGGAGACTCAAATTGTCCACCTTCGCGCAGCTCAAAAACTTCTGCAGCGTCACAGCTTGCAATTGGAGTTAGCTTTTTGTAAAGCCTGTCCCATAAATGTTCGGGTAAACCGATCGACAGGAGTTGTGGTCGATGTAAAGAGAGGAAATCTTCCCAGCTTATGCACGTGCTTCTTCCCACAGAATGCGACGCCATCTTCACTCCCTCCCAACAATTCTTTTGCCGCTGTTGAAAAGTAAGAAGTGATCAATACCAGATTCTCTTTACTTGCAAAATAGTTTTTCTATTTCAGCAATATAGGAGAAACACATTGTTAATCAAAGATGTACCCGTACCAGTCCTCGCTGAGCCGAGATCGGAAACCGAGATAGAGTGGAAGCAGACGAATTGTCGTGTCTGCAGAAACCAAAATATGAATATTTCCAAGAAAATTATTATGGAGGACGAAGACCCTTATAACATTGGAGGATACAGCAGCTCAGACGATGGTCAAAACGAGAGGTACTTCAGTTAATCGCTTCTTTTGCGTCTTATACGTGAAATTATATTAGCGCCTGGTTGAATTTGTTTTTGACGCAAACACAGTCGAGTAATTTTTCATTTCCTGAAATTTCACAGAAGCTCATCAAACATCCTACCAATGTATTATGCAACATTTACTTTGTTTGGTGATCTTTTGCGGTCTTTTTTGTTGTTTCAAAGTTTTTAGACGCAGTTTGTTGCTAAACATGCTGAAAGAATGTAGAAGCTACGTTGTAATGACGTAAAATTAAACACATGCGAGTCAAAGCGTTGATTTCCAAACTCAATAAGAATGAAAACGATTTTTATTGCTCTGACATCTGTCACTGTGATTTCCTTTTTTCCACCCGCTATCGTTCGCGAGTCGGAAATGTATTGAGAAAACTGCTTTACCTTGATTCATTTGTGACCTTTTACAGGATAGACAGTATTTTTAATGCCCAAAATATTGTCTGCAGTAATTTAGTGTGAAAAGGCAACTGATACCTTAGAGGTGTATAGTAACAAAAATGTTAAAATTGTACAAATGTATATGTATCATGACCTCCAAAGATGTGCGTGGGTGGATCAGTGTAAAGTCTCCAGGCCAATAAAAAGAGAGCTAAATGAATAATGACAGAAAATCCCAGACAGCATGTCGTCAGTAAAACAACTCAGAGACCATTTAATACTCCCTGTCAGCTCCAAGTCTG
The DNA here is from genome assembly GCA_964017195.1 of Siderastrea radians. Lineage (NCBI taxonomy): Eukaryota > Metazoa > Cnidaria > Anthozoa > Scleractinia > Rhizangiidae > Siderastrea > Siderastrea radians. The sequence continues at coordinate 39,185,902 of OZ024892.1, forward strand.
TAGACGTTTTCTCAAATTTCTACTTTTTTTGGAGAAGATTTAAAATGATCAGGTTCACGGTCATGCCAGTGCTGCTTGGGAATTTTCATTCAAATGACAAAGCTTAAAGTTCTTAGATTCATCCTGTGGCACAGATATTAAACATAGACTCACCTCCAAGGGTTTGCAATCAATAAATTGCAATTTTTTCCCTTTAACTTTATATAATACAATATCTTTCATTGTAGGCAACCTGAATAAAATGTTTTGTTTTCCATTGCCCATGCTTTGTCTCATGAAAGTAGGTCGATCCGTTCTGAAAAAAGGGGCGTTAGTTGATTGATTCTATGTGTGCAGCTACAGCAACAATAACGACAGCCTTTATTTTAAATGTTATAGTGACAGAGAATCTCACCACATATTGTTAGCAGAGGCTAGTCGAGGTGGGGGGTGAAGGGGAAAGGAATTATTGGTTGTACCTTGTATACTCGTAGAAACATACATGGCAAATATATAGCATGGCTTTCAAATCCGTGGCATACATGTAACATAAGAAAGGCAGGGTGCTAAAAAGTATATATAGGTATAAAAGAAGATCAGGACCCTAGACCTGAAAACAATAGAGTTGCCTGATACCTGTTAAGAGCTGTGTGGTATCTGAGAAGATCAGGAGAAAGATAATTTAAGGGTGTCTAGTAAAGAACTGACTTTAATATAATCATCCTCAGCTGAAATTATTCCAAACCATGTATATGTGAACTGTCAGCCTTGCAGAATACTTGATTGCAAGCCTTGATTATGTCTTCTTAGTGAATAAGATTTTGCGGTAAGCCAGTAGGTGAAGACTTGCACACAGGCTACTTTTATTTCAAAAGGTGTTTGAAAATATCTTAGTAGGGTGATTTAGATGTCAGAGTGTCACTTTAAGATGAGAATAAAGCTACAATCAGTGTCACTTTGATGAAACACTGTCTGTACAATTGTGTCTCCCTTCCTCTCCCACAAGACAATGTTGTAAAATAGTTTCAACCAAATAGATGAAGACAAGCGCTCACAACACCATGCAACATTGAATATGGGTAGGAGGGGAGGGTGTTTCAACGACTTATGTCACTGGTTGTAGCATCTACACCTGAGGAAAGAAAAGGAAGCAGGCAATGAAAGAGCACATTTTTCATAGTGGTCATTTTGTTGTTGTTGTTGTTGTTGGTGGTGGTGGTGTTTTTTTTTTTTTTCAAACAGTTCAGTTGATTAGGCAGAAGAAAATTCTAATTGAGATGGGCTTCTAGCTACATGACTACATTCTTCTTGTTTGTAAGGCAATCCATTGACCCAGCAATCCAATGACCCTGGGAACAGTTCACAGTTGGTGTCTTTAATAAAAGTTTCATTTCAAGGGGCGGGCAGGGCTGATGCATATCTGATGACGAGGACAAAACAATTCCAATTATTTTTTCCTTGGAGTTCCTGTCTTCTTACCTTTCTAACCTTTGTTTCCTCTGCAGTTTCTTAACAAGGAAAATTGTTTAACTGCTTAACAATAATTATCACAATTCACAGCTGGAGCTTCTTCTCGGAACTAATTCTTGTTTTAAAATATTATGTTACCTAGAACAATAATCAGATGGTAGTAAGCATAATATTTTGACCTTTTTTAACCCTTTACCCTGATATTAAATAATATGCATATTCTCCTCACTGTACTCCATACATTTCTTATGGAACTAGTGAGGATAATTTGTCTAAATATCAAGACATCTGATCCTTGGTGATCACTTTCTTTATTCTTGTCTCTTGAATGTTTGAACAAGTAGTGATAAATTATGTAAAAAAAGTTTTCATTTTTGTCACTGTTAGGGCTTAAAGGGGTTAAGTAGCCCTCCCACAATAATCATTATCCTATTACAAGGTTGTTTCCGCTATGGTGTTAGTGTTGTAGCTATACAATGGGTCTTCCATGGGGTAAAAGGGAAAGGCGACACTATCCAAAAACTGGTAACACAAGACAATTACTAAAAAGTGACAAGAAACCTAGTAAGTAAGCAACCAAAATTCAACAACATTGCAGCAATTAAGACCAGAAAAGGCAGGGTCACTCAAAGTTTTCCTTTTGTAGACATTATAAAATTGTGCCCAAAATTTTTATCAAATTACTGTATTTTCTCGATTAAACACCGGGCCCCGAATAAACGCCGGTTTAAAAGAGGAAGTCGGGGAATAAACCCCTCAGACGTTTATTTGTGGTATAATGAATTAAAGGTGTAAGAGAAAGATACAGGATGTCAAGTAGAATGAATAAAAACCCTTTCTTAAAAAATGGCGGGCCCAAATAAACTGCTGATTCAAACAACCAGGCCAAGTTTGAAATAAACACCGGGGGCATTTAATTGAGAGAATACGGCACTCACCAGCATTTGTAGATTCACTAAAAAATTAAAGTTACTTTCTTTTAATTATTGCAAAAGACATTCCAAGGAAATTTTCTAGTGGCAAGGCATAAGATGTGACAATAATATTTGCTTCTATGGAAATTAATTAAAGTGTACACCAGTACTTAAAGGATGCCACATGGTAATATGACAACCCCCTTCTAAGGCCTCATTCTAGCAAGCAAGCAGCAAAAGTTGACATGCAATTAATATCAATCTTATTTGTAAATATTTTCCAGGCTCAAATGGTTTTACGGTCAAAATATGAAGAGAAAAATTAAATTACAACTGCTCCCTTTCTAATAAAGTTAGCTACAATTCTTTAATTTTGCCTATTCAATAACGAATTTCTAGCACAGTATCTTAGAATATTTATATTTTTTAATTAAGTTAAAAAATTTTCAAGCTTAAAATTTGAAATTAAAATATTATTTCAGATAGAATTAATTAATATTTAACTTTTCATTATGCACAATTTTTTTTATACCATTACAATGTTTGAACCCCATGAGGAATATGGCAAACAGAACACTTGACAGGTATTATATCATCTCAGGCCTTTCTTACTTCAGTTGAAAGTTTTATTTTATTTTATTTTTGTGGGGGGGGGGGAGGTGGGGGGATCTTTGACAAGGTATAGCAGTTTGGTCTACTGTATCCTTGGCAGCACGGATGTAGCAAAGAGCTTATTAAGCTAGCGGCCAATTCGACCAGCTTAAAGGGGTGCATCAACAATTGCTGAAAATTCGCCAGCCATACTAGCTGGTAGATCTGAAGTGCACAATTTGTAAAACCAATCTTGCCAGGTTTGCTTGGAGGTCTTAGGAGATATAGAGTTAACTTACAGTACTTTGCAAACCATTTCCTTTGTATTTCACACTGATCTAGTTCTGGTGATGAGCTTGATGAAGAAGGAGTATTAAAACAACAAAGACAGGAATCCAGCTCCAGCAGTGAAGATGAATTTGAAAAGGAAATGGAAATGGAACTTGAAAGTGTAATGAAAACCTTTGAGAATGACCATGGTAAGAATTCAGTTTGCATCTAAGTGTAAACACATCATAGTTAGCAGCCATTGCATCATTGCATCATTGCAGCCCCCGGCCCGGGGGCTGCAATGATGTTACTTCCTAATAAAGCTATCTATCTATCTCTCTAAGGTTCTGTGACTCATGTTGGAGCAGCTGCGATGGAGGGGGGGGGGGGGGGTGGAGTATAATCCACTGTTTTATGCCCACAAGTTACAGTAATACTATAGTGACTAAACTCAGACATTTCTATTGCATGGCTAGTTCTTTGGATAATGTTCAAAAACTGTAGTAATTGCATTTATTAAGTTAGTCAGATGGTGTGTTCTGGCCGGTAAACTTTTACAATTGAATGTACATTAGGCAAACCTTACTGACCAAAATAGAGATGATTACTAAAAGTTTACGAGAAGCTCTGCTCAGTGGCTGTGCATAAATGATGAGTCCTTCATGTGCTAAGAAGGTCAGACTTTTAATCCAAAGGTTGGTTGTTGCTGAGTCTGTCAGTCTTTGCCATCTTGCTGTTCCTTCAGACAGGAAACTATGCTCTGCACTTTCTCTCCATTCAGGAGTATTATGGTGTCCAGAGATCCATTAAAATCCTAGTAAATGGTGACGGTAACCTAGTGATGGGCTAACATCCAATCTGGCACAGGTGAAAAGTAGTGAGTGCTTAGCTACTTTATGCTAATCAAAGACGGGTTATTGAAATTAAAGTTGGTGACTTCTTTACTATATTTAAACTTGGTTGTTAACCCTTTCACTCCCAGGGTTGGTTATGGAGACATTTAGGGGATTCTAACTTTTAAGTCTGTGGATGAAATCCTATGGTGTGACCACTCAAATGAAACCTCATCAGCAGTAGTTTCACATGGTACTATTTATATTTATTAATAAGTATTTTACAAAATAAAATTTAGGATTTGGCTTAAATTTTGAATGAAGGCATATGTTGATTAATCCTTTGCAGGTGGTGATACCAAACAGAAAGCAAATCCAGACAAAACTGCTGGTGATGCTGGTACGAGTGGCATTAATGGTCAGTCCACTGAACAGACAAGTGACATGTACAGTGAAGATTACTTCAGCTCAGGATCAGAAGATGAGCATTTAGTGGGTGGGCAAGGATCAAAATCAAAGGAACGGAGAAAAGTTTTAACAAATGATGAACTATTCTACGATCCAGACATGGATGATGAAGATGAAAAGTGGGTGGCAAAACAGAGGCGTGACCACAGGCAGAAAGGTGTGTGCTAGGATAAAATAAGGATTGTGGTCGAAGGCATGCCAGCGTGCAACCTTTCAGTCTATGCTAAGAAGTCAAGTTAGTATCCTCCACATTTTCTTTCTCCATCCAGATGTACATTGTAAGAGTACCACTGACATATAATTTACTAGGAAAACTGGGGTTGTAAGGAGACAGGTAAAATATGAGAAAGTATGGAAATCACTAGTTAAAACTAGTTTTCCAGGCATGGAAAAAAGTGTGGAAAATAAAGTTAAAGTATCAGTCTAAAAAAAATGTGGAGTTTTGTCCAAGCTGCTTCAATGTGTTGTAAACTGACTTTTCAGGGACAGATCACAGTCACACTTTTGGAGTTTTGTCCAAGCTGCTTCAATGTGTTGTAAACTGACTTTTCAGGGACAGATCACAGTCACACTTTTTGTCTCTTAAATCTTTCTTCAGTTGAAAGTATGAACAGAAATTGTGTGGGATACCTGTGGCATGTGGGGTACCTGTGCCACGTACCTAACCTCTTAAAGGGACTATGGCTTGTTCTTTAACCCTATCACTCCTAGTAGTGGCCAAAGTAAAAATTCAAGAAAAATCCTAAATTTCATTTTTTCAAATCCTACGAAACAAATGAAGGGCCCAATGGAAAAAGGGCGTAAGTGATGATTTGAGGTTAAAATCGAAATTGCTCCTATTTAGCTGAACATTGGCACACAGGCTGGTTTTCATGTGAGGAATGCTGTTGCGCACTTATTTGTTGACCTGAGATCTAGAATTTGAAGAATTCGCGTATTACTTTTGCTTAAAAGTGACACAAAGAAAACAACAGGACTGCGGATTCTAGGTTGAATTCCTTTGTTTTAGTTCAGGCAGAGAACAAAAGAAATCTTTCACGCATCACTTGAGCGAGTTCAGTTCAACAAAACTTTTCACGCAAAAGTAATACGCTAATTCTTCAAATTTTAGATCTCAGGTCAAGAAATAAGTGCGCAGCAGCGTTCCTCACATGAAAACCAGCCTGTGTGCCAATGTTCAGCTAAATAGGAGCAATTTCGATTTTAACCTCAAATCATCACTTACGCCCTTTTTCCACCGGGCCCTTCAAATGGTACCATGTGAAAGTAGTGCTGAAGAGATTTCATTTGAATGGTAACACCATAGAATCTCATCCACAGACTCATCTTTCGATTTTTTTTTTTTTGAAGTAAGAACCACCTTAAATGCCTTTATATCTGACTCTAGGAGTGAAAGGGTAACCCTTTAATCTCTGATATGAAAATGCATATTCTCCTTACTGTGCTCCATACAATTCTCATGGAACTAGTTAGGAGAATTTGTCTAAATATCAAGGCATCTTATGATGGTGATCACTTCCTTTATCCTAAAACTGTTCAGTTACATGTATGCTTCAAATCGCTCTTAGACTACTACCTGTAGTTTTTTAAGACTATAGATAACATAAGTGTGTTTGGCTGCAGAAAGCTAGGATGGAAATGGATTATTGTAGCACAGGACAGACTTGTAACTCAAAAATGGAAAAATCCGCAAGATGTAACCCTTTATCTTTTCACCCAGAATTGATTCAAACATGGACATTTTAGGGAGATGTGGGCCACATGGTAGCTAGAGATCTTCAGTGGGACAAGAAACCTCCAATTAATCATTATTTCTTTTCAAATTATTTTGACCAGTGCAGGAAAGGAATGCTTCAAACGTGGCAGGTACAGGTGAAAAACAAGACTCATCTACAGCGAATAAAAAGAAATCGAAAATATCCAAACAGGAGGTGGAGAAAGTTCCATCAAGTGACGCTATCTTATCTTGTCCAGCCTGCATGACAACATTGTGCATTGATTGTCAAAGGTTAGTTGGTTAGAGCAACATATATTTCTCTCCAACCATGTGTATCAGTAGGGACTTAAGGGGAAGTAGCTTAGCATCATATCTGGGGGACTAACAAACTTGTAGTTGCTTCATACTATATGGAAGATTAATCGACACTGCAGATTTGGCCTTTTTTGATAAGCCACAATTAACACCAAGAGATGTTCTTTCAAACTACTATCAATGATTGGTGATTAACTGGGGGCTGCTTGATTTTAATTAATCATAAAATACCTTCTGTTGCTTATTTATTTATTTATTTATTTTATTACTGGATTACTTTTTTTTTCATGGGGAATATTTACTTTAGTCATCAGTTTTTCACTTGGCCAACACAGTAACAGCCAACATAGTTTGGTGTTTGCTTGACACCCAGTTCTAGCACTCCCCCTTAATTTATGGTTTTCCCTTTGTACTCAATATAGTGCCATAACATCTTATGTTTTGAAAGATATGCTACTTTACTTCTGGGATCTTTTTCAGGGCCATAGCCAGAAAAAAATTATGACTGAGGCAATGTCCATGGTTCAATTCTCTTCCTAGGTATTTAGGGTGTTAAACGAAAAAATGACTGAGAAAATGAAAAAGAATGACGGAGGCAAGTGCCTCGGTTTGCCTCATACTGGCTACGGCCCTGTTTTTTGTAGTCTATTCATTGCATGCAAAAGGCCTGGTTGTAATTGCCCTGAATGCATTTTTGTTTCCTTAAACACGAAGCGAACCTACAAAAGGGAGGCTGAGCTGTTCAGCCTGTCAATCACAAATCCCAAGGGGTGCCGATGGAGGCATTTGATTGGCTCACTTGCCAGACCAAACGGGACGTGCTTTCGAGTCGAACATTCTCGCATTTTAATACTAGCAAAATTAGTAGCCGATGAACAAGATAAATAATTAGTTTATTCTCGGCGAAATGGGTGGATAATTCTTCGATAATCGCACGAATGGAAATATCGTGTAGATTCACCCCGAATTTTTGCAATGACAATTTTCTGAAGACGAAAAGAATCAAGAGGCGAAATACCAGGCGCTATAAAAGCAAACCGAAACCGATAAATAACAAACAACTCGATCCGCATGAATACGGCTTTTGCAAACAAAACGAGGTATAAAATAATCCAACTAGCTGTCTAACTCTTTACAGATTTTTCGGGGAAACTATTACTTCTGTATAATAGTTTATAATAAGATCGAGCCAATGAAAGAAACCCAAAGGGTGAGAGTATTATGAACAAAATAAATCATAGAATCCTGCAACGGATTATATAAACCAACTGCAATTGCGGCTGGGTTTGAAAAATGTCCCAGCAAATTACGTCTTCACAGACTGATATTCAACTTCAAGTCCTGAAATAAATTTGTATAACTCTTTGACTTTGGTTTATTAATAGTTGAGCGGTGAGGAAGCTGTTTTGGTAACTTCACAGAATTTGAATTTTTAATCTCGGTTTATCAGTGTTTATCTCGAGTTTACCAACTCCAGTTGAGAACCTCACCGGACTTGCATATAAATTGCAACGTTTTAGAGTTGAATAAGATTTGACGGCTCACTTGTATTTGTATACTATACATTTAGTATCTACAGCTTATTTTAGTCTAGGTTTATTCATTCGTTGTTCGGATAAACAAACGGACATTCTCCTTGATATCAACTGCGTGACCGGCGTCTACCATTACAAAATCAGATTGGAACCAACCGAGCGTTTCAAGGGGGCGGAGCCTTCCCTTTTATAGGATCGCTCCGTGTTTAAACCGGCCTTTATAGTCAAAGCCGGCCAGGCGTTCCTGTCGTTAACGGACTAATGAATTCATTATTGGAAAATTGATTCCGTTCGTTGATTGAATAATCCATTTGTGAAATGAATAATCCAATATTCAAATTGCGCCTCAATTCAATAATCGAATGTTGATTTGATTGATGAACAAATGCCTTGCCATATACTTCTCCTGAAATGCCAAATTTCAAGTTTATTTTTAGTGTAAAGTGCAAGATGGGATTGTAAAATAATGCAAAGGTTGCGTGTCACAGCAGACAACAAAGATCAATCGATCGTTCACACTGGTATGCTTTTGCAAATATTCACAAGTATTCTTTAACCGAAACGGCAAATATCAAAAGGAAGAATTAATCGTATGTACCAAAGGCGGTAGAAAAAGAAACAACATTCGCTAATGGCGTGTTTATGGAAAAATTAGAATACTAAAATAACTTACCTGTTCTTTGTTCAAGTCCGCCATGTTTGCCGGTCGCACTCCCTTCCATATATGGTATAGCTTTTGTTCAGTAATCCAATCAACATTCGATTATTGAATCGAGGCGCGATTTGAATATTGGATTATTCATTTCATGAATGGATTATTCAATCACCGAACGGAATCAATATTCCATTAACGAATTCACTAGTCCGTTTACGACGAGAGCGCCTGACCGGCTTTGACTATAAACCCTGGAGTGAAAATGTATATTCTCCTTACTGTTATGAACTCCATACATTTCTTATGGAAGTAGTAAGGAAAGTTTGTCTAGCCCCCGTTTTATCCATGGTGATCATTCCTTTAGTCTTGTCACTTGAACGTTTGAACAAGTAGTGTGATGATGTAAAGAGAAATTTCATTTTCGTAACTGTTAGGGCTTAAAGGGTTAAAAAGGCCCCTATTTGCTAACAATTTACCTTCTTGTGTCACTTCTATTTCATTGCAGACATGACCTGTACAAGAACCAATACAGAGCTATGTTTGTCATGAACTGTAAAGTCGTAGAAGATGAAGTATTAAGATATGAACCATTTCAGCAGCGCAATCCAGGAAAAAGGAGAAAGAAAGGACAAAAAGGGAAACTAGTACAGCACTCTGAAGGAGGGGAAAATTCAACTGCAACTGGTGGTGCTGCAACTGAACTTTATCATCCTGTTACATGCACAGAGTGTTCCTCAGAGGTTGCTGTGTATGACAGTGATGAGGTCTACCATTTCTTCAATGTATTAGCTAGTCATGCTTGAAGACTAATAAATTAATAAGATAATGAAGTGCAAGTTATTGTCTTCTTGTAAAGCTATATTAGTGAATGTTGTTGGATAATAGCTTCATGCCCATGCAACATGACCACAAGGTGTAAGTTTTGTAGGAATGAATTCATCTAAATAAGCAATGCCTCGCCTGTACAGTATTTGAGCTTTTTTCTCCCATTCTATCTCAGTAACAACTACCCACACCACCTTTTGGTCCTGTTGTACATGTGTAACCTGGAGGTTTTATCTGACAATATTGATAATTGAAAGAAAAAAAGCCTCAATAAAGCGAGAACAATTTTGGAACGTGGCATCACCTACATTTGTTTCCTTTATATTTCACAAGTTGAACTGAGTGCTTGCAATTTTCTTTTCCATTAGCTTGTGAACAGGCTTTGCAGTGGTTAAGGTGATTCCATTCAATTGCATTGCGCATCCTTTCTGCGCATCATTTATTGCGTGATTAGCGCGCGCACGAGCGCACGTGCGTTCGGAACTTGATAGGTTTTCTATGAAAGCTGAGCTGTTCAGAGAAATAAATGGTCGTTTTCTCCCAAACGAACTCGGTGACCCCAGTTTTTTATTCCATTTATTTAAGGAAAATACGACTTTACATGATATATTCAAATTTGAAGAATTTTTCATTATTCAATTTTGAAATATTCCGGTTGATTCACTGTTACAGTCAGATTTTAGGCGTTTCACTGGAACTGTGCAGACGCTCGATTTGCCTATTATTTCAAACAAGTTTCATTTTGACGGCAATTTTAAGACGTTCTACTGTAACACTGTTCGTCTATCATAAGAATAATGCTTATATTTCATTGCTAGTGATAACTTTGTTGAAATAATGGGTGTCTCTGGTACAAGGATAGGTTTTTTAATATTGCTGTCGAAAGATAGCAAATTACCTATATACTACAGCCCCGTAGCGTGAAATCAGACACGGTGACCCCCTCTTTTTATTTTATTTTTTTAATGTACTAGGTGTAATTAGTAACTCTGCAAAGTTTCAACAAATTCTCATTACAACTTCTTTTTCGATGGAATCACCTTAAGCACAGGTTTCTTAAGCTAATGGTGTTATGACTGGTTTCTTATTAAAGAGCCTTAATTATAGCAGTTTGTGTTGGAATGTAACGGACATGAAACTGATGTATTTAGGAGGTAGACACAAAGACAAAAAAATCAAAACAGTCTCAACTTGCCTCTGTGATATATTTGTAGACAGTGTGTGTTGTGGGGGGAGGGGATGGGGGTAATTTGGCTGTTTCAGAGTGTTTCCAGTGAGTTTTGGTTTTGCTGTTGTTCTCTCAGTGGAATTGCTCTGAGATGGCAAAATAAACTGCACGCGTGCACTACAAATAACTCACACTGAGAGATATTTTGTTGTGTTTGTCTTCTTTTCCAACTCTTACATACGTCCATTTCAAGCCTGCTAGATCCCATTACAAATCCTTATACACTTTTGTGCAACCATAAATTATCACACCAGTAGCTTGGGATACCTGTGGTTTAAGTGACTGCAATTTTGAAGCAAAAAAGTACAAAAACTTGGGTATGTCAACAAGTAAGCACCTAAGATGTCCGTGTGAGTTGTTCCTTTACATTTATTTGTTTTTTACCGAAAAGAAATCTATACTACAAAAATTTGATGCCGTTGTAAGAGAGAGATGGTTTCCTTGTCAAAGTAGTATTAATGAAATTCTCTTAATCTGAGCAAAATTTCTCTAAATTTATGGAAATTGAAGTTAAAATTATATCCCTTCCAAAACTGCAAAAATTGTCGTTGCCAAAATTTCTTGTGATACATACCGTATTTCCTCGAATAATAGCCGGGGACGATTGGCGATTATTCTTTTCTTCGCACCAAAAGGGTGCGATTATTAGAGGGTGGGGGGCGATTAAACGAGGGGGCCTTTATTTCAAATACTGCTCGCGGGAAGTTGTACCATAATTTTTTTTACTTTATTTTCTCATTTAAAATAATCACATGCAAACTGAACAGGGGCGTTCTAAGAGTTCTCAACTTGAATAGTTTTCAATGTCAATATCTTCGGAATAAAGGAAAACGTAAAATACATGGACATAACGATCGAAAAAACTATCACAATACCTGTGCTTTTGTAAATTATCTGTTTTATATAATGATGAAATCAAAGCTTGTATCCTAATTGGATATTCATGGTGTAAATTTTTAAGTTGACGGGGGGGGCAGTGAAAGAAAGGGGAGATATAAGGCGAGGTGGTTGATTATTGACAGACGATGGTGGGGATTAGGAGAGTGGGAGGAGGCGATTATTCAATCGGAGTGAGGGGGGTGGGGGCGGCGATTATTCAAGGGAGGCGATTATTTCAAATAATCCCTCCAAAGAGGGGCGACTATTCAAGGGGGGCGATTAATCGAGGGGCGGCTATTATTCGAGGAAATACGCTAAGTGAAAACAAAAACAGCTGCTTCACTTATCCTCGAATAGCCATGGGCAGGGAGTGTTAATTTATTTGTTTTCTTCTTCACCCGTATCGACTTCCCCTCGCAGTGATTATCTGTCCCTGGATCTCCGAAGATAAGCTGAGACTAGGGGTACTATAATAGGTGTCGATGAGGACGCGCTCGGGGAGGTGTGACGGATTTTTTGGGGTTTGAAATTCGTGAATTTCAATATTTGGGGGTTTGGAATTTTGCTCCCATTTACATGTATTTGGCTCGTGCGATTCCGGACAGTTTTGCCTTTTGGTCGTTTTGGGAAATGAAAAAGGTAAGGTGGTTTGGCAGTGGTCAGTTTTCGCTATTAACTCTCCGTTGGTGAATCCAAATATCAAATAACAAGAAACCTCTACTTGCAGCATGTTGCAGCTAGGGTAGAGGGGAGGAAGTGTGTAGCGGGAGAGAGTAAAAGTTTTTCCAATTCAGACAAATTTCGACTACTTTTAAGCTTGTGGTTCAATTTGTGCAAGTTTTCACAGTTCAATATTTATGTTCTTTTTCACGGTTAGATTATCTTCATCTTGCGGTTCATGTCCTTCCAGATATCCCACTTTTGGATACTTCGACAGGTAAAGCTTGTTGTAGATATCATCCAGACGCGCCAGTTCCTCTTGTGATAGGTCATCCTAGATTGTACGGGAAAAAAAAACAAAGCCAGTGGGAAAATTATTGATATAAATAAACGAATAAAACAAATTAGACCAGAAATTAAAAAAAAAAAAAGAGGAAGAACGTAACGCTGAAAAAAAAAGAAAAACAAAAATTTTCTAGCAGAGCGAGGTTTTGATCCTCGGACCTCTGGGTTATGGGCCCAGCACGCTTCCACTGCGCCACTCTGCTACCCATGAACAATATGCGGGAAACTCAGGTATTTAAACGGATCAATGATGTCATCTGTCACGCATTTTTCATGCTATTTGTATTAATTCTCACCAAGTTGTCGTTCAAATCTTCCTCTGACATGGACCATTTTGCGATTGCCCTTGATGCATCCTTTCCAGTAAATACATTATAATTTCCTCCAGGTCCATAAACCTCTACAGATGAAAAGAATATTCACAAAAAATGATTCAAGAACTTACCAAGGTCGCACTTGATTGCAATATCGCTGATTCATTTCACGTCACACAACTTAATAAACTTGATTAAGAAACGTTGGGCTTGTCAAATATTTACGATAAAAATATCTTACTTCTGGAGTCTGAAACGTCAAACACAATTCCTTTGACTGAAACGTAAATTGGCAGTCCAGGCTGAAACAAACAAACCACAAAAACAAATGAAACGCGTGAAAGAGTGAGTGATTGTTGTCGAACTTGAAAACTTCATTCGAATTTTCAAGTTTAGCCAACTCATTCCGAGAAGGAACGATTAACAGAGGAATAAATGAACAGAGAACGGGAAAAATACAGTGAAAAATCATACAAGTCATGGGAAAATATGCAACTTTATAAGTGAGGTTGCGCGGTTGCATAAAATTTTCCAAGTTTACGTTCATCCATGTAGCAAGCTTTTAACACCAGAGATTTCTAAAGTTGCTGTTTGATCTTTCAATAAGAAGTTCGAGTTTCCTGAATTTGAAAAGTGAGAAGGATAAAAACCTTTAATTGCACTAAACTCTTACGTTTTCGCCGTTGTATTCTGACAACTCCTCCTTTGTGAACACTCTGTACGCTCGAGCACCGTTTACCGTTTCCTCGGAAAACGGCGAATGATTGTCTACATTTTCAACTGTAATATCTACTGCTGTACAAGCAATAACTAGAAGCGATAACAAACAGACACAAGCCACAAAATAGCTCTCCATTCTTCAGGTTCTGGTGTCCAAAGCAGAGGAAAATTTGTAGAAACTTCTTCGATTTTCTTGGCGTGACACTCACAAAAGGAAGTCCGTTGTTAATATCACGTGACCGGAAGTGTATGTAAATTTCCCCGCCATTTGCTGCCGGTGTTACAGCGGATTTGGACCCCCCCGCGGATTTGGATCCCCCGGATTTGGACCCCTTACCGCTTGCCGCGGTAAGAATAAATATTAACAACGGGAGTAAAAGAAAAAAAATAAGATTTTAAAATCGCACCGTCTGTAAGAAATACCGCAGCGCGTGTTTCAGACACTTTTAGAAGTTTTGTGGCTTTGTGGTAGCACTCCAGTTTACTGAACCTTAAGGACCCTTAATGACTCTGCTATTTTTCATTAAAATGAACAAGAGAAATCACTTTTCCTAGCGCGTGTACCTAAGCACGCTTTTTGAGAAATTAACTGATCTAATTTTTTCTTCAAAGATGCACTGTTGAAATTAGCTCTTTATTTAGAGGCCTTTTGTAACATCGATGACATAGTTAACATGCGATAACTGAATTTTGAATTTTTGAATTTTGTTGCAGCAAAGTCTTGATGTTTTTCTTGGTGTCCTCACGACTTATGCAAATTCAAAACATCATGATTGGAAAAGGTTCTGAAAAAAAAACATCCTGTGAAGTTGTGTAATCAAGCAAATTTTTTTGGAGGGCGCACAATGCGATTCTCAACCAAGAGGTGTTACTTTAAAACCTCTTTTGTTAAACCGCCCGTTCAAACTAGAGGTGTTACTTTAAAACCTCCTTTGTTAAACCGCCCATTCAAACTATGTTAAATTCAGTATCCTGGAAAAGTAACAACAACGCGTATGAAAGAAAACAAGATTTTAAAATCGTATCTTCTGTAAGAAATACCGCAGCGCGTGCTTTAACTGCAACGTTTAGAGGTCTGGCTATGTGCCTAAAACGAACGGTCAATTTGCTTGATCTTAAGTCTGACTCTACCTCTATTATGAATAGGTTTGCAGTATTTTGAAACCCAAACGAAACGTTTCTTCGCCAAGATTGAAAAGTGAAATTATTTCGGTACTTTGTATGCGAATAACAGCGTGGGTTTTTGCAATTACATAGGGGGTCCAAATCCGCGAGGGGGGTCCAAATCCGCTAGCGGATTGGGTCCCCCGGGGGTCCATATTCGCTAGCGGATTTGGACCGGGGGGTCCAAATCCGCTAGCGAATTTGGACCGGGGGGTCCAAATTTGGGGGGGTCCAAATCTGCTAGGACACCGGCTGTCATGTCAGTGCTTTCTTGACAAACATTCCTTGAAGCCTCTTTGGTGTGCATCTTAACAGCTTCTTTCAGTTCTTTGCAATGGATTCTGAGTTCTTCTGGTGAAGTACTTGAGAAGCTGTACTGTGATGGCCCTTTCTTTGATTCGCATGAAAGCTGCATCATGTTCATGGGTCCAGGCAGTTGCATTCATTCTCTTTGCAGTGAGGTTTCTGACGGCCTCCATGACTTCATCTACTTTTGGCATAAACTTTGCCAAGTAGATGACAAATCCACAAAAACTTCTGTCTGCTTTGAACTGACTGCTCAACTGACGCTGAAGCGGAGTCCTTTCCACTTTTCAGTGCGCTGTAAGCCTAACTGGCTACCATTTTAACGTACTTACAGCTGCGTCTTTGTTTAATGTACATTCTATTTTCCTTTGTTTCAATTTATGTTCTGTGTTTCTTCAGTTTTCCTTTGAGCATGCTTTTATTCAGTAGACTAGTGTTCTTTTGCTTTTTTGACTGGGAGGCAAGCGTCATGTGTACGGTACTAAATAATGAAAATAACATAAGTCAAGAAGGACTTCAAAATAGCCTCGCTTAACGTGAGAGGGCTGAGGAACAAGGAAAAACGAAACACTTCTCAATCTATCTGCTGCAGGAAGCACACTGTATCAATAACCTTATGCAGTAATGGACTTCTGATGGTTATCAGGCCCTCTTCAGCTGCTGTACAGGACTTACAACCTAGAAAGAACGACAGCTCTGGACTGAGGCCAACTACATCGAAGTTAAAGCTACAAATTAATAATTGTCTCCTGCAAGCAAGGTTCTTTGTGTGGTGTTGCAAAGTAAAGGGAAAAATTGTGAAATGGCGGTTTATTCTTAAAATTAACAAACTTTGAAATAGAAAGCACAGGCCACCCAAATAAATTGGAATTGAAAAAAATGGATCCTTTAATCCCCCTTTCTCTGAGCGCTTTTTCTTTGTGTTGGTTTGTTTTCAAGACAAACTTGACCCCAATCCCTCTCGTTTAAACAAGAAAAAATTAGGCACTTATAAGCGCACTTCTCGCCTCTCCCTATTTTTCTCCTTTTTTTAAAATTCTTTTTTTTTTATCTGTACAATGTTTTCCCTTTTAGTTCTACATTTGTATGTTTATATTCGTGCAATAAAAGATCTTATCAAAAAAAGTTTTTACAGTTTGTGGGCCTATCGAATTAATACAGAAATAAGGTGATTCTATATTCCTTCGTTTGTCTGTTTAAATGCGCAACGATTTCTGTCCAATTCATGTTCACTTTTGTTCAAGTCAAGTAGGATGTCAATACAGTCGAAGCGCTCGCTGGACGCTTACGAGAATGGGCTCTGGTAAACGACCACGTGATGAAACTAGAGCGTGTTCGCTTATTACGAGAGCTTTTAGGAGAAAGCTTGGAATAGGGTGTTGGCTACTGACAGTATTGTATTAAAAATATTGAATAGTAATATATTGAAGAGGTTCGTGTGTGTACAGGTCAACGAACCATTAGTGCTTATGTATTGTATTACTCTAAATTTGATCAAGATGCGAATGCTTTTACTTAATTGGTCGCTTACGAGAACTTAAAAACAAAGGAAAAGACCAACTGGTAATTCACAAAAGTGGTCGCAGTCGCTTATGGGAGTGGTCTCTTACGAGAGCTTTCATTTCAGTACAGAGTGGTCTCACAATGGTGGTCGTAACTAGAGCTGGTCGCTTACGAGAGTGGTTGCAAGGAGAGCTTCGACTGTAGTCATGAAACAACCTTCCCCTCAGCGTCGGCAGCATTTAATCTCGTACCCAGATCTCATGTCGCCTTCGGCATCGTCCACAGAGATCTGGGTGCGAGATTGTTTCATGATTATCAATATCCTAGCTGACCTTGTCGAAACATGTCAAAATTAAATAGTGATGTGTTTTTCCCTCAAAATTATAGATTAAATTAGTAAAAGTGTAAGTATAATTCAGAACGGTTTTAGGTGACGGGTAATGGTAAGTCAGCACTAATAATAACTTTTGGGTGCAAAGGTCCATACGGCGCATAAATAAACCACACTGGTTCGGCTTTGCCGAAACTCTGATGTAGAGATGCTCGAACCAGACGTCACTCGAAGTGTAATACCGTAACACAAAACAGAAGGAAGGCTGGCACTACGGAAAAGGGTTGATTTATTTAATGACCAATATTCCGGCTAACAAAATTAGCCTTCCTCAGGGCAGCTATACTGAAGGAAAATACAATAACAACTCCTAAAATTTGAATTTAAAAATACACAAGTGGAAAATGATTAACTAATAAAGAAAAAATAATCATTATTATAAAAATAAAGTTAAAAAAATACTAGAAATCACTGAAATCTTAACTTTGTCTGTATTGTATATTCATTCTTACCTATATAGTTTATATTATATATACCATGTTATCAGTAATTTATTTTTATTTTTATTATTTTCTATTAATTCAAATTTCAGGAGCCGTTATGTTAATTAGCACTGACCGGTGCCCACACGGCCGCACTAATACGTGAAGGTTCAATAAGCAAGTAAGAAGAATTGTTATGTAGTCTTAGGCATGTACGTGGCTGATCTTTGTAGACATGGTGGATCTTCATAGACATAACACCCCTGGAACTCGTTTCTTAGTTTTAGTAGTAAAAGCCTGACAATAGCAGAATCTGAGAGGCATAAATAAAATTGCGGTTTGCGGCCTGTGTCCTGAGTTGTAAATCAGAACATTATCTTGACGAGTTTATGAAACCAGAATAATTTTTATACTGAGCATTCCAAATTATTGGATACATCACACTGCTTTTCAGTCTCATCATATTCAGCCTTTGCCTTCATATGCATAGTGCAAATTAAAGGTCAAACGTATATGTAGAACGTCAGCTCCAAATTTGCTCATCCAACGTCATCCGGCCAACTCATTGAACGTCATTCGACATTATCACATTTAGGGGGGTATTGGGTTTTTCGGTTTTGGTCACTTTTGAGATCGGTTTTTCGGTTTTTGCACTCAAAATCACCGGTTTTTCGGTTTTGAATCGCCTAAAACCGAAAAACCGCCGAGAATAATGACCAAAACCGCAAATTCGTAATTTTCAATCCCTCAACCCCTGATACAACAGCGAAATATTGGCCTTGGGGACCATACAATGCCCCTGTTATACTACTTGCAGCGCGGATTTGATGCGCATTATCCCGAATGAGATTCAGTTGCAATGTTTAACCAAAGCAATCGCTTCTTACAATGCGCCAATTTTTTGCAAAAACTTTGCACGATTATCCATCTTACTTAGTATTAATACTGATCATTTGCGCTTGTTGACCCGAAACTGACCGCGAATCCCGTTGATGACTCTCAACTTGATCACAGGCCGTTATCTGCCGGTTGACATCACCCAAAACGGTCCAAAACGGAGTGACAGAGGTGAAATGAAGAGGCGTAGGAACTGGGCAAGCGAATAACTAAAACCGAATAACCGGCACTTTTTTTTGTTTATAAAAACCGAAACCCAAATATCAAAAAGGGAAAAACCGAAAACTACAGTGGATATTTCTTCCGGGTTTTCGGTTTTGGTGTAAATTTTGGCTAGTTTTTCGGTTTCTGATAGGCCCCAATGCCCCCCAACCAAGTTCATTTGTCAGGGCCCTTTAATACAGAGATTTTTTGTGATTAGCCAGTGACGTTATAGGGCGGATCCTGTTACAATAAAAGCAGAAACTCTGTATTCGTCTTTCTATACCTCGCCATCGAAGTATCAGTACCTCAAGAAAATATTTTTTTATCATTTCAGGGCAAAAATCTTTCAGACAAGGTAAAATTTGTATATTCTTACAATGCTATAATTAAGCTTTTGTTAGCGTTCTCTTTAGTTTCGTCCCATTTTAAATTTGCTCCAGCTTTATTGCAATATTTTTCTCAGAAAATGGCACCAACACATTTCTCTTGGCCATTTGTTTATTCCCTGCTTCCATAGGTTTCTTATTGCCAATTGTTCGGTCTGTGCGCCGAAATTATGGAACAATTTACCTCTAAATATACGTAAATGTCCTAACTTTAATTATTCTAAAATTAAGTTAGAAACACCTTTTCTTAAAATTTATTAATGCATGTTCTATGTCAATGACTTTAATTTTGTATTTTTGACTTTGTACTTGCGTATAGTCAATTAGATTATGATTTTTAAGCGCCATGAACAATTAGTGGAGATGTGCGTTCTATAAGTGTTTTATTATGATGAAAATTATTGTTATTATTTTGGTAACAAGTTTGTGAAGAAATATTACTTGAGTGGTGACCTTGTCTGAAATGGTTGAAGATAGGGGGGAATACCATTGATAAAACGTGGCTGCACGATCCCTGAGTTGGAGTTCTGCTTCGCAATTTTGCAGCTTGGGACAAAGACAAAACTGCCCTTTCTGCCCTAGAGACTAGTTCCGCGATCGAGGGCCTCGTTCGCTAACTCTGCGAGTGGTACTCACTTCTTCAATACGCAGGTCAACATTTACACCCAATACTTAAAAATAATTAATTTACTTTTAGAACCCATTCCTTACGCAGTATACTGACATCAAAGGGGTTATAAAAAATCAAAATAAAAAATTCACCATGATGCGGGTATGCATTTAATATAGATTTGCAGTTTCAGTTGCAGTTTTTAGGGTGTTATAAGGCCATATCCGCTTCATAGTCTTAACTTTGAGAAGCAGTATGTTTGTTTGTTTGTTGTTGTTGTTTTATTGCCAGTTCATCTTTTGTTTGAACGAGGGATTTTTTCCGAAGACCAAGTAAAAGAGAAATATTCTTTAAAAAAACACCTGGTGCTCCAAATACTTATTCATATTTTTAATGAAGACCCTCATTTATCTCGATTCATCTTCTATTATTGGTAAAAATTAAGGCATATTGAGTTGCATGCAACATCCCATTAACATCTAATGTCAGCTACTTTGATTTTTCTTTAAACATGATATCATTTCTTTGTACCACCTGTCTAGAGTAGCTCTTTGCTGTTTGCAGCTGGTGTCAAATTAAATAAAGTTGAAGCTATTTTGGTTCTACAGGAGCATATTAAATAGGCTAATATACTATTAAGAGTACGAAGGGCGCTCTTGTTGGCAATCGTGCGAACCTTCAACATTATTAAGCGATAATAACTAGACTTAACAGGTTTAAAAGTTATACTGGCAAAATAAACTTATTTTGTCGTAGTTTATAGGGTATTGCTTGTTCGCTGCTAAGTTGCTCTCTCCATACCGTTTGAAAACTTTTCAAAGCTGGAAATTCCAATTTCTTTGAAAAGCTTCAAATTTTGATTTTAATTTTTATGATAAGTGCTTCTTTTTGTCAACATTTTTTATAAATGTAGAACATTGAATATATCAACACAGAGAGAAACATTAGCAGTATCTAATTGAGCGTAGAATGTTGAATTCGTCCTCTGCTGAGTAAGTCAAAAAGCAAAAAGTTTTGAAGGAATAAGTTCCGTGAAGTAAGTTATGAAATACAACACGCGAAGAGGTGGGTGTTAAGCCCGATTCCTTCCTTGCAGAGTTGGGTATTTCTTGAGCTAAGCTTCCAAAGAAAGACTTTAAAAGTGCGTGGGGCCACACTTCTTATGCAAATGATTCTGCGTACTTGCTTCAATGACTATTTAGTTGTGTTCCAAATTATCGGATACATCACACTGCATTTCAGTATGGTAATATTGCAAATTATAGGTCAAATATATACGTAGAAGCCCAAAATATGCTCATTGAACATTGTTAACATTATCCCATCCATTTGTCTGGTCCTTACAGAGATTTTCCGCGTGATTAGCCGATGAGTTTATAGGGCAGATCCTTTTTCAATAAAAGTAAAAACGTTGCCTGCGTTCCTCCATATTTACCTCTCCAGCGAAGTGTCACTACCTCAAGAAAACCTCTTTTTGTCATTTTAGGGCAAAAAATCCTTCAGGCAAGGTCAGTACAATTCTGCATATATGTATTTATTTACGTTTCCTACGTATATAAATCTAGCTTTCTTGTCATTCTTTTGGATTTGCTCCCAGTTATTTTTATTTCTGCATTATTTTTAATTCGCTTCCACTTGATTTCTCTGTAATTCTCAAAATGGTGCCATTTTTCTCGGCCATTTGTTTATTCCCTGCTTGCATTGGTTTCTTCTTGCCAATTATGGTAGCAAATTTATGAAGAATTTTAACTTGGGCGATGACCTTGTCTTAAAATGGCTCAGGATGGAAGGTGGGGGGCAGCTGTTGGGCGTTGTGTTTGATCTCAGAGTTGGAGTTTCACTTCTCAATTTTGCAGCTTGGTATGAACAACTTAACTGCCCTTGCTGCCACAAAGACCGGCAGGTTCCGCAATCGAGGATCTCATTCGCTTACATAGGTGTCGCAAGCGTTTGGATAATAGGTGTCTTTTAGACGGTTTGTTGCAAAGACACCCTTTCTCCTTTCACGGACCGGTCACCATTTTTACCCAATACTTGAAAATATGTTTTGATTCTATTATTTATATGGTATACTGGTATCATAAGGGGTTTTGAAATTGGAAATCTTGTTTCCTTCATCGTGATGGTATACATCTAAATAATTTACAAGTACGATTTGCAGTGGAATCTTTACATTTATCGAGGAGCACTATATGCTTGTTTGTTTGTTCGTTTTGTGGTTTCTTATTGCCAGTTCATATTTTGTTTGACCAAGTGAATTTGTTGCGGTAGCGTAGTTTTAAGCCTTACCTTTTTATTCGTATTGGGAATTTCCCATTTGAAAGAGTCGGATCGAGACTATGGAACCTGATACCTAAGGACGTAAAAATGTTAAAGAGAAATATGTTTTAAAAAAATCCTGATGCACCAAATACTTATTCATATGTTTATAAATAAGACAGTTATCTTGATCTATCATCTATTATTGATAAAATTAAGGTATTAAATTTTGATCAGTTATGTGCAACATCCCACTAAAATCCAGTGTCAGCGACTTTTTTTATTTTTCCTTCTCAGACTGCAAATTTTCTTGCACGAAGCATGATATTACCTCTGTTTTTACCACCTGCCTCGAGAAGCTGTCTGCTATTTGCTGGTGGTATCAAATTCTCATGTAATTAACTGAACAAAATTAAATTAAGTTGAAGAGTTATTTTTGTTCCATCGAAACATATTAGTCATGATAGATAGGCTGATATCCTGCTTTTAGGGCGTGATTTTGTTTGTTAGCACTTTCACATTGCATGTGAGTGTATACCCCTTTGACCACCCCCTTTTTTAAGGGAAGTGTCCAATGTACTTGCACTTTCATGATTAAGCACTTTTTGGTTATCAAGAAATATCGTTGGGTCTGTGGAAAGCACCAAAATCCTATCTTAATTATTCTATCTTATAAATCTAAGGAATTTCTTGTGGATAAAGACCATTTTGTGGAGAATATTATCTTTCTAATTATTACGTTTTAGCTATGGACACTCTGTCTAGGTAAATTAGCATGTTTTTCCTAACTGACCTGATTTAACTTTTAAAGATTTAACGATTGAAGTGTTTTTCCAGCTTGAAGATTTAGCGATTGAAGTATTTTTCCAGTTTTTCCAGCTTCTTTTTTTTTTTAAGTAGAATTGGATCTTCATATTTACTTCTTAGTTTAATAGCTTTTACGATAATGGATAGAGTGCTGTTTCTAATGTTTACAGTTGCCGTTGATGGTCAACCTGAACCTTGATCTGTGTGCCGGCAAAAGGAACTTATTTTGTTGCACTTTATATGGTATAATTTGCTCATTGTAAGGTTGCCCTTCTCATACCTTTAAAAAATACTCTTCAAAGTAAGAAATTTAATTTACATTTCTTTGAAAAGCTTAAGCTTTTAATTTTAATTATTTTATGATAAGTGCTCCTTTTTATTATTGTCAATATTGATTTAATGTAGAACAGTTTCATAATACAATTAACACTGACGCAAACGTTAAAATATGAATATTTTAGAACATGTCCACTGTTAATGATCAATCGTGATAGATCAGTTTAAAAACTTTGAATTACGTAGTCGTCCTCTTTCCGCTAAAATCTTAGGGGAAGTTTTCCAAAAATATGATTCCCAACAAATTTTGTCGAAAATCGTAGAAGCTATAAATAGTTTCTGAATTTTATAGAAGACGTATTCGTATATCTGAAAATCCTTCATATTAGAGATTGGAATAGGGACACGTCACTGACAGGTGCAGTTCAATATGATTCACAATGATTTGATACAAAACAATGATTTCAGTTTATTTCGAAAGTTCTAGCTTCTTTGGGCCTTCCGAGGACTGAAACTCTTACTCATTTTCCAGGGTTTCGAAAATTCTAGACCTCTTGACTGACGCCGTTTCAAAACTTGTAGGCACTCTTGACTACTTTTCCTAAACATCTAGGAAATCTATGTATGAATAAAATTCAAACTTGAATCCTAGTGCCCCTTAGAGAGGTGATTCGAAAATTGAGGGTCGGTGTTCGAAAAGTCGAAAGCTCTAGCCCACATCCCTTCCGAACAGATATTTTACCGAACTTACTCATTGGGTGCCCCTGGATATCTGCATTTTAAGATCTTAAGTTTAGGTTTGAGTACGCTAAGGATATTTTTAGTCTCTTCCATTGTGATACTCCACTGATGCAGAAATTCTACAAAAATTGAAAACAAGGCTCTTTTATCACTAAATTTCCCATTTTCAGCCCCATGTATGGGATACCCCTGCGGGTTGCTGCTGGGAACCACTCGGAGACTTGTGCCTTGTGGAAACCTGACAAAGGGAACGTAACACCTTTACAAACTCTTATTCTTCTTACACTAAGTAAAAAGAGT
Organism: Siderastrea radians; assembly: GCA_964017195.1. Lineage (NCBI taxonomy): Eukaryota > Metazoa > Cnidaria > Anthozoa > Scleractinia > Rhizangiidae > Siderastrea > Siderastrea radians. The sequence goes on from OZ024892.1 coordinate 39,209,886, forward strand.
TAAATTAAGTTAACAAGCAATTGAAATAAATGACCGAAAATGAGAATGAAGTAGACAACTATCACAGTTCACAGACGAATTATCTGACAACGACCTGTTTGTAACTGCAGTACCCAGCATATGGAAAACAAAGTGAAGAGCCTTCGATGCTCTCATTGCACACCACTGTAACACAGACAGGTGAAATGGCTGCACCAACACCCAATCTACAGACAGGCAAGGTCAAGAACTCAGTGCTGGCAAGCCACGAGGCTGAGATGGAGTTAAACGGTAGTGCAAATGCTATCACTGATGAAGTTTCCACACCTGGAGCTACGACTGGAAAGAGTGAGCTTATTAGTTCTGAAAGTGGGGAAAAGGAACATAGTGAGCATACAGTGGCTGATGGTGATAAAGCTGACAGGATTCCACTGAAACCCAAGCTCATCACAGGAGCCACAAACTCATCTGCTGCTGACGATATTGTAACTGATGTCAATGAGAGTAAAGAAGGAGAATCAGAGAAGGTACCATGGGATGAGACAATGACTGACAAAGGAGGTTAGTACTTTTATTTATCCATGATCAGCAAACTCTTTGTGGAAGAAAGTACACATGCTCCTGTTCTTAATGATCACAACTGTTCATAGCAATTACACTGCAGTTAATAAAAGTGATGCCTACCTTCAAGCCACAACCGTGGACAATTTGTGCTGGAAAATTTCCCTGTGCCCCTGTTCAATGTTGGAAATGCTACCTCAGTCGATCGTGCGTATTTTTGAGAACAGGATTGGTTGGGGGGGGGGGGGATTTTCAACAATTGAGATAAAGGTTGCAACCGTAGACTATATGTGTTAGAAAATTTCCCTGCAGTCCTGTTGGAAGTGCTAACTCAGTCAATTGTGCGCGTTTTTGAGAACAACATTGGTTTACCTTCATGTTAAAACACAGACTGCAGACTGTGCAGACTACGCACACAAGGTATGCAGACTGGTAATTCTTTTTAACCTTGATTTGCTGTGCATTTCACTTTTTGTCATTTTAAGATGCCCAGCAGCTGGGTACCGTGTTCTCAAAAAGTAAATGCCCGGCAGTAAGGAATTCTTGAAAAATTTTGACTGAAAGGCATTTCATTCCCCAGTCGTCCTCCTTCCTTCTAGCCCATGTATAGCCAGGAAAAGAGGTATGTATATCCCTGTGATACCCCTGCGGGTTGCTGCTGGGAACCACTCGGAGACTTGTGCCTTGTGGAAACCTAACAAAGTACAAGTAACATCTTTACAAACTCCTATTCTCCTTCCACAAAATAAAAGCAGGCAAAAATAGTTGACAAGCAACGATCGAAAATGGGAGTGAAGTAAACAAATACCTCAGTTCACGGACGAATTATCTGACAGCGACTTGTTTGTAACTGCAGTGCCAGCATACGGAAGACAAAATGAAGAGCTTTCGATGCTTCCACTGCACCCCACTGTAACACGGACAGGTGAAATGGCTGCACCAACACCCATTCTACAGACAGGCAAGGTCAAGAACTCAGTGCTGGCAAGCCACGAGGCTGGGATGGAGTTGAATGGTAGTGCAAATGCTAGCACTGATGAAGTTTCCACACCTGGAGCTACGACTGGAAAGAGTAAGCTTATTAGTTCTGAAAGTGGGGAAAAGGAACATAGTGAGCATACAGTAGCTCATGGTGATAAAGCTGACAGGATTCCACTGAAACTCAAGCTCATCACAGGAGCCACAAGCTCATCTGCTGCTGACGATATTGTAACTGATGGCCATGAGAGTAAAGAAGGAGAATCAGAGAAGGCACCAGGGGATGAGACAATGACTGACAAAGGAGGTTAGTACTTTTATTTATCCATGATCAGCAAACTCTTTATGGAAGAAAGTACACATGCTCCTGTTCTTAATGATCACAACTGTTCATAGCAATTACACTGCAGTTAATAAAAGTGATGCCTACCTACAAGCCACAACCGTGGACAATTTGTGCTGGAAAATTTCCCTGTGCCCCTGTTCAATGTTGGAAATGCTACCTCAGTCGATCGTGCGTATTTTTGAGAACAGCATTGGTTGGGGGGGGGGGGATTTCCAACACTTGAGATAGAGGTTGCAACCGTAGACTATTTGTGTTAGAAAATTTCCCTGCATTCCTGTTGGAAGTGCTAACTCAGTCAATTGTGCGCATTTTTGAGAACAACATTGGTTTGCGTTCATGTTAAAACGCAGACTGCAGACTGTAAAGACTATACAGACTGTGCAGACTACGCAGACAAGGTATGCAGACTGGTAATTCTTTTTAACTTTGATTTGCTGTGCATTTTACTTTTTGTCATTTTAAGATGCCCGGCAGCTGGGTACCGGGTTCTCAAAAAGTAAATGGCCGGCAGTAAGGAATTCTTTAAAAATTTCGACGGAAAGACATTTCATTCCCCAGTCGTCTTCCTTCCTTCTAGCCCATGTATAGCCAGGAAAAGAGATATGTATATCCCTGTGATACCCCTGCGGGTTGCTGCTGGGAACCACTCGGAGACTTGTGCCTTGTGGAAACCCAACAAAGTACAAGTAATATCTTTACAAACTCCTATTCTCCTTCCACAAAGTAGAAGCAGGCAAAAATAGTTAACAAGCAACGATCGAAAATGGGAGTGAAGTAAACAAATACCTCAGTTCACGGACGAATTATCTGACAGCGAGTTGTTTGTAACTGCAGTGCCAGCATACGGAAGACAAAATGAAGAGCTTTCGATGCTTCCACTGCACCCCACTGTAACACGGACAGGTGAAATGGCTGCACCAACAACCATTCTACAGACAGGCAAGGTCAAGAACTCAGTGCTGGCAAGCCACGAGGCTGGGATGGAGTTGAATGGTAGTGCAAATGCTATCAGTGATGAAGTTTCTACACCTGGAGCTACGACTGGAAAGAGTAAGCTTATTAGTTCTGAAAGTGGGGAAAAGGAACATAGTGAGCATACAGTAGCTCATGGTGATAAAGCTGACAGGATTCCACTGAAACCCGAGCTCATCACAGGAGCCACAAGCTCATCTGCTGCTGACGATATTGTAACTGATGGCCATGAGAGTAAAGAAGGAGAATCAGAGAAGGCACCATGGGATGAGACAATGACTGACAAAGGAGGTTAGTACTTTTATTTATCCATGATCAGCAAACTCTTTGTGGAAAAAAGTACGCATGCTCCTGTTCTTAATGATCACAACTGTTCATAGCAATTACACTGCAGTTAATAAAAGTGATGCCTACCTACAGGCCACAACCGTGGACAATTTGTGCTGGAAAATTTCCCTGTGCCCCTGTTCAATGTTGGAAATGCTACCTCAGTCGATTGTGCGTATTTTTGAGAACAGCATTGGTTGGGGGGGGGATTTCCAACACTTGAGATAGAGTTTTCAACCGTAGACTATTTGTGTTAGAAAATTTCCCTGCATTCCTGTTGGAAGTGCTAACTCAGTCAATTGTGCGCATTTTTGAGAACAACATTGGTTTGCGTTCATTTTAAAACGCAGACTGCAGACTGTGCAGACTATACAGACTGTGCAGACTACGCAGACAAGGTATGCAGACTGGTAATTCTTTTTGACCTTGATTTGCTGTGCATTATACTTTTTGTCATTTTAAGATGCCTGGCAGCTGGGTACCGGGTTCTCAAAAAGTAAATGCCCGGCAGTAAGGAATTCTTGAAAAATTTCGACGGAAAGGCATTTCATTCCCCACTCGTCTTCCTTCCTTATAGCCCATGTATAGCCAGGAAAAGAGGTATGTATATCCCTGTGATACCCCTGCGGGTTGCTGCTGGGAACCACTCGGAGACTTGTACCTTGTGGAAACCTAACAAAGTACAAGTAATATCTTTACAAACTCTTATTCTCCTTCCACAAAGTAAAAGCAGGCAAAGTTAGTTAACAAGCAATGATCGAAAATGGGAATGAAGTAAACAAATATCTCAGTTCACGGGCGAATTATCTGACAGCGACTTGTTTGTAACTGCAGTGCCAGCATACGGAAAACAAAACGAAGAGCTTTCGATGCTTCCACTGCACCCTACTGTAGCACAGACAGGTGAAATGGCTGTACCAACACCCATTCTACAGACAGGCAAGGTCACGAACTCAGTGCTTGCAAGCCACGAGGCTGAGATGGAGTTGAATGGAAGTGCAAATGCTATCACTGATGAAGTTTCCACCCCTGGAGCTACGACTGGAAAGAGTGAGCTTATTAGTTCTGAAAGTGGGGAGAAGGAACATAGTGAGCATACGGTGGCTGATGGTGATAAAGCTGAGAGCATTCCACCGAAACCCCAGCTCAGCACAGGAGCCACTAGCTCATCTGCTGCTGACGATATTGTAACTGGTGGCAATGAGGGTAAGGAAGGAGAATCAGAGAAGGAACTAGGGGATGAGACAATGACTGGCAAAGGAGGTTAGTACTTTTATTTATGCATGATCAGCAAACTCTTTTTGTGGAAGAAAGTACACATGCTTCTGTTCTTAATGATCACAGCTCTTCATAGCAATTACAATGCAGTTAATAAAAGTGATGCCTACCTATACGCCACAACCGTGAACAATTTGTGTTGGAAAATTTCTCTGCACCCCTGTTGGAAATGCTAACTCAGTGAATTGTGTACAGTTTTTAGAGCAACATTGGCTTGCGGTCATGTTAAAACGCAGAATGCAGACTGCAGACTGTGCAGACTTTGCAGACAGACGTTGATGTGCTGTACGTGTTACTTTTTGTCGTGTTAAGATGCCCAGCAGCTGGGTACCGGGTTCCAAAAAAGATAATTGCCGGGTAGTAAGAAAATCTCAAACAATTTCGACGAAAAGACAATTCAGACCTCCTGGAAGTATTTCATATTTGTTTGCCAGGCGATTCAAAAGAGCATTTTGATTCTGCAGTTACGAAACTTCCGAGCTTGAGCATACCAAGAACTCGCTATGTTTTTGGCAGTTGCTGTGCGGTGCGTCTTACCGTGGCCACCCAACCAACGTTTTGACAAGTTTGCCAATCAGGAAGCAAGAAGTTTGCTTGATCTGCCAGCCTCCTTGCAAATTTTGGAGATTTTTAACTCCTTAACTTGTCCCGCAAACCGTAAAAACAATTTGCAGGTTTGGTGGAGTTAAAAGTCTCTTCTTTGTTGCTGCAAACTTTACGGATCACCACTTTGCTTGCTATTTGGCACTAGAGAAGAAAATAGGAGCCTTGGAAAGGAAGATGAACTATGCAGTGCCTTTCTGAACGTTTTGAATCTGCTGCACTTTCCAGTATTCGGTGTTGCGATGAAACTCGCATTTGCCAATAAATCCGTCCGCTTAATTTCACCTTTGTGGCTCATTGGCATTTATGCTGGGAAAATCTGTTCGCTTTTGCTTTTCCTCGCAAAAAATAGGCAACCCTTTCTTCTTGGTTTTACTTGTGGTGGCCTCGATCACAGGCAGCGCGAATATCCAAGAAGGAGACCGCTGTCATCGGGAGACGACTTCCAGCCAGGTGCACCAGCCGGAACCCGGCTGCCACTTCCGATACAAAGCTCCCAGTCGTTCAGCCGGAAGTGAAGCATGTAGCGGGCATCGGCGGTGGTCCTCTGGTGAACGGAAGCATTCTAGGTGCTGAAGTAACGTTTCTAGTGGACAGTGGTGCCGATGTCACGATTCTGAGTCCAGCTGCATTGAGCAGAATCCCGAAACTTCCACTCCTCACGCTAGAGGAAGTCGAGACAAATATGCTTCTTGCAGACGGCAGCTCCCTTCCCTTCTTGGGCTGTGGGCTGCTTGGTGTGTAAGAAGGTGATGCATGATGTATGGTTTGCGGAGTTAGAACCGGATGGAATTATTGGCATAGAAGTCATCATTAAGAAACACAATTGTCAGCTGATCTTGGGTCAGGGACGGTATGAGTTGTCATTTAACGGAGCTGTGGCTAAATGTGTGGAGGGAAGACAGCTGCCGCGTTGTGCTAGAATTGCTGGGTAGAGAACAACTGTCATATCACCAAGGAGCAAGGACCTTGTTCCAGCCAAGTTGATTGATCCTTGTTTGACAGCCCCACTTGCGGTGAGCGAAGGTCAAGAACGTTTCATCAAGGAGATCCAACTACTGGTTGGGAAGCCTCTTGTGGACCTGACCAACAGACCAGCCAGACTGTCTACCAGAATACCATCGCAGCCTGGTGAGATCTACTGGAAGATGTTATGGGAACTGCTCAACAGGGTTGCAAAGGAAGGAGGTATCTAGTAAGAGAGCTTTTCAAGTGACCTCTTCCTTTGCCTTATTGCCAAGCCACCTAGTCTACTTTTACGAAAGGACAAGACCTGATCTGGATGAATGTGAGAAGGCAAAAGTTGCATCTCTATCTTAAAACCGGGTTTGCTGATGTGTTTGCCAGTTCCCCTGACGACCTGGGGAAAACAAGCATTGTCCAGCACTCAATCAACACTGGGGACAGCCAGGGTGGGTGCCTCTAAGTCAACGAGCAGTGTCAGAGAGATAGATTGAGACGATGCTGAAACGTGGGGTATTAATCTCTCATCCAGCCCATGGGTCCACCCGTTTCTATGTAGACTACAGACTGTTAAATGCTACAACGGTGAAAGACTCCTACCGATCCGAGGATAGAAGACGTAATAGACGCCTTCTCTGGTCTGGCATGCTAGAGCTTGCCAGTGGCCACTGGTAGTTAGAAATAAGGGACAATGACCGACTGAAGGCAGCATTCACAACAGGAAGTGGGCTGTATCATTCTGCCGTCATGCCTTTCGGTCTGTCTTCTTGGGTCTCTGTTCCTACTATCGTTCCTATCTGTTCCTATCTGTTCCTACTACTAAGTTTCGCTCATTGCATCTCCCCTCCACCGTTTGACGGAGAAGGAAAGGGACTTTGTGTGGACGCAAGAATGTAACATTGCTTTCCACAAGCTGGAGCAAGCCCTGTGTCAGGCACCTGTGCTGGCCTACCCGGCCGCGGAAGGCACCTTTGTCGTAGATACAGATCTCAGTAACCATTGCATTGGTGCTTTGTTTTCCTAGAAGCTGGAGAGGAAAATAATGATTACCTACTTTAGTCGCACCCTAACGAAGTCTGAGAGGCGGTACCGTGTAATGAGGAAACAGTTATTGCCTTTAATTGTGACTGTAAGGCATTCTCACTTCTACCTCTCCCGGCAGACCGTGGGGGCACTCAAGTGGCTGATGAATTTCAAGAACCCAGAGGGACAGACTGCAAGGCGGATCGAGATACTTGGGATGTATGACCTTGAAATTCATCATCCCCAAGGCTGCACTCATAGCTATGTAGATGGTCTCTCCTGGTGCCCTTGTGGTAATTGCATGCACTGTGAACCTAATGAGAGGAAAGAAGAATGCAAGGACAGTCAAGGTTGCGAGGAGAAAGGAGACGGAGACGAACGAAAGGAAGTTGACGGTGAAGAGCATCGTTGCGCGGCAGCTAAGAGAAGCGGGGATAACTGTACTCAGGGAAGCCAGGGGGGGAGCGAACCGACATATCCTCGCGGTTGCCAGCACTCTCCAATCCAGAACTCAGGAGAGCTCAACTTGCAGATCCCTGCCTCGGTTCGGTCAGTAAGCTTAAAGAGAAAAACCCTGCGCGTCCACCTTGGGAGGAGGACAGCCTGAAAAGCCCCATCTTTAAGAGCAGACACTACGTGGACGCAGTGGACCATGTCAGCCTTGACAGACGGTGCGCAGTACCGGAAATGAGAGTTGGAGAGTTGAGATTTCTTGGAAACTGATCCTCCCTGAGAGTTGGAAGCAGGATGTACTGAGGTAACTACATGACAGCCCCACTGCTGGACACCTGGAAATAAAGAAGACGCTAAAGCGGGTGAGAGCACGTTTTCACTGGTTGGCCAACGGAAAGATGTGGCATTCTGGTGCACCCAGTGTGATGTTTACGCCTCAAGAAAGAAACCAAAGTGCCGAGAACACCAATATGAGGACCTACTTAGTGGGAGCGCTAATGGAGAGAATTGCCATTGATGTAACAGGTCCCCTAACAGCCACCGATCGAGGCAATAATTGCGTCTTGGGCATTTCCAACTATTTAACTAAATGGACAGAGTCCTATCCTATGCTGAACCAGGAAGCGGAGACTGTTGCTGACATCGTAGTGCATGAATTCATTTCTCGCTTTGGGTACTAAGACAGATACACAACGACCAGGGGAGGAACTTAGAATCCAGGTTGTTTCAGGAGATGTGTAATATTCTTGACAAGATTGACAGGATTGACAAGACCAGAACAACAACTCTGAGACCACAATCGGACGGCATTGTGGAGAGGTTAAACAGTACCCTCGAGGCCATGCTCTCAAAATTTGTTGACGTAAGTCAACGAGACTGGGACCTTCTCCTCACGTAAGCCTATTGGTCCTCCGTACATGAGTCCACTGGTTTCACACCTAATGAAATTATGTTTGGCTGGGAGGTCTTGCTTCCGCTCAACTTGCTTAACGGCCAACCAGAACCAACCTAGAACAGCAGTGAGTCAGATCATTGAACAGATGGAGCGGGTTCATCAGTTTGCCCGGGAATATCGTCAAGTCAGCAGTGATCGCCAAAATAAGAACTATGACCACCGCCTTGTGGACCAGTATCAGTACAAGAGAGGGGACCCAGTGCGGATGTACAACCCCGCAGAAAAAGAAAGATATCTGCCCAAATCTAATGCCCGGCTTTGACGGCCCGGACCTGGTCATCAAGAGATTGAGCAACTGCCCAAATTCAAACCCAAAGTTGTTCATCATAATCGCTTGAAAGCTTACCGCGGCCCAAATGTTCCAGATTGGCTGGCTGACAGTGCTGAGGCTGAACAGACCGTGCAACCCATAACACCGTTGCAGCCAGTTGGGAATCCAGCCTCAGAACCCATGGTGCAGGACGGCACAACCAGCCCAGCAGCGAGCTGCAACAGGCCTAGACGTACAACTAAACCACCTGCGTGGTTGCTGATTACCATATGGACAATTGAATGGAGTAAATGGAAAATGTAATGAACTATGAACTTTTGGGCCTAGTTTTTGTTAGAAACCATTTTTTTTTTGTTTTGTTTTGCTTTTATGTGAATTCTTTTTGGTTTGTCGATGCGGGACGCATCTTTGGAAGAGGGGGAGCAATGTTGCAAACTAAAGATTGCGTTACGAGTGCCGGATTGCTTTTGTAATTCTATAGCTGATGTGCTGTAATCGGAGGTGTGCTATTAGTTCCATTCGACGGATGCATGTAGTCGGTGGCTGACAATAAAAGACTGTTGTTCAGTTGTTTAGGAACCTTTTCCCTCGGCGGCGCTGCAATTTATATGTAAGCACGGTCCACGGCGAGGGTTGTCCCACGGCTTTTGTTTCTGACAAGGTTTACCTTTTATTTCAAGCTACTGTTTACAGGCCATTATTCTGCTTTTCTCGGAAACGGATCTATCACCTTATAAAGCGATACTGCGACAACGTAGACGTAAAATTAATTTTTTCCTTTTTAAAGATCGGTCGTTTGTACAGCGTGAAAGACGCTATCCCCAGCGGACTCCGTTCACGTGTGGACTACAAATTTGTGTGTGCAGGCTGTAATACTTTCTGTGTCGTTGAAATTTCCCAACATTTTTTTACACGTGTACGTGAACATCTAGCCACGGATAGGGCCTCTCATATATTCAAACACTTGCAACAATCTGTAGATTGCCGCACTTCACGTTCCTCCAAATGTTTTGGCATTTTAGATCAAGCTACTGCTAATTTTCAACTTAAGATAGAGGAATCTTTGCACATCCACTAGGACAAGCCCAATTTAAATCAGCAACTAAAACATGTTAATTTAAAACTCTCTGTATGACTGGTACGTTTTCATGCATTCCTTTCCTTTATTGTTCATGTTACTACTTTCATTAGCAATTCTAATTTGTGCTTTATATTAATCTCAATTCAATTCTGTACCTTATTTCGTACTGAAGATCGTAGTTGTACCGCCGAAACATGTCTAAAAGAATGTTGTATGTTGAATGTTGTAATAAAATGTTGTACTTTTTCTCAGACTTGTAATTGGTAATCACAGTTTCACAGCTTGTAACTGATTTGGTGAGTCAACAAGTGAGGCCATCTTTAGCTTGTAGGAAAGCTGTCATTCTTGGGTAATGCGGTTCTTCTGTCCATTTAAGTTGCAGAAACAGTTCCCCATGGAACATTGTTTGAAGAGACGAAATCTGCAGGCTATGGCACATCCGCTTCAGAGCCAACAATAGGGCCAACAGAAGATGAATATACAAGCACCACATCTCCTGCTGGAGATGTAAGTCCAGATGATGGGAGTGATCCTGGAGATCACTCACTGTATGATTCTTGCTTTGATAACGTTGGCGACACCGATCCTTCAGAGAAAAAAGCCAAAACAACAAACCCTTGCTCGTGGCAAGGAGCAGATGCCAGTAACGATTCTAACTTAAACCAATGTCCTCCTGGTATTGCTTCCTCTACGAAGAAGGAATCCACAGATCTAAGTGTATGTGCATACAACGGCTTTGGATATGGTGCTACTCCTGTTGGTCCAGCGGCACCTGAAACGATCATGCCAACTGCTGCCCAGATGGAAATGCTGCAACAATTTCTAGCTAATTTACAACAATTACAGCCAAACCTCTGCAGCTCTGAAGGTCCTAAGACAGCCGGAATACGTAGCAATGCAGCTTCATCAGGTCATCCTTCCCTGCATAGCAGCGGTGATGCTACAAGAGTTGTACCACCAATGCAACCAAAAAGTTACGACAAGGGCGGTTATTCAGTAATAGTCACTAATGGGACTCTTTGCCAGAGCAGTGATGAGAAGGGCGTGGTCATGATGGAGAATGGAACTCAGTTTGAAATTGCAATAGCAAATAACAATGATTATGGTGAGTGCCTAAAATGTGTGCATTAGAGCGGTTTTCAATTGAGTGTCGTAAGAAATTCGCGTTTTTCTTCGGTTTTGCTTTACTTCGCTCTGTGATTGGTTAAAAAATTTCGCGCCATTTTCTTGACCAATCAAAAGTTAAACTTAAACCAATCGCGACTTGCTCGCGCGCGTTTTCCCGCGCTTGGCGCCAGTTACATGTATTTGCCTCGAGTTCTGATTGGTTCATTGGGTAATTTGTGTTTGTTGTGATTGGCTGGAGTAATTACTTTGGTTTTGGTTTTATGACACTCATTTGAAAAGCACTCTAGACCACAGCCAAAGCTCATCTGTGCAGCTAGTGAGATGCCGTAATACCTCGGTACAAAATAATTGTTAATAATTACTATTGCTGAGGTATTGATTTTTGTAGTACAGTAGCGCAAAAGCCTGTTTTGCTAAATACATCACTTTTTACTTCCAAATGAGTTGGTTTGAAGCAGAGTAAACGCTACACTCTCTACGTAAAATTGTGCGGTTAAACCAAATGTGAAGCTTACACATGTATTTGTAATAATGGGAGGCAGTGTTACATCAAAGGCTTAACGTTTGTACATGGTATGTAAGTCTTACACTGTTGTTGTGGTTTCAGTTGATATGTCGATTATGCATGATTGTGTTTTTTCTACTTTGACATGCAGCTGCTGAGGTGGACATAACATTTGGAAGAGTGTTCCTCGGGGTGTGGCTAGTGGAGGCCAAGCGATCATTATCCAACCCGTTGATTATAGAAGGTTCGTCTTGGGCAAAGGGCAGGATGACATTCATTAGTGACACAAGCCCCTACATTGAATTCTCTGGCCAAGAAACTGAATTCAGTGGAGTAATAGAACTGAAGTGTAAGCCAGAAGCACCAACGCTAAAGCTTGTTGTGAAGCATGTGTGGAAGGATTCAGAAATTACAAAAGAAATATCCATGCCTGATTTTCAGACAGCAACTGTTGGTGATTTGAAGCGAGAGATTAACCTGCAGTATAGACCTGAAGTCTCATGTCTGATTATGAGTGGGAGAGTTCTAGAGGAGGATAAAACCATGAGGTACGTGGTGTTCTATGTCTCGGGCGACGTTTGCAGGGTTAACAATGGTAGCTACCCAAAGGAAGACTTACCACAGTTAAAACTAAACAAATTTAATCCTAGTTGAGCCACTATCAGGGCCTAGCAGTAGCTGGTAAGATCATGCTGGATGTGCTCAAAACTGTGTCTAAGTTCAGGTGATCGTATCATTGGGTGGTGACATTAAAGCACTGTCTCCGTCTTCTGCGCCTTGTCATACTTATAAGAGGGAGATGACATTAAAGCATCAACATCGGTGTTTGAAAAGAGTCCCTGGACTTGTGGTCTTGTGCTCTGGTCTGGGGCCCGATTCTCGTAAGTCCGGAAAGCCCGGAAAGATATTTTTTGCGTGCAATGTTTACATTAAAGACTCAGATTTTTTTGGTTTTGAAAGCTGAGTTGTAAAATTCTAAGTTGATTCGGGCTGGTATGGGGGCTAAAAACTACGCCAAATTTGCTCTATAGATTTTGATCTTAATATTAGCTGTGGGCCCGAAAAGCTTTCGAGATTTTCGAGAAACCGGCCCCTGACCCGTTCACATTCGGTATCATGAATAAAGGCCACCCAGACTGGATTACAGACAAAAGTCAGCTTGAAATAAGGGACGTATTAGGGCCTTGCTATGCTTTTCAGATTGTTTATGATGGCACGTTGTCCTTATGCCGATAGATAAAAATATATAGATTTTCCATGTTCTTTCCCCTATAATCGGCCATTGTAAAGTGGTGGTTTTTGATTAGACTTCAGCAAATAAATGGCCAGCTTCAGGATTCTACAGAATGTGGGAAATGTCGCAGCGGGAACGTTTTTTCACTGTTTGTTACGATTTTTCTCACTTTTTGCCTTGCTAATTGCCTCATGACAACAGAACCTAGCTGGCCAGCAGGTTTTAGAACATTTGCGAAATTTCGCAGCCTGAACGATTTTTCGCGCTGTTACGATTTTTTTCAGTCTTTTGCGGCCCAAGTTCTTGCTGGTTGCTTCAGATTGTAGATATAACATGAATCTATGAATATCCCTCGAATGGTAAGCACCTGGCGCGAGATATCGGCAGAACGTTTTGAGTATTTCTCGTTCTTAAGGCTCCTAGCGCGAGATATGCATTTCGTCGCTTGCATGTCTTTGATTGCGAGCAAGACGGGGATTAGAGAAATGGGGCTATTTTGCCCCAGTCTCTCCCAAGCGTGATAATGCCGAGGCCATACACACTGTACAAAAGCCATCAAAAGGAACAGGAAACAACTTCAGTCCCTTGTGATAGGTTTTGGGGATCATAATAAACAGAAAGACAAGCGAAAAGAAACGTTTCATCACTGCTTCTTCGATTCCTCAGCGACGAGCTCGGGCCGGAGCTGATCATGAGATACCCATGCTTTTTTAGTCTGGAAATGTGAAAGGCATCTCTACCAATACTTTAGCATGCATGCCATACTCTGATATAAAGTTACCCACTGTTCTGCAAAAAATCGTTGACTCTGTCAATGAATTATTGAAAAGTACTGAGTACACTCCTTTTTGCGGGGAAATACCTTTACAACCATGTTTAGACTATTTACATTTTTTTCCTCAGTTCCTATGCATTGGAAAACACTAATGAGGTTGTTGAAGTACTTCATATCGAGGAAGAGCTGTCAATTGTATCCCAAGGCAAAGAATCAGTTAGCATGACGGTGGATCCTTCTAAAATTTCCATTGGGGAAGTCAAAAGCTTCATTGAAGAGAAGATGAATATTAGAGTGAATGAACAGCGTCTCCGCCTCATGCTCAGGGGACAAAATATAGATGAAAATGACCGGCTTTGTGATATATTCATAACTGCAAAGCAGGTGCCTGTTATCAAGGTTGTCAAGAATGATGATATCAACAAATCTTATGAAGGGTGAGAATGATTTTTCATGTATTTATAAACTGCATAGCGTAGTTCTCTCGTAGGAGTGGCATCCCATTTACTGGATGTAACAACACTCTTTAAGTTCAGTTGTTTCACCACAACGCGACAAACTTGATATTTGGCAGATCTTGATCGTTTATTTGAGACTGAGCTGCCACCTACTTTGTGTAGATTTTCAGTTAACCCATAAAAAGCCCCAATAGTGATCGGCATCAAATTTCTCCTTGTAATATCAATGCACAATTAAGTGCACAGGTGACCTACTTTGCTTTGCTCTGACACATACTTCAAACATTAAATTGAAATCCATGTTATAATTAGCTGGAGATTTGTCCTTGATATGTAGCAGTCTGTTGTAACACTGAGCCCAGAAACTTGTTTAAGTTACCCACGTACATTACATTATGTTCATGTTCGTTTGTTTGCTGGTTTTTTTTTTATTTAGAGAGTCGCGTACCAGCGGTTTTGGTTCAGAAACTACGAGGGCAGGATCTGGGGATTTTGACGTCAGTAGTACAGCAAACTGTGGAGACATCTCCTCAGGTACTGCTTTTTATTTGTTTTGTGCCATTGTTTCTAATGGCTCAATTCTGTCCGATGAATACAATGACACTTTAAAGATGATCACTATTGTGTTCCATAAATTAAAAAAATGGAACCAACAGCAGTAAAACAACAAACGGTTTTTAACTATTCACTCAGCCATCTTCACGGTAAATGCCCTGGAAGAAGCCTAAACATTCTATGACTTTGTTTTATTATAAGCATTTTAAACCTTTTGTATTTCACACCTTATCAAGTAAAAATGTCTGATATGGTCTGTCACCAATGGGTAGGTAAAAGAGAATTCTATAAACTCTTAAGTTCTTTTTCAATCGTAATAACTTTTGTTGGTGCAGGTGTTTTACCACAAAAGCATTTTCATATTTAACATCTTATCAAGATATAGTCAATTATAAATTTATAAACCAGGCAAAAGAGATAGTTTTGTTAACTTACAATTGTTTAAATGCTAACTTTTGTTTGTAGGGTTCGGCACTCTTCGTGGTGACCCTGTAGACCTGCAATCTGGTAGTGCGGGATCTGGAGGTCTTGGCCAGGTACCCAACATTTGCATCATGTCAACTCACATTCTCTTTAATTTTCAGAGTAATGCTGAGCTTCATAGATGTACAAAATGTATTAAGCCAGCTTTCACTCTCAAGATCAAACCTGAAATGAGTTGATGTGCTACTTAAACATTTGAATCTGGATAAACTCCTATTAGCCCCTCTAGCGTGACCACAGAAATCTATTGAGTCAGTTACTGCTTTCCTAGTGTACTGTGTTCATAATCTGCTACAAGGTCAATTGTCTTTAGAGTCTAGGGGTAAAATCCACAAGTGAGACCATTCTACATTGTACAAAGTGAAGTTGTACTTGTTCTGGTGTTGGGTGCTCTTGGAGGTAAAGTTGTCAGCTAGTGATTTATTCATTTATTAAGGCAATTAGACACAACATTTAAGGGACACCTTGAGACGGTTTTCTAGTTTCCTACTTAAGGGCAGTGTAGTGTATTAGTTATTCAAACCTTTACGCCCGAAATGCATGTTGGGAAATAGGAGTTCTTGTAATGGCCACCAGCTGTTCTTAATAAACGTGTTTAGGTTAAATCCGTGTTATTACTTGCGCTTACTCGGACATCCTCGGACATAACATTGGCGAGGAGAACGAGAAGTGCCCAAAGAACAGGAATTGCTAGTCGATTCACAAAACTATGGATGACATGGAGCGCAATCACATCAAAACATTCGACTGTTTCGGAGATCAAAGCACGCTCGGGCTCCGATGGAAGCGTTGCCTCGCCGCTTTCGAACTGTTTGCAGATGGAAAAGGTTTGATTATCAATGAGGAGAATGCAAACAACAAACAAAGAATACGTGCTCTACTTCTATACCTGGCTGGTCCTGATGTACAAGACATATTTTCCACCCTACCGGACACCGGTGACGCTAAAGATTACAAGAAGGTCGTCGAAGCATTGAACGCCTATTTCGTTCCAAAGGTTGATGCAACGTACGCTCGACACTCCTTTAGACAGCTGCCACAAGCACGGCCGGGGAGACAACTCGACAGTTTGCCACAAGACTCAGACGAGCAGCGAAGGACTGTGATTATGGCGCTGAAACGGACAACCAAATACGTGATGAAATCCTGTGCAAGTGCACAAATCCGTACATGAAAAGAAAAGAAAACTTCTCGAAGAAGGCAGGGGGATTACTCTTGCTAAAGCGCTCGAAATAGCCGAAAACTGTGAAAAAGTCGACTCACAACTTGCTGCGATGTCACTGGGTGGAAAAAGGGAGGATTCAGCGACTGCAAACCGTATTTATACTGGCTTATTTTCGAAGAATGATGAAACAACGCACGACACACGAAAGAACCGGGCGAACACCTATTATAGATGCGGCAATGCAGGACATTTGGGCAGAGACCCAGGCTGCCCAACTAGAGGCCAGTCCTGTCACACTTGTGGATTAGAAGGCCATTTTCTTACACAATGCCGAACAAAACGAAAGGCCGATGGAAAACGAGGAACCAGGACCCACAGGAACCCCAGTAAGGGAACAGCCAACACAGTAAACCTAGCAGAAGAAGGAGAAGAAGAACCGGAGTATGCGTTTGCAGTGGGTACTGAGCGACAAGAAAGGATTGAAGTTACTGTTGGAGGATGCAAGTTGAACATGATGATTCTGGTGCCAGTACAAATATCGTGGACAAGCAAACATGGGAATGGCTGAAGAGAAACAAAGTGAAAAGCGAATCAGTTCGTGCTGACAAAAGGCCATACACATACGCATCACAAACACCTTTGGATGTGATTGGAACATTTCACTGTGAGGCTTCTGTTGAAGACTTGATGCTGAGTTCTGTGTGATCGATGGTAAAGGAGAATCTCTTCTACGAAGATAAACAGCTATGAGTCTTGGAGTATTAAAGATGGGTGTACACGTCGCTGCGGTGAACACAGGATCAAAGAACATTGGTGAAGTTTTACAAGATAAATACCCACAAGTCTTCAAGGGCATAGGCAAGCTAAAAGGCCGCACCGTGCAGCTACACATTGACCCAGACGTGAAGCCAGTTGCACAGGTGATCCGCAGGACCCCTTCAGTTTGAGATCGAAAGTGGAAGAGAAGATTAAGGAACTTGTCGACCTAGACATTATTGAACCAGTGCAAGGACCCACCCCATGGGTCAACCCAGTTGTTGTCGTCCCCAAGCCAGGGAGAGATATCCGTCTGTGCATCGATATGCGAAGGGCTAACGAGGCGATAAGTAGAGCCAGGCATCCGATACCCACAGTGGATGAGATTGCTCACAGCATGAATGGTAGCAAGATATTCAGCAAACTCGACCCCAAGTGGGGATACCACCAACTAGAACTCTCACCTGAATCTAGGGAGATCACTACAGTTGTGACCCATTGCGGACTGTTCCAGTACAAGAGACTGTTCTTCGGGGTCAATTCTGCCTCTAAGCAATACCAGTATGAGATTCAGACAGCCCTAGCAGGCATAGAAGGACAAGCCAATATTTCAGACGACATCATAGTACACGGCAAAGACCAAGAGGAACATGACTCGCGCCTGGAGAAGGTGATCCAGAGGTTGGGGGAAGGAGGCCTCACCCTAAATGCAGAGAAGTGCCAGTTCAGCATGGATAAGCTGCCTTTGTAGGCATGGTAGTATCTGGGAATGGAATTAGCTGCATAACAGAGAAAGTGAAAGCCGTGACCGAGGCCAGGGAACCACGAACAGTTTCAGAAATACGCAGCTTCCTTGGGTTTGTCAATTACTGGGGGCGGTTCAGACCTGACCTGGCGACAATTTCTGAACCGTCGCGCCGACTAACGAAGACAGGAACACCCTTTGTGTTTGACAGTGAACAACAGAAGGCATTCCATGACCTCAAGAGGCGAGGCGTGAAAGCCGTGACCGAGGCCAGGGAACCACGAACAGTTTCAGAAATACGCAGCTTCCTTGGGTTTGTCAATTACTGGGGGCGGTTCATACCTGACCTGGCGACAATTTCTGAACCGTCGCGCCGACTAACGAAGACAGGAACACCCTTTGTGTTTGACAGTGAACAACAGAAGGCATTCCATGACCTCAAGAGGCGATTGTCATGTGCAGAAACGTTGGGATACTTCGACAAAGACGCACCAACTCAAGTCATTGCCGACGCCAGCCCAGTCGGACTAGGTGCTGTCCTGACACAGATACACAAAGATGGACCCAGAGTCATCTGTTACGCTAACCGCAGCCTCACTGAAACAGAGAGAAGACACTCTCGAACAGAAAAGGAGGCCCTGGCGCTTGTATGGGCCTGTGAGAAATTTCACCCCTATGTATATGGCGTCCCATTCGAGCTCATCACAGTTCACAAGCCGCTAGAAGTGATTTATGGCCCAAAGTCAAAACCCTTTGCTTGCATAGAAAGATGGGTCCTACGAATGGAGCCTTACAAATTCAAGGTTAAATACGAGCCTGGACCAAAAAACATTGCCGACCCACTGTCAAGGTTAGTGGGTAACAGTGAAACCAAAGGCAACCATTCATCAGAAGCAGAGGAGTATGTACGATTTGTAGCGGTAACCGCAACTTCCAGTGCCTTGACAACTCGAGAATTGGAGGAAGCATCGGCTAAAGATGAAGAACTTTGGCCAGTCAGGGAGTGCATAAATGGAAGGCCATGTGAGCAGCTAGCTAACAAGAAGTACCTTCTGTGCAGTGGAGAGCTGTGCTCCATCGGGCAATTGATACTAAGAGGGGCAGGAATTGTCATCCCCAAGAAGCTCAGACCCAGGGTAGTATCCCTCGCACACGAAGGCCATCTTGGCATTGTTGGGACCAAGCAGAGATTACGCAGCAAGGTGTGGTGGCCTGGCATGGAAAAGGACGCAGAGAAGTATTGCAAAACCTGCTATGGATGCCAACTGACCAGCCGCCCTAACCCGCCAGAACCCATCAGAACCACAACCTTACCGACTGGACCATGGAGGGACTTAGCTGTTGACTTAAGGGACCCCTTCCCAGCGGTGAATCTATCCTGGTGGTGGTGGATTACTATAGTCGCTACTACAAAGTAGATGTACTGAAGTCTAAAACTGCACCAAAGATCATTTCCAGCCTCGAAGAGATATTTTCACGACATGGTCTACCAGAAAGCCTGACGTCAGATAACGGCCCACAGTTTATTTCAGCAGAGTTCGCAGAGAACATGGATAACCAAGGCATCAGGCACCCCCAGGCTAACGGAGAGATGGAACGCCAAAAGCAGTCATTACTGAAGAGAATTCAAATTGCACATGCTGAGAAGAAGGACTGGAAGAAAGAGCTGAACACGTATTTAACAGCCTACCGAAGCTTACCCCATCCCACGACAGGCGTCAGCCCAGCTGAGCTTCTCTTCGGACGAAAGATACGCACCAAGCTTCCAGAACTTAGTGACATACACGTAGACCAAGACGTGCGAAACAAAGAAAGTGAACAGAAAAGCAGGGAAAAGGCATATGATGATGCCAAGAGAAAAGTGCGCTACTCAGACGTACTCCCAGGGGATCGAGTACTTGTGCAACAAGAAAAGAAAACTAAGCTATCGACACCATTTAACCCAAACCCGTACCTGGTAGTGAGCAAGGATGGCAACAGTTTGGTCGTGCAGTCCCAAGACGGCGCTCAATATTCCCGTAACACTTCACCTGTTAAGAAACTACAACAGAGCGAGACGAATGAGGAGACACAAAAGCCACCAGTCGAAACGAATGAGGAGGCACAAACCACCAGTCGAAACGAATGAGGAGGCACAAAAGCCACCAGTCGAACCTAAGAAACCGGTCCAGCAGGATATGGAGGAGCGAGCAGAGCAGCAAACAGACAGTCCTGTACCCAGCACCCCTCTCAGGAGAGCAGAGAGACAGACGGTGACACCCAGTTACCTGAAGGGCTTTGTGACTTGAACTAAAATAAAGTGACACTTTCTTTTGAACTTGAATTGCAAGAGACATTGTCGGAAACTAACCCTACTAACTTGCTGATTTGCTAATCTGTTAAAGTTTTACAGCCTTTGTGCAAAAATCACCATGTTACTACTCTTAATCAAAAGGGGGAGGGAAGTAGTGTGTTAGTATTCAAACCTTTACGCCCGAAATGCATGTTGGGAAATAGGAGTTCTTGTAATGACCACCAGCTGGCTGGTCTTAATAAACGTGTTTAGGTTAAATCCGTGTTATTACTTGCGTTTACTCGGACATCCTCGGACATAACAGGCAGTGTGTGTGTGTGGCAGTAAACCCAGTACCAATCTCGTTCCCAGTGCCCTTGTTCCCAACCTCGTTCCCAGGGCTTTTCCCATTCTGCTGGACAAGGGTAACGAGGGCTCTGAGAACGAGATTGACCCTGAGTACCTTCTCCATGGCACAGAATCAAAAGAATAGGCCCTTTGCATAACTGTGTCACGTGACCTTGTCAATCATAAAAAATGGTAATAGTACGAAGTAGATATCAGATATGGAAAGAGCATGATGAAATTAGTAAGAGTTTCAATTTTGAGGTTGCTGACGTTAAAGTGCGACACTTTACGGTTATTTTAATGTTCAAACGTTACCAAGACTTACAGGTTAAAAAGCTGCTGGGTGGCAAGCTTTGCCATCCAGCATACAAATCTTTTACAATTTTCAAACTTTCAAATTGTCCTAAAATCTTGCACTTAAACGTTAGTGACCTCAAAATTGGAATTCCTACTAATTTCATGACGCCCTTTCCATTTCAGCCATCTATTTCGAGCCAAGACCATTTATTATGATTGACAAGGTCACGTGACATGGTTATGCAAAGAGCCTATTAGATCCCAGTGGGTAATAGAGTGATCATGCTAAGAGTTCTCTAGCCCCCAGTCTCACTCTAAAAGCCACCAGTTGTTTAGTCTTGCTTTTGTTTAGTTCCTGTTCTACAATAACAACCCAATTATCAATTGTTAGTTAACATAAGTCTCTAATTAATCTGTGTTACAACTGTCAATTAGTGGTTATTTAGCGAAAAACCGTGCATGGGTAGATATGGGTATAAGCTGGGGTGTAGAGGCACATTTCTTAACTGTACAAGGATTGAAATTGGCAGTGTTTGTTCCAACATTTTTTAGTACAAGCATCATGCACTGGCGGCTGCGCCTGTCTTTCTCCAACGAGTCCAGGGTTTGAGTCCTGTGGTGGTCCTTGCCTGCATGGCTTCAAGGATGTTTTATCAGTGCACGTTCTTTGATTTTCTTGCCTTCACAGAAAGTAGCATTTTTAAATTCCAGCGTCTCTGTTTCCTTGAGTTCTCCCTACACTGAAACCATCCCTACCAAATTTCAGTTCACTATAGAGGATGTACATGACAGCAGCTGTCTTCTGGTCTTCCTCTCTAGATACTGTCAATGTTAATTTTATTTGCCCAATTTACTCCCTTTCCTTCTTAACCAGATTGTCAGTTTTCTAACATGTATGAACGTAACAGCGAGACTATCCTCTTTTTTTTGTTTTCCAATAAAGGGGGGCATAGCTTTGCTTTATGGAAATGAAGAAAGTGTTTGCAAGAAATTCCAACAAGATAACCAGGACAAGAAGTTTTCAAATCAGAAGGCTGTTACCCTGAAGATTCAGCTCATAGCAAAGAGGTATACCTTAGCCCACACCTTAGGGCCGATTTAGATGGTACGATGTTTCCTTACGACTGTAGTATGCAACTTGCTCACGTCATGTCCTCAACACGAATTGTGTTGTCTAAATCAGATGTACAACATCTTCACAACAGTCGCACACAACACGACAAATGTCATAGGATTTTGAAACATATTTTAAAACCCTACCACAGTCGTGGCCACAATCAAAATGCTAGAATGACGAATTGTATACGATTTCTGCTTGACGCGAGCAGCGAGCGATACAAAAGTCGCATACGACAGTCGTAAGCAAAGATCTTACCGTGTAAATAGGGCAACCATATGTTATGCCAATGGAAATACACGCTTCTTCCTCTTTTTGTCTGTGGATTGCAAATTAACTAGCAGCTGCAAATAATTTATGTATTGTCAGATCCCTTTAATATAACCCTTCATTCTCCCTTTCTTAATATCCATCTGTAATAAAACCGACGAATTTGAGAATGTAAATCTTGTTTGGGTGAAAATCTTTCCACTGCTATTGGCAAAAGAATAAAGTCACAGTGGCAGATCTAGAGGGGAAGGCCTGGGGGTACAGTTGACCCCCTTCTAACTTGTTATTGTCTTTAGAATTTAAAATGGTCAAATACCATTGGGAGAAGAAAACAGCGTCGGCCAGTAATGAAAATACTTAGTTTGTCATGAAATCTTGTTAGGCTGAGCTATCATTCTTTAACTTTTGAAGTATCAAGTACAACTGTTTGGCCCTTCCTACTCAAAATTCCTGGATCTGCCCATTTGTAATCAATAGATTGAAATCTAGTCTTTGCCTTGATTTTTGTCCTTCGACAAGAAATTGTTTGTCTCCACCCAAGTGTATGAAAGGGTATCAGCAGAAAATTGCTGGGCAAAAAGGGACCTTGAGATGGAAAAGCATGTATTTGAAGAGAGTAAGAACACTCTTAGTTAATCGATGCCGTGGAAAACATTCACCGATAAATGCAGGCCCAGTGAGCTGGCAAGCTTTTAAAGAAAACAATAGTAGTATTGAGTTTTTTTATAATTGCCAAAAACCTTTAAGTTGTTAGTCTCCATCTACTCTCTGGTATAATACAACATTCATTATAACCCTATTTTTAACCTATAGGAAAATCTGATCTTGTTTGCTGTCTTGCATTAAAATCCCAGAGTCAGATGCACAATATTTCCTCTATTAAGCCGCTGGTGTGCTTATTGACGCATTCACACCTGAACCGTCCGTAGCTGCCCTTGCTTAACTTTGTCCCTTGTACCACTTGTGACGTCATCAGTTTTAACGGTCCTAGACAACTTTGACAAACAACTTGTGTAGGGAGATAAGACCTTTCAAGTCATACCCAAATGAGCGCGATTCAGTCAAACAGGCTAGAGAAAGACGCACAAAACCGTGTAACTTTGACCAGAAAACTCCAGTTAAAATCTTGTACCACTACCCACTCGTACTTCCTTAAAAAAAAAAAATTGACGATCCTCGAACTTTTTGCAAAACCTTTTCCCACCGAAAGGAAGCCTAGTGAATGCCCAACAAAAGAAAAAAAGGGAGGAAAGAAAAGCGAAAGAAGTGGGGAGGAGAGAAAGCGAAAGGTAAAAGACGAGGGGACAGGGAAACTTTCTGCGCATACCGGACTTCGAAAGCTGTAATTTGGCATCAGGAACGAAAGCTAGTCTAGTACTCGACTTGTAAACAACGTTTTGAACAGTTTCGATTCTTTTTGGCTAGACAGTGACCTAAAAACGGCTTGACTCGCTTCCAAAGGCATTTTATGGCAAACTTTCCAGGAGCGAATGGGTTAATTATAGGTCTTGTAAGAGGATTGGAGGGTGCGGGGGGGGGGGGGGGTTATTATAATGGTCCATGTAGAAGTTCTGTGTTAACCATATTTGAAGGACACCAGGCAACCAGGTGGGTTAGATGGTCAAACATCAATGTTGTATTGGGTGAAAGGGGCAAGGTGACAACAAACTGGTCATTTTTCAGCAAAAAGGCAAGAAGCTGAACAAACACTTTTTTTCTCTTTTATTACAGTTGTGAAGCAACAGCCCCTCCCTCATCATCCACACCATCAGGAGAACATAATCCAAGTGAGGCAACAGGGCCAATGTCAACTCCTCACCCACCCCCCGTGCCAGAGTAAACAAATTGAGCTCTTTTTTTGCATGGAATCCACTGCAACAAGTGCAAGCTGCTGCCTAGCCTATTTTAGGAGATCAGGAGGGAAGGAAAGATGCTGCATAAGGAGAAAATGTTGTGAAGGAAAAGAGAGAGGTCTATAGCTATCAACAGTATTATTTTTTTCTCGTGCATAATCTTTCTTTCACTCCTGACAGTCTAAACACCTAAAGCAGACTGATTAAATGCCACTGGTAAAACAATCGAAACTTGCTCTTTTTGAATTAGGATTCCAGCTGCATCATTAGAGATTTTCCACTGGAAAACTGGCTTCAGTTTTCCCAGCTGTGAATTCTTAATTACCAATTAGTAAATGAAATATTCCCTCAATGGTAAAAAATTATCCTAACAGTCAAGTATAGGGATATGTATCAACAGGCCGTGTTCTCATAAAAAAATAACCCTTAAGTTCAAGTGATTGTATACTTCTTACAATCAGTGGCAATATATCTGCATGAGTAAGATTAACCTGACAGAATTGCCTTAATCTTCGAGGGTTCAGCCTTGTAGAGCCAAAAAAAGTATAAAAATATACACGTGCAGTTATGAGATAAAATTGATAATTTGATACAGATAATGTGGTCTGCAGTGTGAGCGGGTAGCTAGATTTGCCGGAATCATTTTGGTTAGCCTGTAAAGAAATTCCTTGCTGGGGAACAGGGGCCCTTTTCTCGAAACTCCCGATAACTTTCCGGGCCCGGTAAGTATTTTTTCGAGCTCATTTATTTGCCAGCTAATGGTAATTATTAGCGCAAACTTAGCGACATGCTTCACGAAATTATAAAGACTAAAATTTAACTTTCAAAATCAATAAAAATCCTATAGCTATTCGAGAACATTGTGCACCTAAAATAGGATTCGGGCCCGGAAAGTTATCGGGAGTTTCGAGAAACGGGCCCCAGGGCACATACACAGAAAAAAAATTGGAAAGCGGAGCGAACCGCGCGCGGTCTGGGGAGGAGACCTCACACTTTTTACTCGCCTGATTTTCCCACTAAGAAACCAGGCTTTTTACATGTTTAGGGTAATCGTGGTCGGACCCACAACCTGAAGATCATGCTGGCCATGTTTGACCTTACGTGATAGGTGGCAGGGACATTAAGCCGTTAAGCTGTTGTCCTTGCCTCCTTCACTTTGACGTATTAATTCAGAGGAGACGTTAAAGAAATCATAAAACTGTTTGATAAGAGTGAACAAAGACTTAAATGTTAAGTCCACAGTAGCTGTGGCTACCCCGCCTCAGCCTGGCTAACCTAAAGAAATACTTGACGTCTTCTTTGTTTTGAAAAAAGTAACCTACTTGGGAGTTGTGTTACATCTGACACTGAATCAGCAGGCTAGCTAAAACTGCAGTAGTATTTTGGTTTTTTAGATATAAGTATAGTAAGAAAGGAATGGTTTTTAAAACTCTTTCCTCCAGAGTTACGGTATTCCATGATAGGAATGCATGTTATGTTAACGCCAGTCAATAAGCCGAACCCCGGTTCAAGTGCAGAGACCAAAGCTTCAAAATGAAAGCAATATAAACATCGTGGAATACCGTTTATAAAGCCAACATTTCTATACACAATTTGAATATTTTGTAATTGGCCAGGAAATTGTAGTAATTTGTCAGTTAAAACTTGTTAAAATATTAATAGAAAAAGCAGAGACTGAGCTATTAAAGGTACCCGAGAATATTTGAAGATGTGTGAGTTTTAGTGTTGTTGTTGTCGTTTTTTTGTCTCGTGGTTGCGATGGCAGTTATTGTGATGAAGTTGGTGCACTCCTGTGGTTATTTTCGCACTTTCGATTAACGGAGGATAAAATGAACATAGAACAGTAAAACTGCCGTGAAAAATCATACAAGTCAGGGAAAAATATATAAGTTAAAATGTGAGGTTGCGCGGTTTTCCTGAATTTCAGAGGTGAGAAGGATTAAAACCTTTAATTGCACTAAACTCTTACGTTTTCGCCGTTGTATTCTGACAACTCTTCCTTTGTGAACACTCTGTATGCTTCAGCACAGTTTACCGTTTCCTCAGAAAACGGCGAATGATTGTCTACATTTTCAAGTGTAATATCTACTGCTGTACGAGCAGTAGCTAGAAGCGATAACAAGCAGGCACAAGCCACAAAATAGCTCTCTATTCTGCAGATTCTGGAGTCCAAAGCAGAGGAAAATTTGTAGCAACTTCTTCCATTTTCTGGGCGTGACTCTAGCAAAAAGGAAGTCGTTGGTATCACGTGACCGGAAGTGTATGGGAATTTCCCGCCATTTGCTGCCGGTTGCCAAACTTTCCTCAAAGCTTTGCTTTGTTTCAGGAGCTGCTGTTTGTTTACATTATTTCGGCATTTTTCTTATAATTTCAAACTTGAAAACTTGTCATTCTATTTTTCTCGAACTTCTCGAATTGAAAAGTCCCGTTTACACTAAAAGAAAGCGGCGGCTTGACTTTCGGCGACAGGTAAAAGTTAATTTTTTTATTTGACTTTCTTCTTTACAAGTTTTTACAAGTGAGCTTCCGAGAATTAACAGCCTACTTTCTGATTTCTACTAAAAAGGTAGGAAGGCAGCGCAAAAAACTGAGCTTCTTGAAAAACAGTTCCAGCCGTAAACAGGTTTGTACATTGAACAGAAGGGAACAGTTTCCTGGTGCTCAGCCGGGGAAACAAACTAGAGAACTTCATCAACAAACCATCAACTCAGATTTGTGCTTGTTTCCTTGCTCGAAAACACACAGTCTTGGCAACATCCAAGCAAGGAAAAACTGACGATTTTAACAGGCAGAAATTTTGCTGTCAGCCACAGAATGTCATTTGATCGTTTGAAATCTTGGCTTTTCGTTTATTATGTTTTAAACTTGTTGTGACTCTGTATGACTGGAGTCTTGTGACAAGCCTAACACGACTTCTTTTATTTACGATGTAGATCCACAATGTATAAATTTCTACCAGCAATCTATTTCTATCCTGGCCATCTGTAAAAAAAAGGCCTAATTTTTGTATAATAACTTTTTAAGAATACTGGACCATAAAGAACAAATTTCCTAATGCAGTTTTTCTTCTTCTTTCTTAAAGAGCTGAGATTTCCCTGACGAAACATGGTAAGGATAAAACAGACGATCGAGAGGCACAGAATGGGAATGAATTGCCGATTTGTTCCCAAGACCTTCGTGTCATCCAAAAAGAAAGGGAATGGAGTTGAAGACACACCCCCGCTTCCAATTTCCCCACTGAAGATAACCGCTCTTCCTAACACTACAGGTCCGATAAAGAAAATACGAAGATACCGCCCAGGAACGCTGGCTTTGCGAGAAATTCGCAAATACCAAAGGAGCACGGAGCTGTTAATTGGAAAGTTGGCCTTTCAACGCCTTGTCCGTGATATTTGTCAAAAATATTCCCCTGGTTTGAGATTTCAACCAGCTGCCTTGCTTGCTCTACAAGAAGCAGCCGAGTCGTACATCGTTGGAGTGTTTGATGATGTGAATTTATGCGCTCTTCACGCGCGAAGGGTGACGATTATGCCTCGCGATTTGCACCTTGCTCTTAGGATCCGAGGAGACAGGCTTTTTTAGGATACAAATGTTAACTGATTTGTCCTCACATACAAAGCTAGTTGAGGAGCAACAATAAATCAAAACTTGCGCCAAAAAAATTTGTAATTTTTTTTATTCGATTTTCGAAAACACGCAACAACTCAGTGAGAGGTCTAATATTTTTTTACAGTAAAACCTAACATTTTAAAAAATAAAATAATGTATGTCCTACTAGTCTGCCTGTGTGGAAACAACTCACTCCTGTAATGGGGACCGTGGGTGCCCTCTGGCTCGCTTTATTTGACGTAAGGGGCGAGCCAGTTGTCTTGTCCCCAACCCAGGAACGGCGCCGTTTACATGAGTTATTTCATCCCGGGATGACTTTCATCTCGGTGTCTGGTCATTTACCTTTGAGCGTTTACATGATTTGGAGCAAAAATGTGTTCGCCCCGGGATGATTTCATCCCAGTGCTGAAGACCGCGATGAAATCATCCCGGGACGAACACATTTTTGCTCCAAATCATGTAAACACTTACAGGTAAATGACCAGACACCGAGTTGAAAGGAAATAACTCATGTAAACGGCGCCTATTGAGCATTATGGTCGTGCAAGGTATGCTCGGAGTTATATGAGTTATGGGACTGATCCTTCTTATAAAGTTGTGAGCCAGTGTTCCCCCTCTCAACAGACGAAAGGCGACGGCCCCTGCCATCGAAGCAAGCGGCGCGAGACACACGTATACATATTTAGGGTGCAATTTGGTGCGCCTCCCGTAACGTCCCGTGCGCCTTGCATCATTAATGCGACCGGGTCGCACCGAATCGAGGGTAAAAGGGGTTTTGCATGGTTACAATCCGGTTTGAGCCTCTGTCAACTGAGGAAGTGTTGTTGAGTGGCGCAATGGAACTTTCTGGCGCGATGGTGAAGGAAAATAGGTGAGATGTTGCGTGTTATCGGTAGACAATTCCTGGATATTACGCTATAAGCTTACATCCTACTACCCTGTAAGCAGAGGGTCTTGGTCGCCCTATGTTCCAGCGGAAACTCATTCGCCCGCCGGAACATACGTCGTCCAAGAAACCTCTGCTTGCAGGGAAACATCCTACTTCATTACATGCAAGATTCACCCAGGAAAATGCGGAGAAAAACTTACTTTTGCTTAGTAAATAAACTTCTGAAAAATCGAGGGGTAAAAATAAGGGGCCTTTGTATGAGAGCGTCTTACATCCCACCGCGCCGCTTTCCATTCGACCAAAATTCTGGAAATTTCAAGGTAGTTTTGATTGGGGCGTAAATTTCCGCGAAGCGTTTTCCAAAAATTCCAAAAATTGTTGCTTTACCGAGATGCGAGCCATTCAACCGAAAATCTTCGAATTTCAGAGAAGGAAGCTGGGAAGAAAGTTGTGAAAATTTAGATATTTCTCGCAAAGTTGTCTTCCTTTCTGGAAATTCCGGGAAAACCAAAAATTTTTGTTTCATTAGCGGCCAAAATTTTTTCAGAAATTCAACCGCACTTCTGGGTATGGGACTGTTTGAAGCCCGTTGTCTGATGTAAAGGTCTTAATTAAAACTATAATATAATAATTCTTTTCCTTGTCACTGTCGAGCATGAGTCCATGGACAAAGAGGAGCCCTCGGAACCGTGCCAGTCAGCACGCCCGTACGGGCGCGCGGGACCGTCTGAACCGTCCTCGGAACCGCGCACTCTCCCGTAGTATACACGTGCTCGCTTCCTTTTTTGGGAAAACAGTTTTGCACTCCAGGAATGGTTTCAACCCAAGTAATTTTTATTTTATAAATAAATATTTACAGTTTCAAGATAAATATATCCTTTAAAGCCGGAAAACATTACATCATGTACAACGTGAACGTAAACTAAACATTTCTCATTCGTTTTATGTATCTCTTGTAACATCACTGGTAGATTTTCTTCGAGTCGGTGAGTTTGGAGGTTTGGGTGACGCTGGAGGTGAATAGCGCGCAGGAACTCCTGATTTAGTCTTTCTTTTATCTGAAAAATAACAAAAAACACCTTTACCAGAATCACCTTTTTTCTTGAATCTTTCCACATTACCTACTGTTATGTTTGAGTAAAACAGTCAAAACATGGCTGATTTGCTAATTCTTACCTTCAGGTCTCCGATCGGATTGGGCAGTGTCTGAAATTGAAAAAAAAAAAAAAATCGTATGAGTTTTTCAGGGAGCGTACAGTAAAACGAAAATAAGCATGCGACATACAAATACAAGAACAACAATCTAGCAATGTCTGGTTTGTCTTTTCGAAAGGCGGCTCTCAATCTGCAATTGTCAGTTTAAACTAAAAGTTAGACAGAAACACAACAAAACAAAACCCTCAGGCATTTCTTTCCATCTAAAAGTCATTCAAATTTCTTAACTATAACGGTTACCAAATCCAGCAAATATTTTACGAGATTAAAAGATTTCTCCCCAATCAGAGGAGAGAGATGTCGGTTAAAAAGAGGTTTGGGCCCTTATCAGTCATTAGCTAGACTCAAAACAAACCTTTCGGTCTTAGATTGGCCACCCCATCAATAAAATTAGCCAGCACGGACAGTTGTTCCTCTAGTTGCTGATGAATTTCATCAATCCTAGACACAATGATATACAATGAAAATGAAAATGTTAATAAGCATTCGATTAACTGAAGAACTAGAACACTTGTCATTGAACATAAAGATCTACAACACAGACACAAGTGCAGGTTCATCTCTTTTACGGTCAATCTTGGATAATCTTGATGTATAGTGATTCAGTTTCAAAGAGAAAAAACAGTAATGGTTGTATCTCTGTAATTTCTACATTTCAACGATCTGAGCTTTTGTGGCATCTTGTTGCACGTTTGAGAGAGGATAATAATTTGTGAATATTTTGTGTCACTGGGATGGCATGCACTGTGCATCATTTCTGATAAAGCGGTTTTCAAACGAGTGTCGTCAAACTAAAACGAAAGTAATTACTTTAACCAATCACTACAGGAACAAAACAAAAAATGAACCAATCAGAAATCGAAGCAAATACAAGTAGTTAACGTTAAGCGCTGGAAAACGCGTGGGAGTATGTCAAGATTGGTTTTCGTTTAACGTCTAATTGGTTCAGAAAGTGGCGCAAGCTTTTTTAATCAATAAAAAAGCGCTGTAAAGCAAAACCAGTGAACACAACATCATATTCGACACTCAGGTGAATACTGATCTGTCCCTGCACATGCAAGTAACGGTATGAACGTGCAGCAATTGCGTTTACTCTGGTCTTTGTACCTTTCTTCTCTCACGCTAGTTTCTTCTTGCAGTCTTTCAATATCAACAAGCATCTTCAAATCTCGCTCAGCGTAGATCTGATGAAAGAAAACGAAAACATTGTTTATGACTGGGCCCTTCTACAAAAAACATTCCAACGAAAAAGTTTACCAACTCCATAAGCATTTTTAGCACTCACTTTGTCAAGGACGAAGTCTTCTTTCCAATTCTCATGAAGCATTCCTAAAAGAAAACAAGAGCAACGCAAGTTTTACAACGGTGACATGCTTATTCTACTCGTAAAGAGTAATTACTGACTCGTTCAAAGCGTTTTACTTTCCCATAAAGTAAGCAAATACTTGACATTTGTCAGGGCGACAACACTTACGACAAACAGTTGGCAACTTTTCTTAACGCGCAAAGCTTGTCTTTCAGGAAGAGCCCTACCTTAAGTGTTTAAGTCAAATATTTGACATAATGAACGTTTCTACCAACGTACACCTTGTTTAAGGAAAACAGCCTACAAATTACCCCTATAATCGAACAACTGTTTTTCCAGTATCTCCTTCGTTCCAGTGTTTGCGATCACGGCCTTCCTTATAGTTTCAATTTCCGCTTCCAGTTGCCTGATGGCCTAAAATTTTCAAATACATAAAAAAATAAATAACACAAGTTAAAATTAAATAAGAGTATATGCACCATACGGCCCCACTGACGTAGTTTTGCCTTAAAAAACAACAACAACAACAACAACAACAACAACAACAACAACAACAACAACAAAAAACTCGCAAGTTGACAGGTATAGGGCCAGATAGGTTCAGTGATGAAAGCTCGTGCGGAAAAAGCCGTACGGACCCCCACACAATTACATCATCTGTTCACTTAAAGCGAGCGTGCAGTTGGCAAGGCCTGAACGGCGCCAAAGAAAAAAACACAAGAACGAATTATATTACGTCTGAAGATCAATTTCTTACGTACCTGCTTAAACCTTGTCCCAACATGCCAAACAAAACAAACGAAAGAAAGTCAACGAACGCAAAACAAAATTCATAAAGTGATTCTACTGTTGTTAGCCTGAGCACTTTTTAAAGGGAAAGTATAAATTCTGTGCCGGCAAACTTTGCTTTTTCACCTGTGGTTCTCTTTGAGCACAGCTCCTAACCGCTGACCAGAAGAAAATATCGCCGTTTCAATCTTCTTAATGTCTTCTGACTGGGTCTTGAGTTGGTCCAAAGCCTCGGCCCGCCTCTCGCGCAACTTCCGGTGCAATCGAGTCTGTTGATAGAATACAGACCTTTTTAAATACTTACAGTAGATTTTCAAACAGATGGGTGTTGAGAAGAACTCGGAATAAAGAAGACCATCAAATAGCCCATGTTGTTTAGATGAACTACCGGTATGGTATACGTTGAAGGTGACAAAAGGGGAGAGCGAGGGAAAAATTAGCAAGCGCGCATCGCGAGCGTAGAACACGCCTCGCACTCGAGAATCCCTGTTTCCTTCCCGCTTTGGTGCCTGCCACGCTTGCGAGATGAATTACTAAATTCCTAAAAGTGACATTAAAATTAGGGTGGAAATAAGCAAGTACCTGTGGTTCTGCTAGCTTTTCCACGTCTCTTTGAGCCCTCTGAACGGACGTTTCCAAACTCGCTTTTTTGTTTTTAAGGTCTGTAATGGCAAAAACATGGACACACATAGCGTGAATGAACTGTGTTTGATCGAAGAGGCTGTAAGTTGCAACCTATTTTAAGTTTATGAGGTAATAGTCCTCAGGTCCTTAGCACCCTCTTAACCCTTTCACTCCCAGAGTCAGTTATAGAGACATTCAGGTGATTCTGACGTCTGAGTCTGTGGATGAAATCCTATAGTGTTACCATTCAAATGAAACCTCTTCAGCAGTACTTTCACATGACACTTTTTATGTTTCAGTATTTTACAAATGAAATTTGGGATTCGTCTTGAATTTTGATTTTAGGCACTCTTGGGAGTGAAAGGGTTAAATAGCTTTGTGACCACGTTGCTTTAAATCGCAGAGTATTTCTTCTTCTATGAAAAGTCTATCCCGGACCACACGATTGAGTTCTATCCCAGCAGTTAAAAAACGTCTTTCACATTTAATAGTTTTAGTAGATCGTAGTTTTACTAGCCACCTACGCAGACGTTCTTTGGGATCGTCACGCAATCTTTTTGCGTGACGAGCCTAAAGAACGTCTGCGTAGGAGGCTATAGTTTTACAAGCCAGTTTCATCTATTTTTCTTCGTTTATAAGCTTGTTCAAATCATTTATAACTAAGGTCAGTGTAAGGTTTTCCCACTCACTTTGCGAAATAGGATTGCGACAAAACACAACAGCCTCAACAACAAAAACAGCAAACTCTTGTTTCCCCAGAAGCATGTAACTCTTTTTGCTTAGACAACATAGATTTTATTTTTTTACCGACTATGCTCTTTTTCGTCGTTTCAAACTCCTGAGTTTTCTCTTTAAATTGCACCTCAAGATCCTTGAAGACTGGCTGCGAAACAAAGAGACAAATCATTTACGTCAAACAGTCGGTCAGTCAGTCAGTCAGTCAGTCAGTCAGTCAGTCAGTCAGTCAGTCAGTCAGTCCGTCCGTCCGTCCGTCCGTCCGTCCGTCGGTCAGTCAGTCAGTCATTTATTTAGCCTGTCAGTCGAAGAAAAAACTAGGCTGCTTTCAAGCCTGGCAAGTAAAATTAACATTTCGAGATTGAGACCGAAAATGGTTTATAAATCACAAGAAAACAGGAAATAGTAAACTGACCGTTTTGTCCTCAATTATGTCTTTCTTCTTGTCTCTGTTCTTCTCGAGGTTTTCAATGCTTTCCTATGCAAGAAAAGGACAACGTAGAAATTTAAGGGAAAATCAGTTCAGAAAATAGGGCATTAACGATCAAGAGAAGGTAACATTTCTCTGAAAAAAAAGGAAAATTAGCGCCAGAAACGCACATAGAAAACTCAATCTGTGATGACAACAGAAAGAAGAGATTGATTTGTCTTATGAAAATAAAACTACGGAATGTTGAGAGCAAGACAAACTCTAAACCGATTTCAAGAGATGTCAGTTGTAAACGCCAGTGAGACTAAAATAAACTGAACAAGAAAGCCCATTGGGCATTTTAACCGGCCATTCTGACCCTCCCCACCCCTAGGTTTCACAAATGTTAGCGCGATCCTCTTTTTTTACGAACCGGCGTGACGAAAAGTGTGATTGTGTGACACAATATTTTGACTATAGCGGTACTGGATGACGTAATGTTCAAACTCTGATGACTCAGCTTATCTTTCTTATGGCTTTATTTGTGCTGAAAAACGCAAATTCACTCAAACGTTGAATGTCGATATGAATTCGTCCACAACTGAGAATGCTCACACAGGGACGACGAAGTGTTTACTGTTGTGCCTAGACCTTAAATACAAACAGTGATCATAGCAGTAGAATCAAAATATAACCTTGATAAACACAAGCTCGAGCAGATCGTCAGAGTATGGGGCACGTCAAGGCATATCTCATGACGTGATGTTTAAATC
The DNA here is from genome assembly GCA_964017195.1 of Siderastrea radians. Lineage (NCBI taxonomy): Eukaryota > Metazoa > Cnidaria > Anthozoa > Scleractinia > Rhizangiidae > Siderastrea > Siderastrea radians. The sequence goes on from OZ024892.1 coordinate 39,243,986, forward strand.
CGGTTTGCTAACCCGGTAATCCCCTTGCAAAAGTAAACAAGCGAGCGGGGACGAAAGTCGCCCACATCTTTGAAAGCTAACGCGCCTGTCGAGCCGCAATCGATTTCGCGCTCACTCGCCTGTTTTTCTTTTCCTTCACTATCTCTGAACGGAAAGTGAGACTGCTCGTAGCCTTTAGCGAACACCACACGCAAACCACACAAATCCGTCGATAATATTCAGATATTTTCGTTCTTTCAATGCAAAAAGACTCGTAACACCTGCCTTATTAATTAATCGCCTTATTAATGACGATTCCTTCGTATCAACTTCTCGCCTCAAATAAACACTCATCTCTCTCCGTTCACAAGAACTATCATGTACTGATGGTGCAATCAACTAATATTGCATCATCATACTAGTACCAATTCCTTCTCTTCATAGCCCACGCCAGCAAAACGCAACTGTCCTTTTTGTCCGCTGCGAAATACAAGTTAGCCAATCAGAAACCTTACAATCCACTTCGCAAACCCCCCCCCCCCCCAATAAAACGCCAAGGGAAACCGCCTCTCACGCAGCACAATATTACGCCGCTCCTATACAAAACGCAACTTTCAAAGCAAATCACCTTCACAGAAGCGTGATATGCTCCTGACATTCACAAATCCTTCCGACTCCCACATTTTTACACCCCTCAAAATGTCAATCCCAATTAAAAAAACTCCTGCGCTAAAAAAATTTTCACCATAACCACTAACTAGATCAGACAGCACAGCCAATTTCGCATTCAATCCTATTGGCTCCGTTACTCAATTGCGCATGCGTTATACAAGACAAATACAAAATCCCCAAACTTAAACAACCCTTCGCCGTTCATATCTTAAATACTGTAAATTAAAAGACAAAAACATAGGAAGGCATTCTCGTCCCCAGAGCTACGCGGATTTTTTTAAATTACGTCTCTTGTAGCTCTGGTAACGGCCAAAAATTTATTTTTTTTGATTGGCCGATTCAAACTGTATGCGCAATAACGTAAACATTTTTTGGCTTCTACGCATAACGTTTTATTTCCGATTGAATTAATCAGGGCATTAATTAATATATTGACTTGATCAATTTCCACGCAAAGAATGCGGCTTAGGGCAGATTAAGCGACCAAATTTTGAATTCAAAGTGTTGAGATTGTCGCCAAATGCCAGCGATTCTTTCCTCGCTACAGCATTTTCTACAAAACTACAGCTTGTCCATAAATAAACTTACATGTAACTGTCTCATCAACTTTTGTAATGACCTCTTGATGTCGATGTTTAAAAACTTGGGCGCCAAATGTTTCTGGAAATTTTCGATGGGGTAAAACGTAATACAGTATAGCGTTTAGGGGTGGCGAAACGAAAAGTACACAGTTGACATTCTCATACAACAGAAACCAGACGAATGTAATAAAATAACTGTACAATTCAATATAACGGAAATGCAATAATATTATACATTTAATCAGGCAAAATACAAATCCAAAACCCGTGAGCAAAATGCAGGGACAATCGTTCTTCTGAACAACTACGGCACGAAAGGCCGCTTCTTAAGTTTGTTCCTTTTAAAGCTCCAGGTTTTCCGCTAATTGCAGGAGATTAAGAGGGTCCCGAACAGCTTTTAGTCGATCCCTAAAGCACCACAACTCGATCGATAGCAATTCAAATTTCTCAGTTGTTGTCATAATTGTCTTGCCCAGAGCTCCACGGACGAGAACGGAGCAGGCGCAATAGCACCTTAACGAACTAGACATGCGCTACCGGATGTCGCGAATTTCACGACATCCGGTAATGGCTGATACCAGAGCCCTACGATCCCACCGCTGACAGAACAGATCGTAGGCTCTGGGAACGAGAATGATAGGAAGGTAACATTCAGAAGACTAATATGCGCATGCGTCTTATATAAGACAGTACCGCTCTTGAGTACCCGTACCACAAGCTTTACAGCACTTTCTTCGTATGTTAAGCCAACTGCTTTCAGGAAAAACCGTGTCCATTTTATAAACCGGCGGTCGCCATCATGGCGACGGCCGGTTAAAAAGCGTCTTTCTAATTTCAATTTGCCTTAAGTTATTTTTTAACACCAGGATTCTGAATTTGGGCTCACAATAATAGAAAACACCTTGGCGGAAATTAATGCTGCATTTTAGTGAGGTCGTTGACATTAATGTTCCGTGAAATTAAACGCGCGTTTTTGACATTTATTTGCGGAGCTCTCTATCATGAGGTTTGGAAAAAACGAAACACAAAGAAGTAGAGGGTGTCTGTGGAGACTTCAGTGAACACATGCCATACACTACTTGGTATACGCAACTCTTCTTCAAAGGAGATTCGTGTTCGTGAAAAATGGCTTCTTTCCAATTCATTCCTCACCTGAAGACTTCTCAGTTGCGTCTTGAGCTGCTTCTGTAGAGCTGTGTAATCTTGCTTGGCTTTCTTCAACTGTTTCTGCTTACTGATTATATCCGCTTCGTCTTTCTTCAAGTCTTTCTGCAGTTGAGTTCCCTGCAGTCGAAGAACCGATTATGTTTTGCATGCAAGTACAGTCGTAAGGGTTTTTTGTAAATAATAAACATTCATTTTGGTTACGGCCCTCCTAGATTTTGGTAAGCGGGTCCACATTTTAAGCCACGGCATTCCGCATTTACACGAAAAAATACTTTCAAATTTTTTGTATGTTAATTTTCTTAAAAGGCACCCTCAATATGCGCAGATGGCACTCTTACGCGTCAGATGGTAATTGCGCGGGATATTTCAACATTTTTAGACCCTTCCATCGAAGAACCTGAGAGTAATGGTGAAAGAGATAGAGTTAAGCTTACTTACCTAAGGGCCTCCACAGACTAGACATTTAGTTGTCGACAACTATTGTAACTGCTTGGTCACGTACTGCGTTATGAGCATGTCTAGTGAACGTTAGTTCCCAAGCTCTCGCTGGCCTGACTTAGTTGTCGACAACTGACATTCCAGTGTGTGGAATGCAAGCATCGGACAGAATTAGTTGTCGACAACTAAATGTCTAGTCTGTGGAGGCCCCAAGAAGAACTGAGTAATCACTTCCTACCAAAGAAACATCAGTGTTCAGTGTTACCGTCCCTACGACTGATTAAATTTTCCTTGGTTTATTCGGCCGACGACACCACATTTGTTTGGTAAAGAGCGTCGGCAAATGTGCCGCTAAAATATGGGTACGCAGATCCACATTTTAGCGGCCGAAACTAGCTCCAGAGGTGCTCTTAGCCCAAATAAATGTTAGCTACGCCTGTAGATGCAATTTGCACGCATTTGCACGTCAGCTGTTAGGATCACCGAACCTTAACGCGTGGCTAAAATCAAGAGTTCCACATCCAAAATGAATGTCCTGTAAATGCCGTTAAAGATTTAACACTCACACGTTCAGTAAGTCTGGAATGCTCCGCTTTCCCTTCAGTAACTTTCTTGGACATGGTTGCCATGTACCGACCGTATTCACCCTTAAACTCGTTTGATTCCTTTGTGACATTGTCCCTTTTAGTCTGCAAGACTTGTCTAGAGAGAAAGAGGAGAATGGTTCGATTTGCGTTTTCAGAAAAAAATGCGCACGTCAGATTTCCCGTCATGACTAGCTTAACCTGCGAATACAGTCGCCTCTCCGCGCTACGGAGCGCGGATGAGCGGCTGTATTCTTGTATTCGCAGGCTACGACTAGCTAGCTTACAAAAAAAAAACATCTCAGACCAGACCTAAAAAAATGTTAAGCGCTTTTAGTATATTTCACTACGTAAACAGTAAAGAAAATTGTATGTCAAGCACTTTCAAAATTGCAAAAAAGTCTCACCTGTCCTTTCTTTCAGATGATAACGCAGTCTTAGAGGACTCGATTTCTTTGTTGTAGACATCTACAGTTGCCCTAAAGAAACAGTAAGGTTTGGTTTTAAAAGATCTAGAAGGTAGTGTTACGGGGTCAAATAGTCTGAAATAACAGGTACTGTATCTATTTCTGAAAGTCGGTGGCTGTTTCCTGTGTAGTAGAAGCGTTGCGGGTTGTTTTTGCAAGTTGGTGGCTTTTTCGCTGTCCGGAAGTTCGTACTAGAGCTCTTGTCTCAAATTTCGAAAAACGCTTTCAACGCAAGGAAAAAGGCACAGAAAAGCTTGCTACACTATATACGCAGCTGCGGGTTCGAGCATAGCGCGCGTTAATAAAAACACCTTAAGACATAAAAGTACCTTACGACTTACATTTCTGATTTGAGAAGTATCACGGTGGAAGATTCTAGTGCAAACTAGCTCTCTCCGAGTTTCATCAAAAAGAGAGTCGTTATCGCAGATATGAAAAGCGCGATGGAACAGAGCTCTAGCCCAAGCAACTAGGCAACATTTTGCGTATCATATTGTCAGTATTAAAGCTGATCATAATATAATACTTCCAGTTGCATTGTGCTTGCAACCACATTTAAACTCTAGCCGCGTGGGTTGCCTGTGCAGTGGTCTGAGTACCACTTTACATGCTCCCTTGATGAATAATTGAATTCTCACGACTATAACATCAAACGAAATGTTAGAAAACTGTAAGAAGAATTGATAATTTGACTCTGACTTGTGACTTTCCTCCAGCTGACTCATCTCCTCTTCCAACTCCATGTTCTCGGATCTTACTCTGGCACATTCCGAATTCTGACGATGCAACGCTTCCTTTGCTCTCATCAGTCTAGAAATAAAAAGAAAAACAGGACAAAAGAATTACTGATTTCATAATCTGTTGGATTTAAAGACGTTTCAAGTCTCTCCACCGAGGATGGGAGGAGGAGACTCCCATGTGAAAAGGGCAGGGATGCTCTTTATCTGTTTTAGAGGTGTCAATTATGGATATTGGTACCACTTAGTGTGTTGAGGACGGAACGTCAAGTATCGTTTAGGGTTGTATTCAAAGAACTAAAATAGATCTACGACAATACTTTTAAAATCTATTTAATAGATGAGAGCAATCGTCAACAATACCTTTATCTTCATTTAGGTCACTACAGCTGTGATTTGTCTGTTTGTTTCAGAATGGTATCTTGCAGGGGTCAAATAAAGCTTGAGCCACGCCCAGATTGGTCTGCTTTAGGGGTAATTCATATTTTCTGACGAGTATTCTCGCCCCTTTCACAAGGAGGCCCCCCCACCCCCCCCCTGAGTCTCTCAGGGCCATCTGAGTTTACTTGACCACATAACTGCAAAACCACAACACAACAATTGAATATAGGGACAAAGGAAAAACTAAAATTGTGCTTACATTCTTTCATGTTGCCGAACAACTTCAGCATCTTGTTCCTGAAGTTCAACAGCAGTATCAAGATCTAAGAGAAAAAAAAAACCAGGCAATTTCAGTTTGAAACGAGAACTAGGATTGTTTTTATTCAAGAAGCACAGCAGAGGAGGAAAAAGCTGGAGCAAGTGGTAATTTTGGCCCAAAACTCGTTTTGTTATTAAAAAATACTAAAATTGCAGCCAGGAATCATGAAAAAAAATTGTAAAAATGGCTCGACACTGACTAAAAAAACATTAAAAAACGAACGTTAAAATATTATTACAGGACGTTTCGATAGTGGTACTCCCTCCCACGCTTTGAAGCGTGGTACTCCCTTATGGACTTTAACGCAGGAAACGATTATATTGACATTCCGAGTATTTACACCCATCTGTGCTAATTTTCAATGCCTCGCATTCCCCTTCTCATACTTTTGGATATTTACATAATTTAGGACCGTATATATTTTAGTGTTACATTTTTCATCCACCGCTGATGATCAAAACGTCACGTTTTTTAGCCAGTGTCAAACCATTTTTTACAATTTTTATCGTTTTGTTAAACACTTGTTATGTACATTTTTCCTTTAGTTAGTCATGCACCTCCTCTTGGGGGATGGAAGTGTAAGCCTAAAGCTCAATACTCAAACCATGTAGGAGACCAAAATGTAAATTCTTTTTCATACGTATAAACCCTCTAATTCCCCATGGCCTTTTCAGGTGAACACAGCAAAAACATACCCCCCCCCCCCATTTTGTACAAGTATGCAAAATATGTATTAACAGAAAAAAAAAGGGAGAAAACAATATGAGAGAACTGCTTTTTGGTTCCTTCTGCGAGTACGGGAGAGCAAATGACGTAAAACAAAAGAAACAAAAGACAGAAAACAATTCAAATCCAAAATGGAACGAAACCACAATGTCTCATAAACAAAAGAAGAACAATGCTCTCCGGTGCCTGCTTTTCCCGATATTTCGGACAGTCAAACCATCCATCTTCACAGGATTTAACGAAAATACAGAGTGTCGTTACAACACATAGCAAAACGGTTACAGTTGCAAAAAATGTACCCTATTTGTGACCAAAATGACTAAAATCTAGAAATGCTATTGCAGACCAGAACAGTTCAAAACCACACCCACAATTACCCATACATCCTAGACCTACGGAGGGCCAAAGTTACCTTTTTGAAGACGTTGTTTTTCAAATGTCAGTTGTTTGTCCTGTTCTTCTGCTTCTTTTAGATTGGCCTGGATCTAACAAATAAATAAAGAGCTTTAAGTATATTTGTACTGGAGTGTCCTCACACGAAATAGGGAATTTAGTACACAACTACAAGAAAAAAGCCAAATTCATTACCTTTGCAGGGAAGTGTCAATTAAAAACGTTTTCTGTTGCTTTCTCATTGCAGTAAAAGATCAGAGGTGTCAAACTGACCAATGCGTTTTCATTTAACCCTTTCACTCCCAAGAGTGCCTAAAATCAAAATTTAAGAGGAATCCCAAATTTCATTTTGTATAATACTAAAATATAAATACTGCCATTTGAAAGTTCTGCTGTAGAGGTTTCATTTGAATGGTCACACCATAGGATTTCATCCACAGATGCAAAAGTTAGAACCACCTTTAATGTCTCCATAACTGACTCTGGGAGTGAAAGGGTTAAGGTTAACTTCATCAGTAAAATTGACCATTTTAGCCACTTTTTAGGTATAACCATCTGCTCAATAGAGGTATCACTGTCTGCTCATGTCTACAATAAACCTGGGGGAAAAATTTGGCACTTTGCCTACCATCTACTTAATAAAGGGAGAGTGTCTGCTAATTATATCACTTTGACTGTACAATTATATACCATTTCCAGTTTTTCCACCAGTAACTTCTTTTTGCCTTCCAAGCCTTCAGTCATTTCATTGTGCTCCTTGACAATTTTCATCCTATGTTAAAGGAATAAAAGAAATGCTTGTAACCTCCAATAGGAAGCAACCTCATGTGTGTGGGTCCTGATTTAACAATCCTTTCAATGCCAAAGCTGCTCAAATTCTAAACCGAAAAACTGCCAGTAAAAATATGGTTCCCATGGCAACATCAAATTTGATGAAAACAGACATGAAAAGTCACAAAGTTTGGTGGCTTAATTCCTTGCATATCAAAAAAGCTACAAACATTCATGTCAGTGTGGGGACTTTGTGCTCCACCCCCCACACCCCCACCCCCCCACCCCCAGGCTGAAAAGGGTTAAAGTCTTTGCCCCTCTCACCATACTAAGAAGTGCTCTACTTATCATTATCAGGGATTAAGCTTTAATAGTGAAACCAATCCTTACTCACCCTTCTTGTGTTAGATTGGAGTTGTCCTTTATCTCCTTGTGAAGTTGCCTGTTCAGTTGAACTTCTTGAGCTTCTAATCGGTTGCGAGATGTTTCAAACTTCCGAATGATCTATTGGGAAATCACCAGTGACAAACTGTAAGTGAATCATTTTTTTCAACTGTATTTTTTAGTCGACCTCCGGCAGTGGAAACACCTCTCTTTAGACACTGCGCAACAAAGAAAGTCCTGGTCCCATTTGTAGCCAATGCAAACATAACATTATTTTTAACCTCATAGTTAAGTGGGGAGCTCTTCTAAGGGGTCCACCTGGTGTATGTGCATAAGAGAAGTGGACGGGGAGGAGGGTAGACAGTTGATGGAAATTTCCTGCAACCCATATCCTTTACTACTATTTCCCAAACCCCATTGGCTCCTTACTTGTAGTTCAGCACTGTCTCCTTTGCTACTAGCTGACACAATTTTTCTATTTCTCCTGTTTACCCCTGTTTTCTCCATTTATCTCCTGTTTTCAAAAATACTGCTGTTCTTTTGGCCCCTGCCCCCATTAAACCCCCTGCTCTCCCCCTTTAATCCCAGGTTATCATCCCCTAACCCATACCCCACCACCACACACATTCAAATCTGACATATCTTTGTATATCTTATTTCCCAAGGCCAAGAGATACTTTACAAACATAGCTCAGACAGATCTACATATCATCATACAGAAGCATGCTTTGGGAACAAAACTAGTGTGATACACAATAGTCTAAAGCATACACACTAAAGTAATAATTTAAAAAGCTGTACCTGTACTCAAACCTGAAAGTTGAGTTTTTTATGACAGAATCCTCAATGAGAAGAGAATTCTTTTTATATTACTAAACAGATCAAAGAAAGCACCTTTCTCTTGGAGTCTAAAACTGATTCACTGTCAACCAACTCTTCTTGTAATTTGTCAATCTCCCTTCAAAACAAAAAGAAAAGACTGAAAAAACCGTCAAAATTGAAATTTCTTTTCCTTAATGCAGAACTGTGCATCATCACACACTCCTTAGTACGTAGTCAGTGGGCTCAGACTTTCAACTATCCTCCTGTCTAGATATAGCAACTGTCTGCTGGCGATCTTTGCTGGCGTCACTACCTGCATCGTAAAAGCTGAAATTCAATTGACAAACTACCAGCAGCCATCATAACCAGAAAAAACAGTGTAGCATAAAAAAGTAAGTCAACATGTGAAGTTCAGAAAAGGATGAAAACTAAATTTGAAAATTTACTAAAACTTAAAAAACTAAAACTTGAATTTACCGACATAAAATGTCGGTAAATTCAAGGTGTTTTTTTATCTCCTTCAATTTTCAACATTTTCCAATGTATTTGCCACATGGAGTGAGATGTGACAGTGTCTTTCATTTCATCGTAAATGTTTTCTTCATTTGCCCAACTTAAATTAAGTTTTGATAGTTTATGATAATGCAGAGATCAAAGACTGATGGCAAAAACAAAGATTGGGCTATAGCAACCACTACAGTAAACTGTCTAAATTAGCAACCAACAACTACCCCATAATTAACTAATTAAAAGATGCTCTAAACACAAACAATTATAACAAAGCTTATTAACCTGAAGCTCTCTTAAGTGAATTCCTTTCCCAAAGCTGGAAGCAAATAAACTGATTATCCGTGTGGCTCTTACAATTAACTCCCACTCCCATCTAAGATCTACAGAATTAAATTAATATAAATTAATATTGTGCAGTTCCAGAAAATATTCACACTCCCCTGACAGAAGGTTTTTGTTTTGCAGCCCCCTCCCCCCAAGAAATTCCAGTTTAGCTTCACACTTTGCTTCTAAAACTTTGGCTTTTAAGACCCCCTTCTCCTAGGAACTTCCGATGTCCTTCCATGGAGTGGGTATGAATTTTTTCTGGAACTACACATTAGCCCTCCTCCAAATCCTTAAAGTGCCACTAAGACGAAAATTCGTAGGTCTATTTCGGCCAAATTCTGTCGCAGAATATCGCGTTGTGTCTATATTTACCCAGAAAACTGAACAAGAAACCGTCCATCCTAATATTTTTTAGCTCCAAAGTTGCGAAAAATGTGTCCGCCATTACTGAAAACGTGTTCCTGGGTGATTGCGCAATTTAATAGCTTGTGACGTCAGAGGCTCACCTCAGTCGGGTTTCCTTGTGTTTTGACTCAAAATGCCTACCGTCGACTGCGAGACCTCCGAAGAGTATTTCTACGATTCGAAACAGTCTTTAGCTTCCGAAGCATCAGAGGATTCATTTCATTCGACAAATGAAGAATATTTCTTACCGCACGATGTAAGAACTGATGTCAGGAGATTTCAGCTTATAACAAACTTGTAAACAAACTTTTCAAAGTTGTTTTTCTCGCCATGCTGGCGGGAGTTCAAAATATGCGCAAAATAATGTTTACAGTGGTTACAGTTCAGGCACAAGTTGCTCAAAGAGCGGATAACTCTCATCCAACGGATAAATCGCTGTCCAGCTATTCGAAAAACTGATGTTTTAAGCTTTGGAAATTTAGACAAAACACCTATAAAAACTCTAGAATTTGATGCCCGCGAATTCTCAAGCATCGTGGATTGACTTTATTGTTCGCTTCGTTGGAGAAATGAAAGAAGCTATATTTTGTTTGCCGTTGTTTATATTTATATTGTGAAGCATTGAGATTTTTGGCCATTCTTAGCATAGTATGGGAAAAATTCTTGAAGAGCCGTAATGCTGTAGTCATGTGGCAGTCAGCTGATGGAAGCCTATCGTGTCAATCATAGTACAGTGGTCGCTTGCATAGAAACACAAGTGCTTGGGTTTCTAAATATATTTTGAACAGTTTTTGTAGAATTCTTAACTTGAACCGAAAAAAGTGAAATAAACCAAGACCTTTTTTTAAGAACTGGAGGCTTTGTGTGACCGGAATCTAAATATTTGTCGTGCAAATCAAAGCCACAAGGAAAATTTTCTGCTGCTCAACAACAACATGCGGACCGCCGAAGAAACGAAGCTTTCACTTGCTTTATTCAATGCGTAAAAATAATAGCTTGATATCTAATCATTTTTCTTGGTAGTTCATTTACTAAGATTGCGATGACAGTTAAAAGAAATAACATTGTAAACCCCTTAGACAAATAGTGGCGTGTGATATTTTTTTCCCAACCAACTTAAGCTTAAATTTCCACGCAAGACGATCCGAGCTGTTGAAGCCTTTATATATTTCGAATAATAATGTCAATCGACTCTTCACCGACAGGGAATAAGGAAAAAAGTTTCTCCACATTCAGGATGGTATGCTATAAAATAAATGAACATGCTTCTAAGCGATTACTGCTTTGAAATTAGCACACACGGAATTAAAAAAAAGCTAAGCAATACGAACTATTGGCTTAATCGCGGCGGTCCTGCATTCGCCCAGGATGCATTTTATGAGGACTACGCCGAAGATCTTCGCCCTAGCAGACGGCAGAACTGAAAGGGTTTTCCACAAGAAAAATAAACTTTAAAATACGTTAAAAGAAAATAAGTTTTGCTCAATGGTGGATGTGTTGAAAAAGAAACAAGCTATCACTTCAACTGCGTTAAGATTAGGGACCTTTCGTCTCGTTTTTTCCGGATCTTTTTTCCCATATACTTGGAATGGACAGTGGAAAAATCGACCTCTGAGATCCTTCGACATGAACAGCCCTCTGGAAACACTCATCCGTGAAGTGATCAGAACAGCCGACAGAAACACCTCTCGGGATGAAATTCAGTTGCACTGTGTGTGATTACAAAAATTATTCATTTTTCCATTGCGGGTCCGCTCGCAAGGCTTTGATGAAGCGAAATACGAGCTCGGTGGTTGGATTTATTGTTGTAGCATTGTACAACACAAGTAATACCCTTTATAACTGCTGCAGCAATGAAAATTTCAAGGCCGTACAGCAAACACTTGGCAGGAAATCTTCCCTCCACGACAGTTAAATTTCTCGCGGCAAGTAAACGTATGAAGGTATTAGGTTTGAGGTGAGCCTCTAACGTCACTTCCGCTAATTCGCAAGCCAGCTTCCGGAACAAGGGCCAGTAATGGCGGCCGTAAAATCTCGACAAAAACCGTCCGAAAAAAGCGACTTCCAGTCGTCGTAATGAGTTGAAATTTGGCATGGTGACTAACTACCACAGACTTTTTTCGAAAATGCAAAAACATGGAATACCAAAATTCTGGTCCCAGTGGCACTTTAAAGGTCCACCAAACATCTATTTTAATTCATTTCACAATTATCAGCCAGTTTTTGCATCAAAAGGGTGTAATAATTAATTGTCAACTGAAATTACTTTCTCTTTTCGATATTTGTCTTCCTCTGATCTTCAGCTTTCTTCTGGGTGTCAGCCTGCAGAGATATGAAATACTGATTAGTTGCCTAAAGATGAGGAACTTACAGTGTAGCTCATGACACGGAAGAATACTATGACTCTGGCAATTAGTTGTAGTATTCAAACAGTTTTGTCGTGTGTCCCGTAAATTATTTAGTTCTTAACACAGACATCTCAGAAATCAAGGTTCAAAATGTCAAGTTTGTGGACAGTCGTACTTTCATGTGTCTGAATTTCTATTTCGTGAGGCAGCATGGCCAAGAAGTTAACGCTTTAAACCCTGATATAAAAATGCATATTCTCATTGCTGTTCTCCATACATTTCTTATGGAAGGAGTAAGGAGAATTTATCTAAATATCAACACATCCTATCGTCAGTGATCACTTCCTTTATTCTTGTCACTTGAATATTCAAACAAGAAGTGATCATGTAAAGAGAAATTTCATTTTTATCGGGGCTTAGGGCTTAAATGGTTAAGCCTGTTTCTTGGTAGCCTGTGTTTAAATCCTTGGCCATGCCATAAAAATAGCTAACTGGTCAGCCAATCCTTAGTTGGGATTCTTAATTTTTTAAGTATGTTCAATAGTAGTACATACTAGACACTTCCATAAATTAAATGTGATTTATCATTTCTTTGTTTTGTTTTTGTTAAATGTTTTTGTGAGGCAGAGGAAGTGGTCTCTCTCTCATAACTGGCATCACGCAACACTGAACAATATTGATAAACATACCACAGACTGCTTTAATTTCTCTTTCTCCAGTCGTGCTTCCTCACGTTCATGAACCAAGTCCTCTTTCAACTGAACAATTGAGTCTTCCAGGTCAATTATCTATTAATTAGTAGTATTAATGGAAATAAGTTACAATAAATTTATTTATCTATAATTTTTAGTATTTACCTTATTTAAAAAAATGCTTGCTAGTCTGTCTAGTGTAATCGTCCAGGTGTGAGTAGTCCTGAAAAAGACTGAGTTCTTAGTGACCTGGGTAGATTTCTACTCAGGTTGTCAAAACATCAGTCAGACTGGCACCAACAACTATCTTTCACAGCTTTCGAACCCTTTCAAGTTTTTAACACCCCCCATGACCTAAATCCCCCATGACCTAAAATGTCGTTTTCAATGATGGCCCTGCCATCAAACCACTAACATCGTCTAGGTGTACAAATGGACAACAGCAAATCACAGGGGATCTTGTAGAGAGAGTCGCCTCAGTACAATAACTGATCGATTCGGAGATCGATTATTGAAGCCAACAACTTTTCTGAACTGGGACCGTGCGCCAAGGAGAAATGTTGTGGAACTACCAATTTCCCCTTGAAGCACTGATCCATTTCCGATCAGCACCCCATCAGCACCTTCACTTCGACCTGTTCATCACTGCTGGCATCCTACTCGTCCTCATGGTCTTCAGTTGTGTAACAAAGGTGACTGGTCTGTCTAATACAATACACTGTCGATGGTACATGTACTCGGGTAGAGTGCCATGCTTTGCCATCGTTGTTTCTTAGTATACTGTAAGTTGTCTTACAGCAGCTACAGAGGGAGAGGCCCAGCCCCGTAGAAGAGCACAGTTGGCTTGGGATTTTTCAACGACAGGAAAAGGTTCCATGATGGGCATCTTTGAAAACGAAATTGTCTCCTCTGGCTAAGGGTACCATGACTTTTTGATTGGATACTAAAACTATAACATCTTACATTAACTGAAACTTACTGTAACAACAACCATCACCTAACACTTCATCATGCAAAAAGTTTCAAATTATAAACTGTTTCAGAAATGATCAGAAACCAGAATCTGAAAAAAATATTTCTTTTTACTGAATACTGTCGTTCAAAATGCTTAAAAACTGCATACCGAGGATCTGGATAAAACTGCAATACTGCAAGTTAAGATTCAAATTACCGAAATACCGCACGAAAAATTGTCCAAAACCGCATCACCGTAAACCCCAATGTCCCCCTCCCCATGTTGTTAATTTATGTCTTATTTATTGCATACAAGGGACCGGTCATTATTTAGAGGTGGGGAAAGGCTGGTGGAAATAGGGGGGGGGGGGTCAACGATTTTTATGCAGGGAAAAAGGGGGGCCACATAAATGTATACACGCATATTACAGAGTTTTGTTATAGAAAGGGGGTAAGGGGAAGGGTCAGCAAAGAATGTGCTTCACAAAGGGGAGGGTAAGGAGAACTTGAACATGGCCTCCCTCCCGTGATTTGCACCAGCTCCCCCTCTAAATAATGACCTGTGCCTAACTATCTCTCACCCTCTTGTATGTCTCTCTCAGGGTGTCACGAGTCTCATTGAGAGTGATTTGCTTGCTACATATAAAGAGATGAAGATTAAGAAAACAAGAAATTACAAATTGAAATAGTAAATATGATTTTCTGGAAAAGCCAAAAAAATGCAGGTGAGAATTAATTACCTGGCCTTGTCAGCCATCTTTTGATTGAGAAGAGCAATGATTTCATCATGCCCAGTTTGCATATCATTACGTTCAGGCCTAGAAATATAATTTAGTAACATAATTTATATTAGATGATCCAAAAACACACACTCATATTTACAGTTGTCTACACTTTACGCTATATAGCAACACAAGGGCAAAGTAGAGGCAAAAACCTGCAAACTTGTTAGGAACATGAAACAAGCCCATATGCTCAATATGAAGTGTTTCTGAGCAAAAACCAACAGATCAAGTAAATAACACAATTATGCAATAACATACAAACTCCGAAGTTGATACACAATCATTTGTGTTTTTCACTACATTATCATTCACCGTAGCTGAAGTCTAAAAAACAACGACATTTAGTTCAAAGTGTCCAAGAGATCAGGTTTATGAACTCTTATTAGTTGATTTGGATCCGCTTTGTCTTCCCAGGTCCATGGTCATTGATGTGATCATGAACCATGGCAGTGAAACATGAAATGGACTGCCAGGGTTTTGAAGTTCAGAGTTCATAATATGCCCCTTTCTACAAGCCCTTTCACCAGCATGTAGACATGCATAGCACTTCATCGTCATTACAAATTTTGGCAGTCTTTTTCATTAGGGAAGTTTTGTGGGAAGAAACCACGACAAGAGGTGTAAATATGATGTTATTTTTGTGCTACTATACATATCCTGTTCAGTTACATATCGTGATATCAGCTGATCAACCCATACAAGTTGAAAACAGACTTGGTTTTGGACCAGGGGGAGGTACTCGGAAAATTTTTGGTGGGAGTGTGCCACTGGGACTCTGAAACTCTCACCCTATACCAGACCACTTTCAGCTCCATTTTGCGACCGTATTCAAGACTAGATGCCAAAAATCCCTACCCTATCCCCGACTAGCTTTCTTGCAGAAGTCTTCCAATATAACCACATATTAGTGTTAATACTTTTCAATGGAAAACCATCAGTATCCATCAACAAAGTTGCCATGTTTGAGTTTACGTTTATTTCAGAGCTTTCAAACCCTATTTCGGTCCAAATTTGTCACACCACTAACCAGTTTCCCTGTAATTAATACCCTATTCTGGACCAAAACTCCCTGATTTCTAAACCCTATCCCAGACCAAACTGCTTGAAAACCATACCCTTCACAGCAGCACATACAGTACCTAAAAGTATATATAGGTTCTATATGGGAGTACCCTCATCAGGGTTTTGCATTTCTGTCATTTGTGTTATTTGTAACACACAGTTAACTGCAATTAATCCTGACTAAAGCCTTTAGAATCTACTTGTGGCTTCTTACAGAACCCTGTGGTGCCACCAAACACTGTCAGTTTTTTCAGGTTATACCAACTTACTCTAGTTTTGCATTTTCTTTGGCAAGATGTTGGTGCCTTTCCTCTAAGGACTTAATGTTCTTAATGATGGTGTTGAGCTGGTCCTACAAAAAATCAAGTTCACAAAACTGAGAGCAAGATCCAGATCTTCGGTAAAAGTAAGATGGAGATGGGTCCACGGGCAACAGGTAGGGTGAAGTATGGTGGGGACCTGTTTCTTTGGACCATCACAGCAGCCAAGAAGGCCTGTCTAGAACCTTGAAATATGACTGGGCTATGGCAAAGTAGTCTTAAGCTATAAATAAGGGCCAATGTCCTACTTTGTTGATGAAGCTGATTATGGAAACCTTTAGTTACAAAGAAACTTAGTTAGCCATCCAACAAGCTGAAGTCCGAAGGGAAGGTGTTTTTCTGAGACATTTATGACGTGCCATAGCCAAAAACAGTTAAAGTAAGCTACCTCACAGATCCCTGTTCTCACACCCCAAGCAAACATGTTTAAGTCTCAGAATCACAGGACAATGGATGAGGCCTCACACCAGTGGCAGACTCTGGTGTTTTTTGGGAGGGGGGTTGACCTGACAGAACGATATTGGAACAATCAGAGAAAAAAATTGTCTTAGTGATAGCTTTGTTTCCTTTCTTGATAAATTTCACGCTTACTGAAACGACCCCAAATAGGGGGGTGTCTAGCCACCCAATCCCCTCCCCTCCCCTGGACTCGCCCCTGCACACTCGCAAAGCATGAGAATGATAATGTGGAGTAAGGCTTCTTGTCTTAAAGGAAACAACATGACATGGTGCAGAGACCAATTTTACAGATATGTACAGGGCTGTCCACAACTTTTCAAGTTCTAAGTAGCCGGATAGTGACTATCGAGCCCCGAAGGCAATCTCTTCTAGGGGGGTCTGAAAATTTTTACATTTTAAGTCCACAGAAACGGAATTTCCTTGATTCTGAGAACAAATTTCCAATAATGTCAGTTCCAAAAGTCCATCAATCGTAACTTTTCAAATTCATCTGTATAAACTGATGCCTTCAGACTGAGGTTTTCTACAAGTTATGTAATTCCCAGAACTCAACGAACTAATAATCATGTATCTCTGTGCCGACCAGATTATTTTTAAGTCAATAAACTGCAATGGGAAATAAGTTTCATTTTCATATATCTGCACCAGTAAAGGAACAAATAATTTGTCTTTAAAAATATATAATATATATCACAAAAGTAGCTGGCACAAACGACCCAAGTAGCCGGTTAATCTGCTGGCCATTAGGGACGACCCTGTATGTACCTTTATATTGAAACCCTGCCACACTTACCCTGGACTATCTACATAATCATGCCTCTACATGGCATTTACCAGACCTCCACTTGTTTCCAACAATTTATAACCAACAGCTGGTGCAAGTGCTCAAGAAAAAGTTGACAAAAATCTTAACTTACCTTCAGTCTCTTGATTTCTGCTTCATTTGATTGCCTCGCTGAATAAACAGCAGCTACAACCAAAATAAAGTTATAGTAGAAAAGATTAGTTTAATATATATGCAAATGACTCAAGACATTTTGGTTTGGGTGATGCTATTACACCCAAGGAAAAAAAGTTACCTTGTATCTCAGAGTTGATATCACTTGGAAAGTATTGTAACTTGTAACGCAGAACACTTGCTGTGATCGTTTCTGCCTCCAGCAACTCATGAAGTTTTAGTCTTTCTGATTCCTAATATACAAACAATGGGGTAATCTATGAACATAACTCAAGGATTTTGTGAGCAATAATACAATGGTTACTGCACATACGTTTACACTCAGTCAATCAATCAATCAATCAATCAATCAATCAATCAATCAATCAATCATCAATCAAACAATCAATCAATCAATCAATCTAACACTGGTTGACCATCTTCACTCCTGTCAAAATGTGCCAGCAGCAGGCAATTTGCTGTCTACAGGCAATCATTTCCTGCTTGTTTCACACTGGAGTTCTCGAGTATCCTCCTAGCAGAGAGAAAGACCCAGTTCTTACAGCTGCCTTCTTCTTCAGTTATGTTGCCTGCTATTACAAATCATTTTGACACTGGGCTGCATGCATTTTCCAGAAACTCTTGGAAAATGTTCATCCTGGTAAACAAGCTAAATTGTGCACATAAGTAGTATAATTTTATATTTCCAGTACAGTGTGGCTACTAGACTCTTGGTAACTGGTGAGTTTACTTTTCATATCAAGACAATGAACTTTTCACAAAGGAAATGGAGTGAAGTAGAATATTGGTCATGCACCTGTCAATTTTTATGCCGCAAGTGGGCAGACTTGGGATATTTGATTGATCTCCCCACCCCTCTTCACACCAAATTGGAGCATTGGACTGTCCAGTGTATATTATTAAGTGATTGAAAGGGAAATGATTTACGGAATTTAGTTGATTTAACTATAAATGTTTCCAGCACTGACTGGGCTCACATGAACAGGTCCTTTACAGAATTGTACAACAACATTGTACTTAGCTCTCAGTTTAGCTGCTGGGATTACATGTTAGCTTGCATATGGCATTAGACTCTAAATCGCTTGAGTCTTTCAAGGAAGCTATCTCTGTGATTTATTAGTTCACATTTTTTTGTTTTTACTCTTTTCCCCCCTAGTTATTACTTGTTATTTATCTTTATTACTATATTACTAGTTATTTACTTGTTATCTTTTTAATATTTAGCGCAGTCCTTTATATTCAGCATTGAATTCGGACTTACACGGTAAATAAATAAAATAAATTAGCTTAATTTACCAGATCTTTCAGAGCTTTAATAACAACATCCACACCAGAAGTATCCACTGGATCAACGCCAAATTTGCTTGTCCTAACATTGTGCCCTAGGAATATCAAGAACGCATAAATCAAAACAGTAAAGGATTGAGATTGTTCAAATGAGACATGATATCACAAATTGTCTATGAAAAACAACAACGAAATAAGTACTAGTCCGTGAATCATACCAAGTTCTTGTAGTTTTTCTACTGCACTGTTCACAAGAGGTGTTATATCAGTCGACTGAGATCTTTTCTTCAACATCATGTAGCCAGGAATGGCTGAAAACTCGTGCAAAGAGAGATTCTTCTCTAACGACAAGACTCCCTGTCAACTGATGTAGCGTTACCAGGTAGGAGAATAGTAACTAGATATCAAGTGTTAAGATAGTCTAAGTGGGGGAGGGAGAAATTTGTAAACACTTTTTCAGGAAATTTAATCATCGCTCAAATAATGTTAAACTGATTTATTGAAAATTTTATATGCAAAAATTTGAGAGCTTGTAGAAGTTAAATAAATGTTCATATATCAGCCTTTAAAAGATTTTTAATCTTTTAGGAAATGTGTTAATTCATTCCTCCCCTCCCTAAGTGATAGCTATTGATCTCGCCACAACGAGGCAGTTTCCAAGGCCCAAAGCGAGAGACGGAAGATGGCTGCCGGCGAAAGGGAGTTTATTTTCGATGCCGTTTTCGGCTTTCTAACTTCGCCGATATGGAATTTCCCTGTGCGTACGTTCATAGAGCAGAATTCGCTAGGTATGGTGAATTTTTTCTTAATTTTTTGAAAAAATTTTGGGGTGTATTTTCGACCATTTTTTGATGGTCTAATTTTGTGCTTGTGTTGAACTGCAAGCCCACTTAATTTGTAGTTGAATTTTTCAATTTCGTTTCGTTTTCAACAGTGTTTGATCCAGACGGTGAAAACCATGAAGAATACCAGAAAATACACAGTAATTATAAGAGCATGGTAAGAAAAATTTACGTCATTTATATCTGTCGTTTTATCGCAAATCCAGAGACGAGACATAATATTATCCTGTCATGTTCTTTAATGCCTTTTGTACAAATTATGAGAGTTTATAGCTTGAATTTTGGCGGACAAATAAGTATAACAGCAGGAAAAGAAAAGAAAACTCTTCAGTTTTACCAGTTTCTTCGGCCTCTCCCCCTGTGACGATAAACTTAAGCTTAAGTATCTCTCAAAAGCATCATTTACGAAACAAATTAACTTAAGCTTACATGTGCATGTAAAGCTTATATTTCAGCTGTCAAGTGAAAGGAAACAAACTTTGATCTACGTGTATGATAACAAAGAAAAATGCCAAACATCCCTTGTGTTTTAACTTTCGTGCTTTTTACTTGACCAGGTGAATTTTTTTTTTCAGTGGTAGACAGGCATTAAGCTTACATCTGGTATTTTCCCGTTGCTCCTTTGTTTTAGGTTAATGTCAAGCGTGATCCCGGGTGATTTTTTAAAGACAGGCATTACATCTGCTATTTGCCCATCATTTTTATACCAAGATTTCCGTAGTTTTATAACCTTCATGCTTTTTATATGACCAGGTGGTTTTTGTTCCAGTTATAAAGACAGACATTACGTTTGATAGTTGGCCATATTTGTTTTAATGACGTACATCCCTAATTTTTTTAACTGCATGCTTTTTATTACTAGGCATTTATCCACCTGGTATTTTCCCTGGGCCCGGTTGTTCGAAAGCTGATTAGCATTAACCTCGGGTTAAATATTTTCCAAGGTTTCTGATTCTCTTTATTAAAACCATTACTGCTGCTAATTATATGTGACAATTTGAGAGCAGCCAAAGTCAAATATTATTGTTAAGTGAAAATAATTTACTGGAATCCACATCGTTATGGATTAAAAGTGAATTAAAAATTGACACAAATCCTGGGTTAGTTTAACCCTGCTTTGAGCAACCGTGCCATGATGTGTTGCAAGTTTATCTCATCATAGTATTTTCTTAAATGTTATGTAGAACAATTATTAAGTTATTTGATCCCATACTGGTACATATACAAGATCGCCAAATTCTGCATCTACATCTTCATAATTTGATACCTAGCAATGGTTTCCCATTGTGTGGTTCCAGAAAATATCCATACCCCCCCCCGCAGAAGGTCACTGGAAATTCCGAGGAAGAGGGGGGTTCAAAGGCAGAAATTTCCGAGGGGAGTGGGGGGTTCATATGAAGCTCCTTTTCCAGAGGGTGAAGAAACATGAAAAAATTGAAAGCAACGCACGATTGTTCCCAAGCACGAAGTAATACTTACGTAGGCTGTTTTGACCTTCAAAACTAAGCAAATATGTTGACCGAAATGCCAAATTTTGCGACTTTGATTTGTATGAAATTTCGGTAGACCTGATTTGCATATTCGCGTTAACGGAAAATTGCGTGTCTCCTTGGCCTTCGGTGAATATTGCAGCGTTTTGGATCCCTTCAATGGGAACGTTTTTGTTAAACACCAAAGTTGTTTAAACAAACATAAAAATATTTTTATCGTGCAATCCAGCAAAGGGTTTTCAGCCGCTTTTCACTGGATATCATCGAGATAGAATTGTTGCGTTACATAAACAGTGACGCTCATAATTTGAAAAGGTCAGATTTCACGCGTTATGCAAATTTGAGGCACTCTTGAACTGAAACTTAGTTCAGCCTATATTAGCTATTTCTTACAAATTCTTTTACAGTTGTCATTATCTTTGAGTTTCCATTTGAGCTCCATTTACTATTTTAATTTTAAACAAAGGATTAATTGCCGGAAGAATGGTTCGATTTGTTTTCCCTCTGTGCAATATTTTTAGACTCACGGTATGCAAATTCGCTTGTGCATAATCCCAGGAAAAAAGCTGCTATTTTACTCTAATTCTCTTTCGAACATCATAACCATCGATTTTTAGTGTAATTACATTCAACAGTTTCACTTTTGACGGCAGGTTTGAGTATGGCAAACACAATTTCAATTCTCAAAATTTTGGCCTCGTTGTTTACGTCACATTCGGCACGCAAATTATTCACGGCAACCCTCGGCACCAACGTTAAGAACATTACAACACTCGGTTTAAACAAATTTTCGTGAAAAACATACAACATTTCAAACTGGATAGCAAACATGCAAATAACAAAGCGTTATATGTTGAAAATGAATGTTATAATACAACAAAAACCATGTTCGCATAACGTGGAAATTCCTGGGGGGAGGGGGGGTCACCAAAGACCCTCTTGGAATGGAAATCCCTAAGGGATGGGGGGTGCAAACCAAAAAACCTTCCGTGGGAGGGGCAGGGCTCAAAGTTAACGACCAGCTGGTCACACATGCGACTAGATTTTTTATTGTGCACCTAAAAAATCATGTGTGATCGCACTTGCGCGTCTAAAAAGCCCGAGTTCAGTGCGACTGAATCGCTACTCGACTCTGCTTTCTAACCTGATCGTCCTTGTGTACTCCGACTGGTTAGACACGAAACGGAAGCTTGAAATAATAAATTCAAAGGTAGATATTACACAATCAGGCTCCAAATAATAAAGTTTCATCATTTTGCTTGCATCAGTGTGTGTTTTATTGGTTGTTCCCCCCTGTGGTTTCCCTGAACTCGGAGGTCCATTTCTTCTCGACGTTTCCATTCCATCCCAGACTCTTTTCGGTTTTGTAAAGACTCCGCTGACACGTGTGAGTGAAGGCTACCTTTAAAACGCGTGCTTCTTGCGCAATCCAGTTTGCGTTGCCGATGTGAAAGATCAATCAGAGTCAAGAACGGCTAAATAACCTGAGTGGGTTGAGCCTTTTTTCCTCAAAGTAAGAACAATTTTTAAAACAATGAATCATATCCCAGTTATTAGAAAAAAGTCAATGCGCAGTCAACAATGTAATTCATTCTCTTACGAAACGCTCATTTGCATAACTATAATTTCTTTAATATTAAATAGCCGGCCGCCGCCGTCTACTCCCAAACTTCATCAGCCTCGAAATTCCAATGATACTTACCGGTAAGTCCACGATAAAGAAGACGGGCCAGCGAGAAAAAAGAAGAAAAATGTACAAGTTTCAGAGAGCATGGTTAAAGGAATTCAAGTGGCTTGAATGGGATTCAAAAAAAGAACTGATGCGCTGCAGATATTGTAAAGCCTTCCCAATGCATGAATCTTCATCCTTAGTCAATGGATGCGACAATTTTAAACACGCGACACTTACTAAGCACTCGAAGAGTAAGAGCCATAAAGTGTAATACTTCCTGATATTGAGAAGTAAGGTTAATTTAAAAAACGCAACAGTGTTAGTGTTATCTTCAACATATAGTAAGAGCCTGAAAGGAACAAACACAGGATTGGAATAAAAGATAACGTACTGTTAAATGAATAGTTAACCAACGTCTGAAGCTTTCTGATTTTTTTTTGTGGTGCCACCAGTATTTTAAGCTGCGTTCCTAACATTTTTAGCTGTGCGCCTAAAATTTTGGCAGTGCGCCTAGAAATTTACACCTGGTAGCACAAGTGCTCCCAAAGCCAAAACTAAACTTTGAGCCCTGAGGGGTATGGATATTTTCTGGAACCACACATTGTGCCAAGAGTCCCTCCCTAACTATTGCAGGTGCATCATTTAAAAAGAAAAATTCTCAGTTTACAGTGGTGTGCATGGTTTGGTGTGCAAATTTAATACTGCATTTTGTGTTATCAAGAGTGGCATTTAACTGATCTAGAAAAAACTGATTGTTTTAGTCTGCATGGTCGAATTTACATCGATCCTCTGATTAATGGTTTCTTGTTTAAGGTGGAAACTTTATTGTCAAGCTTTTTGAAGGATGTTGGAATATCTGAAGAACAGTTCATGAATGCCTGTAAAGAAGGAAGTGGTAGTCCGCAGTTCAGTGGTATGAATAGGGTAAGTTACAATCACATTGCCGGGGTGACACTTTTGCTTAAATTTGAGGGATGGGGCTGTTCACATAAATTATGTAAAAGACAAAGAGATGCAATTTATTGGAAATTGTTTAAAGTGCACCTAACCCCAAAATATTTTTTACATTAATTTAAAACTTTGCACCTATTTTAAAAACATTTTGCCATTATTTGCAGTTTTTGACTTTTTTGCGAACTTCAAAACTTACGAAAATCTAAGGGCGCATTTTTTATCCACAATTCTGAAATAAGAATGGTTGGTACGGAATGCTAGGAATCATTTGGATTGTCTGCATAAAAAAAACGCCCGTTGAGATGTGCAGTCCTGGTCCTGCCTTTTTCTTGTACGAAACATCACTGAAAAAAACCTCGTACTTTTGGTACAATGAAATTAGAAGGAATGTTTCATTGTGTCCAAAAGTGTAACCTGATTTTTTCTCCGGTAGAGACGTATTTGAATCCGCAGTGCTCATCTCGCCGTCTGCCATCTTGGATTTTCATTCGCAACATTCTGTTCATTCTGCCCCTGGGAGCAGAATGGATGGAATGGCGTTCTGTCCATTCTGGAATAGGAATGTGGAATTGAGAAATGCGCGTATTTTACATTCTGGCCATTCTCATTCCAGAATTGTGAATAGAAAAATGCGCCCTAAGTGCTCATCATTTGTCACACGACCGAGTCAGAAGGGGCATGGGTCTATTCCTGATTTGACGTCACGAACTGCATGCATGTTTACAAAGAGTTAAGGAGGTGCAAATTGGTTTGTGATGTCAAATCAGGAATAGACCCATGCCCCTCACTAGCTCGGTCGTGTAACAGATGATGGCTAGATTTCGTAACTTTTACAGCCTATAAAAAGTCAAGACTGAGGGGGATTTCATAAAAAAAGGCACAATGCTTTTCGAACAGGTGCAAAGAGTTATTTTAGCGAAAAACATATTTTGGGGTTAGGTGCACTTTAACCTGTAAGGGTTTTCAGAAACATTAGTAATAATTTTTGTGTGTGCAACTCCAATTCATTTTTCTATCCCAAGAAATGTTAAACAAAGCAAATTTTTAACAAGTTTCTGCAACAAAGTTGGTTACATCATATACAACAAAGTGGTTTTTATCAGAGTCATAAAATTAAACATTGTAAAGAAATCATGTGGCCTTATTTATCATAACAGATGCAGCAAATGCAATGAACTACTCAAATCTTGGAACAAATATATGGAGGATATTACACGGCGGCATGAAGATATATATATGAATTTTATTTTTGAGTGATAAAATATTGTTTATGTTGATTTAGTAGTGTTTTTGTTATTGGCATTTTGTTTCAGTTGGTTGACAACAATTTCGTATGACAAAGCAAACTGGCTGTCAGCCATTTTGCTTTTTGTTAAATCAAATTTTGCGCTTCCCCTTGTTTCCATAGCAACTTCCGTATTGCACTTTATAACCTCTATTTGCACTCTATAAGTTATGTATGCATTCCTCATTGACCAATCAGAAACTGTATATTTTATTGAGTGTACTATAAATACAACATGTAGAGGATATTACATGGCAGCGTGAAGATATATATATGAATTTTATTTTTGAGTGGTAAAATATTGTTTTGTACTACGAGAAAATAAAATTCATATCTTCAAGCCACCATGTAGTTTTCTTTTTATTATATGAACAAGAGTATTTTTGCACAAACAACACTGTAAGAGCGGGAAATGACGTCATCGATATCCTCACTAGTGAGGATATGGAAAATACGCCACTGGAGTCCTGGATGTAGTCTCATGTAAACTTAATGAGTGGTCTATTTTCCACTAAAACACTCTTGTCTATGTAATAAAAACATGTAACTAGTGCCATAACTGTACATAAGAAACACTCAAGAGCAAGTCACAGCTGGTTTTTGTTTTACTTCTGATAAGTTTGGAAAGTAGCACGTCAAGCTTTTTTTTCCAAATGTGACAGAACACGTTAAAGCAAAAGCATCCTTACTTAAAAGACAAATACAGCTCTCAACTCTCAATTCACCTTTTTGGCATTAGATTTCACCTGTAGTGTCACGAGACTTTTGATGTAAACAAACCTTGAAAGTTCGGACATCCGGTTCTCAAACAACCACTACACGTCTACAAACTACGAGTAGCTATTTCAAGTTCCCGTTACTCTATAATTTTTCCATTACTTGAAGTCTTGAAACTCGATTAGTTCCAGGTGCAAAATGGCAAAGCAGAAGAATAAGAGTAACTTCAGTGCCATGAATGTGGCAGAACTTAAACAAATATTTGCAGGAACGTCGAGTTTCAGTAAGCGGATATTTTGAAAACTTCGCAAGTGGAAATCGCCTCTGCAGTCGAAAGAATGGTTTTGCCAGTGGATCGAAACTTTGAAAAAGATCAAACCAATGAAAATGCATATTTTAATAATTCATGTTATGCTAATTCCCAATCCATTTTCTCTGAAGACTGTGGCTGCTTACAAGTCATTTGACGATTATCGCTTATTCAATGATGGTTATGTGGAATCTTTCTAACTGCTCGGTTGAATCAAGAGGGTGTCCATGTATATACAGCCAAAGTGCGGCCTTTCATGAAAACCAAAACGGATGAAGGAAAGGAGTACTACGATCTCTGGTTTATTCTTGAGGATAGAGGTGCAAACCTAGTAGTGTACTTCAGGCGAGATGGAGTGTAAAGGTGGTTGAGATGGGGGGATGTAAACACATTGCGGCCACAATGTATGCAGTGGATTGGTAAATTAAATAGTTAAAAATGTAGCACAACCCAAACCGCGGTGAAGAGTTGAAGTTGTTCACGGTCTTTGGGGAAAATGGATTGGGAATTAGCGTATCATGAATTATTAAATTCTCTGCATCATTGGTTTGATCTTTTTCGAAGTTTCGATCCACTGGCAAAACCATTCTTTCGACTGCAGAGGCGGTTTCCACCAGCGAAGTTTTCAAAATATCCACTTACTGAAACTCGACGTTCCTGCAAATATTTCTTAAGTCCTGCCACATGATGGCGTTGAAGTCGCTCTTTTTCTGCTTCTTTGACATTTTGAACCTGGAACTATTCCAGTTTCAAAGACTTCAAGTAATGGAAAAATTATATAGTAACGGGAACTTGAAATTGTAACTCGTAGTTTGTAGGCGTGTAGTGGTTGCTTGAGAACCGGATGTCCGAACTTTCGAGGTTTGTTTACATCAAAAGTCTCGTGACACTACACGTGAAATCTAATGCCGAAAAGGTGAATTGAATATTAAGGGATTAAGGCTTAACTAGGAAGTGTATTAAAGGTTTCCCAGATATAAATAGCATTTAGCACATGCCATTGGACATTCACTTGAAAGATCAGAGGGTAAGTGCTTTACGGCCTAGTCCAGGAATTGTTTGTGTTGCAAACTTCCTTTCACAAGAAATTGTGCTCCACATTGTCTCTCTCTAGCCAGTTGTTTAAGTAGGTACTGGCAATAAACTGGTGAGGGTCATAACCCTGTGATGGACTAGCATCCCATCCAGGGGGGGGGGGGAGAGTAGTGATCACTCCTTGTTGCTTCATGCCACATAAACCCGAGCTCAGCATGACAGCCTTTGTGAGATGTTACCTGTTACTTATCTGGCTATATTTATCTTTATAATTTTAGAGCAACACAAGAGCCGTCAGTTTTTTATTTTAATTATTTTTGCTACCTCTATTTTCCAGGATGTGTTTGACCAGCTGTGGGCTGCTGAGGATTATGAGGTATTCAAGCAATTAATGATTCAAAAAAACATTCAGCTTCAGCTTCAGGCCTTGCAGATCATTCAACAGATACATAACGTCCAAATGCCCATGCCGACGCAGATGCCAATGCCTGGACCTGTTGCTGTGCCACGTGGCGCCGCTCCAGCTCCTGGAGCTCAGCCCGCTCCAGTTGTGGATGAAGACGCTATCATGCAGGAAGTGTTAAAAAGATCTAAGGAAGAGTATGAATCACAGAAGAAAGATGCTAATAGAAAAAAGGAACAAGAAATGGAGAAAAAATTAGCAGAGTCAAAAGAAGACAACGAGAGGTTAGGAATAAATAAATCAGATTCCACACAAGTGCAGTTAGTGTTTCTTGCATGCTCTGGTTGGCCAATCTAATGTGGGATTTGATCTTAGCATTTGCTAATATTCATTTCTGAGCAAAGCAATGGTCACCTTGAGCAAGTTATTGCTAATTAAATGATCAATAAAACTTTTACTGAAACTACATCTTGCAGTTGTGTGACTGAATTACCTGTCAAGGGAGCTTTAAAACAAATAAATATAGAACATTATGATATCAGAAAACAAAGTAACTTTAGAGGACTGGTTATTGACATGTGTGGTATATAATTATGTTGTAGTTCAATTTTATCCTTGGTTCAATTTTTATTTTCCTTTGCTCTTTTTTATTATATATGATAATGAACTTTTTAAAACAATTGAAAATAAAAATTGAACCAAGGATAAAATTGAACTACAACTTACATATAGACCAAAACAATTTATTATTCACCTCAGTGTCAGGGGTTAGTGGTGGATAATAATTTTATCGTGCTGCTTCACAGCTAGTGTTTTCATCACACACATAACTAATATTCACCTCCACTCTGGACATTGAATACTAATAATATTGTAAGTTGCTCTGGCTAATCACAGCAATCAGATTTGTAGATTTGCTTAAGAGCATAAAAAGTGTCTCTGACTACTGACTTAAGTCAACATAAAACTGAACACAGAAAAAATAATGCCACTACAGTACTGTACAACTTTTTCAATGGTGCAAAGTGGCACACAGTACTTAATTAGCTTTCATCACCTCTTTCTATCAGCAGCTACTTTTTGCCTCTTTACCAAGCCCCTCCATCCTCATTCTGAAATTAACTAACTAAAAGTGCTTCTCCTGGAACAATGAGGGTAGCTTTCTAACCTTCTTGACTCTTTCAGCCAATCTGAATCTTCATCTTTACCAACACTGGATAGTGTAGTCACTGAGGAAAGTCTCAGGTGATATAAACCTCTTTTTCAACTGCCTTGAACCAGTGGATCTTTGTGATCACTCCCATTCTTTTTCTGAATAGTGCTTCTGTGCGCCTTCTATTTCTCCACTCTTTGTGAAAGTGTTAAAATAAAACAAGTTTAAGTAGTAGGGGCCAGTCTGTTTTGCAGATTTGCCACAGACCGGTATTAACAGTGATTCTCCACTATGCATGTTATAACTTGATGGATGATAAACCTAATTTTCAGTGTGAGTGTGAGTGCATGGGGACAGGGAACTGAAAAGGTGTAGTGCCACTTTAAAGTGATTAACTTAATAGTCATTCCTGTCTGACATGTATGTCGTAACATTCTAGCATGCCTATCTTGTTAATCTTCTTCCTAACTCTTCGGGCAATCTTTATCTTTACCAGCACTGGACACAGTGGTTGTTGAAGAGAGTTCCAGGTGATATTAGTCTCTCTGTCAAGAATCTTGATTCTTTCGTTGTCTCACCAGTAGATTTGTGTGATCAATTATTAACATTCTCTTGCTTCTCTCAATCATCTACTTTCACTTGGTGTTTCCGAAAATAATCTGCTGTCTTTATAGTTTACCTGGTGAACATCTTTTCATAAAAGAACTACATCACAACCTTTCAAAACAATTATTGAAGTCTTGGTTGTTCATCTTCATTCATGAGCTAAGAACATGTTGGTTGGGAAACTTATCTAGGCTATCAGGTCCCCTTTGTTGTAGGGAAAAGGTCACGATTGTTATGTTCTGGCTTGTTGACATTCATTCACTTAATCATCCATTAATGCCTAAGCAGAATCTAAGGCCTGGACAATTACCTATGGGCTGGAATATTTGTGGGTGTTTTTATGTATCATTTAAATGGTTGATTGATTGGCTGATTGATTGACCGATTTTTGATTGATTGATTGATTGATTGCTTGATTGATTGATTGATCGATTGATTGACTGATTCACGCTCACACAAATAATGCCATGTAAATACCTCTGTTTTTTAAGGTTAAAGGAAATAGCGAAAAGAGAACAAGAAGAATTAGAAAAAGCTCTTCAAATTTCATTGGAAGCACAAAAGCAGCAAACAGCAGAAGCTGAAAAATTACGCGATGAAGTTAAACAATCTACAGTGAAGCCTTCTTCCAAGCCCCCAGTTGACGAGAGCAAGCAAGTTGCCAAGACCTCCCCTGCAGAGAGTAAACCAGCACCGAAACCCTCCCCTGTGAAAACTAAATCACCAACACGGAAGACCAAATCATCAGAGAAATCAAACACCGCAGGGTTACCATCCTTGTCAGAGAAGCCAAAGAAAGTGCCCGATACGCGGTCTGATGCAGCGGCAAGTTGGCTGCAGAGTGCTAGAGATGATGCTACTTCTAGTACTTCTGGTAGGCCAGCGCAGGTAAACTTGTCAGTTTGTTAATGCTCTTTTATCCCATGCCATGAAAACTACGGCTAATTAGAAACTGAGCTGGAAATCTGTTGCAAGCTCATATTCACGGTACTGTTGTTTCACCGTGTTTCCTGGCAATATAGTCAAGAGACTGGTGATGAAACCTTGCAAGTTTCAAAGGGCAAAACAAAGGCGTCTCATTTGATGTTGGAAGCACCTCAACCATGCACAATCTTGTTTTACGTTCACATACTATGGCCTGAATAACTTAACAGAAACATTTCTATTGGTTTAGTTGCTCCAACATAGTTCAAATCCGACAGACAAGTTGTGAGAAAAATTTGCTAGTGTAGCAGCGCTTTAAGAACTTTCAGACCCATCTCAGCGTCAGCTAAAAAGTTAGGCGTTCTTTATATAGGGTGTATGCCGGGTTTATAGATTCTCACCGACACAATCAAATTAAACCGACTTTTTTACATTCTTACAATACACTTGTTTTTTGTTTGTTTGTTTTTTTTCCTTTGACGCTCGCCAGCAGACACAGGAAATGACACAAGAAGAACTCAAGAGACGTACCGAGTACCTTAAACAACAACGAGACAAGCTTCTCGCGTTAAAGAGACAAGAACGAGAGAAAAGCTTGACAAAGTATACCGAACAACAACCGAAGGCTCGTCCGACGTCCGCCCGAGCAGCTCGTCGGGTCACCGCCGGTGAACAGGTTGATTCGGCAGCTTCCAAGAGCAGCGAAGATGACGCGAAGAAGTTAGCCATGCGCAGAGCTCTTGCAGAATGTTTGAAACGAGAAGTTATTGACAAGGATTAAATTGCAATCTAATAGGCTTTTAATATTTCTATTAAAATTAGCAAGAGAAATAGCACTTTTCCGAGGTCAACTTAATACTGTAGACCCGGTTATCCGACCAACTAAACCCTCGTTTTTTTCTTTCCGTTCTTAGGACTTTGCGAATTGAATCGGTGAAGGGCTTAACCCAGTTTCGGCTGTTGTAAATGTTGAACCAGTGTAACCGGAACTACAGTGTTTTTTATTGGCCTTGTTTAATCAATTGCACAAACTAATGGCTCACACAGGTGTGTTGACATTAGAAACTTTGAAGAAGTAATGCCTTACTGAATTACAATATGGCAGTGACATTGAATTAACTTTTTAAATCTGAAATGTAAATGAAGTTACTTTTTGTGGAACGAATTGGAATGTCCGGACTACCAGAAAGTGTAAGAGGGAAAAATTTTCTTTGAAAGACGGCCATTTCGGGTGTGGTGACATTTTGCTATTTTTTTATTTTAATTCTTTATATGCTCGCAATTAAAAGTTATTGTCATAAAGGCTGAGATTTTCTGTTTAAAGTGAAGAGTTCTTAATTATAATTTATGGCTCAGTTGAACACATTTAGACTCGACTGACGTGAGCGTTTGCGTGATTCACCAGTACGCATGCGTTCTTTGAGTCCGTTGTTTTCGCTCGTCGCGTAAACCGCGGGTGAGTTGCATGATAAGTGAGGATTTCATTTTACTTGAATCACGAAATCGCCTGCATATTGAGGCTCTAACTAGTAAATACTTAGCTGGAACGCTATGGTATGCTTTGCTTAAAGGAGCTACGTCACGGATAATGTATTTTGAAAACGTTGGGCCAACTATTTCAAGTTTGACATTCGTAATCCGTCTTAAATTCCCTCTGTCTAACCATCCTTGTTTAGTTTTGGTTTGTTATTACTTCTTTAGTGTTTTCCTACCTTAGGAAACTATTGTTTTGAGGTTTCCTTTAATGTGAAAGTAATTTTGTCATCAGAAAAATGAATGAAAATACTGTGACGTAGCTCCTTTTAATAAAGCAAAGGAAAATGGAGAAGAAGTGAGAATGGCAGGCGTCGTATTTCCACCCTTCGTGACATCTTTACAGCTGGACTGTTTCTTTTTATTAATGGTTTGTTTGTTTGCTTTTTTCTTGATTTGTTGGTTTTTCACGAGCTGTAAAGAACAACGGTATAATGTCTGATGGTGACATCTTGTTTGTATTCCTGAGTGAGCAGTATCTTGTAAATATGACAGTCTAATCTTTCCAGGATCGGCGCCTCAAATCAATGACTGAAATGACATGTAACCTCTTTCGCCAGCCGGAGCTCCCGCATAAAATTAAATAATTATTTGCACTTTTTTTTCGATGTTCAGAAGATTTTTTTGTCTTTATCTGGAAATCTTTCCTGACTTCCGTGGTAAATTATTAATGCATGAGTTCAACTGAATCACTCATTTCTCTCAGTAAGAGTCGAGTAAAAGAGGAAACGCGAATGTACCTGCGCGAAATTCGCTTTCCACGGGTGAAACTCGACATCCCTCTCCCAAGTATTGAAGGCGCCATTGCAAGCAAACCAAATATCACGCGGTGAAATTGGTAAGACCTACTTCTCGCTTTTCTACTGATACCTGATGTGCTTAAATTTCTGGTTTTTAAGTGATTGATCCCACATTTGTCGGAGTTAAATTGTACTACAAAAATTTTGCTGGAAACTGCTGACACATCACATGTTGTCATGGCATAAGCCAAAGTGTTAGCCACACCTAGGCGGTTTACCATTTTCCAACAAAAATCGGAATTTTTGGTTTGCAATTTCAATGGTACAGCTCATTCCACTGGAAATTTTACGGAAAAGATGGAACCCTTGATTAGACGACTACCTCCTTTCCTATCCCAACCGAAATGACCGAAAAATTCCCGTAACAATTGCCGTGCTCGCCTCGATTGGTTTTCGCACCTCGACGGAGAAACCCGTTCCATTAGAGCGTTCCATTCTGATTGTTGTTGTTGTTGTTATTGTTGTTTTGTTTTTCATGCAAATAATAAACGCGCCTCGTTAGGTGGCAACCTCGTTCTGTAGAATCCTCTCTATTAAGGTGACTCCCTTCAATTGCATTCCGCATCCTTTCTGCGCATCATCTTTTTGCGTGATTAGCGAGTTCTGTAACCCCCTACAAAAACAATTCACCTTACTCAGCGAAGAGATTATCGGTCCTCTTGACAATAAAAATCCAATAATACATATGTTATGCCAAAACAAGCTCTGTCGTGCCAAAACAAGTTCGGTGACCTCTATTTTTTTTGGGGGCATTTTTGAAATGTTCCAAGCATAATTACCTAGTCTGACCAAGTCTTAGAAATTTAAATATTCCTTCCATTTCGATGGAATTACCTCAATAGAGAGGTCCCACGAGTGTGTGGTCAGCGATTAACAAAAACAGCATGATCAGAAGAGTTCAAGAAATTTTCGACCATCCGTTGTAATATAAGGTGCTGTTACACGAGACAATTTTTCCTGCAACTTGCAACGCAACAGATGAGGAGAGCATTGCGAGGCAAGTTGCAGCATGCGTGTTACACGCTGCAACTTATCTCGTAGCCTCCCACGTTCCTCCCACGGGAGGAACGCGTGACGAAAGAGCGTCTGCGTGGGAGGCTAGTTATCTCGCAACGTGGCAACTCGCAACGCAATTTTTCGTTGCGAGACATGTTGAGAAGAGGGGATGTTACATGTGCAAATTCGTCCGCAACTTGTTTCGCTACGCCGTTGCGTTGCATGTTGCAGAAAAAAATGCCTCATGTAGCAGTGCCTTTAATTAAGGAAGCGCGCAACAACTCCGGTTGTCAGGCCACAAAAAACCCGGAAGTGATTTGTCGCAAGCTAATAAGATGGCAAAATTCTAATTTTAGGAGAGGGAAAAAGAGAGGAATAAGGGATGCAATTGTAATATTCCAGAAGTTTTCTGAGCTTGGTTGTGTTATTTACATACTATATAATGCGACGTAAACGACAAAAAGGAAACTACTTAGCACCGTTTCGGTTCCTTTCATAGAGCATTGAAGTCCATTCAGAAGACCTCCTTGAAATTGGAAGCGTTGAATTACAAGGTATAAAGGTGAAACGGGTAACAACTTTCGAGTTTTGACACGAGCAAAGTGATATTTTAGTTTGAAGCAAAAGCATATCCTGTCTTCTGGTTCTTTCAACGTCTCTTTTTGTTGGAAATTCAAAAGTGTTTTGCGCGGGAAATATCGAAAATGGCGCCGCACACTCAAACTCCTGGACCCCCTTCACTATGCTGCGGTCGCCCCCTAATGTTTTGATGGTCCTTGCAGAAAGTAGAGCAATACAGCATGGCGGACACATTTGAAGGAGAACGTTGACAGGATTTTCTCATGGTGGACGATGCGGGGACCGTTCATTGCTTTGAAATATTAGTGGCCCAGGATTATGGCGAGTACTAGGCGCCGTGTCAAACTATATACGCTAAACGACGACCGACAGTGGGATGACCGTGGTACGGGGCACGTGTCTTCGTCGTATGTTGAACGTTTACAGGGGATGTCGATCATGGTTCGATCCGAAGAAGACGGTTTGTGGAGATTTTCTTGGCCAGTGCTTTTGCTTGTTGATTTTATGATGGCTGATTTATCGAGAAAGCCCGAAAAACCTGTCGTAAATTGACCCGGTTGCTTCATTTACAGGTTCAATTTTACTGGAGTCGAAGATACAGCCGCACACTGCCTATCAGAAACAACAGGTTAGCTTACATTTCGACATTTTTTTTTCAGAGTTGTACCGGCTGCTTGTCAAAACAGTGTTCTAACAGCAGTTGTTATTTTTTCATAATAGGAGACTCTAATTGTGTGGTCAGAGGGCGACAACTATGATCTAGCACTCAGCTTTCAGGAAAAAGCTGGTTGTGATGAGATATGGGAGAAAATTTGTCAGGTAAGAGAGCTTACTACTCGATTTCTCGTATAAGACGACGTTTGTAAAAAAAACTTTTAGAGTCAATTTTTCAGCTGTGCTGCCTTGTTTAGCAGCAATCGAACGTTACATGCAAGTAAAACGCTTTTGTGAGACGTTTAACAAATGCATGTTATACCCAAAAGCTCTTACGAAATCATTAAAATGTCACTAGCGTCGTGGGTTATAGTTTCACTATCGAACTCTGCTACTACGGTAGTAACTCGTTTTTGTGGACATCTATTTGACAGATTCAAGGCAAAGACCCATCTGTTACGATCACACAAGACATCCCCGAAGACGACGACTCGGAGGAAAGATTTGAAGAAGTCATGGATTCAACGGGGCCAATCGAATTACCCGCTTGCGAACTTAGTAAACTGGACGAAATCGCCGAGTTATTTAACAGTGTTTTACCTTCACCGATTCGTCGGGAAAAGCTAGCACTGGCCATCGAACAGGACAATTACATTAGGAAAATGCTGGATTTGTTTCACATCTGCGAAGATTTAGAAAACATGGAGGGACTACACCACTTGTATGATATTTTTAAGTCATTGTTTTTCATGAACAAGCCGTCGCTGCTCGAGATTATGCTAGCGGACGATTTAGTCTTCGACGTAGTGGGCTGCTTAGAATACGACCCTAGCAAACCAGCTCCACAACGGCATAGATTGTTTTTGAAGGAGAGCGCGAACTTCAAAGAGATCGTTCCCATAACGAACTCGGATATTATAAACAAGATTCATCAAACTTATCGTGTACAGTACATTTACGATGCAATCCTACCGCCTCCTTCGGTTTTTGACGACAATACTCTGTCTTCAGTGAATTCGTTCATTCTTTTCAATAGGATAGAAATTGCCACACACCTGCAGGTAAGAAAACTTAACTTAATCTACGTTCTAAGAAGCCGTAAAATTTGTTGTTGTTAGGGAGAAAATTTCGTGACGTAGTTTATCACGATTCTATTTGAAATCTGAGCCCCAATTGATCATTTGTGAAAAAGAAAGAAAAATGTCTGCCGGGAGATTTCTGACACCGAGAATTTTTTTTTTGCTTGCTGAATTCAGAAGTAGAATTAGTGGTTCTTCTGGACATAGATCACCAGGGGCATATATCCTTTCAAAGTTCCAAGACAAATTTACACTTAACTAAATATTTTGTGGGATTTCACAGTCAAACCCTCAAACTAATCTGCATTAGCAGAGAATTGTTAGAGGTTTTCAACTAATTTGAAAATTTCTAATAGCATACGAAATTGTAACCTTCAAATTTTGTTTTGCTGTGATCAGTTGGGGGTTTGGCTTAATATTTTTGTTGTTTGATGTGCTGTTGCTTTATTTTTCTCACATGTTTCGGGATGTCTAGCATATTAAGTTATTGACTTGTTTCAGAGAAGATAAAACAACTCCTGCCCAGGTGCTCTAGAGAGAGTTACTGACAATTCCTTTTGTATTAAAGTAAACCATTGTTTGTCTT
The DNA here is from genome assembly GCA_964017195.1 of Siderastrea radians. Classification (NCBI taxonomy): domain Eukaryota; kingdom Metazoa; phylum Cnidaria; class Anthozoa; order Scleractinia; family Rhizangiidae; genus Siderastrea; species Siderastrea radians. The sequence continues at coordinate 39,280,132 of OZ024892.1, forward strand.
CAATACTGCATGATTCTAATTAACATGTGGTCTTTATAACACAGTATTTATCACAGTAAATATACAACTTGACTAGTTAAATGAGTTAGTCACCTTTAGAAAGAACTTTGGATCAGTTTGAATCAACAAGATTTTGAATTGTAAGTCATTTACTCCTCCTTTTGTTGTTTTTAGAAGCATACTTAAAATGTCAGTTCATGAGCTAAGTTTTTTGGGCAATCTTTTTTCTTTAAGTAACATTTTTTAGGCCTCTGTGGGAAGGACACAGGTAAATACATAAAAAAAGTTGTTCATATGAACGATTTTTGTTACTGTTGCAACTGTGTTTGTTGTTGTTGTTATTGCTGCTGTTTTTTATTTTGGAAACATCTGCTACAAAAATTGGTGTTTACACAGCCTAATACTGATACTTAGTTGAGTTTTGAAAGATCTCTTGAAGTACTTATTTAACCCTGAAATTTTAGCTAAGATGCAAAAGCTTGCACCGAGTGTTGCCCAGATCAAATGAATTTGTTTTGTGAGTGCAATCTTTCCTTATTTGCCTTGGAGGAAATGTTTCTGATTTTTTAAAATTTTTTGTCTCCAACATTATTTTTGTAAAGAAGAGAAAAGTCAGGTATTAGATGTTTATTTATATTTGTTATGTGATTTAAAAATAGTCAGTTTTGCTAGTAGATAAGATGTGGTGTTATTGAAAGTCGTTTTAAACATCCTGCTCTCTTTGTTATTTCTAGATCAGACAATGCATTGTGTGCTACAATTGTATTTTTTAATTTGCAAATTTTGCATATAAATATTCAAGTCATTTTTTGGATGATACATATTTTGCACAGTGATTTTTATTTTGTGAAATGATATGGCAATATGTCCAGATAATGTCACTCTCTATACAAGGTCTAATGTCCTAAAAAAAAGAAAAAGGTGGTGAAATACAAAGTTCACAAGAAATAAACATGGAGATAGAAAAGTCAGTTTCAAAATATGTCATTTCACTCCCTCATTAAGGTAGATTAAACTCAAAAGAAGGTAAATTGGAAATATATGAAAGCAGCAAGTTCAAAATACAGTGTAATGTTAGAATGGACAGGGCTTCTGATATTTCGCGCGGTCGCGGAGCCGCGAAATTCACAAAAACACGTGAAATTCGCTAGAAATCTCACCAAATACATGACGGGACAACATAATTGAAACTTATCTTGGCTATTGGGGCTGTTTACTCACCGTAATCTTGAAATTTGGTCACTGCCACGAGTAAACAATGTCCCAAAACTACTGGGTGTTCTTGGATTAATGTTGCGAAACTGGCCACGATGTAAAGAGCTTTGCCATTGGCGCATTTCTCGAGTGGATTGTTGTTGAAAGAGCAAATGATGATCTCTGTTAAAAAGAAACCTTGTGGTCAAACAAATTCCTTCTTGGCAAGTACGATAGTCCAAACGAGTTGTACAACTGTATATTGTTTTTTAGAAGAACGAGAAACAAATGTACCGTATTTCTGTTTGCTGCATGCTGCGGCTTGCAAACTTTGCAAATTATCGGAAAAGTTTTTAACTAAGTCGAAAGACGCCCACACTGCCGTGTAAACAGCTGCAAGAGTTCTTTGCAGAGTTATCCAAAAGGAACTCTACGTGAAGATGATGGTCTTTTGTTCTGCTCTACATGTAACATTGTATTGGACTACACAAGGAAGTCATCAATTGATAACCGTCTCAAATCAGCAATGCACGTCCAAAGGTCAAGGAGTTCTGAAACCACGGGCAAGCAACAAACCCTGAAAACGTCCCTTGGTAGCAAAACTTATCACTTTCCAGCAAAATTTGCGTAGAAAATTTCCGCGAAATTCCCGTGAAATCGGCCGTTTTTTCCGTGAATTTGTCTCTGCAATTCCCGCATAATTGGACTTTTTTTCTGCGACCGATCATAAGCCCTGAATGGAAGTCATTGTGATAATGATAAAAGCATTACGTGATCCTCACCTAGTTACCCTTCAGTTGTTGTTGGTAAGAGATTACAAATTAGAAACTAATAGGGACGTTAACAAAAAGGTTGTTTCAACTACGATGAAATAAATCTTTCTTTGAAAAGGTCAAGTACATTTACAGGTATGGATTGATGTTGAATTTGAAATTCTAACATGAAAAAAAAAACCTGTATATTGTTTTTGGTTGTGTGTTACATGCTTTAACCCTTTCGCTGCACTTTTGTTTAAGCTTACTTGAAGTATGCAAACCTTGTTTGAATATTCTTCCATGTTATTTTTGACTGAAAACTTGACTTAGCTAGAAATCCGCTGTTCGGGTAGATTTTTGTATTAAAAATAGAATGGTGAAAGGGTCAAGTAGATTTTGCTTTATTTTCAATAAATGTTGTTTTTTTTTTTTTTGGTATGTAGAGTTTGTTCTAGAAATTGCCTTTTGAAGGCTCAGTGGCCCCCTTTGGGGGATTTTAAAGTCTATTTTGATGGTACATCTTAGTTGTATGCGACTTGCTTTCGATGAGCGTACAATGTAATTTCTTTTTGTCAAACCTACATCTTTACTTGTGATTGTCGTGTATAAGACGAAAAATTTTGTAGGATTATGAAACATGTTTTAGTACCTTATGACAGTCATAGCCCCAGGCAATGATTTAAGTGATGATTTGCTTATGATTTTTGCATGATATGAGCAGCTCGTGCTACAAAAGGGGTCTGGGAATTTGAACTTCTTGTACTCAACTTTAGTGGTAAATTGTACTTAAAAGATGTAACATTTAAGACTTTTTATATTAAGTGAAACTTAACTCATTACCGGCCGCGTGTTTTTTGATCGATTCGCTAAATTAGCAGTTGGTAATAAACAACCCCATGTGCAGTACGAAACGACAATTTATAGGCTCGAAAACACAACACTCACTTGATCTAGAATAGTTAGAATTTCTAACTTTCGAATAAAATACACCAGTTGTCAATTAAGAATTAGCCAAAAATACAATCTTGAAGTCAAAATTTTGAAAATTTACGCAAGAGATTCACATGTTGTCTCGCGCGTGAAATCAAACCACAACAGAGGATTTGTGTCTGTTTAGGTCAGATAACTATTTTTCGAAATTTCATGAACGAAGATTCGCAGAAGAGGAGACAGTAAGCTTTTCTAAATAACACATTTATTAATACACGCCTTTATTCGTTTCTGAAAACCAAACGCGTTCAATTCTTTCTTCGAGGGAAGCTACGCGCAAGCGATTTCGCTCGATGTGCAAGTTATTTTGAAGAGCATTTACTGATGCGAACTGTGCACGTTTTTCAAAACTTTTACGAAAACTTTAAGAAATACAAAGAATCCTTCAATTAAGAAGTTATTTCGGTAAAAATTTACAATCAAATGTGTAATTTACTCTACCGTAGACTCGTAGAAGTACTTGAGCATTTCCCAGAAAGTCTGCAGTTCGAAAAATCTCTTGCGATGGAAGATTGTCCTTCGCTTTGACAAAACAGCTGTTCGTCCTCGAAAGATGTTTTCTTCGCTCTAAAAGCTCTAAATTCCATCGCTTAACTTGTCGAGTGTTCCTTAGAGCTTCTTCTTTCGATTTTTAAGTTTCAAAAGGTAATCCTTCCTTCCGAGAGTGAGATATTGCCATCTTGAAAATTCATGCGTGAAGAGCACGGCAGCCATTTTGAGTGAAATGTGATCTTCTTGGAGAGTGACAAGAAGTCTTCCCTTCTAGGACCCCCTCAAGCCTTCAAATATATGCGCAGTTGGTGGATTCTGATTGGTTGAACATTCCCAAAGACAACTAGGACAAAAGGGAACCAAAAAAGCCTTTCTAGGGGAGGCTGGGGCCAAAAGCGAGCACGCGCAAAATCAAGGCCGGCTCAGGCCGGCACGGACGTTAATGAGTTAAAGAAAACCCAATTCAATTGCAACTGTCTAATTACAGCATGCATTATGGTACATACTGTCCAGTTACTTAGGCATGATGCATACACAGTCCAATAATTGCTCAAATCAAGGCTACTAATAGTCAATCAGCTTTCAATCTCAGACCCTGAGTTCTCAGGCTTCTTGGTCAGCGGTGGTTGCCAGGAGAGGCTGTGGGGTAATGGAATTTGTACTGCAGGAATCCTGTGGTAAACGGTTCGTAGTTTTGTTGAAGTGAACAGCGAAAGAACTGCCAATCAAAAATCAGTTTTTTTCCATTACCCCAGAGTCTCTCCCGGCAACCTCCCACTGACCAAGAAGCCTGAGGAATCGGGGTACAAAATTGATCAGATTTGAAAATTTTGTTGTAGTTATGATTAACTGTGGTACACCATCATGTTTGTCTGTTGCAGCTAACAGGTTTCAGATGTGTGTGGGTAGCACCCTTCACCTGCTCAGGCTGCTTATGTACAAATGTTGACAAATTTTCTAACACATTCACTCCTGAAAATTTAAAAATGAACAGCAACATAGAAAAGTGCCATTCAGTGGCTCTCGTTTGAATGGCCATGCCCCAGGGTTTGAAGCCTCAGATATTTCTTTGTTAAAATATGTTTTTGTTACCATTTTAGCCTTGACTGTACACAAATTACAATAGGTTTTGAACTGTGTTGGAGCAACTAATGAATAGAAATGTTTCTGATTAGTTATTCACCCGCAATGAGTGAATGTAGAACAAGATATGGTCAATTATTGTTGTGGTGCTTTCAAGAAAAATGCAATTATCTTTGTCATTGCCTTTGAAACATGCAAGGGATCTTAACCAGTCCCTTGACTAACTATTGGATTCACCTTGCACAGCATAATAAACAATACCATGGCAAATTAACACTCGGTAGCTTTTATCAAAATGGCCACTCTTTAGGAAATCTGATCCTAAGACTGACAACTCAAGTGTTGCACAGAGCAACAGATAAAACAAAACCGTTTATAAACGAACTTGTTCATAGAAGTTAATTCCAATTTTCTTTTGCACAGGAGGATGACAAATTTTTAGCTGACATGTTTCTGCAACTCACGGATGAAGATACCCTGGAGGAGAGAAGAAATCAACTGGTATTTGATGTTTCTCAATGTTTGAGTACAGGGTTGCTCGTTCTAATTTTTGGCAGTTTTTCATGATGGTTTGTCTTCTCATGGACTTTTGAATGGTCTTGGGAAGTTGCTTGGTATCTGACTCAAAAATCTGTTCCTGTTTACAGGTAACCTTTTTGAAAGAATTCGTTGGTTTCTCCTTACACTTGCAGCTTCACCAGAAAGATGAATTTTTTAAGGTTTGTAGAAATCAGTCTGTATAAAGTAACATAGGAATTTTGTGTTTCTTTGAATTTTAATTAGTATATGAAATGTTCAAATTAAGGTGATGGTCAGTGATGGTGCACTTCTGTTTTAAATTCCTTTCAGGCACTTACACACCATGGTTTCCTTCCTGCCCTTGAAATGCTGATTGTAAGTACAAATTAGCTGATTTTTAACTTAATAAAAAGGCCATGAGGGTTAACGTTCATGGTCCCTGGCAAGGCTGTGCTCCAGCAGAACCTGGTGGTCTCAGGCAACTACCTTGTTTTCGTGTGACTAGAAAAACATATTTTTTGCATAAGGGTACGTTAAGGGCTGAGTACCCCAGATTTCATGGCTGGAAGTATTTGGGCTCCCTATGATTCTTCTAACAGCACAGCATTGCCTTGAGTGCCCTTGTGCAGGTCTAGGTGAGGTTTCCCATTCAGAGAAGCCTAGGTAGCATAGGTCAAATCGATTCAGCTTTTCCATTCAGCAGTGTTGAATTCTTCTTATTAATTGCAAGTGGCCATCCTGTGGAAAGGCGTTAACCCTTTAAGCCCCAGTAGTGACCAGCATCACACGACAACTTCACGCCGATTTAATTGTGTCCCCCAAATTTTGGGGTCGTTAAGTATTCATATATTCATGCTATTGTTCTTGCTTATTGTTGATTACTTGCCGAAGATGCATCTATTTCCAAAAAGCGCAAACGCTTTGATGTAGGTGAGATATTTTCGCTTTGTTTCACATTTGCTGCTTGATCAATTTTTTTAATCCCTATTGTTACTTGATGTGTATTACATTTCATCAAAATACGCTGCAGCTTGCCTGTTGAAATCCCCAGGGATGCTTACAAAGCGGCGGACACTGCGTTAAAATATTCATTTTCGGTCACGCACAGTATTACAAAGTAAACAAAACTAAAACACACTCACAGATAAAGTTTATTTGTAAATCCTTCATCTCCAGTAGCATTTATTTCTTTGCTACTCACTTGTCTTGAAATACTTTTGCTTTTAAGGCATTTCGAAATGTAAACTTACTCATTTTTGAAGTACCTGCAACAACAACCGATTTCTCTTCGATACAAATAAGGACACAAGCGGTGAATGCGTATAAAAAAAACAGCGTGATGTATTAGAATGTGGTTTTAGCGCTGTACTCTTTCCCTTGATTTGTCTCTGTTTATGTTTTCGTTTGACTTTGCTTTGTTTGCAATATTTAAATATTTGTTTTTTAAATCGCTTTATGAAAACAGGCGGGTATGATTAGAAATGGATCACAAGCGCGAAATGAATGTGCAAATTCACCTCGGTGTCGGTGAATAAAAATCTCTGTGCGAATTGAGTAAAATTCATAATAGGACCTTTTTGTTCAATGGGAGACAAAAGTTTTGATTTATGGAACAATTTAGATCATTCTAACAAGTTATGAGTGAGCTTATTTCTTAAGTAATCTTATAACATGCGAAGCCTTCTTATTCATGGCGGTGCAAATTACGGCTGTTCAAAACCGAAACTACCGCTCGATCAGTCATTTTAATTATACAGTTGCTTTTCCGGCTCCCCGAATGCTTTCCTTTCAAAGATTTGAACCAGAATTTCAAGTTTTAAGTGAAAAAAGTTTAATTGTTCAAGTGGCTAGTGCAGTCCTTTTACCTGTAATTACAACACGTGCCAGAAAAGATGGCTACTCTCTGTCAGAACAGCGGTTCGAAACCGTTGCTCAGAGAAAAAAAAAACGAATCTAGGCCTACAGTGATCAAAATTTCTTGTTCAAGATCTCTTTTTGAAGCTTTCAAAATGCTCCATTTTGGTAAATATATGTAAAAGTTGAAAGCATTTTGCGAAAGACATAAATCCGCAAAACTCCACGATAATAAGTGCAATAATTCTCTGCAGTTTCGTTGACACATTTAGAACAAAAGGGTACGCTTGCATCTTCGCGGCTCAGCGCAGCTTAATTGAGCTATTGTTCCATCCCTTTGAATTCACTTCTGGGTCTTTCTCTTAAAAATCTCACCTTTTTTTAACCGAGTCAAACCGAAAATGTCCGATCACTCTCAAAGTGAATGTCCGAAGGAACAAACTGAGCCTTCAGGGCACAAAATCCAGCGGTAACGCCCATTTATAAATGAGACTTAAATCAGCGTGAAGTTGTAATGCAAATTTCGCCTCATCATATCAGTGCATTATAACACAGAAAGGTAATGAGAATTGGGAAAGTGATCACCAAAGATGACTAGTCTTAACGTCTTAACAAGTTCTCCCAATTAGTACTCAGTGAAATGTATGGAGACCAGTAAGGAGAATTTGAATAATGATGCCGGGGCTTAAAGGGTTAAATAGTGCTGAATAAAACCTGTTTGCCATCAAACTTCTTATTCATCACCAAATGTGAACAACAATGTTTAATTCATTTTGTCCATCCCTGCAACCTCCTGCACGTGAACTCGTGCAAGTGCAGGAAAACTTGATTTACCCGTTTCAACATCATATGGCAGGGTGCTCATACTTGATTTGTGATCTCTGAAGTTACATGTACCACAGAAGTTCCAGACAGTGCCACTAACCAGTGGTGCTAGAGGTCATGAATGTTTAGGTTTGGATCTTATAACTGACGTGCTGGAGTAACATTTTGTCTTGTTGCTGTTGTAGGTTAGTGACAATGAAGAGAACAGGTTTGCGGCAGTGGAAATGTTCTCACATGTAGTTGACATCAGTCCATACCTCGTCAGGGATTTTATCATGAAGGAGGCTCAAACTCAAGAAGAGGCAAGTGTTTAGTAGGAATAGTAGAATAGTAGAAATTAAAATTCAGGGAATTTTCTGGCGAATATTTTCAAGTTTTCAGTTCAAATACCCTGGGGGTATTTGTCCTGTCCCATAGTCCTGATGGTAATTTATCATGAATGCAGCAAAATGCAAGGAAAACTTAAAAAGACCCCTCATTTAAGTGACCACCTTGTTAAATCAGCAACTTTTCTTTTTGCTTTGAAAAAACTTTACACAGTCCTAATGATTTTTTTCTTTAACCCTTTAAGCCCCAATATCAGCATGCATTTTCTCCTCACTGTTCTCCATGCATGTCTTATGGGGAGAATTTACATAAATGTCAAGGCTTTTTACATGTATCTGTGGTGATCATTTCCTTTGTTCTCAGGACTGTATGTTTGATCATGCAGTGCCACTTTAAGGAAAAATTAGATGCTTGTCACTCTTGGGGTGTAAAGGGTTAATCTGACCACCCAGCCAGTGAGACCAAATTTTTGTTGCCTTTCAGTAGTTGTATTAATGAAGTTCCACTCTTAAGTTAATGCCTAAGCTTTGTGCACTTCAGTATCTAGTATAAGATGCGATAAGAACAACTTAGATGCAATATTATCTCATCTATTTCATGAGGGCTCTAACTGTTAGGAGTAAATTGTTAAGATTTCAACAGATAGTTTTTTGAGACTACAGTATATTCATATGTTAGTTTTCTTTCTGCAGGACATGCTTATCAACCATATGATAGACTACATGATATGTGATGGAGATACAGGTAAGTGAATAAAAAAGTTGGAGTAAGTTTTTTTCAATACAAGGGTAGAGGCTGCTGGCTTTTCAGTGAGGTGAAAAGAATGAAGTGCTACTTAACCACTTGACCGTCATGCCTTCAAATGCAATGCATTAACAATTGTCTGGTTGGGAGATGACAAAAGTGTCTGTCTTCTACCGAATGCAATTTTGAGAATTTTATGATCATTATTTTGTATTACTATTGTTTCAATTGTTTTTTGCTGCACTGTAGGAAATGCATATCAACTCTCTCAGCTGATTCGAACATTACTTGATCCAGAAAACATGGCGCTAGGAGCGAATGTAAGTGCTTTGTGTTTGTCACTTAACTGGTCTCTACTTTCAAGAATTTGTAACCCACAACAGTAGTATCTCACATCTGGTTGCATGAGGCTACTTGGAGTAACGATACTCCCCCAGCTCTGAATGTGTTGCTTAAGTCCACAACTGAGTTACCCTTAGCAAGCATTTTATGAGGTTTCCTAACAGTTCAACAGCACCCATAATTAATACACCTGGAGACACTGTTGAACAAGGTTTCTCATCAAAAAGAAAAAAAGAATAAAGGGAAAACATAATGAAAGGAGAAGGCAGGACTGGAGGGGGGGGGGGGGTTACAGAGTCTTATTTCTGTGATTTGATGTTAGTTGGTAGATTATTTTTGTGGTTCTAAACATCATCAACATTACTGAACAGTAGCAAAAAAGACTGTACAGAGTACAGAATTGTCTGATTGTCAACAAAAATGATCTCTTCTTTAGTGGATCTTTGTCAAAACCCTATACAAAGCATGTCCTTTTTCCAACAGAAAATGGAAAAGTCAGAATTCTTGAGTTTTTTCTACAAACACTCCATGCATGTCATGACTGCGCCTCTCTTTGCTACAACCTGTGACGACAGACCAAGCAAAGGTAATCCAGGAACTATGATCACTTTCTTAGTGCAGTGCTTGAATTACCTGTTTTTCTTGCTCAGCAGGGCGTGTATTGTTCCGACCAATTTTACTGGGGGAAGGGGAACCGGGGGGGGGGGGCATTAAACTTCCCGCTTTCCGTGCCCTCTAATCCTGGCTCCCACCCTCTATATTTCTTGGCTGCTGCCTCTTTGGGCTTTTTCAGTTGAGGAAGATTGCACAATGTTTGATACTTCCTTCTTCTCCTGCCTCCCATACACCACCTACCGCCTGTTCTCCAGGGATCCTGCCCCCCCTGTCCCCCTCCACATTTTACACTGCCGTTAGCCATACCACTGCCACTTGCACACAGGGTTCGTATGGGTCATGGAAAACCTGGAAAGTCATGGAATTTTATAATTCCATTTTCCAGGCGTGGAAAGTCGTGGAAATTAATGGTTTGTCATGGAAAGTGATGGAAAATGAAGTTCAATGTACAAAATACATTCAGTAGTTGATGTTGTTTTTTTGCTTTTGTGTGAGTGAAAAAGCAAGAAGAAAAAATGCGTCACAAAATGGATCTAGTTCACAGTTTTTGAAAAAAAAGGCAAATTTAGGTCGTGGAAAATGTTAGAAGGTCATGGAAAAGGTCCTGGAATTTCAAAATCTTAAAAGGATAAGAACCCTCTGTGCACCTAGTTTTTTATGGCTTTCATATTTTCAACTGACCAATCAAATTCAAGAACTCTAGGGGAGGAGTCACAAATTGGAAACTTGACAACTCTGCCTCTGGTAATTCGCTCTTTTCAATTGGCCGGTTGACATGAAAGCTGGGGGGAAAAAGCCATTTCACATGCACAAATTGAAACTTTCTGACCCTTTTACTCCCAAGAGTGCCTAAAATCAAAATTCAACACAAATTTCAAATTTCATTTTGTAAAATACTTAAATATAAATAGTATCTTGTGAAATGTACTACTGAAGAGGTTTCATTTGAATGATCACACCATAGGATTTCATCCACAGACTCAAAACATAGAACCACCTTTAATGTCGCCACGACTGACTCTGGGAGCGAAAGGGTTAATCTATGAAGGCAGTAGGATGAAGATACATGAAGGACAGTATGGAGTACATAATACAATGCTACGAATAAAGTTAAGACGGAATCCATCAGGAAATTGAGTAATCAGTGGACAAAAACCTTGTACCAGAATAATTTAAAGTATATTGCATTCTTTTTTACACTTTTTAAGAGCTTTAGACGTAATAAGTTATCTGTAATAACCCCAAAGACAATTTCTTATGGGAGCCCGAGAAAATAAATTTCAAATTTCACAGGAATTGTGTAAACACAGGTAAAATAGGTAAATTTTTGTGTAAGATTTCATTCTGTGAAATTTGAAATTTAGTTTCTCGGGCTCCCATAAGAAATTGTCTTTGGGGTTATTACAGATAACAAATTACATCCATAGCTCTCAAAAAATGTAAAAAAGAATGCGATATGCTTTAAATTATTCTGGTACAAGGTTTTTGTCCACTGAAAATTAAAATTACTCAATTTCCTAATGGATTCCATCTTAAAAGCTTTGAAGATGAAAAAGAAAACTGAAAACAAGAAAACAAGAAAAATGGACATGTTCTTAGTGCATTCTCCTTTATAATGGACACACTTGGGGTCTCCTTTTGGTGTCTGTAATTAGGAAATTTGACAGAATGTAAGTTTCAAACAATAACATACTGTTCTGATTTTATTTTGTAGATGACTATGTCAACAGTGTGACTCTTGGACACATTCTTGAACTATTGACGTTCTGCATTGAGCACCACACATACCACATCAAAAACTATGTCATTAGTAAAGATCTCCTTAGAAGAGTGCTGGTACTAATGAAGTCACGACACAAGTTCTTAGTTTTAAGTAAGTTCAGACTGTAAACTTAAGCTAGTTTCAAGTATTGTTCTTACTTTCAGTTGGTTTTGTGACTTTGAAAAAAGTTTTTTCAAAGTGTTTGTAATATTATTTTTATTCACCAGTATTTTCAAGAATCAAAACAATGCCTTGTTAGTCAAGCCACTTTAAATAATCTTGATGAGGAAGAGAGTATTTTTCAATTAGCCTTTGGATTACGGAAAACTGAGTGTCACCAAAGAGAGTGTTGATTGACTTCTAGAAAGTTCTTGGACAACAAACAAAATGCAAGGGTTTGTTTCAGTTGCTAAGTCAACCTTAAGCCTCGAATGTTTGTCTTCATTTGCTAAATCTGTCAAATTATTACCTTTCTAGTTTGTTTGTTGTTTTTATTGTGTTCAGGCATAATCAGTTTAAGGTCTAAGATTTTTTTCTTTTTTTCTTTTGGGAAGTCTCAGTGGTGGTGTTTTATTTTCTTTTGATTTATAATCTCTCATGGAGTATAAATTCATAAATGGCCATTGAGTTTGTATGTGTTTTTTTTTAATGGGGGAAGGGGGTTTGCCTTCTACAAGAAGTAATCAATGTTGTGTTATCTTTTTCTTTTAGATTCACTTCGATTCCTTAGAAGAATAATTGGGCTGAAGGATGAGTTCTACAATCGTTACATCGTCAAGGGCCAATTGTTTGATCCTGTTATTTCTGCATTTAAAGAGAATGGACAGAGATACAATTTGCTTAACTCTGCCATTGTAGAACTGTTTGAATTTATCAGGGTGGTGAGTGTAGTTTTATTATTTTATAAATAAATTATCTCATATGTTGTTTTTAGCAGCAAATTAATGTGACTTGTTAACAAGATCTTCAAGACAAAATTAGTCAGACAATGTTTGTTGACTGACTGGTATTTCTACATGTATATGTCCGTAAATTACGCCTTCTCAGTGTTTAAACCATTGTTTTTTGTTAATTCTCATGAATCCTTATATTTCTACAGGAGGATATAAAGAGTCTCTGTTCACATGTGTGTGCCAAGTACACGCCATTTTTTAAAGAGGTCACGTATGTAAGTACATTTAAAGGACTTCTGCAGAGAGATGAGCAGGAAAAAGATAGAAAACAGCAGAACAACAGAATTCTTGAAAGGTATTTTGGTAGATCACTGACTTCTCCTTACAACGGTATTACTGAAAAACCACCAGTTAAAATTGTGGCCCTAAATAAACATAACATTTTAAACAGGACATAAGCAAGATCATAAGGAGGCTAAAAATTCCTACTACTTTTTTCACTTACGTTTTTTTGGGGAGTTATTCTAGAAAGGGAGTTAGGTTTTCCCTTGTTACTCCTCCTGCCATGTATGTCTTTTTCAAAATTTGTTAGTGTTTTATACAATGACACAGGGCTGGTCATATAAATGAGGTGTATCTTACACCACGGTTTAAGACAATGACTGGACCTTCAAATCCTTTTATAAACGGGTGAATTTAAGTAGATAATGGTTTTTGTAGTCTGTTCCACGTGCTGTCTTGTCAGTTTCAACATTAAACAACGTTTAAACATTGGATTTGGCGAGATGTAAATTGGTTTAGACTGGGGTGTTGTTGAACTCCGTCGAAACTTCATTTAAATAACCGGTCCAAAGTGTGTTAAATCTTAAACTAAACTGGCAGGAGGCAGACCAGTTGGCTTTTGTGAAACATAGCCAAGGAGTTGAACTCAGGTTTACTCTGAAACAACTTCACCTAGACATGAACCCAGTCCATCCACTTTTAACCTCTGGCTAAGCATTACAGTTACAATACATTGTAAACCATGACAATTTGGGGATAATAATATTTCTGAGAACAGTTGAAAGTGCGTTATGTCTTAGCTGTGAATTGCCATTTGGTTTTTATAAGCTGTGATTTTCCATAAAAAGATTATCGAGTTCTTTATATCATTATTACTATTAATAATAATTCATTTGTTATTCCTTGTGACATATTTTATGTGGTTGTTTACTACTGTGCTGAGATGTTTTTTTTCATGCTTTACTTGTAGCAGAGGTGGCTTAAACCATGGAATCATTCATGTGAACAGTCGGTTCAGACGAGACGTTCGAACCATGGAGGAGGAAGAGGAAAACTGGTTTGACCAGGAGGATGAAAATGGCGAAGATACTGCCATGGTAGAGCAAAATGATCTTCTCAATGATGATTCTGTGTTCAAAAATAGAAAAAGCTTTGTTAATGAGAAATCACCCCCTTCAATCGTCAATAACAAACGGGTGAGTATTTCAGCTTTTGTGTCAAGCAGTGCAGTTGCAAAAAAACTGTTTTCAACTTTTTGTGAGCATAGGACTACACAGAAAGAAATCTGAGTCTATGAAGAGAGTCATTCCCATGCCATTCCAGCATACTCGTTCAATTCTTAACCTTTGAGCTGCAGGGAGACTTATGTCAAGCTAGGTCATTGTACTAAGGTCGTATCTGACATAAATAATATCGAAAAATCTTTGGAGATGGAAGATTGTCCTTCGTTTGACAAAGCGGCAGTTTGTCCTCGAAAGATGTTTTCTTCGCTCTAAAAGCTCTAAATTTCATCACTTAACTTGTCGAGTGTTCCTTAGAGCTTCTTCTTTTGATTTTTAAGTTTCAAAAGGTAATCCTTCCTTCCAAGAGTGAGATATTGCCATCTTGAAAATTCACGCGTGAAGAGCACGGCAGCCATTTTGAATGAAATGTGATCTCACAGAGTGACAAGAAGTCTTCCCTTCTAGGACCCCCCTCAAGCCTTCAAAGGTGGATTCTGATTGGTTGAACATTCCCAAAGACAACTAGGACAAAAGGGGACCAAAAAAGCCTTTGCAGGGGAGGCTAGGGCCAAAAGCGAACGCGCAAAATCAAGGCTGGTGCAGGCCGGCACAGACGTTAATGGGTTAAAATCATAAGTGGGTAAATTACTATTTTCCGGGTGACTGTAGCCCAGAGAAGGACTGTTTGTGATGACATTGACTGCCATTTTGACAACCTGAGCAGAAGTCATCATCAGTCTGAAGTGAATTGTGAATCGTCAGTAGATGTTATAAGTCTCTGGTCATTGTCCTGATTGGTCGACAAACTTGCAATGTTACTGGTCATCTGTCAGTTAAGCCGTGATGTTATTGGCTGCGAAGACTGCAAAATGTGATTGGTGCATTTGATCCATCTACTGATGATTAACAATTTACTTGACGCTGATGATGCATTCTGCTCAGGTTGTCGAAACGTCAGTCAATGTCACCACAAACAGTCCCTCTCAGGACTACGCTCACTTAGACGATCATAATTTACTGACTTATGGTGTGACTCCTGGGTTCAAACCATCTACAGTGTATGGTAAAATAACAGAGTATCCAGTGTGCAGAAGGCCATCAGGGTTTGCAAACTTGGCTTGTCTAAGCTGGTTTCCAACTTTTCTTGTCATAATATGAAATCTGTTCTTGGCAATTGATGTGTGATCTCTTGATTGTGTGATTCATGATATGTTCAGTTAATTCAGGTTGATAGACTAGCACTGTTGGGTCATGAAAGGTTTGCTTGGGTCCTCGCCTCTCAGGCAAGGAAGCAGAAAAATTTAAATATTATTCATATGTAAAAAACATCTTGTCCTGGAAGACCAGAAGGAACTTTTGTTGAGCCCTGGTCTTGTTTAGACTCCTGTTGATGATTCAGAGTTCTTCTTTAGCCTTAATATTAACCAACCTTAAACCATACAACCATTTCTTCCACAGCCTTTGATAGGCCTGGTTGATTACCCTGATGATGAAGAGGAAGATGAGGATGATGACACAGCGAACAGCCCGGCAAAAAGAGCTCGTCTCAATGCCTCCTAGCATTTGCTAACAGTGCTCTTGGGCGGCAGATTCCTGTCAGCTTCCTGGGCAACTTAAAGTACCACGCCATCACCTAAGGTGACATCTTGATATACCAGGAGCGTGACAGTCGATCCAAAGTAACCTCAGAAGGAGGGCTTCCGTGTCTGGTGGGCAGTTTGATCCTCGTGCATTCCCCGCCGTATTTGGATTGGCAAGGAAAAAACCTTTTGTTTTCTGCTTGTTGTGTGTTTCACTTTGTATGCAATGCATGTCATCCTCTGCAGGGCTCGACATTAACAGTGGTCTGCTGGCCATTGGCCTGTAGAGATAACACTTTGGCCACCAGAAATTTGGAACAACTGGCCATTTTGTCCTGGAGAAATTTTTTTTTAAAACATTTACTTGATTAATTTCGAATTATTTGCTTACATATTAAGTGAACTTCAAAATATTAATTTCTTAGGCTTTTAAAACGAAAAACATTTTGCAAGTTATGGTGCTACATATTAAACACAAGCATGAATCGTATCTCCACCATGTTGACTGGGTTGGTCCTGAAGTCATGTTGGTCAGTCTCTTTCATAACTGTTTAGAAGTTATACTTATTACAAACTAGTTAACAGAATCGTTTGTCATTAAGATTGAGTTGCTCTTACATGTGGCCAGTAAAACTTACAGTTTGGCCAGTTAAAATCTGATTGAGGTGGCCAATGGGCCAGTTCTCCACAAAGTTAATTTCGAGCCCTGCTCTGTGTGAATGATTCTGATGAGGCAATGTTCAAGCCGATTGCATATTAATTTTTTAATCTACTGTGTGAGATCTCATTTTCTAATTGATTGTGTTTTATTTCCACTGATGAATTCACAAAATCTTTTTAAAATTTGTTTTCCATTTTTTTATTTGTATGGATTTCACCTGTCCTTAGTGGGATCGATTTAAACTGTGAATACTCTCTTTTTCGCTGTGTTTTTTTTGGGGGGGAGTTCGGGGGGGACCTGGGGGGGTTAGAGTAGGAGGATAATGTACAATAGAAGTCATAAGAAAAACGTTCAGAATTTTATGGAGCTGGCCTCATTTGACATGTAAAAAGAAGTTCACCTACCAATCCAAATACTGTGGCAGCTTGTAAGCTCTTCAAAGACAAGATGCACTCGCTCAAGACTGTAATAATGATTGTTATATTTTACAGTCATTCCATGACAAATTCTATGACTCCTTTCAAGGCAAGGGATTTTAAGGTTTAAGACATCTAATTTTCATTAACAGAAGCTTACCTTCAAGTTGTTGTACAACATTTCCTGGTGAGGACTGTAAGGTTGCATTCTGTCAGCCTCCTTTATCCTTTTATTGGAACTCAGAAATGTAGCCTGGATAGTCCAGGGAATAAATTCTTATAACAAATCAGTGTATCGGTATCATGATGACAAAAGAAAAGCAAAAAGACTCGTCACTTACAGTTTCCTCAAATACACCAAACGCATCTCCTCAGCTCCTTTAGTCAGTTTTCACTGCACATCACAAAGTAAATGGCTTAAAAGAACTGCACTATATCAACTCGATTTGTTTGGGATGGTTACTCTTTACTCCATTCAGAGTTGGAGGCCATGGCAGAAAATCTACATAATCGAGGTTGAACTGTTCTGGACACTTGACTTCTGGTTTTCAGAAACCCCACTCAGAGAGCATCTTGTCATTGAATTGCTTCAAAGTTGCAATGGGGTATCAAGCTGTACCAAGTGGACCTCAATCATAGAGAGATTGTACGTTTTTAGAACTAAATTATTTCGCATGAACTTAAAGTGCAACACCTTTTCGTGAGGCACATTGGTTAACCCATCATCAAGTGTTTTTAAGCCGTAGTTGAATTGTGCATTTTTATTTCAGTTTGTGTACAGATATTTTTTGTAAAGATTCCTGAAATCCTCAAAGATAACTTTCACCATAGTTAAAATAATAATAATAATTATTATTATTATTATGAAACACTCCTAATGGTGTATTGTGTGATGTCTGTCATGCAACACCATTACTGGATATCTCATGACAGCTGTCACACAACACTTCAATTGGAGGTACTGCATGACATAACTATCTTGCAACGCTTGCCAAAAGGGTGTTGCAGGAGGTTTTCTGTAACGGGTCTGAGGAAGGTTACAATACCACCGAATGAATTTTCTTGATTTTTTTCTTCTAAGGCTAGTCCCGAGCACATAGTTTTAATTTCTTTTTACAGAAGCAACCTCAGAGTCATACGTTTTAATTAATGATTTATATTGGATTGCGTTAGTATTGTTTTGCTTACATTGTTTTGAACTATTTAACCCTTCAAGCCCCAGTGTTGACAACCATCTAATTTCTCCTTATGAAATCACTGTGATAACACATACAGATCAAGAGGATAAGGAAAAAGATCACCAAAGACAAACGGTCTTGATGCATAAGCAAATTCTCCGAACTAGCACCATAAGAAATATATGGAGAACAGTTAGGAGAGCATGCATGTTGATACTGGGGCTTGAGGGGTAAAATCAAACCTTGAGGGAGGGTAGTAGTTACAAGCGGTGGAAAATGGTTAAGTTAAATTGAAATCTGTCCAGGCCACTGAAGAAACAGGCTAAAGATTGCGTTCTCGAGAGATTAGTTAAGCTAGAAATGCGCAGTACATGGCTCCTATGACTTCCAGCTATTTGATAGACGGCAAGGTGGAGAAGAGAAAATAATAAAATTATTAAAGATCCTTCATCAATTTGTGTTAGGAATGCAGTGAAGTTCATCCGCTTTTTCATTGGCATAAGTCTCGTTCTTTCATCTACAATGAATCCCTAATTTATAAAATATTATTGTGAGTAATATAGACTCTTGTCGTGTTCGCCCTTTCGGCATAGCCATCCAAAATATTAATCCAGGAAATAAAATTCAGTACCACCAGCAAAGAATGTATTTACGTTTTATTTTGTTATGCGATTTTTTTCTTTTCACGTTATTGTGAAAGTACCTCATTCTCTGTTTTTTTCTCCTGTTATTCTCTACTACGCACGCGCACAGGTTGTTTTTGCCGAGTCACGCAGTTAGAGGTTTAGATTGCTTGATGAGTTGAACTTTCCAAAAATTACTTTTGGGAAAAACGGGATTTGCTGAGCGAAGTAACTTACCGTAATTTAATGTATAACTTCTTAACCTTGAGGGTATTTGCCGAGTTTTATCGAAGTATTCCGTAATTCTTACTTAAAGTTAACAACAAAAGATATTTTTAACGGCTCGTGAAAACAAGTTTTCTGAAATGAATGTCGTAAGCGATAGTGCCCAGAAGATGCCTCTATTTGTCAGACTAGTGTATTTAATATCCAGCAGAGTATTTCATTAAAGTGGACATTAAAGAGTTATCCATACGCTGGCCTTGTTGATATTTCCAGTACTGATCATCACGAAATCATTGCCAAATGAATTAGAGAGGTCATGAGAATTAAGGACTTGATCACTCTAGATCACTCTTATTAGATCTCTCGTTAGGGAACCGGTACTGATCATCACCAAATTTCTCCTGGTCTCATTGCTCAATGAATTTAGTTCTCATAACTTGATCACTTAAGATGAACTTGACTAGATGACTAAAGACTTAATCAATCTAGACGAATTCTCTTGATGTTTTGATTTAGACTGCGAGCAGTCTCTTTCTTCTTCTAATGATGGCAAGGAGATTGAGCTGCGAGTGGCGTTAAGTTATTCATTTTCACTCGCGCGTAGGATCTGACGGGAACAGGACGACTGCTCGCAGTCTATAAGAAATTGTATGGGGACAAGAAAAGAGAATTTGCATTTAAAGGGCAAGGCTTGGTACCTACTCGCTGCATCACGATTATAATCATAAGCGCAAACATAGTGCGTTATGTCGCTTATATCTTAGTGGGAAAGCCTGAAAACATAATCGTAATGGGGTCTTATGATCGACAAAATCATATAAAAATTTGCTTACGGTTATAATTCTCTGTGATTGTTACAATGTCGCTATCAATCGTAGCGTGTTCTGGCTCGTTCCAGTATTTTCCGGTCGAAGTCATATCGAGATGGGGTCCTTCGAAGAGCTCTAATAATAGGATTTTAGATATCTGTTGCCACTAGATCATAAGAAGTTTATGTTTATGATTATGATTATAGTTATGACTCTCTCGGATCTCTGCAACCGTGTATCGTCTTATTGGCCAATTTTTCTCTAGACTGCAAACAAGAAAATGCGCTTGTGGTAGCCACCTGTGACGCCCGAGTCGTCAAGATACTACTTGCCTAGGTTCCCCCTTATCGGACTTGGTCCAATCTCCCAACCTTCCCCGAATCGTCGTGTGTGAGATGTCAGCCCATTGCAGGAACCCCTTCTTGTGGGGACACCGTCCGCTTGCTTGGGTATTTGCCATCCTGTGAAATAATTAAGGCCTTCAATGAAGTTTCATTCCGTTTCATCCTTATCCCCTATACACTATACATTCAACTCTGATAGTCTTGAGTAGTTGTCTTCTCTCTCATTTGGGGAATGCGGCCTATTCCATCATCCCTCTCTGTAGAACATTGTACGTATCAATCATCACCAAGTAATCTTTTAAACTTCTTGATACGTCTGTCTAAACAGACTAATCGGATCGAGGCGCACACCTTCACGATATCGTTCATTGGGTATTCAAAACTTTTGTTGCACTTGAAGTTGGCTTCCGTACGGTCAGCCGCAAATTCGTACACTTCAAACACCCTTTGAACGAAAGACTGTTATCGCCACCTCGGATCGACACAGTACACCGACTTTTCGCGATTTTGGCCGCCTTGCGACTAGATTTGTGCTTGATGGCAAAGTGTGAGCCGTCCGTACTGGGATTACTTGATTTCGCGTAGCGCACGGCGTAGCGCTATATCTAAGAGCTGGCACATCTAACTTAGCACTTCAACTCTTGCCAAGTCACACACTGTAGGTCTTACGCGTGCCATTGCTCACTGCCTGCGTACGCACGGCAGACATTTTTAAAGGAAACTTGGGTTATCCATATCTCTTTTCTTAGCGAGGCTCCAAGTTAATTTTGCTCTTGTGGTTAAGAGGTTCTTAAACGAAACATCGATGTTAACTGGCCATTTCGCACTAAATTTTTTAATGGCAATCAAGTTGGCAGCTTCACTAGTACAAGTTTTAAGAAGCAATGTTATAAATCTCATAAGTTCTGTTAGAGGTACCAAACCCAGTTTCAATTTAAATTACGATCATCGACATCATCCGGTCCACTACCATATAGCATCTCCATCCTCGTACCCCCTCCCCCAACCCCCCCTCCACACCTCCAAGTTGTTGCAAGTACTAGTTACTCTTGTTTCAGCTTCCGTTGATAACATGAGGATGAGGAGCTACTTCTTTTCACGTGCAAGTTGGCGGTCTTTCGTCCGAGTACTACCTATAAGCCAACTTTTATGATTAGACAAATTTGCTACCTTAGACAAGTTATCTGCCCTAGACGGATAATCTGTTCCTCTCAGGACTCATATATTCGGTCATCAGGATCCAGTTCCCCTCAGATCCCTTTGGCAATTCCGTACAGGAATGCACACCAAATTGTTCGGTTGGAAAGGAAAGAAAATAACAAGTAATGATAATTCACATTTGCACTTTTTCTCGTCTATGAATAGTGCTGGAGACGTAGAGTTGCACCAAGTCGCCCTCTCTTCAGGGGCACCCAACGAGAAAATTTTAGCGAAATACTTGAAATTTCATTTCCTGCTTTCTTAGATTGTTTCAGAGCTTTTTAAAGGTATATTTGTATAGGCTAACACAGATTGATCTGTTCGGATTTCTTAGCTCAAAATTTAGGCCGAAGAAAGTTTTAGGAAACAGAATCCCATCAGCCGAATTTCTGAGCTGCTGATGGCTCTCCGAAAATGCTAGCTGACCTTATTTTGCACTCTAAACGACATATCTGTCCCTCCAAAAACAATAGGAACTAATAAGTCATCTTGTTACGAAAGTCTGACGTGATGTTTCGCCGAAGAAATTTCTAGCTTTCACTGCAATTAAATCCGAAAATCTCAGGCGATTTTAGGCCTTCCGAACAGATATTCCCTGAAACGAGACGCTGGGTGCCCCTGTCTCTTAGGATCGGCGAGCGAAGCGAGACGAAATAATAATAATAATAATGATGAATTTATAGAGCGCTATTTCTAGTGCTATCCAATAGCGATTTACAATAATTTTAAAAATGTCACCAATAAAATTGATAAAAACATAAAAATATCTGAAACATGAGAAAAATAAACTAACTAATAAAATAACTAGGCTGTAAAAATGAAAAAAAAAACTAAGAATCGTTAAAACCTTTAAATGAAACTAACTAATTAACTAAGTAACTTAACTAATTAACTAAGTAACTAACTAACTGACTGACGAAATGCGTCGCGAACGTCGACGAAGGACCTTGTGAAAGCCTATTGGAGACGCAGTGTCTCTTTTTTGATGGTCTGGGGGCGGTAAAATCAACAATTTTAATGTATACACTTTTAAACTTTAAGTGGGTTGTAAAAGAGACACAAACATGCTTAGTTCCATCAGCCCAATTAGTCTAGTGGGAAAGCCGGAAATAAAGGGCAACTTAAAATTCGTATTGAAGTACTGCAAAATTCAACTATGTTAATCATCTAGTCAAGAGAAATGAACAATTATTCGAGAAGCCTGCGATGACACTGCCAGTCTAGGTCGCTAAATTAAAAAGGGCGTTCGCGCGAACGAGTCAGTGGGATTTGGAGATGTTTTTTAACGTTGACTGATTGCTAGAGAGCCGCCGGGGAGAGCCGGAATCTACTCTATTTCCCACAACAAAAACTGTCCTGAAGTCTCTAGTAACACTCCATCAATGCCTTGATTGGTTCCGCCACACCGACGATTCTTGAAAATTCAAAACCGGAAAACTTCCGGAAACGCATTATTTCAATCGGCGCCGACTTAAGAGAAAGCTGATTTGCGACTAAAGATCTAGTCTATTACAACAGGTACTAAGAGGAACCAGAAGGAAAATTATTTGGCATATAAAAACGAAAAAAGTATTGTGAGTGCAGACCGTTGAGGGCCCTTCCTCGCAGGCCCCTCTCCAGTTTCTTGACCTTTTTTCCTCTCACATTTTTTTTCCTTTACTTACCACCTATCCCTCAATTTTACCAAGATTAATTCCTCAATTCTTTCTCAATTCTGCCAAGATAGATATCGAAACTTTACAGTCCAAAATATATGTGAAATTTGATAAAGTGCAGGGGACCCGTTTTACTGACAACAGCTCAGAAAGACTGCACCTGGCCCCCGGGAAGGGGGTGGGGGCACTTAAGTGAAGTTTGGGTGGGGGTGTGCCGCCAAGGCCCTCAGACCCTGACCCTGTTTAGACAAAATCCGTTCATTTCGCTACCCTGCTTAAGACAAGAGTCCTTTGTATTTTACTTGTGTTCTGCGTTTTCAGTCTGCCTTGTTTTTCATTTCCCACGCAGAAAGTATTTTTTTTTATAAATGGCATCATAGAATTAGATTTTAAAAAATTGTTGGTACCCACATGTAGGGTTCAAGGCTTCCAGTCCAGAAAGACACCCTGTTCAAGACGCTAAATAGTGAAACCAGTGTATACCCTGTTTAAGATGCAAGACCCTGAAAACTATACGCTGTTAAGCGGCACATACCCGTTTAGGCCAAATAAGGGACTGCCCCCCCCCCCCCGGGCACCCGGCCGGCTTCTTATGGATAATGGTTTTTTGTCCCATCGGAAAACTCACATATTTTCTCTCACATTAGCCTGCTCAGTAGGAGCACCGGTTTATAGGACAATAGACCCTTTTTTCTGATCTCCCAAGAAAAGTTGACCTTTTTCAGCGGACACTTAATAGTCTGTCAAAGGATTTCGACGCGATTTTTGTCGCCCTCTCCAATTCAATTTTTCTCGCAAGCATAAACTAGTGGCGATTTCATTGCAATTTCCTTGCGATTCGAGTAGGATATTTGTTGAATATTACCAAAAAGCGCCGCCAAGTTGCATCAAGTTTCCAACATGTTCAAAACCACTGCAATTGCGGCGGCAAATCGCACTGAAATCCCTTCTAGTTTACACTTGCGATTTTTATCTTGAGCTCGAGTGCGACAAAAATGTATTGAAAAGTGCAACAAAAATTGCACAAAAAACCGCATTTGTAAATGGGCCTTTAGGGTGTTAGGGAAAAGCAAAGTTACCTGGTATTTTGAACAAATTTCGTTGTGCTCTGTGCGTTAGAACTGACAAAAGAAAATAAGACTTTTGACCATATATGTCATATATTCATTTGACTGGGGTAAAGCTCCTTCATTTTGACCTGTAAAGGTATATACATGTTATCTCCCAAAGAGAACACGAGTTACAGACATCAATTGCTGCACCTTTTTCAGACATAACGTTCCTCTTTTCAAGTTTAGAGGTCAAGAAACTGCTCCGCCTTATCTTGACCCAGGTGACCAGCCAAACACGCCCTAATTGAGACCATAAAAATATGGTCAAACTCCATGTCCTGTTTTACACCACTAACCAGCCAAACGTACCCACAATTAAAACTCTTTACCCAGTCTTAGACGAGAGCAGCTCAGAAACCATTTAATGCTCCTAGCCTTGAAGATAATCAGTTGACAATGTTTCGACTAGTCCTACTACTGAGTAGTCGAAATTTTTGCAATTTAATATGTGTTATGCCCATTCTAGTAAACTTTCCCTGGATTTCAAATTGTTAGTCTATACGTCGCGTGACGTCTAATACGTGAATCGCTTTTGTGAGTAAAGGGGCTGAGAAAAGTTATTTGATTTACCCTATTGTGTGGAGTGATCCTGTGCATGTACAGACTGTAGCTTACATCGGAAAGTACAGCCCAAGGAACCCGGGGGGGGGGAGGCACTTGACCCATGTTTGGGTATAGGGCTGCCGCTGAGGGTTTGAAACCCTGAACCCGGTTTAGGACAAAAAAGAGCCCTAAAATACCTACCCTATTTAGGACAACACCTTCATTTTAGCTCCATGTTTACGACAAATGACAAAATACACACCCTGTTTAGGCCAGACACATAAAAATTATATACCCTGTTTAGGACAAAGAGGCCAAAAAACATACCCTGTCCAGCGGCACATCTCCGTATAAGCCATACAAGGGAGTCTCCCCCTCCCCCCCCGGGCCAAGGAATTTGAGCACCACGGGAGCAAGCGAGAAACTGAAAGAGTACACTCTTTTTGTTTTATAAGAACCATTTTTATAAGAACATTGAGGCTGAGATTTGCCCAAAAATTAAAGAAAATGTAGGGCTAAACTAAGAACAACCTCAGGCTCAGCCAAATTTTACGCGTTCTTATACAAAAAAAGAGTGTATTGTTCGCGTTCTCACATAGCCTAAACGTTATATTTGGCGTCCACAGTTGTTGAAGGGCACAGTGTCTGAGTGCTGCCACGTTGATACGTTCCAACTTGCGCTCTTTTTTCCGAGGAACTGAAAGTCGTCGCTTCTTTCACCAGCAGCCGCGCTCAGCTCTTGCTGCTTTTACACCCACACCTGAACACGCCTTTCGAGTTGTACAGGTTCAGTAAAGGTTATGCCATGCTGATGAGTCCTAACAAGGACGAAAAAGCTGTCTGTGGCTGCCACTGCCCTGGAGTTAAGACTGTGTGACAGTGCGCACACATATATTAAATCTATACCCTTTATCCTAAGGCTCCGTTGTGTATACCCTTCGGCACTGTGCTTGCACATTGAGGTGGCCTAACAAAGTTTTCTTGCACCTATGCGTTATTCGTCGTTATTTTCAAACCACTGCCAATTGGGCGGCCAAAATTGGCAAGATACAAGTTCAATTAAAAAAGATTATGTTTTGATATGTTTTATTGGACTAAGTACCGTTGCCATGACAACACAGCTGGTAATAAACCAGCAATAAAAAATGGATTTGATTTATTTTCAGAAAATTCAGTCGTTAGATTTTTTCCATCTTTTGTCTCTAAGAATCTCAGAAGAACACTGGCCTATTGACACTGTTCTCGTAAAATGTTGACAGAGAGATCTTCTGTAATTTGGTGTTTTGCATTTAAACGTGTTCTGAACATGGCCTCTGTCAGGTTTCAATTTTTGTTTGCAGGCGAGATACGTGTGTTCTGTACTATTATTCTACCAAATTTCAAGAAATTCTAACGAGCGGTTCCGTAGAAATCAGTGCATTTCCACTAAACTATGCAGTCACAATTTTCTGGTCAACTGCGCATGCGTTGCATTTGACAGGGTCCATACAAACAATCCTAGAAAAGCGGGGTAATTTCCAATAGTATTTATACCACCCTCTAAAACACTTTCTTTGGAGTACTTTTGGCGATGATATTTGAAGAGAGGAAAATAGCTAAAAATGGGCATGGGACATTACCCGTCTCATAGCTTGCTTCCGGTCAGACGCTTCAGCATCGTAGCTCTAGCTCTGTTTCCGGATTCTTTTAGAAATAATTTCGTATTGAAGCAGTATGGAAAATTCTTGGTTTTGAAATACGTTATCAATATAAACTTAGATATTATCCATGCCTGCATACATCGAACAAAGATACTTCTCCAGACCAAAGTTATTTTTTATCTGTGGGAAGGCGTGTTGTATGCATTTGGACACGCAGTTTTCAAGAAGTATTGTTCCACTCGTTACAACACTGGTAAATTTTCAAGTTTTTAAAATATTGTTTCTGCAGATTTAGTCACCTCTTCAAAAAAATTGAAGAACACCCTTTTCAAAAACGTGTCTCTACTCACCAGCATAGTACGATAAACGGAAATTATGAGATATCGGACTGATTATAGATTAATTTTATCTAGTTTGATTTAATCTTTGGCACCTTTTTCAATCCACATTTTCTGTCGGTTGGTCCAGTTCATTCCTGACTTTTCGTCTCAGACTGTGAAAGGTCGTTTACATATAAGGTCGCAATTACAAAATAATCTTAATGAACACACTCTAAGCGACACAAAAATAGAGCTTGACTCCGTCGCGCTAAAATATTGCGATCCAATCCGAAAATTTAAATGAAAATACGGAAATGTGGTTAAATTAGGAGGATGCCTAATTACTTCACCACTTGGGAATGCGATGACCTCTTGTCGGTTTCCTGAATTAAAATAAACAATAGGTAACCGTGGCTATTTTGAAATAAACATGACCCTAATATTGTTTTTGTTTCCAGCGAGAAATTAGCTTGTACATGAGAACAATATTTGAATACCCATTGATTTCATCTGTCAATCAAATGCTAACTGTAACGCAAAGCGCCGTTGCGCATAATCGGCTCAAAAACCCCCAAACGGGGTAGGCTAGGGAGACTCCATATTTTTTTGTCGATGGATCTCATTATGTACCTGATTGAGACATTTAGCAGTGGAGGGGAAATAAATGTATCAGACATGTAATTGTACAAATAAAATACCATAAAATGAAAGGAAATAACGCCGGAAATAATTTCCGCCGTGAAAGTCAAAGGGCGCAAAGTGATGGCGTAACGGTACCCCCGAGGGGAGAACACTGTCGTTATTGAGTCACTGGCGCGCTAACATAAAATTGGTTGTTTTGTGAAAGAAACGCAAAAAGTCCCCATGGTTTATCATACGGGATGTATTTATAAGTGACGGCAAAGTATGCTTTGAGTTTGTGATAGAATTGGCTTTTCTGAAAGGAACGATTTGCGATTCACAAAACGATACTTTGATCGCTCGGCTTTTCTGAACATTCAATGCGGTGACGAACGTACTCGACCGGTTCATAACTTTATCCCCGTTATTTTTTGAGAATCGTTTGCCGTTTGAACGTTATTTCGAAACATGGCTACGGCAGAAGGATTTCTTCATAGCCCACTTGTTGTCTGGGTAAGTTTTACGCTTTAATCTCAAAGCGCTGTTTTCATACGATCACTGTTTGCAAACAGTGTTGATGAAGTGTAGGTAATCTCGAACTGGCCTTGGATCGTGCGATTGCATGGCTCTGTTTTCTCTAACCGTTTTCTCGGTATTGTAGGCTAATAATACTTTCAAGACAAGTGCTTTGATCGAGTCGATCACCGACCTGGCGGATGGTGTCCTTTTGAACGAAATTATGCTGGATATGTAAGTATTACAAGACATGAAAGTTGTTTTTTTTTTACTGTGCGTTATTGAGTCTTGAGCACCGCGCCATAGGAGGCAAAATTCTCAAACTTTTTCTTGCCATGTGAAGTTATTAAATGCTCTTCAACTTAAACCCATGTATTTTGTTTTTATTAAGGTACTAAATTTATCAATTCTATATTCTATTTCTCATTCACAGCGACCCAACTTACTTCACGTTGACTCGAATCCATCAAAATGTTTACGGAGATGTGAATTTGAGGATGCAAAATTTGGACACGCTTGTCAAGCACTTGAAACGCTATTACCAGGTAAGCGCAAAAAAATGCAGAGTAAGGATTTGATAACGTTTTATTTTGTACCACCGGATTAAAAAAAGAGCAAGTAAGGGCTAATTTTCTGAAGTGAAAGATGATGTTTTGTAGTTATGTTTGTCTGTAAACAAATCGACGTTTTGGATTGAGCTTGCCAGTACAGTCTTCCGTTTAAAAGTGCAATAATTAGTAGCTGCTTTTGTATGTGCTTATAATTTCTCGGCTTTCATGTCTCAACCCAAGAACTTAGGTCAAGACCTTAGATGCATGGCGAACATGTTAATCCGAAACTTAAAACGTTTCCTTTTGTACAAAGTTTATGTTTTAATAGCGTGAAGTATGCGGTCGAAGTTAGATATTCTTGTCGAAGATCTGTTTAGGAAGCAGTCCGGAATCTCATTCTGTTTTGTGTAATGTCGTGAGGACGAAATGAGATATCATTGCGACGTTTTTTTCCCTCTGAGTTTGTCACGAATGTTTATTACTTTTGTTCGCTGTATAATATTTTAGAATGATATTATGTATAATAGTTTCTTTGCTGGTTTTTAGTAAACCTTTTACTGAATGTATTAAAGCTTTCAAAAATCCTTTCCCTTGCTCTTCTGCTTTTTGTTTCTTTAATTCCGTAAACCGATAAATTATGGAAACAGTATATATTTTTCATTTTCGTGCGGTAATGACAGACATATAAAGATTAAATGAATATGGGAGGCATAATTTGCGTGCCTTCTTGCAATCTTTTCGTCGTGCTATCGACCTTGTCAATTTCTTGACTTTGCGAATGATATTGTCGATGGGTAAGTTTATATCCACCGTGAAATCTATATGAGATGTTCCTTACAAGATCTTATCGTAAAAAATATTGAAAACTAAATTAAATACCAGTCATGTTTTTTGGCGTAAACATGGAAAACCTTTCACGTGTGTATGTGTTAAACATTAATTCAAGTCCAAAATAAAAACTTCAAAAATAATTATTCATTGAATAAAACAAGTATTTTGTAATCTTTTTATTATTTTATTTAAAAGTTATTGTACAGTTGTAAAAGAAAACAATCTGAAGTAGTGTTATCTTAGAAAATGTAATTTTGTAGTACATTTGTAAATGATAAAATTATTGAGTTGGGGGCTCATATGCAAATTTTTCTCTTAAAAATGGCAATGTGTCAACAGATATTGGAGTTAAAATTCAAACTAGCTTTTTGTTTGACTTCATTCTTTGTATGTTGCTACCCTTTTTAAACGGAAGTGACAGCTGCTGAAATTTTAATGAGATGGAGTTAACAGTAAATTAAAGGTACAAAAACCAAGTGAATATGCTTCTTAAAACAAAAGCATTACATGTTATGCTAGTTTGGTTAGATTTATACTGATGTATATGTGTAACTGGTGCATTGCATTACATTAAGATTCAATTTTTATCTAGCACAATCTTCAAGGCAAATCAATTTGTGTATTTTGTCTTTTTGGTAAATAAACTTGATATCATGACTCAGGGTTCTCGTGAGCGTAATAATTAATAAGAATGTTTGTCTCATCAGGCCATATTTTTTGCATTTTTCTGTGTCATTGTTTTTCAACACTTCCCATAAATTCTGCAATTTTGTTCCTTTCTGAGAAGTTCATTATTTAATTACATCATTGCTAGAATACTGCTATGAACCCTAGGTTCCACTGGCTGTGATAAGTAAAACCAGAAATTCTATTTGTTTATTCATGATCAGTGGTTCAAGAACTCATAACTTTAATAATTATTACAGTTCAATATAGTTCGTCACACTATATTCCTAAATATCCTGAAAGGTGTTATAAATTCAACGTCCAACAGAGAAGGTTTTATAATAATAATAATAATAATAATAATAATAATAATAATAAATTAATAATAATAATAATAATTACTTATATTGCACCTTTTCTATAAAAATAATCAAAAGCGCATTACATTTAATATAATACATTATTACAATTTTCAAATAGATAAAATACAACTACAGAGTGACTAATCTATAATGTAATTTATATCCTTGATCTTAAAAATCTTAACAAAAGGCCTTGTATAATAAATAATTCTGGACTAAACGCTTAAAATCGTCAGTGTCCTTAGCTTGCCTTACTGGCTTGTAAGGAAGACTGTTCCACAAGACTGGGGCTGCAGCTACAATAAACGAGCAATCCCACAGAAATACTTGAAACTACATAATCCCATGCCCAAAGATGTGGTAAAGACTACCAATCACACTCCAGTGCTTTTGAAGTTATGATACCACGGGTCTCAGTAACTTTTGAAATCTATGTCAGAGCTAGGCAGCTACCAGAACTTGTTCTACAGCATTTGAGCAAAACTCATGACTAAGTAGTTGGCTTTATGCACTACTATTAACATGCATGTTCTCCTCAGTATGCTCTATATATTTCTTATGGTGCTATTTGGGAGAATTTGATCAAAAATCAAGACTTTTTATCTATATTTGTCATGTACTTTAATTTATTCTCATGAAATATTTGATCAAGTAGTGATATTGTGAGGAGAAATTAGATGCTTGTTGCCATTGAGGCTTTAATGGTTATTTATCCAGCCAGCTCATGTCACCTACAATGGTGGACAAAAGTCTTGAAACAGATTTGCAATTTTTCATTTCCCTTCTCATGTCCCCCACCCCCTCCCCCACTTACAATGTCAACATTGTTAATTATGGGGTGGAGGAGACAGGGGAGCTTGTTAAGATCATTCCATTTGAGCAAAAAGAATGCATCCTGCACACTAGGTGCATTCTCCATTTATATCATCATCATCATCATCATCATGATCATCATCATCATCATCATCATCATCACCATCACCTTCATCATCATCATGATCATCATCATCATCACCATCATCATCATCATCCTCATCATCATCATCATTGTCATCATCATCATCATCATCATCATCATCATCATAATTCAAAACCCAGTCGCGAGCTTCCAAAATTCACCTAGGGGGGCAGTTCAGCAGGGCTCTTGTAAGGATGTTGACAAAATAATGTCCTATGCTGCCCCGTGTGTAACGTAGGCCCTTGGTTGGTTCCCAGAGCACTAATGGCCTTTGTTGCAGTGTGACTACTGTAGCATGTTGTCATTGCAATTCCAACTTGAGTTATTTGAGCTTGAAATCAGTGCTGGTGCAAATCAAGCAGTTGCTCAAGTCGCTTGAAATTACTGATATTTATTCTCTGCTCAGCACTTAGTTTATAGTTTCCCTCAGGTTACAGTAGTCACAGTAATTACTTCAATATCAATAATATGACCATTCAGGAGACAGTAGCCACATCTCTTACAAACTAACTGATACCAAATTTATTGCACCCTCAAAACGTGTGGTTCTTGATACTGTAATGAATTAACATATCTTTGACAAATCTTTGGTTTCTACTATTAATTGCAACAACAAGAGCATTATTAAAAACCACAAATCTCTTTTTGTCTGATTTTTTTATGGCATTTTAAATCTCTCCTCTCTGCTGTTAAATTATGGTAATGAATGGACACAATAATTGAAGTTTTTGTTAGTGGTTGTTTGTCTTGGTTCACTAACCATGTAAACAAAAGTATTGTTCAAGACAATAGCAGCCATTGACCTATTCTTACTGCAATATACTTAATTGCACATCATGCCATACAGTTGTTTTCTATAAATATCATTTTGTGTGGGAACTTTGTGTTCTAGAATCTGTTTTGCATAGTTTTTGAGTCTCTCAGAAGAGGGTGAGAAGTTCAAGAACATTCAAACAGCATTTTAGAGATAAAAATGCTCTTTAGGATTGTATTCCTCTGTTTAAGAGCTGTACTCTAAAGGAGTTAAAAAAGACAGTGCTTAACAGATATTTCCGTTAAAAAATAATACTCGATGTTATCAATAATTACTATAAATTTTATTACTAAATTATTTGCAAAGTGTTCAATTAATTAATTCTTACTCTTTTTAACAATGACTAACATTACAGTCATTTTTATGGGTGCTGCAACATTGTTCATTAATTCCAGCTGTTTTAAAAAAATACTAATATAAAACCCTTGATGTGTGATATGAATAGGTTGCAGATAAGAGTCATCACGTATGATTTTGTGATTTTATGTATCACTTGAGTACTATTTTGTAGGAGAGAATACATTAAAAACAAACACACAGTATCAAAGAATACCTTTCAAGAGAAATAACCACATGAATGAAGAACTTACTTTAATGGAAAATTATGAGTGCTGTACATAGCATACAGTTGTATGGTACAAGTTACAATGTACCCATCCAATCATCTTAATTAATTATGGCTCGTTGCAGTACTATTCCAGTTCATTCTGATTGATTCTGGTATGTTCAGTGCCTGTGTTTTAGAATTTCCAATTATATTATTCCTCCTTTCACTATTTCATGTCTTTGACTGGCCGGGGGACTACAGTTCAAGCCATATGCATATACTAATAATAGCTTTCATGATGGTCACACAAGGACATTTTGAAGTCACCCTTCTGCATAAGCTTAATTGTCACTACATGTGTATTGTCACTGTCCAGTGGCACAATTGTCTGAACTAACAAAAAGTGTTGAGCTTAGCCAACATCATAGTACCAGTTATTTTAACCCTTTGTCCTAACAGTGACAAAAATCAAATTTCTCTGTACATTATCACTACTTGTTCAAACATTTAAGTGATGAGAATAAAGTAATGATCACCAAGGATAAGATGTCTTCTCCTAAATTTTCCTTACTAGTTCCATAAGAATGTATGGAGAACAGTAAGGAGAATATTTTCATATCACGCAGGGCTTAAAGACATTCACGCTAATTGTTTATTTGCATCCTTACTGCTCACGCAATTCAAGTTGCAATGTCAGGCCATGTCATGCATGGAGCGCATGCGCTGAGGAAGAAATATACTTTTAGACAAATACAGTGGTGGTGGGTATTGTAATATCTATAAAGGTACCTAACTCTCAGTGACCCCACCTTTTTTTTTGATAAATCACTTCCCTTACTGGTTATCTCCATTTTGTCAAAAAACAAAAAAAATCCTGAATGTGAGAAGTTTAAATTTTTTATAGTACTACACGTAGTTGGGAGGATATGCTCAAAGATTAAGACATTTTGTCTTTGGTGATTATTTCCTTTGTTCTCATGACCTGCATGTTTGATCAAGTAATGATATTGTGAGGAGAAATTACATGTTTGTCACCATGGGGGCTTAAAGGGTTAAAGCGTTAAGACCCTGATTGGTGGATTAACGAAGAATCAAACACACTTCTTCCTGCTCAGCTCTGTGGTTTGGTGACTTACCAAATGATTACATGTATATACAGGTGAAGCTTCAGGCGTTGGTCATGTCTTAACACTGGTGCATTACTGTACTTGTTATTAGATGTTCTATGTGTGACATATTTTTATTGTTTATTTCTAGGAGAAACTACAGCAGCTTGTTTTGCTAAGAATTCCAGATGTTGTTACAATAGCGCGAGACCCTCAGAGTGGTAAGTTAACATATTTTTTCGTGTTCAAAAGTCTGATCTCAAATTGGTGATTTTGACAGGACTGAGTATTTGCTGTTAGCAGTTAAGCTCGGTATAATTAAATGCCATGCTGTAGAAAGGGTGTAAGTGCTGATTCAAACTTGAAATTCAATGTGATATTTTATTTGCTTCAGTATAGCTCTACTTTAAGAACTGATGATGACCTTCGCAGTTAAAGATATCAACTTAAGAAGTAAGCAGTATATTAATATATCTTTAACTGCGAGGGTGATCATCATTTCTTGTCTCATCCACAGTCCACATATTATGATTATTTCATATATTCACTAGATTTTACTTATTTAGCTCTACTTTGGCACACGGGACTAGTTCTTATGTAAGAAACAGCTCTTTTATGTTCTGACCTTTATGATGTATATTTTACCTGTCACTGTTTTAATTCTGCAGATGAGGCAGCAGAGGAACTGAATAAAATCCTTTTGTTGATGCTGGGCAGTGCAGTGCAGGTTAGTGCTACAAAAGTATGTTCAAAATAATGCAAAATATTTTATATGCCAAATAAGAGAATACACTTGTTTATGTAATAAGGTAAACATAAGTCTGAATTGGATTCTTGGATTCTTGTAAAACTTGTTTCAGTGTGACAACAAGGAACACTTTATTGAGAGAATCACGCAAATGGATGTGGATGTTCAGAAGTCATTGGTGGAATATATACAGCAGATCACAGATAACCCAGACAATGTTATTGCATTCCGCCCACAAGATTTGGCTGACTACCCTACAGAGTGAGTAATAGTTAACCCTTTAACCACCAACATCATTATTCAAATTCTCCTTACTGGTCTTACTGGTCTCCATACATTCCCTTGAGTAGTAACTGGGATATCTCGTTTGAGACATCAAGACGATTCATCTTTGGTTATCATTTCCCCCGTTCTCATGACCTTTATGTGTTATAATGTAATGATGTTATGAGGAGAAATTTGATGCTGATCATTATTGGGCTATGCCCACCCCATGGATGGTCATTGGAAATACCAAGGGGGTGGGGGGTGGGGGTCTAAAAAGCCAAACTTTTTAAAGGAAAGAGTGAAGTTAAACTGGAATTAAGTTGAGTTAACTGAACACCAAGCAGTGTTACAGTGTAGACGCGTAGGGTATCGATGCCTTACTTTCTTCGGATTTCAAAACTTTGTTTACTAAACATTCCCCAAGCAGAATTTTAAGCCTTAATTTTATGAAGAAGACTGTTTGTTTAAACTGCGATTTTCTGATTTAATGGTCTGCCATCACCGTAGAATTCCGAAAGTAACGGGGGCCATTACTTTCAGATTTTGCAGGCCAAAGGGACCGTTACTTTCGGATAGCTGCTACTTTCGGGTAGCTGTTACTTTGGGATGGTTGAAAAACGTTTGTACTGTAATTCAGCGCTCGTTTTTCACAAAGAGAAAGCTCAACAGAAAATGAAGAGGTCATTCAGGTTACATGTTTAGTTTATTCACTGATCCGTTTTAACAAAGCAAACTATAACAACAAAGGGCCGAATTGTTTGTTCTAGTATTGTTCATGTATTACAGTCTAGCGATCACTTTGGTCCATCAGCATTTGGCTTGAGGGAAGAGAGCTTCTCTTTCAATAAGATCCTTAAATCCAGTTTCTGACAGGCAAAGTAACTGCCAGTGAAAGAAGGATCTTTTTCACAAAATGGACAGGGCAATCATGACAAGACCTTTCTCGCGGTCTGAAAAGTACAATCATTCGTTCCTTTGTAAAATGTGGATTTGCATTGCCAACATCAGGGGAACGCGATGACAAGATTATTCTCAGCGGACTGGAGAATTACAGCATCGGCCATTCAAGCGATGTAGAACAAATCCAAATACTTGAAGAAACATCACATTAAATTTTATATTGACAGTAGATTTTTGTTTGAATTGTCAATTTTTTGGAAGGGACCGCTACTTTCGGGGGGATCGCTTCTTTCGGGAGGTCGTTACTTTCGGGATTTAATAGAAAAGCCAAAAAATATACGTTACTTTGGCGGAGCTGTTACTATCGGAGGGGCCGTTACTTTCGGAATTCTATGGTATTACACCAGACAGGATAGAGTGACATCATTCACTCAAGAGCTTTAGGATGCAGTGTATGTGAAAGTGACTGAAAGTGGCTTATTCAGTATGCAGCGTGGTAGCCTGTTCCAGGCGTTCAGATAGTGGAGCGTGAGCAAAAAATAAAGCGAGCGAAAGAGCAGGAAAAAATGAGGGGAGGCTGGGGAAGAGGGCCAGGGAATGCCTGTGAAATCTTCTCAAAGGAAGCCATTCTGGTATACTGGATTCTGGTATACCCTCTAATTGGTCAACACACAAGTGTCGTCGATGCCCTCTTCCCCAGTCTCCCCTTGTTTTTTCCTGCTTTTTCGCACGCTTTATTTTTTGCTCGCGCTCCACTATCTGAACGCCTGCAACAGGCTAGCAGCGTGGGAGTTTTGAGCTTCCAGACTCTAAAACTTGTGTTTTGTATAATTAATCAGCTGTGTTCACACACTGCATTCTAAAGCTCTTGAGTGAGTGACGTCATTGTATCCTTTCTGGTGTAATAATGGCAGACCATTAAATTGGAAAATTACTGGTAAACAGTCTTCTTCCAAAAACTAAGGCTTTAAAGTTTGCTTGGGGAGTTTTTGGGAGAAGTTTTGAAATCTGAAGGAAAAAAATGATTTTTTGATCGTAGTACCACTTTAGATCCCTGGCTTGGCAAAATAAAATTAATGTGTGGAATTATTGAGCATGGGGTTCATTGAGGGGTATGTGCCGGAAATTTTCAAGTGCTCCACCTTCTACTGCAGGGAAGAAGGTGTGATAATGTTTGGTAGCATTACTCCTTTCAAATTGAAGTTGAGCTACATCATGTACATGTACAAGTAGCAATGTGTACCCTTAAATTATGTACGTCAGAAATACTGGCAAATAGCCTTGAAAGAATACTTAGTTATAACATGTCTGTTTAGGTTGTTTTGTTATAGTAAGGGTGATGGACATGTAGGTGTAGATTGATGGGATGTGGTTTGAGTCATCATTCTGTTTCTTTTTTTTTCCAGCCAATTGTTGCTTTATACAGAAAGTATGTTTTATCACATGACACAGCTTGCTGAGGATAGAGACAACTGTGTTGGAGTAAGTACCAAGTAAAATGCATTCACTCTTAAGAGATACAGAAGATAAATAATTAAATATGATAATTATTGACAAATTTATTCACTTTTGGAAAATTAAAAACTTAGCCACTACAGGAGAGTACTTCTCGATATTCTTCATCTGAGTGGTCACACTTTAGGATTTCATCCACAGACTCAAAAGTTAGAACCGCCTACTACAATGTAATAAACAGGTCCACGGGAAAGTTCTACTTATCAATTACTACTGTAGGTAGGATCCTGATGGATCCTGAGTAGGATTACTGCCATTTGGGATCCTAGGTATAATCTGGAAAAAATACTATGGGATGACCCCATGTAGGATTTCCTCAAGGGTCTTGGTATGGTACTAACAACTCTCTAAACCAAGAAGCATACAATTAAGTTGAAATCTTCATAAGATATTTTTTTCTAGTACCTAAACCCTTCTTAAATCTGGACACCTTAGGTTGAAATGTGATGGCACTTGTCAATGAGTTTTGTCGTGTTTTGTTACTTTTAAAATGGAAGTAAGTACTCATATGTCATATTCTTCTACTTCAGATGATGTCTCATTTGTCATATGAAAGAGATGCTTTACTGCAGGATAAAGAGGTTTGTCTTTTGATAATAATGTACTCAACTTGAATGCCAATGCTTCTACAGCACCACACATGCAAGTGTGACCACTATGTATTATTCACATCCTTTCGTGAAATTGAAGACCCAATCAGAGTTTAAGGATTATAACTTCTAGGCTGAAATCAGTTAAAATTATTTGAACAAGTAGACTTGAGTTGGTTTTCTCAGGGCAATACTTGGATTATGATTAGTTAGTCAAGCTCACTAGAGTGGTAATAATTTTTCCTGCCATGCTGCAAAGTTGACTACTGGTGGACAAAAGAGTAACCTTGTAAACATACAAATTTAATGTTTAATGCTTTGGTTTTGTTTATTAATGATCACTTTCTTTATTGTTTTCTTTAAAGAGTAAGAATCGTCGTGCATTTTCTCCTCCACTGAGTCCAACTGTGAGTCGTGACAAAGAGTTGCCATCAGCACATGCTAACAAGGAGAAGATCAGACTCCTAACGGAGGAAATGTAAGATCAGCACTGCATGGTTGTATTCATAAAAAGTGGGCCCAATTACATTTTAGATGTTGTTGTTTTAGCAGTTGGTTGGCCTCAAAGGGAATGTCTTCCTCATGTTATTCAGTAGTCAGTTAAAACTTACGTGTAGTCACAATGGCTACAGGTTGTTCTGTTTCTCCTAGAACCTATTACTATTCCACTAGTAAATTATTTGTTGGCAATCATTATGTGTAAGTCAGTAGCTTAGTCTTGAAAGCAGCCCACTTTATCAGTCTTTATACCCATCTTTCTGCTGACAAGTCAGTCAGTCAGTCATTCAGTCAGTCCATCTGTCCATCCATCCATCCATCCATCCATCCATCCATCCATCCATCCATCCATCCATCCATCCATCCATCCATCCATCCATCCATCCATCCATCCATCCATCCATCCATCCCTCTGTCTGTCCATCAGTCCTTCAGTCAGTCAGCCAGCCAGTTAGCCAGTCAGCCGGCCAGCCAGCCAGCCAGCCAGTCAGGCAGGCAGGCAGGCAGGTAGGCAGGCAGGCAGTCAGGCAGGCAGTTGTATTTTTTTACAGTATTTTCTTGACTTTTGTGGTATTCTCTGATTTACACTGTCAATTTGATTTGCTTTGTTCCATTATATTAGAGAGGAAAAGAATGTTGCCCTTGCAGAGCTGAGAGATGAGCTGCTGGCCAGCAAAAAGAGCATGGAAACACTCAGACAAGAGGTAAAAATAAAATGGATCTAATTCCTGTCTAATGGAAATGTACTGTCCCAGTTTTCGACTACCTCCTTCTTGAACAATGTACAAGAAGCTTCATTGATCATTGTTTGCACTCATGCTCTTTTTATGTTTGCTTCTTAATTTTGCTCTTAGCTGAAACGTAACCTCTTGAATGGTCAGTGAAGTAACATGCAAAATAACCATTTCCTGTCATTTTTTCACTTGGCTAGAACAAGAGTTTGTCTCAGGATGCTCGTTGGGTCAAAGCTTACAGAGATGAGATTGATGCACTGAAGTCCAAGGTACGAAATGTTCATGTATGAACTGTTTTCTAGATATATCAAGTGTGATAGATTGTTAAGCCCCAGTTAAAGAATCAAACATTTCTGTCCAACACATCATGTTGGATGAACATGTTTTACTGTTTAGTTGCATCTCTCAACTTTGCATTTAAATGGTTTTCCATTGTTCATGTTTGCCTGTTTAGCCACTGAACGTTTTGTGTGACAAACAATGTTGGACGAAAATGTTTTATCGTTTAGTCATGGCTTAACTGTGACATCTGCATGCATGTTACTATGGGGCTGGAGGCGAGTGTGATTTCTTTTTAGCAGCCAGGCTTGTATGAAATCTCTAACCAATTTAAATGCTGCATGCCATTTTCAGCGGGCATCCTTGAAGTGAGAAACCTACTACTTGTGAATTGTAATATGAATTTTCACTTGTAGTGTAAGGTAGTTCTCAGTAGTGTAGGTGTGATTTTGGTAAACATGTTATTGTTATTACATTTTTTCTTATAAAGGTGTAAGTGAAGACTTTATTTTTAATATTTTAGACAGATAAAGTTGATAGGCTTGAGGCCGACAACCACAGATTTAAAGAAAAACTGCGGGATTTGGATTACTACAAAAAGAGAGCCGAGGTGGGTATTGAAAATGTCATGTAATCAACTTGAATAAACGAAAAGAGAATAACTGGTACCTAATGTTTTATGGGCTTATCCTTGTATCTTGGACCTGGTTGTAACAGCTATCTAGCACTGTCTAATTTTGAGACTGAGAAGGACCTTAATATCAAGTAAACAAAAGTTATATATTGGTTTGAAGTGCTGTGTTCTGTTGGTTTGTTGTTTTGACCTTTTAAGGAAATGGACAGTAGTTTGAAACCTATTCTCAGTCATCGTGTTGTGTCCTTGTATGTAGATGCCGACGGTACTTTAGTCTATACTGCTTCTCTTCATCCAGCGCATACCTGTAAAATTTACGGCTTGAAATCAGCAAACAAAATGCCTGGGGATAAGTCTTTTGATCGACTAGCACCCCTGGCTATCCATAGGGGAGTGGCAATGCGGGAATGGAAATTCTCTTACTTTTGCTTTATGCTACAGACTTTAGAGATACATGACTGTGCATGTAATTGCCGGCGTGCTGAGGCAATAAGATAAAAAATGACTTAAAACACAATCCCAGCAAACAAAGGCCTTGACGTAATACAGTCTAAACTGATTAATTTGGTTTGCTACAATCATTAGTCAATTTATTTATTAGCTTTGCTGCATATCTTGTAATTACCATACTCTTCGTGAAAGACAGATTTTTTACGGCAGGACTTCCTTCTTTGATATCTGCAGGAACTGAAAGAGCAAAATGAACTGTTGTACGAGACGAAACTTGTACTCGAAGAACAGTTAACTGGACTCAACTCCAGGGAAGAAAGGATTGGTCAGTAAAATTTGAACTCAAAGTTTTCTTTGTAAAGTCATAATTGCAAATTTTTTGGCATGAAAACGGGTAAACAAAACTTGTGCTTGAAAAACAGCTAGCAGGACTCAACTCCAGGCAAGAAAGAATTGGTCAACAAATCTTGAATTTTGTTCTTTTTTGGAAATTCAAGGTTGCATATTTTTGGCTAGATATGGCGAATCACATCATTTTTGGCAAATCACGAGGGTCTCACAAGAGGTTTTACAGTTCATATACTTGTTTTCTTGTCAAAATATAGGATAGTTATTATTGCAGATGGTTAGTTATGAATTGGGCTACTGTGAAATTTGTGTTTTGCAATTATCTGTGTTAAACTGGAAAGAAAAAGTACCAAACGGTTAGCAAAAAAAATATTATTTTAAAATTTTATTTGACCTTAAAGAAATCTTGGAGGAAGAGAATAAAAAGTTGAAGTCTCACATCCACCATCTAGCAGAGGAAAGACAGTTTGACCAGTTAAAACTAAAGGAATTGATGGAGGAAAATGCCCAGTTGATCGTGGACAAGCAAAACAGGTAATATTTAGTAGGAGTTTACTGTTATAACCCTAATGCATGCTCATGGCATTCTCCATGCACTGATTATGTTCCTCTAATGTTCGGCATAGCGCACTTATGTTTTAGTTTTGCAGTACTTTCTCCTCTTATGCAATTTCTTTTTACCTACAGTATGGCTGAGGCTGCCTCACTGACATCAGAACTTGATGCACTCCGAGGAAAGAAGTCGCCAGGTATAGTTTACTTCACTCTGTTGTGTTTCCTAAAGTTTGCTGTTCCTACCTTGACCTAAAGCAGAAGTTGGAAAAATACATTTGTAACTAAGCGCCAAAACAGTGCTATCGCACGGTACCTTAATGTGGTCGTAGCCAGAATGCATTTTGACCCCAATTCTGACAAAAAGTTACGTTTAAAGCGGTTTTCCAAAACCAGCGTAATTACTCTGACCAATCACAACAGACACAAACAACACAATGAACCAATCAGAACTCGAAGCAAATCCATTTGGTTACGTGTGATTGGTTGAGAAATTGGCGCGAGTTATTTCAACCAATCAGAGAGCGAATTAAAGCAAAACCAAAGCAAACACGACATTAGTTGCGACACTCATTTGAAAACTGCTCTTCTACCATATTTATTCCAACTTTTACCCGAACATGTAGCCGGATA
The DNA here is from genome assembly GCA_964017195.1 of Siderastrea radians. NCBI lineage: Eukaryota > Metazoa > Cnidaria > Anthozoa > Scleractinia > Rhizangiidae > Siderastrea > Siderastrea radians. The sequence continues at coordinate 39,321,458 of OZ024892.1, forward strand.
TTTCTAGCAGTGCCAAACCACACACTTTCACCCCACATGGTTCGACAAGAACCCACGTAAAAGTTCTTTCGGATGGGAGTTTCCACCTCCAGAATTACGTGCGACGGAGGATTATAGTAACTGGTAGATTCCCTGTGGATGTACTACTTGTGTGCTCCTCAACCCCTCTATCCTTGTGCTTGTAACCCCAGGATTTTTCTATCTCCCTAACGCTTTCCTCTTTGAAAGTGTCGACGATCCATTGAGTAATAATATTTTCCACCCTTTGAATCTTTATTCTTTTAACATCGCTCCGAAACGCTCTTGTTTCAGGATCTTCAACGTTTGCAAGTGAATTTAGCGAATCCAGGTAGGTAATTGGTAATAGGTAATTGTAGGAACTACAGTAAAGGGGAATTGACCAGTAAGTGAATTCTCTTGTGGGCGAATCTGACTGTGGACGAAGCAACTGGCTAACTTTTGAGTCTGTGGATGAAATCCTATGGTGTGACCATTCAAGTATTTTACAAAATGAAATTTGGGATTTGTCTCGAAGATTTTAAGCACTCTTGGGAGTGAAAGGGTTAAATTCTCAATCTCGGTTATTGAATTCTAGCTTTCTCACAGGTTCGTCACACACAGGTTTCAACAAATAACCCTGCTTTTCGCCGTACAAGGAAATTAGTTGCCATGTGACGTGCCGCGTATTTTTTGTAGTTTTGTCCAAAAATATGAAAAAAAAAAAAAAACCATTCAGGGGCCCGTTTCTCGAAACTCCCGATAACTTTTCGGGCCCGGTAAGTATTTTTTCGAGCTCATTTATTTGTCAGCTAATGGTAATCATTGGCCCAAACTTAGCGATATGCTTCACGAAATTATAAAGATTAAGATTTAGCTTTCAAAATCAATAAAAATTGTATAGCTATTGGAGAATATTGTGCACCTAAAATATCTTTCGGGCCCGGAAAGTTATCGGGTGCTTCGAGAAACGGGCCCCAGCAACAATAAAGTTGAAGAACATAATTTTAAAATCATTTGTCTAACGTGTGCTCGTGGAAAAATTGTTAATGGCTGAAAGGTAGAGTCAAGAGAGAAACTAATAGCTGATGGGAATGTTCTTTTTCAGTTCAATTGAAGTCCTTCGAATGCAGAGAGAAAACCAGGAGCTACGAAAAACGATCGATGAGCTAAAACACTCGGGTCAAAGGATCATTGAACTGGAAGCTGAAAATGAACAACTGCAGAAGACGGCCATGGAGGGAAAGGCGACTGTGTACAACCTGAATCAGGTAAGAAGCAATTCGGTTGTTATAAATAAGGTTGATTGAAAAGCTGGCGTTTTATTTTTTGCCTGTTTGAGAGGTGCGAAATTGATTGTTATGCCAGCACTAGTGTTCGGGGAGTGAAGTGGAGCAGCCAGTCAAGTCACGTCAATAATCGTTTGTTGATTGCTGACTCCAGTAAATAATCCTCAAAATTGAGGGGCAGGCGTGACTGGTAAATGCAAATGTAATGTAACCGGACGTTACTCCCTCCCACCCCCCCCCCACCCAGATAATAGGATATTGAACCCTCCAACGCAGACATTTTGTCAAACACTGATTCTACAGTTAGTGTTCAATAATTGTTGTGGCAGATACAACGTATAGCAGACTGCTTGTCTAACGTTTGGTCCAGGCCAAGAGCCGGCAAGATGTCTGAAAATTACGTGGGTAGATGACCGGGACTGATTCATCCAGGGGGCGAATTTACGCACATATTGGCCGTGTTTTTGTCGGAAGACACATGCTTCGACTGAAACAAATTATGCGTCTTCCAAGATAAATGGGGCCATTTCATGAGAGAGCATGAGAAAATCCTTTGGCACCCAAATTATGACGTTGGGTACGGTTGTGAAATGTCGACAAAACTGGCATTTGTTTTCGCAATTAACTGCCACTCTAAATTATCTGTAAAGGAGATGTCTCTTGTTTGGGCACGTTGTTTTTGGTGGTACTGTGGAGGTAATGGTTTTAAGGGCGGTGCTTTTGCAAAGGTTATGACTATGGGGAAAAAGCAGACCTTAGCAAGGGTTACTGGAATCCAAAAAGAAAAATGTGGGAAACCACGCATTTTTCAGAGATAATTAAGCAACCATTATTCTGAAAAAGCATTAAAATACAAAGAATGTATGGCAATTTCTTTCCAATTTTAAGCTCAGTTATCTCTGAAAAATGCGTGGTTACCCCCAATTTTCTTTTTGGATTCTGATAGCCCTTGCTAAGATCTGCTTTTTCTACAGTCATAAACCGCATAAAAATATTGTTGTATTAGGGGGCAAATTTCTTAAGAAACCCGAATATCCCGAGATGCGCAGAAAGTATGCGCAGTAACAAAAGGAGGCACCGTCCTTAAGGCTTTAAAAAGCCTTGAAAATTTTTTAGGCTTTATTCGCAATGGCATGGACTTGCGTTCATAGCTGCGAGGATAATTCCTTTATGATGTTGTGTGTTATCTTGATCTTTTTTTATCTTTATTTTTATTTATTTATTTTTTAAATTAAGTCTCCCAATCAGGGCTTTTCAGACCCAATGTACAAAACAAATTTCATAAATTAGTAAATTATTAATTAGATAAATACAAATATTTGATAAAATACCTAACTAAGAAATATTAGATAAAACTCCTAGACATTAAAATATAAAACCTTTGAAAACAGTAAATCTCCTATTTAAAGAAACTGTGTCTCAAAGAGATATTCTCTCAGTTTCTTCTTGAAGGTATGTAAGCTGTCAGCTACAGTAACCGCACGTGGTAAGGAATTCCAAAGGGTAATAGCCCTATATAAAAAGTGCGTTGTCCGGAGGCTGATTTATAACCTGGGATATTCAAACTGTCCTTCTTTCTCGTGTTACGGTCATGCACAGCAGAACGTAGTGTAGACATAGTGATCATCGTGTAGACAGAAACGTAAGTTTATCCCTTTACCCACATCTGCAGTTCGCTATTGTAAAAGGTTTTATTATATAATCTCCGTCAATTTGACATCTGTCTTCATGTGTTTTGCAGGATTTGGCCAGACTAAAGGCACAGGGACTGCAACAAGAGAATGATATGAACAAACTGCGAGCCACCCTAAAGAAACAACACGAAGAGCTGCAAACATCCGCGGATAATATGCTGAACTTGTCAGGAGAATTGCGAGGAAAAGACGAAGAAATAGCGCAAATAGAAGAACAGAGTGTACTGTAAGTTTGCTGATCACATGGAGGTAGTGCATGTAGCAAGTCGGTCTTGTAGCAAAACACTCCAGTATGCAGTCTTTCTTCCCTGTGGATATTGTATTAAGGGGGCTTTCAATAACGTGCGAAGCCAAACCAATCCGTTTCCGTTTTTCACTGTGGGTAAAATACCATAGTTTGTGGACCATTGGACTCACTTCTTGAAGATTTCACTCACCTTGAATAATGTCTTTTTCAGTCATTTCCAACTCTCAGAGGAAAAACTGAGGGATCTTGATGGCGTGGCCGAGGAGCTGAAGGAAAAGGAAGCAAAAATAACAGAGTTGAACCAAGAGGCCGTGCAAACACAAGAAAAAATTACAGAACTCAGCCGGCTTGCGGAGGAGAGAGAAGCAAATGTCATGGAACTTTATCATCGCGTGAAGGAGAACGAGCAAGAAATAACTAATCTCGCAAAACAATCCGAGACCAAAGACGAAAAGATCGCGGAGTTAACAAAGTTAGTTCAGTCAAAGGAGGAGAAGCTTGCAGATTTGAACTTAGAAGTACGGGAGAGAAAGAAAGAAGTTTGTGACTTACAAGAACTGGTCAAGGAGAAAGAAGATGTAGTTGCAAAGATAAATCAAAAGATCAAAGATAGGGAAGAAACCATTGCCGAGTTGAAAGAAAGTATTGAAGCTAAAGACAGACGTCTTCAAAGCCTTGAGAAACGGTAAATCATGATATCTGATAGTTATTTTTCGCCTTCTCTGCCTTCGTAGGTGATATCACTTACCAATCATGAAGCAAGTTTTTCGTGCAGCATACATGGTAAAAACGAGTTGAATGATCGTTAATTATAAGTATTTATTACAGAAAGCTTCAGGCCTTTGTCCTGACAAAGAAATATGTTTCCATGGAAAGAATTTCTGTAGCGGTTATGGATAGTAGTGAAGTTAAACCTCGATTGTCCGGACTCTTTACAAATCTCAAAAATAGTCCGGATAATCGAGAGTTTGGTGTAAATCGAAACTGGCCGGACAGTTCTTCAAAACAATATCTAACTTAGCAAATCGTGTACGGCTGTTTTCAGAGAAAAGTGTATCCACAGACTGCTAAAATAGCCGCATTCTTGACGATTTAGTTTCTAACCCTGTTTTTCAACCAGTTTTCTTACGTGAAGCAACAGCGCATTTTAAAGGAGTTTCTCGCACTTTCTTCACGTACACCCTTTACAAAGGCAACTCGGTGAAGAAATCAGGCCCAAAGAGTAAAGTCCGGACAGTCGAAATGTCCGGTAAATCGAGGTCCGGAAAACCAAGGTTTTGCTGAACTAGATTCTATTTTCTGCACTGAAACGGTTTCTACAAATTGTCTCGCAACAATTATGTCCGTTGCAAAGTACGTTTGCACTGTTTACCACTGACTGGTAGTCTTGCAGGAACAGATCGAAGCGTTCGGATGCTCTCATCGCGGAGCTGTCTTGAATTCCAAAGGTGCACTCATTCTCATTCATCTTGTTTTGGATTTTCGTAGGCTGGCTGAAGCAGCAGAAGAACAAACCCAAACGGAAGAAGTGTTGAGAAAACAGCGGAAAAACAACGCTGATCTGGAGAACAGGTGAGATTGTTTTCTGTTATGCGTGCCTTTAATATACTTAGTGTTGCTGGCAACAATTCAGGGATGGATGCATGGTTAAGAAGTACATTCTCGACTGCGCCCAATGTGCGTGACCTTAACTTTTAACCCTCTAAGCCCCAATATTAACATCCATATTCTCCTCACTATTCTCCTTAGATTTCTTATGTTGCCAGTTGGGAGAATTTGATTAAAAACAAGACATCGTTGGTGATCATTTCCTTTATTCTCATGAGCTGCACGTTTTATCAAGTAGTAATATTGTAAGGAAAAGTTTCATGAAAACGTTTTCGGTTTTTCCGTTAGCCTGCGTTGCAGGCGTAAACGGGGAAGGGGCAAGGGAGCGAGAAAGTGGAGAAAAAACGGGGAACTGGAACCCTCATTTCCCCCTGAGGAACAAGAAAATCCATGCATAATTGTTATGCAGGCAGCTAGTTGTTATTTATAACTATTTCATTCATATATCGAGTTAATGATGGTAATAGGACTGAGTGGAGTCCTATTCGATATGTAATCATACGAGTGATTAACAAAATTGGACGGCCGCGTAGCGGGAGTCCGATTTGCTTAATCACGAGTATGATTACAGACCAAATAGGACGACACGAAGTCCTGTTACCGTTTAATCATATCTGTAACAAAATTCGAGAAAGAAGAAGGAGAAAACGTACCGGAGAAGGGATAGAAAACAGTTTTTAAGAACCTATTCAAGTGTAACTGATCCATTAGAGCGCGCGCTCTGACGCGTACTGTCCAGTTACTAAGGCATGACGCGTACACTGTCCAATTACACTGTCCTAACTGTCCTATTAATGCTCAAATCATGGCTGGTGATAGCCAATCAGATTCGAGAATTTTGTTATAGTTATGATTAACTTAGGGATAGCCTACAATCTGATGGAAGCGATGTAAGGGAAAGTTGTCAGAAAGACATCTGTAGACCTTATTCGATGTTTTTATAGACAATGCGGGCGGACATTTTACGAATTGCATGGTATGCGACCATTGGCAGTGAGTAAAATGTCCCTGACTAATACCCTTAAAACCATCTAATAAAGGATTTATTATTCCTACTATTTATCTCCCTGCCATTTTAAAGCACCGAGTGTTCCCCCATCAAACATTCTATACAGAAACATCAGCTTCTGAACGCTGTTGCTTTAGAAATGGTGTATCCAGGATGTTTTCTGATCTTTTCGTTTCAGAATTGAAGACTTCTTATCTCAAAACAAAAAGTCAGAGGAAAATCTCAGAAGAAAAGAAGATGAAATAAACGAACTTGAAAACAGGTTTGTCTTATTAAAAACAATACCCACCGGTGCAGTTCGTACCTAGGAGAGTTTTTCTTCCAGAAAATGTTTGTTCTCACAGAAGTAATTTTGCAAATGTCGAGTGTCTTGTTTGAAGGGGTCTCATTATCTTACCCTTTAGGTCTGTGACGGGGTGCCGGTTTTGGCCTTTCAGTCGGAGATGGGATAATTACTCCCCCCCCCCCCACCCTGCTTACTCGTGTACACTTGTGGAGTGTTGGTTACTTCAAAGTTGGCTCACGACCGAGAGTTTGCTACTTGACTAAACGGAGCGGGGCGGTGGTTAGCCTGTGGTCCAATGCTCTAAGACTTGCTCTAGGGAGCGCCGGCGGTGGTCTGCCTGTGGTCCGATGTTCTTAGACTTGCTCCAAGGTGTTCGTTGCATCGCATCGCTTGCACGAAACGCCCATATGACGCGCACCTTTTTGAAAATCATTTCAACGTAAGTACGTGTTTAGTGCGCCATGCGAAAGAGATACGTCGTACGTTTTGCAACCATTTAAACATCTGTTTTGTCCTCAAGCAAAAACGATCGACTTGGAGCAAGCTTACGATGTTGTGAGTGTAGCAAACGCTTCAAAATTGCACCCCTGGTCGCATGGGTAATGAGGGAAATCGCTTATCGATTTATTATGGCGCCCTCAAAAATTCTTTTTTTTACTGAGAGTTTTTTTTAAATTTATGAATCGATTGTCCGTTGTCTTTCAATGTGGCAGGGTCGAAGAAACAGTTAACCAGAAGAACAGAACAGACGAGAACCTCAGGAAAAAGGAAAAAGAATTATACGAAATCAAAAACCGGTAAGTCTATATGAGAACTTAACTAAAAAGGAAAGAAACACATAGAGGTTTCTCCACAATAGCCAAGGTTTTGCTGTTTGAGTTCGGCCAAACAATGCAAAACAGATAAAAAATATATTTTCTTAAAATTGGTCTTCCTTTCTCCTTCTAACAGACTTGAAAAAGTAACAGATGAGAATGAAAAGTTGTCCGAGGAGTTGAAATTCAAAGAACACAAAGTGCAGTCTCTGCAGAAAAGGTTTGTTAATCAAAGTCTGGACCCAGTCTGAACCTTGTCTGAAAACGTTCTTCTCTACTAGTAGACCATTTTATAGTTTCTGAATTCTGTTTTCCTGATCGGACAGACAAAACCATTGAAAGCAATGGAAAAGACACATTAAAATCAGCAAAACCTGTGAATTCGAGCATTATTTTTTGCCTAGATGGGAAGAAACAGTCCAGTGAGTATTGAGACATTTGCATGGCGGTAGAGATTTCTTACATACCCGGTATGTAAGAAATCTCTACCGCCATACAAACGTCTTCAAAAAACGTATTTCTCTTACCTGAATCGTCGATTCTAGGCAAGATACAAAGCTCAAATTTGCAGGTTTTGCTACTTTTTAGTTGCCTTTTCCATTGATATCGTTGGTTTTTTTTGAAATACTAAAGTTAGAAATGATGAAGTAGTTTATATTTGGCTTTGTCGGAGCTCAGTGGAGAAAGGTACACAATGAATGAAGCGAAAGAAACAAACAAACAAACAAAAAACAAACAAAAAACAAACGAAACATACAAAACAGTCGTAACGTGAAAACCAAGCGAAACAAATGCAGTCCTGTGTACTCAGGGAACAAAGCAAGCGACTTCAATACGTCTATATCAACGAGTTTTATCTCTTCTCTAGGGTTGAAGAATTAATGTTATCCCTGGATGAAAGTTCAGAGTCCCTTAACAGGAACCTCAAAGAAAAGGAAAAGGAAAACAGAAACCTCGAAAGAAGGTAATTAAGGAGATGACTGTGATGCGTCGTCTGTAAGAATTAGAGATAAATAGAATTTGTGTCCCGGCTGGTTTATTTGGTCTTGGAACAGGTTCCAAGTTAAAAGTGAATTTGTCTCTCTGAAGTACGTTTTGGGAGAAATGGATCTAGAAATGTAAGGGATAAATTTAGTTTGATAACTTTACTCTGGTATTGAAGCATTTAACTGTTTTCAGGATCGAAGAACTGACCGAAGCCCTTGATGAAAGAGAGAAAATAAAAGAAGTTGTAAGAGAAAGAGAGGAGAAGATAGAAACATTGAACAAAAGCTTTGATGAAAAAGACAAACTGTTGCAAGAACTGGAAAGCAGGTTTGTTTTATTGAAATTGCATTGCATTTGGGCCGTACTCAGATTATAATTGGACTGCACTGGGATTGCATTCGAGTTAGAGCGGTTTTAATTGAGTGTCGAACGTAATTCGCGTTTTGCTTTGGTTTTGCTTGACTTCACGCTGTGATTGGTTAAAAAATCTCGCGCCACTTTCTTGACCAATCAGAAGTATAACTTAAACCAATCACCACTTGGTCGCACGCGTTTTCCCGCGCTTGGAGCCGGTTACATGTATTTGCTTCGAGTTTTGATTGGTTCATTGGGTAATTTGTGTTTGTTGGATTGGCTGGGGTAATTACTTTGGTTTTGGTTTTACGACACTCATTTGAAAAGCGCTCTATATTTGGGCTAAATTCAAATTGCATTTACAGTTTATTCCGACTGTATGTCAGCGATATAAATATCAGCCAAGATTGTTTTCTTTTTAAATTTTGTTACCAGGTTGGAAGAATCGAAAGGGGAGTCCAAAAAACTTGAACATATGGTTAAACTAAAGGATAAGAAAATAGAAGCTCTAGAAAGCAGGTATGTATGTCGATCTTAGTAAATAAAGTCTCGGGATGTTGCTGAGGGATTCTACCATCTAACAAGCCTGTCTAGCCTAGTGAGAAGTGTTGAGCCTCGAACAAACGTGTTAACATCTGCATTTAAACCTTTAAGCCCCGGCATCATACAAATTCTCCTTACTGGTCTGTATACATTTTGGTGATTACTAGTTGGGAGAACTTTTTCAAACATGAAGACAATTCAGCTTTGGTGATCATTTGCTAAATTCTCATGACCTACATGTGTTGCAATTCACTGACATGATGAGAAATTTGATGCTGATTACTCTTGGGACTTAGAGGGTTAACATCACGAAACAAGTTAAACTACTGAAAGAATCATGTCAAGATCATCGCAGTGAAGGTGTTTCAACCTAAGCGGTTGAAAAGAAGAAACCTGAAAAAATTCAGGCTTGAACGGGAATCGAACCCATGACCTCTGCGATACCGGTGCACCACCGTGATGAATAATTGTGAATGATTTTGATTCAACTCTTCTTTTCTCTGGTAAAAACAATGTTAAAAACGGGCTTTACCTCGGTGTAAGAACCTGTGAAACTCACGGATGACGTAAAACAAAGGAAACAAAAACATTTTAAACAATACCGTACAGCAAAACAAAAGCTAACAAACAAACAAAATCTTGTCAGGTTCTTACACCGAGGTAAACCCTAAAAACGTTTGGCCACCTCATTCAACATCTTACAACAAAGTGGTAGTCAACGGTGTTCGATGATGTTGAATCTGTTTAACTGAGGCCTTAACCTTTTAAGCCTCAGTGTCAGCATATCAATTCTCCTTACTGGACGCCATACATTTGTTGTTGTGCTAGGTGGGAGAAGTTGTTCAACTATCAAAAGAGCTCATCCCTGGTGATCATTTCCTTAATTCTCAACACCTGTCCACTTAATTGTACATTGATGTTTTTGGGAGAAATCTGATACTTATCAATATTGGGTTTTAAAGGGTTAAACACGCAAGCAAACACCAGCTGAGATCACCCACGTGACCACAGCCACACTCTCCAATGAACCATGGTATCACGCTCGGTTAAATCCCTTTGAATTTGCCTTATTATCCGAACAAAAAGCAATGAATTTTAAATATTCAAGGAAAAAAAGCAAGAAAATAGAAAACAGACGGGACGCAATTATCTCGTTTCCTCTCTTATTTAACGTTCTGGTGATGTTAAATTTCTCACCCATTGTTGTTCACACCTGAGAACAGGGTGGCTAAACGCGTTCAACGTGTCGAGTTCAATGACGTAAACGGTGTTGAATGGAATTGTTCAATCCGTTTGACCAGAGCCTTAAGAACACTGAGTCTACATAGGACTAAGAAGGTCACACAAAGGCCTGTGATTGTGTTATACCCCAAGTTGGAAATGTAAGAACAGGGTGTCCAAACGTGTTCAACGTGTCGAGTTCAATAATGTAAACGATGGTGAATGGAATTGTTCAACCCGTTTGACCAGAGCCTTAAGAACACTCAGACTACATAGGACTATTGAAGGAAACACAAAGGCTTATGATTGTGTTAGACCCCCCAAACTGGAACTCTGAGAACTAGGTGGCTAATCGTGTTCAACGTGTCGAATTCAATAATATAAACTTTGTTCAAAGGAACTGTTACGTTTGGCCGGAGCCTCAAGAACACTAAGTCTACATAGGACTTAGAAGGTCACACGAAGGCTTAAAAATTGTCATCTCAAATGTCCTGTATGGTCTGCCGTTATGATGCTGTATGTCCACCAAACCACTCTCGTAACAATGTTGTCTTGTCACGCAGTCTTGCTGAGGTAGAAACCACAAGCACTGTGCAGAAGGATGATCGAATTGTGGAGATGAAACGCAATGCGGAAGGAAAAGACAACAGAATAATTGAACTGGAGAGCAGGTACAAAAGACAAAACACACTGATTCGTACGCGTAACGTATACCTTTTTGGAGTGCCTGGTAACGGTGTTGATTTTTTAATGGGCACGTTTACGAAATTCTTACCTTCTGGTAGCACAAACTGAGACCACTCCTCCTCCCCTCAACAGACATCCTTCCCCCTCCTCAATGCACACTCCTTCCCCCTTAAGTTATTAAGACTGTTCCAGGCTGCGTGAGACAGTAAATTGTTACACAAAATGAAAGTAGTTAACCATTGCAATGTAAGCGTTTAGGTTGGTATTGGATGATAAATGCTCTTTCTTGAAAGAATACTGTGTGGGATAAAATGTTTGCCGGTCAGCCAGCGAGGAAAAGTGACTGATTGCGCCTTGTCCACTTGCTATAAATCCCCCTTTTGTGTACTGCACAAATGTACTTTAGGACACAAGTTCTCACTTTTGTTTGTTGTGTTTTTCAGGTTAGAGGATGCCACGCTCGCTCACAGTAAGCTCCAACAGAGTCTGAAAATCAAAGAGGAAAAGATTACAGAACTTGATACTAAGTAAGTTAAAGTTTTCCTTCCCATTTCTGCTCTTCGTTTGCGGGCGGACAGGAAATGAAGTCTCGGAAAAAGTACAGAAGATATGCGTTTTACCTGGCAAACCCTTGTTACCATAGCAACAACAACAACGACAACAAAGGCAGCAAAAACAAGGAGAAGGAGGAGAAGAAGAAGATAAACTCCAGTTTGTGCAAAAGACGTGAAAAAAGCAAACCAAAACAAACAAAAACAAAACTAAAATTTGCTAATCAAGAAACAACAACATAATTTCAAGTTAATTCATAGACAGACTGAGCTGAATTAACTGAATACTTTTAAAGCCAACTCCACGCAAACCAAACAGGTGAGGGAAAGTAGCATATTCCTAATAAATAGATAATAATAATAAATAGGTACTGTCCTGTTTTAATTGGTAACTTTTTTCTTTCCAGGATCGAAGATATTGAAAGTCTGACTTCTGAGAAGAACAGGTTGAGCCAAAGTTTGGATCATAAAACGAATAAAGTACTCGATCTGGAAACAAAGTACGACATTTTAAAGTCTGTTAAAACTGTCCCATTCTTGGAAGATGCTCTCGATATAGCTGTTGTTTTTAACGCAACTGAATATGTTTTTGACTTGACAGGCTAGAGGAAATGTCAAGCGACAACCAAAGATTGCAGCTAAGCATCGAGCAGAAAAATGGAAAAATAAGATCGCTGGAAAACAAGTATGCTGACAATGTTATTAGTCATGAATGTGAAGCTAAAAAGCAGTGTTAAGTCTTGTTTGTAGTGTGGCCAACTTACATTGACCTGCGTTGAGGTTTCAAATGGCGACAAAAGTAAAATACATTACATGCATACAATTTTAGTTTGTTCAACGTGATTGCAAGGCAGTGCAAGTGCCAAACTAAACCACAAACCGACGCTTTTTTCAAATTTATTTTGTGACGTGCGTCCACTTGTAGGTGTGGCCAAAGTTTATTATTGCCTAGTGCGATTTCAATAAAACTGTCGTTTGTTTCAGAGTTCTAGAGCTCGAGGAATCGTTGGGTTCATTGCACCTTTTACAACAAAATGTCAAACAGAAGGATGAAAAGCTGTCTTCAATGAATCAGGTCATTCAGGAGAGAGAACAAAAGCTAACTGAACTAGAGAATAGGTGAGACTTCTTCTTTATTGTTAGTGTTAGAATTGTTATTAAAAAGGCTTATTCTGTTCATGTGTTATCACATGTATCGACCTTGATGAAATGCAGGTTTCTGAAGACAATGGTCCAGTATTTTAATAGTTAGGATGGAAATGGATTGCAATTTGAAAAAAGTTCGTCTAAGGTTTCCAAGCTAATCCCTCCGTTAACACTGATTATTATCTGTTCTCCCTGAAAGAATTCACTCTGTTTTAGTACAGTCCTCAATTCCTCAGCTTTTGCGTTCGCGCTTTTAGAGAATAACTTGGTTTTGAGTCGGATTTTTTGAGGAATAGTGTGATCGCTCTATAGTGGAACCACGATTTAACGAAGTGCCAAGGGACTGGGGAAATTGGTTCATTATATCGAGGGTTCGTTATATCGAGGTTCTTTTCCATACATTGTACTATTACTGGGCTGAAAAATATTGAGCGTTATACCCAGGACTTCGTTATACAGAGGTTCGTTAAATCGAGGTTGCACTGTGTTTCGGTGGGTAAAGAATGCAATTGTGTGAGCGATCAGTATTAAAAGGTTTCCTTTTTGAGGGCGAATCTGTCGAGTGTGAGCATGGAATTGGTTTTCTTGATTTATCTGACGTGATTATGCTTTGATCGGAAGGATTTTAAATCATTAACTGTAACTGGCAGCCGCCTCATGAGGTCCCCTCGCTATAAATACTGACTAGCCGCTTTTTTTGTGCATTGTATCTTTTCGCTACAGATAAGGTGAAGTAAAAATTGAACACAAGTAGCTTCCTCAGTCAGAGATTCCGTTTCCAAGAAACGAGGGAGACTTGTGAAATGTATTTAAGAGCTGCGTCACGGATAAAGCATCTTGAAAAAACAGCCAATTTTTTCAAGTTTGTCATTCGTAATCCGTCTTAATCTCCCTCAGTCGTAACCATCCTTGTTTAGTTTTGGTTTATTATTACTTCTTTGGTGTTTTTCTACCTTAGGAAACTATTATTATGAGGTTTCCTTCAATTTGAAAGTAATTTTGTCAGATCAGAAAAATAAATGAAAATACCCTGACATAGCTGAAAATACATTGAGAATTTGCTTGATTGAAACAGGTTGGAAGATGCGCAAGCCCGCAACCACAAACTGACTCACAGTCTTAAGATTAAGGAGGAGAAGATAACTTCATTGGAGGAAAGGTTGTTAGTCTTTGTTGTTACGTTATGAATCTTGTTTTTGACCTTCAACTGAGACATGATTTTAATCAGCAGCAGTAGTTTGTGTGATCGATGATAGTTTTTCCATTACCTAGTGTGGAAACTTTAGATGAGCTAGTGTCGGAGACCAAGAAGTTAAACCAAGCGGTTCAACTGAAAGACGACAAGATCAAGGGATTGGAAAACAAGTAAGATCACACGTGGTCTTCAGTTGATTCTGTTTTCTATTTTGTACGTTTTGATAGAACCGATTTAAACCCCTCAACTTCTGAAAATGGTTAAAATCGAAATAAGACAAAATTTGCCAGTTTTACTTGAGAAATATTGTGAACAAGCAGCGCTGCCTTAAAGAACTGCTCAGTTGCTTTCACTTAATAATTGGTCACATTGAGGAGGTCATGCAAGACAGACGTCAGAACCGTGTCGAGAGTTGATTCAGGGATAGACTCAGAGTCCGTTCTTTGATATTATTTTTGGAAAGTGGTACATGTTTGTAACGCCGTTTATAATGTTGGCTCCTGGTAGTTTTCATCGATAACAGTGTCTCTTTGACTCTACTACTGCGTCTTTTCACCAAATAAAGAAGAAACCGTGCAAAATATGCCACGTTAGCGTTGATAGTAGTTTTTGCTGGTATCACTACACAGTTGGTAAAATGTCCGCTCGTATTATGTATCGAGTAATATTAAAATTCTGTCTTTGTAGGCTGGACGAACTTGAGGAGTTGTCCTCACGTAACAGCAAACTCACAGAGGTCATCAAACAGAAGGATAACAAGATTGTTAGACTCCAGGAACGGTAATTACACAATGGCTGTTAAGAATCCAATATAAGTTTGCAATGAACATATTGTAATGTTTTACACTGTAAATGTCCACTTTACGTTCTAGGCTTGACGAAATAGAAGATGCTGTTAATATCAACGCCAAACTGAACCAGACTATCAAAAACAAAGAGGAGAAAATTGAAAGCTTAGAGGCCAGGTTAGTTCGCGCTTTGAAGAGGGAATTTCTTGAAATCAAGAAGGGGTCCGGTACGGAGCTTGAAATCGAGGTTAGATGCGGGACGGGGCTTGAAATCGAGGTTGGATGCGGGACGGGGCTTGAAATCAAGGCGGGATGCGAGATACAGACGTTGAACATATCTTACAACGCAGTTTTAAAAACTTTCGATTAAGGGAATTTGCTTTTCATAGGGGCAACTTAACGATTTTCAGAGGCTGCCTTTGCTAGTGTGTTAATCCTGATGAAATATATGTTACGTACTTTACAATACAACAAAACTTTTCAAAACGGCAGTAGTACTTTATGCAATTCACAAATTGCAAAGGCAAGATGCAGTAGAAAATCGTTGTACAAAAAGTATTGTAAAGTATTCAGTGGGAATTGTTTTGTTCAAAAACAGTATTGTCAGGCTATTAGCAAAATTCTGTTTATGTAAAGGGTGTATTCTAACCCACACTTAATGAATGTGTGCCTCTTGTGTGTTTGTTAACAGGGTCAGTGAATTGGAAGAAGAACTTAGTAATCAGGAGAAAGAACACAGAGAGGAGAAACTAAAGACTGACGAGCGAATTAAAATGCTGGAGAAGAAGTATGTGAAATTAAATATTCAGTGCAAAATTCGTCCTTATTTTATCGACGGTAGATAAATCAGATGAATGGAGGACACAGCCCCCAGTTAAGCTGTTAACGAACAAGTTTGTACAGTGATAAAAGAACAGTGAGATATATCAACGAGAGTAACTCAGATGACAGTTAAGCTGGATGAGCCAGAATTATTCACAAGAGAAAGCTTGAGTGTTTTACCCTTACTGATTACTTGTTAGCTTATGCTAACTTGAATAAGCTTTTAATATCTAATTCACTTGTGATGGTGAACATATTAAATAATCAGAGCTCAGCAAATAAGGGAAAACAAATACTTGTTAAACTCATTTGAAAAATCGTCTTAATCTTAAATGATTAACGTTTTTTCTACTAACCAGATCATTAAAACACATCTCTGATGAAATATACAATTTCGCCAATGATTGTTTAACTAACAACTAATTTAAAGTTAACACTTTGAGTAACAAAGTTAATGTGTGCGACAGGAATGGAGAAATGCGTTAGCTGGAAAGATTGTTTAGTTACTTTAAGGACTAGTATAGACTTGTTAACAACATTATAACCTTCAAATTGTACTCTTGTCAATTAACTTAATTCCTTAACGTAGTTTCAGATATTAAAGACCTGCTAACACTAAATTTACGTTGTAGCTTTTGCATTAGAAGCCACATTTGAAACCTTTATTAGATAAAAATTAAAGATATTTTAGAAATAACATTTTCCTTCCTTAGAACAGGATTTGTGTCTGATGCAAACATCTTGCGCGTGGCTGTACTTAAACACCTTTTGAGAACATTTTATTTTCGCTTTTGCAAGCGTGTTTCCCTTTGTTCCCTTTGTTCCCCTGGGCTTCAACTAGACGTCTAGCCCAGTTTTTAGAGAACTTTAACGTTGAAAATTACTTGTAAACTTTCATGGCTTGGTGACAGGAATCGTGGCGTTTCACTAATTAAGTTTGTTTGCAGTTTGGATGATCAAACCAGTAAAAAGGTCCAACGACAAAACAGCGTTAAAAGAAGGGATGATAAAATTTTAGACTTGGAAAGGCGACGGACAAAGTAAGTTACCACAGCGGCGAACAATTACCCAGATTTCTGTTGACACCACGGCTCTCTGTAATTTTTTGGTTAATCTTTGTTTGAAGTAGACGCCAACAAGACAGTCCTTTTGTTTGTAATGTTAGACCACCTCAAAATTTGTGTTCATTTAAAAATTCCACCCGTACAGAAAAACCATGTACACTGCTTAAAAGAGAACAGCAAAACTTGTAAATTTGAGAAATATATTTTCTATAGAGGCTGTTTGGTGGTGCGCAAATGACGCATAGTGTGTATTCAAGAAAACGTTGCAAACGTCTGTAAGAAATCTGGATTTCTCACCCCTTCTTTCCTCTATACAAAATATCCCTCTCAAATTAAAAAAAAAAGATTTTGAAGGGCTTTTTTGAAAGCAAAATATATGGTCTTTTTGCGAACATTTCAAAATTAACTTCGAGGTGTCTATAGGAAGTGTAACTTACCATAGTTCACGTGTTAATAATTGTCTTGCTGTTTCCTCATCCAGTAATCTCTTTAACTCTCTGCATTATGCATTTAACATTAATTGCCGACTAAACGTAACAGTAACAATCCAACTTAATTACAAGGTATTACAAATATCCTTGGAAATAGACGATAATTGTTGTAACAAAACTAAATTGTAGTAATTAATGTTGCTTTTAACTATCAGTGCCAAATGTCCAATTCTATAACTTAATGCTGCTGCTTCTTAACTGTCCTTAATAATTCCTTTTACATTCTTATCATCTTTTCTTTATTTATCTTTTTTCTTTTTGGAGCCCTTCCGTTTTTTTTGTACTTATCTTGTAAGTTGCGTGCCTGATAAAAGTATTTTGCCCACGCGAAAAGCATAGGAGCGCGGTTGTGAAGTGGTCCAACTTTCGACCCGAATGTTAGTGGCTTGAAATCGGTCTTTGGCTCGTATTGTGTCCTTTATAATTATAGACAAACACTTTACTAAAAAATACTCTGGCTTCACCAAGGTGCCACCAGGCAAGGGGGTATTGGGATGACGCATGGCACGTATTATACCAGAGCATCTTGTACAGATTTCCCCAAAATAGTAAGATACCCCAAATTGATGGAACCACAGTGCAGCAGAGCGGGAGGGGGGGGGGGGGTGGGGGGGGGATTGTGATACTCCTGTTGCTACCAGAAGTAGTATTTATTCGTTCGACTGAGTTGCTTTTGTTGGGTGTTTTGATGGGATAGAAGGCTTGGTTCTCATCTCACGTGTAGTTCTAATAGCATTTTAATAAATTTTGATAAACAGGCTTGAAGAGTATGTGGAGGAAAGAGAAGTAAAAATTCAAGACTTGCAGTCCAAGTAAGTAACTTGTTTGATATGTTGCGCAGTTGTCCGACAAATCTTGATCAGCATAATTTTTGACTCACTCAGTAAGAAGGCTAAAATGCAGAACGTTTAAGTTTCTAGAACTTCCACTACTTAGGGAACATTAAACAACAAATACCACCAGGGGAAAGTACAGTCACAGACAGACAGACAGACAGACAGTCAGTCAGTCAGTCAGTCAGTCAGTCAATAGTGGAATCAACGTTATTAACGTGTCTGTCCTTACTGCTTAAGTACTTCATCATGTGTATGATTCTGCTTGTTTTCAAATTGCAAATCAATCTGAATATAGGGGACTTGCTTGACAACTACAATAAGATGACTGAAAACGCTTTGATTTTTCATTGAAATTTTCCTATCCTCAATCTCGTAGACTGGAGGGTACTGTGAACAGATACAGAAAGCTGGACCTGACTGTTGGCGAGAAAGAGATGGCGATAGCCGAGCTACAAGCCAAGTAAGACAGAGGAAATATAGAAACCTTCATTTTCAGCAGTTATTTCTAAGAGAATCATTTAAAGGGAGAATTCAACCACACTCACAAAGTTAGAGCTACCATGAACAACATAATAAACAGTACTGCAGGAAAGTACCCCTTGGGATTTGCGTGGTCACACTTTAGGATTTCATCTACAGACTCAAAGGTTGGAAACACGTAGTACATTGTAGTAAACATCTTCACAGGAAAGGGCGGTTTAATAACTTTCGTTTGAATGGTCAAACTAAAGCATTTTTATCCGCAGAATTAAAAGTTAGAACCACCTTTGTTACCGGAAAAACAAAGTTTCATAGGACAGGGCTGCTCAGTAGCTTTCATTTGAATAGCGAGACTTTTATCCTCAGACTATGAAAATTGTTTTATTGCTTCAATGCATTTACGTCATTTTAATGTTTGTAGGCTTATTGAGGCTCAGGAGGGAACGCGCGAGATAAAGAAACTTAACCACATCATGAAGACAAAGGACGCAAGAATCGAAAACTTGGAGAGCAAGTAAGTCAGTGTCCATCGTAGGTACGATGCCATCTGATTATTCATGCCGTGCAAACCCCCCTCCCCGGGGGGTACTCCTATATATGGCCTTTTCGGGGATCTGCCACTGGACAGAGTATGGTTTTTGGCTTCTCTGTCTTGATCATGGTGTATAATTTTATGCTAGTCTGTGCTAAACAAGATCTGAACTTGTCCTAGACAGGGTATGGTTGCACGATTGTCGTCAGTAAATATGGCGTAGACAGTATTCAGCAATCCTAGATCAGAAATGTTTGACAGTCTTTGAAACGAAACAGGGACAGGTTTCAGACCCTCAGCGGCACCGACACCCCTACACCCAAACGTGGGTTAAGACCCTCCCCCCCGGGGCGTGCAACTAGTCAAATTTTAAAGGAAATTTTATTAAATGTTCATAAAAGCGATCCTTACTTTTGTGCTTGTTGTATAATAAATCCGGTTAGTGTTTTTTAGGAGACGAGCATGTGATGATTTTCTGATTTGGTGTTTTTCAGATTGGAGAATTTGGAAAGCCATGTCGCCAGCCAGCAGACTGATATAAACATAAAAGACGATAAAATCGACACCCTTCAAAAAAGGTACTCAGTTGCTGTAAAAATAATATTGGCCGAGTCCTTAGATGCCAGAGCTTGTGAACGTAAGCGGTTTCCAGGTAACTAATAGAAACCTTATTTTGTTTTGCCAGGTTGGACGAGACCTTGAACTTAAATAACAAACTCGACCAGTCTGTGCGTAAGAAAGAGGAGAGCATTCGTACTCTGGAGAAAACACTTCAAGCTAACGAAACAAGGTATCAAAACTTTTGATGTGGCGTGACATTGCCCGTTACAATTTCCTGTCACACGGAGTTGTCCATCGCCGCCGTCTTCTTACAATGTCATGTGATCCTGTAGCGTCCTCTTTGAGTAATTTGCATGGTAAACATGGCGTGACATTTTTTCTTACCTGGTTTCATGTTGCAGTAAGTTTAATCAATCGTGACGTAGCTTTACTCTGTCACGTGCATTGTTACGTAATGCGTTTTGATGCACATGAAAGGTGTCTCATGGTACTAAAATTTGAGAGTGCAAAAAATATATATATTTTGTTGCGAGGCCCGAGGACGGCCAACAGTCGACCAAACCACGCCATCGGGGTCTAAATTCGGAAGTCCAGATTGTGTGACGAAGGACTATGCACCACCACCGGCTAAGGAGCTAATCACAATGAACAGCTCCTGTAATGAAGGACAGATTTATAGAGTATGTCTAGTTCAATTTACTAGTGATAAGTCTAATATTTACGTTTTCCATTTTAGGGAAGAGGAATTAGAAAAGTTACTTGAAACAAAAACTGAAAGATTGTCAGAGTACAAGACGAGGGTGAAAGAACTGGAGACCAGCCTAGAGAGTAAAGAAGATAAACTTGGAGAGCTGCAAAAACGGTAAGCTAATTTGCTAAAAATTTTATCAATGCCTGCAATATCTCTCAGATAGGTTTTCTACGGGATCCTGAGTTGGCTACACGCATTTTCTAATACATCAATGCTTTTTCATGTTAGTTTGGATGACTTGAGAAATGCAGCGACAGCAGATGCCAAGCTGAGTAATGCACTGCAAGAAAAGGACATCAAAATTGCTGAAATGGAACAGAGGTACTTTTCACTTGCGGTACAAAATTGCGTCCAACCCTGCGCGGCGCAAATTCTTAATTCCCGGCCACACAGAAATGCGAATAACAGTTCCGAAGAGGAGTGATGGAGTAGTAATAGAAACGAACAGCGGCTCTAATTTTGTTGCGCATGATGGGGCGTATCCAAACCTTAAATTTAACTGCCTTGTGATTTTGTAGAATAAAAAGGAAAATTTGCGTGTTCACACCAAGAGCTCAATACTAAAGAGTAAATTCTTTACTCGTCTGTAGGGTGAAGGATTTGTCTAGCACCTTTGGACAGGTTGATAAACTGGAAAAGGCCAAGAAAGATATGGAGCAGGCAGTATTGAGTTTGGAGACCAAGTAATGTTATATGAATATCTGAATATGTTAGGAAGGCCTTTAACTCTTAAGGGCAGCTAAGCTCAAATGAGAAAGCATTCTCAAAAAATTATCTTGTGAAATGAAGACAAATGAACAGCACTATAAGAAATTACCGCACAGTTGCTCTCATTTGAATAGCCACATCTTCGGGTTTCATCAACAGACTCAAAAATTAGAACCACCTCTTTCAGCATAATGAACAGCACGGCTGAAAAGTAACTCTCAATACCTTTCATTTGAATGGTCACACTTTAGGATTTCATCCACAGACTCAACATTTAGAACCACCTCGTACCGCATGCTGTGTAAGTTACAATACCTTTCATCTAAAGGTTTTAGCCACGGACTCAAAAGTTAGAACAACGTCAACTGGTGCAAGGTTTGATGTCAACAGGACTGGAAGAACAACAAAAAAAAAAACAAAAACAAAAACAAAGAAGCAGTGAAGGAAGTAAAGTATTTAGTAACTAACTGACGGATGTTTCCAGTAAAGGAAGGCAAGGTCCGGAAGTTTTGAACCGAGTTAAAACGCTGTGTGACACTAACTCTTACCAATTTATGTCAGTCTGTGGCCCTCAAAACTAAAGTAGTCCGGAAATGCCGAGGTAGAACCGTGGAAAGGGATACTAAACATGATTGGCTTTTTTGCAGGTTGGAAGAAAGTGAAAGCCGAAACAGAAGACTGAACCATAATCTTAAACAGAAAGAAGCGAAGATCGAAGGCTTGGAGAAACGGTAATGAAAAAAAAAATTCTTGTCAATTTATTTGAACTGTTCAGTGTCAAATTGCTCCGTAATTTCCCTGTTGAGTTTTCGACGAAATCAGTCACATGGCCAACCAAACTAGACAAACCGACCTGGCATCCAGAGGAATTCCACCATACAATGTTGTAGTTATTTGGGGATATAGTCGCCTAATGCTACAGCAAACGGATCTGAGACCGGCCCTGATTAGCTATCTGGCTCGCTCAGTCCGTTGGATAGGACATAAGACGCGTGGAATTACTACTAAATTTTACTCGGCGGCGCTATTTGATTTGTATGTAGGAGTGCTGTCAAGTGAGCTACTGCCCTTATACAATTTCCCCCCCCCATTTCACAGCACTCCTACATACACTTTATAATTTCCACTTTCATTTCATGAGTGCTACGTGGTACCTCACGTTGGGCGCTATTTGATTACCAGTACTATAAAAGAGACATTTGCCATTCATTGAATTCCTGACATTCAATTCGTAGGGTGGCCGAAATGGAAGTGAGTCGAGATGACAACAGTCAGTCACTTAGCATGGCTTTGAAACAGAAAGACAGCAAGATAGCAATGTTAACCCAGAATCTACAACAGCAGGAGAGCGAAAATATGGCCATGGAAGCCAAGTGAGTGTTGGTTTCTGTGAGAGGGTGTTTTTTTTTTTTGCTTTACACAATGATTGTTACAGTTTGCACATAAATTATGAATATAAGGTAATAAAAAACGCACTGAGTTACAACAACAACAACAACAACAACAACGACTTTATTTCGGTGTCGATGTATTCAGCCACGTGATATCCAATGGCTATAGTTTTGAACAAAGCTTTTGCTTCGCAGGGAAAACTTTTGACTGCCGCGGCACCTGATACATCATGCAATTTATTGAAACGCCTATGCGTTTGAACGAATGAGAAAGCTAGAAATTCAATTATCGAAATAGAGGATTCAGTGAAGAAAATTAGCATAAAATCGTTCAAGTTTGTCGTTCTTAATTCTTCTCAGTTTTACCCAGCATTCCGTCCTTCTCTTTCTAACCTTCGTCAACTATTATTTGACTTTCTTAACAATTCACATGTGTATTTGTTTTCGTACAGATTGGAAGAAGTTACTGCACAAGCCAATAAGTTTTCTCGCCTGATCGAGCAGCGGGAAGAACAGGTGCGAGGCCTGAAAACTAGGCTGGAAGAAGCTGTCCATCAAAACAACAAGATGACGCATGCGGCTGAGCTAAGAGATGACAAAATAAAAACACTCCAACAAAGGTTGGTATGAACAAAGTTCTAAAAAATGACACTCTCCACTTGAAAACTGGTTTAAATTATTAATACTCATGATATTGTTGTCCTTCTTGCAGGCTGGAAACTTCTTCTAAAGAACACCAAAGACTGACAGAGGTAAAGGCAGTGTTTGATTTACTCTGGTCTGCTCAAAGAGCAATTTTTCTGCGTTCCATTTGTGGAGGAGCACCTGATGCTTCTAGGCGCTTCATGCCACGAAAACCGGGTTTAGGTCCGACAGCTATGAGCCACTAAATTCATGCATGAAGATTTTTTTTATCTCCCTTTACCTCTAAGGGATGTGTAATATGGGGGTACGTGCTTTTTCTTAGAACTCTTCAACATTTTCCCGTCTTTTAAGTGTGAATATATAAAGTATAATTAACTCTGCTGTCATTGGAGGTTCAAGTGTCCCAACGTGTTTTCTTTACATTTAGGTGCTTGAGTCATATGACAAGAAAGCAGAAAAGGAAAAAGCGCAGAAACAAAAAGGCAGCTCATCTCAAACGATCATCTTCAAGCCAGCTGATAACACAAGGTGCGTAGTTAAGCTTTCCATCAAAACCTGAAGCCAGCTAAATCAGTGTATTTTGCTGGTATTGTAGCAGAGCGGCTGACGAAGAGCTAAGACTGCAGAATGTCCAAAGGCCATCAGCGTAAAGGCACACTTTGACGCTCCCTCCGGCTTGAAATTCCGCAATCCGGTCGTTAAAGACATGAAAATAACGAGAGACGGCGAGATACAATCGGAAATAGTGTAAATTCGGCGGAAAATGTTGGTTTAATACACATCGCTACAGCGGTCACGCTGGTCACCCAAGAACAATGTGCTGTCCTCTTTTCTCAGCCGTCTTGTTGAGTAAGCTTACTAAATAACAAGTGTAGCCAGAGCTTCACAAGTAGATACAGGTCAAGCTATAAAGCATCGTTTTGCAACATTTTCGGAAAGATTTAATGACGAGTCGGAACTATGAGCGCGATTTCTATGAGGTAAGACAATACACGGTTGGCCAATGCCAAACTCTTACAATAATAATTTGTAGAAAATGAAAATGAGAGTACCTAGTAACCTTGGTTTGAATTTGTTTCTTGAGATGAGAAATTTCTGATATTGTGTTATAGGTCTGGGCAAAATACTCTTGAGATGCTGGCCATCGCCGATAAAAGAGTAGCAGAACTTAACGAGGAAATAAGGATGCTGGAAAAACAGGTGACTAGCACATTTCTCGGGGACTCATTTAACACAGCTGTTTTAAGTACTGCAGTGGGAACAATATACGGTTACATACACGACGGGCGGACTTGTCCCTTTAACTCAGTCCTGTTCGAATGAGTGCGACAATTTCGCTGGATTTTCTTCCGAAAATAGGTATTTCGTCCACTGACTAAAGGGATTTTGTGTTCTAGAATTGTCGCAGGGACTTTTTCAGTCCCATGATTAAGTCCTTCCATGTGCACCGACGTAATAATTCATGAATGCTTTCATCCTTCTTTGCGAACCTACTGACTGTAAAGAATTGTAAAGAATCTCATAGAGACTGAAATATTCGATTCTCGTCACAAAAAAAATGATAAATCAAATTTAACGTCACAGTGTGGGGAGTAGTCGCCTAATCTCCCGAGCCAGGGGCTCATGTGTAAACACTTGACGTCCAGGTCGAATTGGAATTTGGAAAGAGAAGACAAGAGAACAAGCTTGAGATTTATTAAAAAACAAGCAAGCAAGCAAGCAAGCAAGCAAACAAAAAAAACAATAAAAAGACGTACGGGATCTCGTCTTACAGTATACATTCTGTATCTAATTCACGTAATAACCTTTTGGTTTCCAGAACGTCACGCTCACGGCTCAAAACGAGGCAATGTCGGCCAGAAACGCTCAGCTGGAGATTGAGAACGAGTCTCTGAAGAATGAACTGCAGAACTCAAGAGCGGACTATGCAGCACTGCAGAGCGATTTGAATGACATCAGAGACTATTATCATCAAGTCGACATCGCTGCTTCCAGGATGGGACACAGATGCGAGGTGGGGAGAACAGTTTTCGATTGCTTAAACTCTGGTTTGCTGTTCCTGTGCAATTAGGTTATCCTATTCAAACTGCAAGGCATATGCATATTGCCAGTATCATGCATCCTCGGTTTACTTGATTTGTTTGTTGTGTTGACAGATGCTTGGTCAGCTCAACGCTACACTTGAGGAGGAGAACAAGGCGCTTGTTGAACAAATCAACAAACTTGTCGAGCAGGTGAATGTACCACTGAGAGATCTACAGTCTCGGACAATAATTATTGGGACATTTGACACCTCTGAGGACGGTACTCCTTCCCCCGTTCAATGTTGTACAAACCGCTGGCTTTTCGGACAGAAAATAGCACATCTTCTACAGTAGTCTTTTCAACATTGCAACGGGGGGAAGGGGGAGAAGTCGGCCAGGTGTCCCAAGATTATTGACCGACCCTGTAGCTTTTAGTTATGTGCCCTTCACAAGATGTAGAGGTCAGATGTTGTCCAAACCGAAACGTGCAGTTGTCCTAAGGTCAAACTTGCAATATAGGCAACCAAAAGACAGAAAAACTGATTACGAAACGAAACGATACCAGCCCTTGAGTCAAATAGCATTGAAAGGGGATTAAATACTGACTACCCGATAGTCTTCTTAGCAAGAGTTTCCCTTGGTTTTTCGCGTAGGAAGAGTATTTCGCTTTTTTGCCGAGCGAAAGTTGGGACAAGAGCAAAAGCTCAAAAAATCTACGAGCAGAAAGCCTCACGGAAACCGGTGGTACGCGGCGTGGTTACCTGACCATCCTTCTTTTTATTCCCGACCCTAAAACGACTCCCGATATTCGCACTCTGATCCCAATTAGGTCTCCCACTGATTTTACCCTTTCTTTACCAAAACAAATCTGAGAAGCATGAAGTTATTTTTAAACAAGTTCAGTTCTTTGGGTAGGAGTTTTAATTTAATTTGATTTATTAATTCATTTACAGTATTTCAATGGAAAAACAATGAAAGCGATACGGTAGACCTGCACGGTTCCAAACCTCTAATTTCGTTGGTCCCTATAACCTGCACCGTCTATTGTTATCAGGGTTAGGGCTATTGTTTCGTTCTTTACCTATTGTTCTCCTCGACCAATCCTAGACCTCGTCTGGAAGCGGTGCGGGTCCTCCCAAGCGATACATCGATTCTTTCGTTAAATACAGCGAAATGTCTATTGTTTTAATTTGCCCTTTGATTTAATGTTTCAACAAACCTAAAGTCGTTCGATTTATTTTATTACTTAATTGTTTATGTATTTGTTTATCTTTCTATTGAGCCATTGTCGTAGACGTTGAAACAAGATGGCAGTGTTATTGTGGATCTTGTTGTGTTAAACAACTTATTCTCTAAACTGTTTTCCGCAAAAAGATTTCTCCACAATTGTTCATTACAGTATCTTAAAGATTTCTACTCAATCTAATCGATATTTTTTCTACACTCGAAATGTCTGAATTGGTTTCACCACAACTTTCGATGGTCTGTACACTAAACTCTACTTTCAGCAGTTCCCAGTTCACGTGGGTACATTTTCCTGCCACGTTGTGTCTGTCATAAATAAATAAATAAATAAATAAATAAATAATTAAATAAATAAATAAATAAATAAATAAATTTCTATAGCGCCATTTTCCAAGGGTCCAGTGGCGCCTTACAAGAGGGGCGAACAAGAGGTTGAACTGGCACCTTTCACGTGAGATCTTATGGATATCTTACTAGATATCCTTCGTTGAAAACTGTACTAATCGCTGTTTTCTTTGATTAGAATCAAGACCTTTTGGTGAAATCATTGGAAGATAAGGATCAGTTTATGGACGATGAGAGAGCTTTCTCGTGAGTATCAAATACCGTAAACGTTAGAATAAAAAGCTGCACCATCCTTAGATGCGTTTAAAGAAGGAGTGAGATGAAACGTTTGGCTGTCTGTTCTGTTCCTCTTTATTTTCTGACGATCCTCGATTACACCACGCTGATCGTTCGACTAACCCTGGGCAAAACAAGGAACTTGAAGTGCTCAACTTCTCGAACAACTTGTCGCGCGTTCGAAGGCGCAGGGACATGAAGGGTGGTTCGAATAAAAATGAATACAGTGATCCTGTTTTTCCCATTTTTTGGAGGGAGGATATGCGCAAGATTCTAGGTATTTTGATTACATTTCTTCATGTCTGAATTATGCCTCCTGCTTCCTTCCCCGAAACCCCCCCCCCCCCCGCCAAAAAAAAAAACAAAAACAAAAACAAAAGCAAAAACCAAAAAAAAAAGAAGGAAAAAGAAAACACAATTCGAGTAAGCTCGAGCGCCAGGTGGTTGAAAAAGAGCAACTTTGGTCCTTACTGGCAGTTTTCATGTAAAAGAATTGTTTAAAACATATCTCGAGGACAGAGCAGAGCGTAGAGGCCACGGGATACATTGCGAGGTGATAATTCTTGGTTTGCACGTGACGTCACAGCATTTCCGGTTTTAAGAATCCGCCATGTTGGTGTACAGCAGAACGCGGAATTACATATGCCATAGCTAATCGCTTCGGTTGTTTTCGTGATGGATTCAGGCGAAAAAGCCTCAGAAAAAACTTCAGTAAAAGAGGAAAACTTCCCAGTCATTTCGGACTATTGCAAGAGCTTAGAGGAGCATGTTAAAAGACGACATCTTCAGAAAATTTCTGCGATCGGAGTCGACCCTGCAGTCATCGGCGCCGGTGCGAATCTAGACACTGAATGTTTGCCTCCGATAGAATCAATGGATATCTTTAGCTACTTGGTGCTGGAAACAAGTTTTTATACCAAAGAACAATTCAAGAATTTTAAAAGCCTGGAGGCTCACAAATGGTTAACTTCTGGTTTTGTTATTAGTGTACAAGGATGTGTTATCGCTGAAAAGTTTGTTGTTTTGGGCAAAGTAAAACATTCTCAGAGAATGAATGATCCAGCGATCTCCACTTGGATAATTGCAAGTAAAGAAGGTACGGTTTTATCGGCCCATTGCATGGACTGTAAAGCAGGTCTTGGAGAATCTTGTTCACATGTCGCCAGTATCCTATTTTATATCGAAGCATGGGCGAGGATACACGAAAAACTGGCATGCACGCAGGTGAAATGCTCGTGGTTGTTACCAAAAGGAATGAATGATGTGCCTTACTCCCGAGTTCGTGACATAAATTTTAAGTCCGTAAGTGCATTGAAGGCCAGATTGGATAACAAAATAGACTCCCTAACTGTCAATGAAAGCTCGATGCGATCAGTTTTTCAACCTGACTTAGGTTCAAGTGTCAGTGCACCCCATTCAAATGTTCAAGCCCCTACTGTCAGCGAAATTAGTGGCTTATATGAGAAACTGAATGACTGTAAAGTGAAGCCTGTGGCCTTGAGTTTAGTGTCACCATATAGCAAACAATTTATTTTGCCAAGTCGCAATATTCCGAGTATCCCCGAGCTGTTTGATCCTTCAAATTTGGATCTTTCTTATCCTGACCTCCTTAAGGAATGTTTTGAAGTTAAACTAACACTGTCAGACGATCAACGCTCTCAAATTGAAAAAGACACTAGAGACCAGGCTAACGGGGGTGCTTTCTTTCGTCACAGGGCAGGTCGAATTGGAGCATCAATGAGTGGTGCTGTGTGTCACAGCAATCCTGACCTCCCTTCTCAATCATTAATTAAGCAAGTCTGCTACCCATCACTCTTTCAGGTGACCACAAAAGCAGTAATGCATGGACGCAAACATGAAGCTCTAGCCATTGCTGCGTATGAACAGCACATGAAACAGCACCATGAAAACTTCAGAATTACTCAGTGTGGACTTTTTATAAACAAAGATTTACCTTTCTTACATGCTACTCCAGATTTTTTGACATCCTGTTCTTGTTGTGGGGATGGGTGTGGGGAGGTAAAATGCCCCATATCCATTGAGAACTGTGATTTTGTGCATTATTGCAAAAAGGATAGTTCTTGTCTTGAAATGAAAGAGGGAAAGCTTTGTCTTAAGCGGTCACACAATTATTTTTACCAGGTACAGCAACAACTGTCAACATGTCACAGAAATCACAATGACTTTGTTGTCTGTGCATTTGATGGCCAGGACAAGGCAGTTTTTGTATTTGAAAGAATTTATCCAGACCCTGATCACTGGGAGAAAGTTGTGCCAAAACTTACAGATTTCTGGAAGAAATGCATTCTTCCAGAAATTATAGCACGGTGGTATACACGAAAATGCCACATACCAGAAATATTACCAGATGATGGAAGCATTTGCTATTGTAGAAAGAACGATAAGGAGAAGACTGTCATCTGCAGCAACAAAGATTGCCCATATCTGGCATTTCATCAATCCTGTCTAGCAATCACCGGGCCTCTGCCAAAGAACTGGTACTGTCCACACTGCCGCAAACTTCCACAATTCAAGAAGGGAAAGGGTCAGCGAGTAGAAAAGCAGGTGAAAGGAACAGTTAATGAAGTTGTCCAAAGAGCTATCACTTTAGACAAAGTTTGCACTTGTCAAGCGAGACCGCAGCCTTCAGATAGGCTGCTAGAGTGCCACAGTGTTAACTGCCAAAATGGCCAGTATTTTCATCCGAAGTGCTTGGGTTATAAACGTATGCCCAGTAATGGAAAAACCACATGGGTTTGCCATGGATGTAAGGCAAATAAAGTCCCTCTTTCTCCAGCTCAAGGAAACACCTCAGAAGCACCTACTACTTGTTCCTCTTTATCGGCTGATAACACTGACAATGGTAGTGGCACTGGAAATGTGAATTTAGAATTAGACGATGACTGCACAATTACTGGAATATCAGAAGCACCTACTTCCTGTTCTTCATTATCAACTGATAACACTGACAATGATAGTAGCACTGGAAATGTAAATTTGGAATCAGACAAAGACTGCACAATCACTGAAATATCAGAAGCACCAACTACTCGTTCTTCATTATCGGCTGATAACACTGACAGTGGAAGTAGCTCTGGAAATGTAAATTTAGAATTAGACAAAGACTGCACAATCACTGGAATATTTGAAAGTAATTCTGAAAGAATGAAGCCCTTAAAAAAACTCGATGCCAGTGACTGTGCAAATATTTTGACCAAGGACTACTGGCTCGACTGTGACATAATTCAAAATGCACATGTTTGTCTTCAAAAGGTAAATCCCTTAATTGAAGGATTCCAACGCCCAACCCTGGGACCAGTGCGGAATTTTAACATTGCATCAAGTGAATTTGTCCAAATACTGCATACGGGTAATGCTCACTGGGTGTGTGTGAGTTCAGTGGGCTGCTTACCAGGATCGGTTAATTTGTATGACAGTATGTTTCATGACGTCATTGAACTTGAAGTGGAGGAACAAGTCCAGGATTTGTTGGCAGAGAGCTTTATTGGCATAAATACTGTACCAGTACAGCAACAGTTAAATGGCAGTGATTGTGGTGTCTTTGCCATTGCTTTTGCCACATGCATAGTCTATGGTATCAAACCTGAAGACGTCACTTTTGACATACCCAAAATGAGACCACATCTAGTGGAATGCCTGAGGAGTAATTTGATTGTACCATTTCCAGTTATTTAAAAGTACAGGGAATTCCAGGGGGAGCTCCCATATAAAAGGGGTGGAGATGCTTGTCGTCTCACTCAGCGGTGTAATTTCTTATTTTTGGTCTCAGGGTGTTCCGGGCAAAATGACAAATATTTTTAGCTGTAAATAATAAATATTCCTTTTTGTAGTTTTTTATTATCTTTTGGGGGTCAATCTGGGCTTAAGCCATGTCCCGATAAATCTCCTAATAATGAATCTTTTCAAAATTTCTGGCAAGCATCCTCGCCCCTTTTATATTGGAGTTTCCTTGCCCCTGGAAGGGCATTGTGATTAATTCTTGCTGTATTTTTCTAGTTTATTGTTTTATGAAAAACTAAACAAAAAGCTAAATTTGAAGCCAGCTTTACGGAATATTTGCAACATGTTATGTGATGAGTCATCTATACGAGAAATTTTCTTATGTCGACAACTTTTGTCACATAAAAGCTAGCATGCCAGCTTGTCAACAAATATATTTGTCACATAAAAATTGACCAATTTTTCTCTCTTTTTTCTCATCTTTACAAGCACTGATAAAAGTTGTCACATAAAAATTTACCTTTGAAATTATAAAACCAGCTAAGATTGCATTTTCGTTGCTGTCAATCATGTTTCCCAAGAGGTTCGCTAAGATGATTTTTGGCAACAAAAAGCAGAAACCCTCGGTCAGGATTGAATTTCAGGGTTCTCATATCACTGAAAACCGCAAATTATAAATATTACTAAATATCTTTAATCGAGTGAAAATTGAAATTATTGTCAGTCTGTCCATAATGTATAATGTACAATAGAAAACAGTATGGGAAAAAAATACAGTAGGCCATCACTTACAGTGTACTCCTTCAAATACATCACTTCGCTTACAGCAGCCGTACAAATAAATTACATTTAAAGGTTTAAGGACTAACTAAAGATAGTTACCTTAAATTGCTGGTTAAAAAACTAGCATTTAAATTTTTTGACAGCCACTACAGAGACCACAGGCAGACCACCCTATGTGTTTGTTGTTAATTATTATTGTTGACATCAGATGGACAAAAGAAATTTTGAAATCTATAAGGGTTACTGAAATAAAGCTCTGGAAATTACATATCTAAACTACATTTCGCTCTAAATATCTCAATTAAGTTTAATGAAATGTTTATCGACTCGTGTTGTATTTGTTTGCCTGCGAGGGCCGTTTTAAGCGCCTTTTTAAAGGCATGAGTCGATTAACCTTTCATAATTAAACTTTATTGAGATATTTCGAGCGAAATGTAGTTTAGATATGTAATTTCCAGAGCTTTATTTCAGTAACCCTTATAGATTTCAAAATTTCTTTTGTGCGTCTGATGTCAACAATAACAATTAACAACAAACACATAGGGTGGTCTGCATGTGCAGAGACAATTCCCATGACAGGGACCATTTCAGCTAAACCGAAAAAGTCTTGGCTAAGGTTTTTGAGTGCATGCAAACTTCTTCCTGGGATTTACTTCCTTGTTGGCAATCAAGTAGTTGATGAAGAGTAACAAAAATGGTTTATGGATAGGTGGTATACAACAAGGCTTAATTTAAATGGGGAAGGCCATTCCCTAAGGTCCAACCCCTTACCCTTTCTTTCCATTGAAAAATGGTACCCCTTGCACAAATAAAGGCCCTTTGAAATACAAAACGACAGATGGACTGAAAGTGTTCATTGCATTTTACTACACAACTGTACCTAAGCCCTTTAAGTACTGGTGCTGTCGTTGATGACCAGAGTGAAAGTAGTCACTAAAATCAGGAAGCCACACATTCCAAACACAGACGCTCAGGAATGTCTACTCAAATGGAACAATGGGTGGGCAGAGATTAACAAGCGCAGAGCAGACTCTAATAATGCGGTCGATCATGGGGACCTTTGAATTTGTAGCGGGGTTTGATTCAAGAAAATCAATTGGCAGCGACCCTCCTAGAATGGTGTATTTTCTTCGCAGCAAACCGATCACCCTTTCCACATGGATTCTAACGTTGGCTATGCCTCTTGTTTTTTCCACATCAGTTGGTTCAAGTTGTTTCTTGCCCTTTGTAAACGCTGGGATGACGAGCTGAGCTTGTTTGAACAGCACACTGTCATGGATGGTAAAGCCACGGTCGGCCATCACCATATCACCAGGAAGTAATTTTTCTAAGAATCCACAATTTTCAGTCAAAAACTTGTCGGATGTGCGTCCACCCCATGCTTCAGAAGTAAAAGAAATTGTTCCCTGTGGAGTTATTCCAATAAGCACTTTAATTGTATTATGATGTTTATATGAGCTAAATGTTTGAGCTCGTGCAAGTAAGTTGCTAGGGCGGTCAATGAAGACTTCGAAGCAGTCTATAATTACGGTTACTTTTTTTCCAAATGAATACTGGAAACAGAGAGGCATTGTTGACCACAAGGCTTCTCGTTCTGGCCAGGAAATCAGAGGTGAAAGTCTCACATCCATTGCCATCATCCACACAGAAAATGTTCTTGAAACTGTTGAAACAGAAATGTTTTTAAAACGGTACGCAAGATCTTTAAAAGGCATATTTAGTCGTAGTTTCATGAGCACCATTATAAACTCTTGAAATTTTGTAAGGCAGGCAGAACGTCTTGCTACATATGGAGAGATAAAGTTGAAAACAGTCATAAGAATGTCAAATGATGGTAGACCTGTATAAAAACGAACTCGCTCATCATCATTTTGAAACTCCGCTTCCTCAAAAGTTTGAGTAAACTCGTGGCTGCAGGTAAACAAGTAGTCAAATTCGTCGGTCTGGCAACTTTGTTCCACAAATTGCTTTTGGTGACTACTTTCACACTGGTCATCAACAACAGCACCAGGTGCATCCGTTGTGCTTTCTTGCATCTCGTGCTCAAGCGTATTTTGTTCTAAAACATCGCCAAAGAAGTTTATTTCATGCACTGGCTGCCCGGGTTCATTGATACACTTTCTCTTTTCCTCTGCTTCCTTAAACTGCTGTTCGATTTGCCTCTTTCGCCTTGCTTTCGCTCTTCCAGCTCTTTCTTCTTTCGCTTTGACATTCACCGATGGAGATTTCGAGTGCCCGAGATTGAGTGTTGGAACCCAATCGATATTGTAAACGTTCCACGATTTCGCTGGGCAGCCAGATACAAAGTGCCGACTGCATACTCTGTCACTATTTAGGATTTTATCGGTAAGATCATCCCGACTTATGGCTGAAATCCACCGTTCCCTTCTGTCGCGCGTTCGCTCTTCGATCTCTTCGCCTTGATTAAAAATAATCGCAGGGACTCGAAAGAACTTTTCGTCTTTATCTCGCTTGCTTCTGTTGTGGCAGCCAACAATCAAACATAGAACCATCTCAATTTTGATCCTGAATGCGTTTTTTCCCCTCTTTTAGTACAAAACTATCAGTCGGCCTGAGAGTTTGCTTACGCAAGTTGTACACCAACATGGCGGATAGCAACCGTTGTCAAGCAAATGGTCACGTGACTGCAAACCAAGAATATCTTTGTTTGTATTACTTTTCAGGGATCGTATTTACGCCCTTCAGCGTCAAAAAGAGAGGCTCGAAGAACAAGTTGATTTGGCAAACAAAGCGCTGGCAGAGAGTGTGCTCAAAACTAAAAAGTAAGACGCAGTGTTTAGAAAGAAACGTCGCGTATGTTGTTAACAATAAAAAGTATATATTTATTAAGCTAAAAAATATTGTTTGTCTTGTTTAGGTTACGCGCCTGCTAGGGAGCCCCGATTAATGACTGAAGACATTTTTATTTAGGAAAGCAGATGAATAGTTTAACGCTTTTATTCTAATTTTTATTTATAGCACATTCTTAGTCTATTTTATTTGAGTAAATAATTTCCACAGTTTTGGGTTTATTTTCACAGTTGGTAACGCGGTTTGATCATATTCATGTGCTAATTTGCGCCGTATAAATATTTATCATCATTACTATCGTGGTTGTCGTCAACCTGGGTGCGCTGTTATCGAACCTGTGCGTGTACTTCCGTAAGTTACTGGGAAGTTGTGAAGTTGTGTTTTCTTTGAAAAACTAAAAACTCAGGCCCGTAAATATTGGGGACGTAACAACTAGTGTTAACCTAAAGAAACGCTTGAAGGGCAACTATAACATTCGTGTGAAATAAACGGCCCAAAAGTTTTGGCGACTTTCAAGAAACGGTCCCCGGGCAGAAAACAAAACTTTGTCACTACTGGACTCGAACCATTTATAGACTGCTTGCGGGCTGTCCGTTCTATAAATCGGTGGGTTTAATTAAGTAGCAGGCTTTGCATCTTCCCTCAAGTGTTATCAAGTACTGACAGTAGTTCCTCTTTGATGTTTACAGAAAACCAAACTTCCTAACAAGAGTGATGAGAAAAGCTGGACTGAAAAAGGCAAGAAACATCATTGATTTATAGACTGTTCTGTCTATAAACTGTTTTGTCTTGGCCGAATCTCCTGCGCAGAGGCTCGTTTCCTAGGCACACATAAGACGCCAGCCTAAAAGAGTAGCCCTTGCTTCACCCCTTTTCCCTTATCGTTTTCCCCTTCCCATCCTGCCCCACGCTTGTAACGTAACGAACATCACACCTCTCTTAAAATTTTCGCATTACCATGATTTCTTTACTCTTCATTTTCTTTCAACAGAAGAGGGATGAAAGCGCTAAGAACAAACGAAACAGTGTGCAGCTTCTCCGAGTCGATCAGACCCCGTATCTGGAGGAGTTTGAGAGCAGTAACCCCTCATACAACCACGATGGGCCGCCTCTCATAGCTACTCCCATTAACAGACGAGAAGAGACAGGCAGCGAAGGCTCACGGGAAAGTTCTGCATCCGGGGACTCCAGAGGAGCGACAAAGAGTTTGTTAAATTCTAGTCTCGTTAGTGCCCAATCTAACGTTGTACTCAGGCGACAGAGAGACGGATTCATGTCTCCTTACGTCAGCACACCGGTCCTGTCACGGCGCGAAGACTTCGAATCAGCGCGCAATAGGTCCGCCACCACCCACGATATTTCGGCGTTCCGCGCTCGCCAAGTCCGTTCTGAGATATTTGACGACAGTGATTGGTCGCCGGGTCGGCTTGGGCGGCCACGAAGCATGGACTCTTTAGATAAAATGCCGAGCAGCTCGTCGACTCTTACTCCGGGTGACACGGGATCGGGTGATGGACTCCCATGGGGAAATGAAGTGGGCGGAACTCTGCCAAGAACTAAAACGCAGGGAATGATGAAACATGTCAGTCCCGCTGCTTCTCCCAGGGGGTTGAGGAAGCCTCATTGGGCAAAGAGCAGCCCCAATATCTCTCCACTCCCCCCAAGAAAGGAGTACCCCAACTCGTTGGAGCCTGTTCCACCCTCGCCTCCCTCGCCCACATCATCGAGGCGGTTGGCCAGTCCTCGTTCCTCTCCTGTTCTCACCAGGAAACTTGAAGAGAGGCCGCCTGCACGGAGCCCCAAGCAGTCTCCTATTTTGAGCAGGAAAGAGAATACAAACACATTTTCATCGCCTCCAGGAGGCCCACGGCGGTCAAGTATGCCGAACTACGGTCACAGTCTGGATACTGTGCCAGTGCGAGAACGACCCATGGATCAATCCAAACCTAAAGTTTCTGTGCAAGTTGTAGCATCTACCAACACGGCTGATACAAGTGCTACTCAGCCACGATCTAATACCGCTGCCTTGTCGCCGTATCAGGACGATCAATGGAAGAGAATTCCTGTGGAAGGCTTGCAAAACAGCCCTCAAACTCAACGGTTTAACGGAGATGTGTCTAGCTCTAGTGATCCGTATCACAATAGACAAGGAGGTGGTAGCGGTGAAAGACGTGAGGAGCCGACTACATCCACCCCTCGGGGATTTCAGCAGCAAGGAGGCTTTACAGGAGATAAAAACATTAAGACTACGGAGCCCTCTCGGAATAACGTTCAGCACATAAGAGAAAGGAGCTCTAGTGGAAACAGGAACGATGGTTCTCGAGTAATTCAGAATGCCCAAGGAAGCGAGGGCCCAACTCGTGACACTAGTCAAACGGGTCCTTCGCATTCACGAGAAAGGAGCCTTAGTGGCGACAAAAATAATGGCCTCAGAGTGCAGGGCCCCAGTCAGGACACTGCTCCAACGGGTCCAGTCCATGCAAGGAGCCTTAGTGCGGACAAAAATGAAGGACTAAGAGCGTCTAAGCGGCAAGGTACACTCTTTGTGGCTTCATCTATGCCCCGACAAAGTGTCCCCGTGACAGCTCACTACGTCACCACGGGAACTGTTGCTAAGAGTGAGCCTATCCCAGCAGGCAAATCTGCTGCAGGAACCTCTGTTTACATTGACGCTACGGGTGCAAATTTGAATTCAACTCCAGTGATTTCTCTTGGCAACCAAGCGGATGTTAGCACTTCATCAGTGTTCGCCATTGTAAGAGACAAACGCGGAGATGAGCACGTGATACCGGGATCAAACACGCCACCATCACGTGACTTGACAATTTCGTCTCGTGATCAACCTTTGTCGCGTGCCAGTGCCGCGTTGTCCAATAGTGCTCCGACAACCCCTTATTCTACTCCTACGTCACGCAGTACTGCGAGCGCAGATTCTAGTTCATCGTCACGTTATGCGGCGTCTTCATTGCCGCGGAACGGTGTTGTTTCAAACCCGGTGGAACTAAAACCGTCAACGAGCGAACAAAGAGACGAAAACAGAAACGACACGAAAATGAAAGTTACCGCAGTGAGTGCTCAAGAAGACGTGAAGCTGAACGTCTCAAGCGTACGCGCCCGCATTCTTGACATCGAACATCAGTCTTCGCCGCGCGTATCGCAGTTGTATCCCGACGACGATGATGATGACGCGCGCTCTGTATCGTCACAACATAGCCGGGATTGTTCCCCCGCACTGAGGAAGGTGAGAAACAAGGCAAGGAAAGCGGCCAACGAGAAAGAAATATTCGTGGATTCCCCTGTTTCCTCGGACACTGGCTCCACGGCGTCAAGTCGAAGGTCAACTGCTGACGAAAGGTCACGTGCGAGATCAATGGGGGCTAAAGAAGCGGAAGGGAAGAAGTCATCGGTCTGGTATGAGTACGGATGTGTCTGATGAATGAAACGTAATGTGAGGCAGAGACAATTCGTTGAAATCGCCCTCTAATATTTCTGTATTATCGAACGTTTGCAAATTTACGTTTATATTTATTGATACAGTATTACGGATGATCAACTAGTCATGTAAAAACAAGAGGTCACCAACCATGGCAATCTTGAGCTTGTCAGACTTCGATCAATTGCTAATTGGAAAGAACGTGAGCTTGGTATGCTAAAAGAATTATACTTTTTGCTGTGGTGTTGTGCTAAATGAGTTAATTGTAGGCAGGCCAGGTAAAAGATAATTGATAACACTCCTCATCCCGACTACACGCGACGATGTTTTCATTTGCACGAGTGCCGTCGTCGTCTGCACACAGCGCTGGGAAACACCCTCTGTTTTAATGAGTAACGCATGTATGTAGCTGCCAAGTATTATTGTTTAAAAGAGAGAGTGTGATATCGTCAATTACCCGTTGTAATGGATGTAAATAGAAGATGCTGAAGTTACACTTGTGATCAAGGCACCTTTCCTCGGTTATTTAACTAATTTTTCCAGTGAAGAAAAACTACATGAATATTTTCTAAACAATGAGTGATAGAATGTTTCATAGGTGATCTATTTTCGACGATAAAAGTAATTGAGCTTTGTAATGAACAATAATAACGAATCGGCCATAGCTTGTAATCAAATTATCATCATTTTCGATGTAAAAACAAACAAAAAGAAGAACGGAGTAGAATTTACTTGTTTGAAAATATTCAGAACGTTTTATTTATTTAGATATTTAATTCGATAGCTGTCTACCTGATAGTAATTTATAAAATTGAGAGGCAAATCGAAGGAGACTGACACTGGAGAAGGTTGATCGTATTTCTACCAATAAAAGATTAGAGTCACTTCTGTTTGCTTTGCAATGATTGAAAGCACCGCTTGGTTTGCTCAGTTGGTAGGGTACCAATCTGAAGAGTGTAGGGAGACGGGAGGTGGGTTGAACCTTCTTCTTCCCATGCCCTTTACTTCGGGGGAGAGGGCTGAATTTCCAGCCTTCCATGCCTTTTACTCCCCTAAGGGCTGATTTGAATTTCCAGCTTCCCATGCCCTTT
The DNA here is from genome assembly GCA_964017195.1 of Siderastrea radians. Lineage (NCBI taxonomy): Eukaryota > Metazoa > Cnidaria > Anthozoa > Scleractinia > Rhizangiidae > Siderastrea > Siderastrea radians. The sequence continues at coordinate 39,359,905 of OZ024892.1, forward strand.
ACTCTCCTGGGGGCTCGTTTGAATTTACAGCTTCCCATGCCCTTTACTTCCCTAAGGGTGGTTTGAATTTACAGTTTCTCATGTTCTTTAATCCGCTGGGGCTGCGGTGAATTTCCAGCTTTCCATAATCTTTACTCCCGAAGAGTGAGGTTAACTTCCCGTTTCGCATTTTTTTTACTTCCCGCTGGGGTAAACTTGCCACTTCTCAAAACCTTCACTTCCTGAGGGGTGACCGGGATGAACTTCCCGCTCCCACACCCTTCACTCCCCTGGGGGCAGGGCGAATTTTCCCCTTCCCATACCAGTTTCTTTCCAGGAAACGGGGGAGTGAGGTACTTCTCGGGGGAGGGAGGTAAGCTTCTCCTTACCCTCTCCATTCTTGTTGGTTCCTGCCTCCTTGGGCTTTGTCTGCAGCAATAGTTCAAAAACGTATACCGTAACCCCCTCGGTAACTCGAACCTCCCGCTAACTGGAAGTTGACGTTTTTTTTTTCCCTGCAGGTCATTTTCTTCATATTTTTACTCTCGATAACTCGAACCTTTCTCGATTTCCCTTCAATATTCGAAAGTCAACCTATTCTAATTGAAGGAGAAAAAAATTTACTTTAGAGCTGCGCTTTTTCTTCGGAGACAAGGGAAACTTTTTTTTCTTGCAAAAAGTTTACGGGCTATCACCCCATATTTTATAGTTGGGAGCCTTGGGCTTCCTGTGATTCTTCTAAGAGCACAGCCTCTGCTACATTACTCAGTCCAGTAAATTGGGGGAACTTTTCCCTGGTAAGTGATCTGACATGTCATGGGACGGTTGAGTGAGTAATAGCGAGATCATAAAGGAACTGATAGTGGTATTTTTCTACGTTTCTGGCAGCTTGAGGGGCCGCGGTGGTGTAGTGGTTGGACTTCAGATCTGGCGGTCGGTGGTTCGATGCCTAGTCCCTGCCATCGTGTTGTTAAGATCCTTAGACAAGAAACCTTACTCCAGATTGTCTCTCTCCACCCAGGTGTATAGACGGGCATTGGCGAAATGCTGCTGGGGGGGGGGGGGGGGGGTAACCTGCGATGGACTAGCATTCCCATCCAAGGGGGTAGCATGCACGTGGTTCCCACGTGGCTCGTGTGCGACTTTACTTTCTGGCAACTAGAAGACATAAAATTTACCTTACCGTCAAAAACGGTAGCTTTGTAACTGTCAGCCCAAAAAGTCGCCGCTAACAACAGGTGGTCGCTTGCAAGAGGCGCCTACGAGAGGTTCCAACTATGGTGGTCGCTGACGGGAAGTGGTCGCACAGGGAGGTTCGACTGTATTACAAAGACATCTGATCCGCCTCAGATTTTCAAAGGTTTTCTTTGGTTTCAACAAACAATAGCAACACTAGGCCATCGAAAGCAACCGTGCCATTGCTTATATGGATCGTATAAATTAATGAGATATGTAAACTGTGGCTCCCCAGTTTCTAAAACAAATTAGTCTCTTGGCCTGTTGCTAAGAAAATGTTACTTGAAAGGGCCTCACAAAATGCGCAATCCTGGAAAGTATTCTAATGTTTGACCTCCGGTATAGGTACTGGTAAGCAACCACTTGACATATGATCCCATCTGAACAGAATAGCGCCGTACAAAATTGTACCTTAATGTGACGTGTTATTAATGTCATGTACGTTGCGATCCTCGTTCTCCGCCACAGATACTACACTTCGTTTTCGTCATATGTTTATTTGTGCATGGATAAAAGAAAATTAACCTCCGATCAAAATAAAAATTTTGACCTCCAGGGCCCAGTTGTTCAAAGAGTGGATAACTCTATCCACCGGATAAATCACTATCCAGTAGTGTACTCTGTTTTGGTATCATTTATCCACTGGATAGCGATTTATCCACTGGATAGCGATTTATCCACTGGATAGCGATTTATCCGGTGGGTAGCGTTATCCACCCTTCGGACAACCGGTCCCTGTGGGCTGACCTCTCGTTTCCGACGTCCTCCTGTAAGCGACCACTTAGGCTTGACATTTTGGGTGGTCGCTTACTGAAGGTCCAACTGCAGTATAAATGACAAGTCTACCTTCTAAGAAACGTCGATTGTAATCAGAAATTTTTCGGTAAAGTCGGTTTTTTAGCGATAACCCTGTCACGGTAGTACTTCTATTATAAATTTGGCGATTTTCTTCAGTAAGACTAATCGGTTGATGAGACTTAATATTCCCAGAGCTTGCCTTTATAGAAATAAAACTTTCTCGGCTTTTAAGTGTCATGATTTTTTTCCTTTTTTATTTTTTTTTAACGCGGGTATTGCAAAGTACTTTGGATAGTCATAGTCGTTTGTTTCTTGTAATCATAAGTAACAAGTAGTTTTCTCGTTCATTCTTGAGGTGAATATGCTAAACAATTCACACAGCTGAAGTACGTAATACATAATATTAGTTTGACAATGTTTGTTCACTGATAGCAATTAAAACAATAAACTCCGTTCCTTTGCGATCTGAATTAAGCCATTTGTAAGACATTCAAGCATCAAAGTGTCAAGATTTTTTCAATTTTTTTTTCAGCGCGGTGTACTTTTAGAAAGTTAATGTTGTCTCTTTTTAGGTCATAAATAACAAGCAGATTAGTCTTTCGTTCTTTTAAAAGATGAATGTGTTAAAGAATTCACTCGGTTGAAGCACGCAGTTATAAAAAGTGGCTTTACGCTAATGTTAGTGTATAATGTTTGTTCATGGTTGCTATGGCAATACAACCTTAACCTTCGTTTCATTCCGATCTAAAAACACCACATCTCCTACGTTTCAAGCTTGAAACTGTCATTTTTTTTCTTTTCTTGGCTTTCTGTACGTGGTTGGTCCGCTTATCGTCTTTTTTAATATCATGAATGACACGTAGATTTCTTTTTCTTGTTTTCTTCTTCTCTCTCTTCTTCTTCTCTCTCCATTTTTTTCAATGATGTCATCTAAAGAATTAACATTTTGCAGCTGGGTGTTAGTTTCGGAGAGAAAAATTGAAGAGGGCAACGATATTTCAAAAACAATACCAGAGGAATATTTACTGACGCAGCTTTCCTTTTATAAGACTTAATTCGCTACCACTGGCTAAACCTCACGGTAAATAGTTTTGAACTAAGGATGATTTAATATTGTGTTTAAATTGGAGGTTTTGTTGAGTTAGCATACTCACTTAATGAGACTAAATTATACTCTCATAGCTTCCAGTTACAGCTGGCGTTTTGTTAGCTAGCACTGGTGAGCCAACTTTTCATTCATTTCTCTACAAAAGGCACTGAAGCGTTTGCGTGAGAACATTAAACCTGGCCCGGCTTTTAGGGTCACCCTCTTTCGAAGATAGGGTGAACCCTTTAACCACGACAACTTTTTCTTCAGAACTTTGGGTCGCGTGCCCCGGACGACGTTTTGCGTGCCACGTGACACATATTTTCCTCTTTTAGGTTTTAAAAGCGAGCAGTTTAACAAAATGTATATCGAAAAAGTAAAATTCAAATTTATGGGAGACACAGCAATTGACTCTTTCTCATATAAACGCTCCATAATGTTGTCTCTGGTAGGAGGGTTGTCTCGGGTACCCGGAGCAACTTTCCTCTTACAGGGCCTAAGGACATTTAAATTACTTTCAATTAGTAGTCTTCTTAATTTACTATAATCACTCAATAAGACTAACCTTAATATTACTCTTAGAGCTTCCCTTTGTAAACACAAGTAAAATTATTCATAGCCCCAAAGTCTGAAGAGCTTTCTGTATTCCTTTCTTTTTCATACGATTATTACAGCATACGTTGAGGAAGTTGTATCTTTTTTAAGACATAAAAACAAGCAGATTTCAAGCGTTTTCTTTGACAAATCATCATTATTTACTGAGAAACGCCGAGGTTGAAGTAACGAAACATTTTGTCAAAAGTAAGTACAAATTTCACCGAAGTATCTTTATTTTCGCGATAGTTGCAGCCTTTTAGCTGACAAATTTTTGTTAAACGACAGTGCTACTCATGACTGAGCCAATGATAGCAACGACACGCATTCCAAGCCAAGGAAGCGCGTAGCTGAGACAAGAATGGAGGGAACAGCAGGTATTTTTGTCTCTTGCGTTGGTTCGGAGTAGTTTTGGGATGCAAGTTGCGTCGGCCTTTTTACGTTTTGTTCACGTCAAGGAATCAAGGAATAATAGTGCAAAATTTTCTTTTTATTCTTTTGTAGCAAACCATACAGCGGTACCATTTGCGTACTCGGGCGTTCTTCCCAATTGAATCATGAACAACATCGACCCTGGTTACGCCAGCGTAGATGTGCTGGCTATATTACATGAGGAACTCGATGCCAAACACAAACTGACTGTCGCAATCGAATCCACGGTTATAATAACCATTGATTTGGCCACTCTGGCTGGAAATGCCATCCTTTGCTTGATTGTTTGTCACAACACCAGACTCCATTCTCCCACCACCATGCTGATCGTGGCGTTGGCCTTCACGGACTTGTTAACGGCTGCCACAGTCGTGCCGCTAACCATGCATCGATGCCGCGATCCATGGCAAGAGACGTTTCAGTGACACGGTCTGCAGAGCGCACGCCTTCGCAATAGCGGTTCTGGCGCAGGTCTCCATCTACCTCATGGCTTTGACGGCCTTCAATAGGTACACGTGCGTCAAGAGACAAAACCTCTACAAGAAGATCTTCACCAAGAAGCGCACTCTGCTCATAATCGCTGTCGTGTGGGTTGTAGTGTTGTTCATCAATGCTATCCCCAATGTCTTGTCCCTGGAAGGTGTTCCGTGCCGTGGAGCAGCACAACGCTGCTGTGGCTCCAAATCTGAATCAAGCCAACCAAAACGGACAAGCGGGCAGCCATGTTGAAGAACTGTCCGTAGCCAAAGCAGTGGCAGCCACTGTTCTTTCATTCACTCTGCGCTGAATCGCGGCAGAAGCAATGGACACCATGGACAAAATCAACCCGCTCCTTCTTCCTCGCCCGGTGCATAAGGAATTTTGTTATTTCTCTTAAAGAATAGTTTCACAGCTTGGTATTGTTACGTGAATTCAATTTAAGCCGTTTAACGGCCAGAGTAATTGTGAAATGAAATCTACGATTCCCCTCACCTCCAAAAAGAAAAAAAAAGAGAAAGAGAGTATACATCTACTTTCGGGAAAAATGACTATGACTACTTTAAACCTACTGTGTGAGTCGTTTACTGGTTCTTTTCTAATTGTTAATTTCAGCTTTCTTCTAACTGCGTAACCTATTTACATTAATGCCCAATTTGGTCGTTGTCCCTCGGCGGTTAGCTGGCATTTTATCGGTCGGAAGGTTCCTTTAATTAATTCTTATATTTTAGGCAACCGGTTAAATTGAGTAAAGATTGTTGTTGTTCTTCTTGAGGTTAAAACCTTCACCGTCAAAAATAACTTGAACCCTTCTTATTCAACAACGACTTAGCCAATTTTAACCTTCTCAGGTTTTTCCGTTTGCTACCTGCCTGTGGTACATCAGCAGTGCGATTAACCCCGTTATCTATGGCGTCATAAATAATACCTTCCGAGCAGAGTACAAGAAGATGTTGTACTTCATCAAACCATCCAATTCTGTGGAAGAATCACCTCCTGAACGCCCCCCCCCCCGCCCCGCGATGACGACCAGGAGATGTCCAATCGCCAGAAGGGAAACCCCATGAGATCGTCATGAGGAAAACACATGCGAAACTCTTGGGAATTACTTCGGTAAAAGCGAATAAATAAATTTTGTGGGCATTAATTTATGTGATTTTCTTTTTAATTATTGGCAAAAATTACAATAATAAAATAGAGATCCCAAAGAATGATTGTCGATGCAAAATATCAAGTGAATTTCCCGCATTATCAGTTGACTATTCCAGACAAGCCATATATCATTAAGAAAGGTTTCTTTCGCAATTTGAAGAAATGTAAGCAAGGCTATGTTACAAAGCAAATAAAAATTAAACGCCTTATCCCGACCTATTTCGTCAGTTTCGCCGGAAAACAACGCACTGGCAACTCTGTTTTATTTGTCAAATGCATTTTACTCGATTTCACGGGATTTTCTTTCTTGTATGCTTGCAGAAATGGGATGAGCGTGAACTTGCAGGGATTTAATTAATATCTGAATACTACGGACACAACTGGTAGTGTGGCTGCTAAGAAAAAGGTCACGCTTGTGTCACTTGTACAAATCCTCGGCTTGCGTGACTCGTTTAGCAAAGTGTCAAAACAAACAAGTGCTTGAGAGGCGTCCACTTCGTAAGAAGAAACGCGAAGGTACTCAGATTACCCGCGTATTGAGTGCTAGCAAAGAGAACTGGGACTTTCAATGAGAGAATTAAATGTGAGGACGTGAACCGCATATTTGATACGTCATCTCGAACTTCCTCTACTTTTGATTCTGTAGAAGACGGCGTGCTCATCGCTATTAGCAGTCTCAATTGCAGCTTCTATATACTGCAGCTGAATCACTAACAAGCCAAAGGTTTTCTTGACTCATATGACTAACAAAATGAGACAAACGCAATAATATAAAACATTCCCTTCTGAAACTCGTGTTTCTCACAGACATAACGCATTGAAACTTACTTTAAGGCCAGTTTCCGTGGAATTTTGAAACTTACAAAATCGTTTGAAATCTAGTAGGAAGCTTAAATGTAAGCAAACTTAATTTCTGCATGCATAAATTAAAAATAAACTTGAAAGACACGCATCTTGCGTCACAAGTACATTTCTTCGCATCTTGTGACTAGTTAAGTCAAGCCTGAGGAATATGGCAGACTGACAACGCAGGGGATGACAAAGCTCATCCCAAAAATTTGGTCCGTACCCGTGTAAACATGGTGCAGTTCAAACACATTTAATCATGTACACGAGTAATATTTTGGTGTGGGTCGGACCCACTTGTTTGCACTACATTTTGAACCAACGTCGTCAGTGACGTAATCAGTGAATGTAGGAGCCTAAAAGATCGTGGATAATGTCGTATTTTTGATGGCTGGTGGCTGATGACTGTCTCACGTCTGTGAAGCCCGGGGGGGGGGGGGTGGGGGTAACCTGTGAGTTTTGGGGAGGGTGTATGGCACTAGGATTCTGAGACCCTTACCCTATCAGCGACACCTACCCATACAACTTATAAATGGAATGCCCTCCCCCGGACTGTGAAGTGTTTGGATTCGATCTCGAGCAACTAGGGGCTATTTAATTGTGCTGCACAGAACTAAAACGACAACTTTTTACACTGGGTAATAACGAATAATTTTCTCTTCAGTGTCTTTCCAATAACGTCGACAAAACAATTAAAATTTCGCAGCTGGGTGTTGGTTGAGCAAAGCATTTCCCTCACGCCATAGACGCTCAATCACCTCGCTCACTGCTCAGATCCACAAATTGAAGAGGAGCGATGAAGTTTTATTGACATGGCTGGGGTTTGATTCGCTAAAACTGGCAAAAACTGACGTCAGAGTTTTTAACTAAGGACATTTCTATTTTTAGTTTCTATCTCTCTACCTGCCTTTAAATTGGCGGTTCTCTTGAGCTTCCTGTCTAAATATAAAAACACTTACAAATATTCAGAGCTTCAAACTCTTAAGATTTTTGTTTGTTTGTTTTCTTTTCTTTTTTAATGTGTAATTACAGTATATTTCCGGCAAGTTGGTGTCATCTTTTTTTTAAATCATAAAGAACAAGTACTTTTCTCTTTTGTTTTCAAGCTGAATGTGCTAAACAATTTGCGCAGGTGGGTATGATGTCATCAGGGCAATATCCCATTCAACTTATTAAACCACAAAAGGAGAGTAATAATGTTTTAACAACGAAAGCCAGTGTAATATAGAATTCTGTCAACACTCACCGGAAAATAAGACTAGTCAATGCCGTCGGAATTTAAAATTAACTGACAAATCACCAGTTGTTACCGAGAAATGCGGAGTATGCAGTAACAAAACATTTTGACAAAAGGAAGTACAAAATTCATCGAAGTTTATTTTATTGTTGTGATAGTTGCAGTCTTAGTTTAGCTTACAGTATTGCTAAGCGATAAGGAGTTAAGGTGTAAAACCACTGCAAAAACCGTGTACGATCAATCTTGCACAACGTCGGATCAGAAGGATCATGATCAGTGCAAATTAATAAAAATATAAATGATTGTCAAAATGACTACTGCAGAGACTGATCAAACAACGTGAAAAGACCTTTTCATGTTGTTTGATCAGTCTCTGCAGTAGTCATTTTGATAATCATTTATATTGTTAAACGGTGTTTAATTTTAATGGCTGAAGTCTTAACTTTTAACAGGTGGCTTTCTAAAGGCTTATTATGTTTTCCCATGGTTTCTATGGCAATTCAAGAATAACATATCCCATTCCATTCTGATGTAAATTAAACACAGCTCCAAAGTCTCAAAAGTATTGTGGTGAGTTAATAATTATCACGTGACGTTCACGCTAGGGTCGTCATTTTTAAACTCAATGAATTTCAACGAGTGTACTTTTGTGTTGGGTGTTGGTTTTGTAAAATTTTTTCACAAACGTAGCTCGATTAATTTGCTATCGAAGAAATTAAAGGAAGGCAATTATGTTTTGAAGACAATGCGTCAGAAATATAAAATTAACGGAACTGCATGACGTTTGTATAGAAGCTGTAATTGGCTCACACTGACATTAAATGGTTTTTACAGACAAAAGAAATTTTAAAAAATGCCTGTAAATGGTGGTTTTCACGATTTAGTACATTATTAATTGCTAGGAAAGAGGAAACCCTATCAGAGATTCTAGTTGGAATAACACTTGTTATCTTCAGTTGGCAACTTGTCAGCCATGTTTTCTCCCTTGTTCTGCTGATTTCTCTTCTTCATCTGGTCTTCGGTTATACGGGAAGCAGCCCGTGCACAAGGTTAGATTCGCTATAAATATTTATTTAAGGCTTTTCCTGTAGTTTTTTTTTCAGTTAACGCCATTTTTATAAACTTAGAGACAACGGTTGCACCACATATCACCCCCCCCCCAAAAAAAAAGAATATAAAAATGCATCTCCCTTTACTTTGTTAAAATTCTATTTATCCTCTCTGCCACAACATACATGTTTTAAATCGTTTAATTTAAGGAGACTTAAACGTAGGAGTGAAATGCGGCCGTTGAACTATATATTTCAGTTTCAGAAGTTCAAGCCTTCGGATCATCATCATCATCCAAGAAGTACCAAAAAGAGAGAGAAGTAATAGAATAGTGAGATTGGGACATCAAAATACGAAAACACCCTTCACACTTGTTTGTGTCTACAGTTTCCAAGGTAATTAAAATAATTCTCTTTTAGAGTGATCTAACTCCTTTCGTTAGGTTTAGTTTTCGCTTAGTTTCGAATATTTTAAGATCACTGTTCTTTTGAAACAAATTATGCGAGCTATTCAGGGTATCGCCTAACATGTTATCGTCCTAATTCCTTAGTTTCAGTTTTCAATACAGTTAATGGTTGCCTCAGGCCAACAAAGAATGCCACTGCGTCAGGAGGATCAAAGATTCACAGTCCAAGCCTCACTGCATGGAATTAAAACTCGTTGAAGGAAAGCGAGGACGGACAACTTCTGACGATTAAAAAGTTAAAAAATTTAATAAAAAATAAAAACGTTTCGGTCTTAGACCTTCATCAGTTACATGAAAAATTAAACTTATCAAATCTACCTAAATAAGATTACAGAACAAAACAAGACGCAAAATACAATTCAACGCTATGAGTTACGTAACCGGCGTGATTATAACAATACTAAAACGAGGATAAGTGACGCTAAACATTCAAATATAAAAACAATGCAGTGCAACGATTATATAACGAAAAAAGGAAAAATAAACAATACTAACAATTAAACGTAATTACAAGGTGTAGATACAGGTACAACACTAGATAAATGAACGATACAAGGCCAAAATATAACAAAAGACCGGAAATATGCTGCTATAAAAATAAATAACAAAAGATGACAGATAAGACTAAAAACTAAAAACTGCTAATTCAAAAAAGATGACATTTGCAAAGCGGCAAAAGAAAGGGTAGTCAAAAGGAAAGCAACCTACGTTTACGCAAACATGGATCATACCAAAATCCCAAATCGAGGCCTTTGGAGCCCCAAAGGGCCGATAGACAACAAAATCCCTGGGGGGGCCCTTAAACAATAATGACCGTAATAAGTTCCCCGGACAGGGCCTTTGAGTATACCCAACACCTAAGAGGCTGACAAAACCCAAGAAAAGGGCCTTTGAACGGCCATATATCGCAAACAAAGAATCGCAAAAAAGAAAATTAATTATAACAAATTCTATTCCTAGAATGAAATTCTTTTCTTTTATTTAAACCATGGGGTGCCAAAGAGAATAGCTGAGCACTCCAATAAGCCTCCTTTGTAATTAAAAGCCTGTCGATCTCATCCGAGTTGTTTGGGGCCTGCACCTGATCAATACATTGAAACGAAAAATCATCTAAAATGTGTGAAGTTTTGTTGAAATGCACTGCTACTTCACAAGTTGTTTTGTTTGTGAGCATAGCAGACTTGTGATTACGAAACCTAATTCGAAAATCAGTAGTTGTAGATCAGTCCTACTCTGGGACCCAAAGTCGCCCAAAGTCGCTTAAAGTCGCCTAAAGTCGCCCAAAATCGCTCTAAGTCGCCTTAAATCCCTTGTATAAAGTTTATATATTAATAGTAAACTATGTAAAACTTAATATAGTTTATTTTCAGTTTGCTTGCCAAGGCTGTTGCCTAACCAGAGCCCTATACAATAAAATGCCCAAGGAATCATCCTGGGGCCCCTAAGTTTCTTGTTGTGACACTTACTAACTTACAGGTTTCACTTAATGCCTTACTTTTTGGCCTGTGACCAATTCGGCAACAACCTTACTTGCTAGCTGTTGTTAAGGTCATTGTTGCATGTTTATGTACTACTAATGTCTTTAGTGTGCGGGTACATACCAACATCACAAGAGGTCATTAGAAATTCCAAGGGGGGTGGGGGCAGTGGAGGCTCTTGAAAGCCACCAAACTAGAATTTCCAGAAGGGTGGGCTGGAATAGGGGGTTGGTGGAGCATTCAAACTAAAACATTTTCATGGGGATAGTATGGATATTTTCTGTAACAATGCATTATGGTGTACCATGATGATTCCCATGTACATGTATACCACAACTGTACTTAGGTTCACCTTGGCATTTCCAATTAAGTCACTGAAGGTTACCTAAAATTGCCTAAAGACGCTCAAAATCGCCCAAAGTCGCCTAAAGTCGCCCAAAATCGCCTTAAATCGCCCAAAATCGCCCGTAATTTTGGACAAAATAAGCTAAAATCGCCTAAAGTCGCCTTAAGTCGCCCAAAGTTACGGCGACTTTGGGTCCCAGAGTAGGCCTTAGATCCTATGTATTGCAAACGACATTTCTTGCAAGAAACCAAATAAATCACATTTTTAGAATCACAAGAAAGTCTTGAATGAATGGTGTATTTTTTGCCCGTCTGCAAGCTAAGAAATGATTTGGATTCAACAAAGAAATTTCGACAAAGATCGCATCTATTCCTTTCGCATTTGAAACAGCCATTGCTTTGTTGAATTGTTTGTCCCTCTTCGGCGGTTTTAAAACGAGATGGTGCCAATAATTCTTTAAGATTTTTTGACCTACGAAAAGATGGTATGATAGAGCCTGGAGGGAAAAGTTCTTTTAATTTGGGGTTGGATTGTAAAATCAACAAATGCTTTCTAATTATGTTACCCACGTTCGGTAAATTTGGATTAAATGTCAATACGAATGGAAATAATTTCTTCGCTTCTTTTCCACGTGTCCTGAGTAAATCATTTCTAGAAATGGCAGAGGCTTTGGAGAATTGATCATTGACTAATTTAGAGGGATAACCCTGGTTAACAAGGTATCCTTTGTACTCGGCTGTTCTCTTGGCAAGGAAAATTTCTTCAGAGCAATTTCTTTTCAATCTTGTGGCTACTCCAAAAGGAATAGCCTTGAAGACATGCTTGGGATGGCAGCTGGAAGGTGGAAGATATAAGTGACTGTCTGTAGGTTTAGAATAGACGTCAGTCCTAATAAACCCATCGACAAGGTGTAGATACGTTTTTATTTTTTATTAAATTTTTTAACTTTTTAATCGTCAGAAGTTGTCCGTCCTCGCTTTCCTTCAACGAGTATATATATATATATATATATATATATATATATATATATATATATATATATAAATTCAATCTGCTAATGTGTAGAATGGTTTTCAGAGAGCGCTCAACTTTTCAGGAGCAGTAAATATTATAACGAAAATTATTCCAGGCTTCAGATGTATTTCATCGCTTTATTGCTACAGCTCTGTTTCGTATGGCCAAAGGATGACCACACTCTTCCGGCAATATTGGCGAATGACCGTTAAATTCGAATGCTGGCGTCTATATACAGATGGTTGCTAGGTAGTTGCGTTATGTTATTCTAAAGTTCTTAAGGACATATCTATTACGATGAGGGCATGAACTCGCTAATTCGTTTCGCTTATTTAGGGTACATAGATCTTTTCTACAGATTATTACAAACTTTTCGTGAAGACACAGATTACATTTCTTGCTAAGATTATTGTATGGTCGGCATCTTTTCAGAACTTTCCATTTAATTTCGAAGGGTTTCTTTGCATCTTTGAGAGTCCAAACCATACATGAAGCCAAACAACAAATTATTGTATGTACACAGCCAGAGCAACCATCCACCTGCATTACTAAAAAACATCCCAGATAATATCAACAAAAGATTAACAAGTATTTCATCCAGTAAAGAAGTCTTCGATGCAAGGGACTAGGGATAAAATTTTCTGAACTCTATTTGAAAAGTTGAGCAGCAGGAGGATGCTGCTTTATCGCTCACACTATTATCGTCTGGTTAATTTTGCCGATTAACTTGTTAACGGGCACAAAAATAAACTGGGGAACAAAAGTGCTTCAGAGTAAAATTTTTACTCAATGCTACGGTAATATATTTTGATAAAACTCACACTGATGGGTTTCCATACTTAACACTAGCACATTAGAAAAGACTTCAAAAACGACGAAAAATTTGAAAATTGCTTTCATTATCGATTGATGGTTTCAATCAGTTAGCATATGACTCCCAGCAATACAAAACACTCGCCGATCTTCAGGAACAGCTGTCATAATTTCGTCTTTTCTCTGCTCTCCTTCGTTCTCTTGTCCGTGTTATTTTTGGCGATACCTGAAACAGCCTAATAAATGTCCTTGGGATTCCGGTTGTTTTAATTTATATCCACTTCGTAGGTCGTCTGAAATTCTTTTAGTTTTAGCCAGCAATCTTCCAAGCGATTAGCAAAATTAAGATCACCAGGTTTGTCGGCTACTTTGACGGCGATTTTCCCTAGCGCTCTTGATCTGTGACAAGCAATCAAAACTCCAATACCTGAAATAATTTACTGGCGATTCCAGCCGAGAAAATCATGCGCGAGCAATCGCTTTGTGTGTGCTGTAATGACACCCGTGTGCCTTAGTTTTTCTCTTTATACATGAAATATATGTCTGCTTTGGTAAATGCGTCCGAGATCGTAACGCCTCGGACGACTGGTTCAATGTTCAACCGATGAAACGTCTCGTGATTGAATGCAAAAGAATTGCTAGAGGGCAGTGGCTGGTTTCAATGACCAACGTTGCTCCGTCATCAAGACTCACTACCCTTCCTAGCTCAGCCAGTTTGTACATGAGATTGATCAGACAACGAAGTAAGAAAAGAGTCAAAATCCATACTAGCAACCAAGATCGGCGAATGCAATACCTGTCGAGCCAATCCTTGGATATTGGAACCCGACTGTTAAAGTCATTTCTTTTCGTGCAGCCGCTGCAAGCGATGCATCAGCGTATATACGGAGCGATAGAAAGATTGAGTCCACACAAACAACACAACTGATGTCCGAAAGAAGAATCGCCCTCAGTACGAGAGCTATCTCGAGCTGAGAATATCGTTCTGGAATCATTGCTACACCATCACTTTAATGCAGAGATCAAGGCACGGAGGGAGGTTGAAGGTAACGAGAACCAATTTCGAGATTGCTAGAGTTCGCATGAAAGAAACGACATTTAACCATTCCACGATAAAGAAGGGCTAGTTAGACGTTGCTGGGTCGTCTCAAGAGCTCCATCTTCCCTCATGGAATCAAGCACTCCCTCGTCATGCCGGAGAATAGCGTAATGACTGTTCTACTGACACAAAGCTATCCACCAAGCCAAATTCCTCATCCACAGTGGTCGTTAATCCGTACTTTCGCGCACCATCGCTAAGGACGTCGTGTATCGGACGTTACCTGTCAGCCGAATGGACTACCCTGAGTAATACATCTATATATATATATATATATATATATATATATATATATATATATATATATATATATATATATATATATATATATATATATATATATATTATAACGAAAATTATTCCAGGCTTCAGATGTATTTCATCGCTTTATTGCTACAGCTCTGTTTCGACGACACCGCAGCAACCAAAAGAGTGCAACTGCCGAAACAAAACAGAGTGCCCACTCGATGGAAAATGCCTTCAACAAAATGTGGTTTACCAAGCAACAATTACGACTGACGCAGCAACTGAATCCTACGTGGGACTGGCAACGATACAGGAACCACCAGACCTCTTTCCGTCACACAAACAGAAGAAACGAAACTGAACTATCAAAACACATTTGGACTCTCAAAGATGCAAAGAAACCCTTCGAAATTAAATGGAAAGTTCTGAAAAGATGCCGGCCATACAATAATCTTAGCAAGAAATGTAATCTGTGTCTTCACGAAAAGTTTGTAATAATCTGTAGAAATGATCTATGTACCCTAAATAAGCGAAACGAATTAGCGAGTTCATGCCCTCATCGTAATAGATATGTCCTTAAGAACTTTAGAATAACATAACGCAACTACCTAGCAACCATCTGTATATAGACGCCAGCATTCGAATTTAACGGTCATTCGCCAATATTGCCTGAAGAGTGTGGTCATCCTTTGGCCATACGAAACAGAGCCGTGGCAATAAAGCGATGAAATACATCTGAAGCCTGGAATAATTTTCGTTATAATATTTACTGCTCCTGAAAAGTTGAGCGCTCTCTGAAAACCATTCTACACATTAGCAGATTGAATTTATATATATATATATATGTATATTTTCATTTTTTTATTTTCTAAATAAAGGCGTCTATCACTTAACATTAGCCGGAAAGAGGCGTGTCGCATCAGCTCTTCTGTTTACGTACACTGGATAGGATGCATTTGGCACCTTCTACATCAAGGAAGCACGGAAGAGCTGAAGCGATGGCGCCTGATATTCACGTTTAAACACAAGGCAGGATCGCTGTGAAGAGATTAAAACATAACCATGAGCCTTGTGGAATTAGTTTCTTGAGTTTTCACGGATCTCTGAATCATCAGAGCATACAGACACCGCTAGATGCCCGCACTTGCGATTGAAATCGAAAATCGAAACGATGGGGGGCGATGAATTTCGCACGATGAGCGTATATTAATAATACCTTTCTCTCTCGGCTTAAACCGTATTAAGAAGTTTTCTTTGCGGAATTATACGAAGTTTAAGTATTTAGCTTCATTAGTTTTAACAGGTGTCTTAGTTGCAATGTTTTCTTTTTCCTTTCGTTTTTATAATGTTCATCACTTTGACGACTAGCACTTGTTATCTCTTTGCTTTTCTAAGAACTTACCATGCAGCTGTTTTATATCAGTAAGAAGTACTCTAAAAAACCATTTCGCCTAGAGGTCGAGTTTGTTTTGGTTTTTGCTGATCACAGCCAGCCCCGGGAACTGAATTTGTAAAACGCTGCAAATTCCTGAAGCATGCAGATTAATCGCTGAAACTCTTTGACAACATTGGAGAAGATTGGTTTTAACAAGGTATAGCACAGGGATTATAGAATTGAGAACATAATTTGCAACACAAATCAAGCAATAGCTAGTCAAAACAATTGCCGTACTGCACTTGTCCCAATGCTTCACACTGACGGAAAATACTTTTCCTTCTTTTCTTTCACTCTTTGTTGCTCTTATTAAAAACATAGGCACGCAAGGCGCGCAGAGCAAATGAAGTTTTTTTTTCACAATATGGTGAAATTTATCCCGACAACCTATGAGTAAGTACCACCCTAACCCCTCAGCACCGTAACTTCGTAACCAACAGTTTCCACCCTCTTTTGAAGGAAAATGCTAGAACGGTTATTTTGGCACTGATGTTGAAAGACACAACTTGCCCGCAAGCTACGTACGTGTTGCTCTAAAGCGTTCCCTTCAATGTGGAGAAATGATTATTCTGAACTGCCAATTATTGAAGTTGCTTTTGTAAACACAGTACAAATTTTTGGGCAAGCACGAAAATATATCGCCCCCTGGCACACTCGACTTCCGCCCTAAAGGTACATTTCAGACTAAAATATGAAATTAATATACTCTATTTTAGCTATATCCGCTGAAAAATCACCCACTCCTTTGAGGCGGAAACGGTACAAATCTATTAATAACCTTTGGCAGGCCCGTATTAATAATGATGTAATTCCAGACCAATAAGGTTGAAGTCTATGCCACAGTACAAAGAACTTTATTTAAAACGATGGTTTAAAGCCAGTGTCGCTTGTACACTAGTGTAGGGTCGTGAAAAAGTAAATGATAAAATCGTCCCGGGAAACGGTGAAAACAAATAAATATATTTTTGTTTCAACATAAAAAGCTTTTTATTACTGATTAAAAATTCGTTTCATTCAGTTCCGTTCGTGGTAAGTTGATAGCTAAATCGGTTCCATGCGTCGTAATATCGTCAAACTCACGTACGGCTTGATTTTCTTGATTTTCTTGATTTTTCTATACGTAAATATTGTGTCTTCGGAACTCTTCAGATAATGCTTTTACATTATAATGACTGATTGGGGCGTCATTAGAATTTCAGTACGTTTTTTCCAGTCATTTAAAGAAAATATTTTCAATATAGAGATGAAAATGTGATAAGAGATTAATGACACTTTGATGCCTTAAAAAACATCCTGGAACAGGTTATGGAGGAATCAGAACTGCATACAACACCAAAAGTTCTCAAAATTTTCACAAGTATTTTTAATGTCAAATTCTGATTTTTTCGGCTTAACCTGTTTGAATTCTGCGTGGATCATCTGCAAATAGGATAAATGTGCCTTTGGCCAGTTTTCTTGCATGACTAAAAGTTTCAAGCCTGCGTGTCGATAACAGTCAACGTTGAGTGGTTCATTTTTCTACGTGGAAACCATAAATTAAAGGGCCGCGCACATATACTTGTAGTTATAGCTATATATCTAGACTTTACGTTATTACTATTATTGTTATTATCATTACTATTCTTTTTTAGTATTATTTTTCTCTCCACTTTTATTTCGCTTTCCTTTACTTCACTCTGAGTTCTCTGCCTACAACAAAGTGCAATTTCTCATCAGTAAAGGACGACTTTATGTGGCTGAGGCAATATATTTAATAACTGAACCAGCACTCTTCGAAAATGATGATCAATGTTCAAGAAAATGATGATTTTGTCTTAGTTTCATTAGTGGGGTCCAGCCGTAAACAAAACGTTGACTTAATAAATACTTGATATCTGATTTTTTTATTTGTAACAGGGGACGAAAAGAAAATCTGTGAGGAGTGAAACTTTGCAAAGGGAATGTGAGAAAAGTGATGGCGCAGTGATACTTCCCCAGTTCTACTTTATACCCCATTAAAGAGCCTGCTTTGGCCTTTTAATTTTTTTTGTCCCAACAGTTGATTTAATAAAGTCAATATCATTAAAAAGAGAAAGCCGACAAGAACACTGCTGATCACGTACTGCCATTTGTCAGTCAGGAAAAAAGTCGCTTTTAGTTAAACTCTTTTTAATTCAACAGGTTATACGGTAAAACAGTATTTCCTTCTCCCTTAGGCTTAATAACCCATCATGTTTATCATCCGTTGTTTGCTCTATATTCGTAGAACAGCGGTGTCTCTTCTTTTCTCTCTCGTACTAAACTTTGGTTGTTCTTTCAAAGGCTTAATGGTCCTTAATAACTCGTTATCAGAAATAAAGCAATGGAGCGGTTGTTTGCTATATTCGTAGAACAGTTGTGTCTCAGCGTTCCTCTTTTGGTCTGTTAATAATCTGCAAATGTTGCATATGCGGCTGTTTTGCATCAAAAATTTGCACGGGAAAGGTAAAATATCACTTATTGACGAGGTGAATTCTTATAACTTTTAACCAGGCGCTTTTACTGAGAATGCGTGTGGGTTCAACTTCCAAAGCTAAACTTTGAACAGGTGCTTAAAAATTGTCAACTCTCAGGCACGACTTCATGCAAATAGCGGTAAATTGATCCTAAATATGCATATATGGTTATGTAATACGCCGGCAGAGTCACTGATCACTGCAATCATTTTCACTGAATAACACGTTTATTTCTTCGGCAGACGACGTCATGAACACCTCCGTTTCACTGACGGAGGACGCTTTACAACACGAATACACCATCAAGCTTGTTAACCTGCCCCGGAGCTGGACCATTCTTATCATGGTCATAATGACCATCATCCTAGTGCTAACAGTCATTGGAAACATCGCCGTCATGTTCGTCCAACGTTATTCAAACGTGCTCAACTCCGTTGTAAATTCGCATTTCCTGATTTCTCTTTCTATCGCGGATCTTCTCGTGGCCATTTTAGTGATGCCATGCGCTCTGGTTGCCGTCAATACGGGAACTTGGAGATGTGGAGAAATCTGGGGCAGGGTCAACGGATTTGGAAACTTTCTGTTCTGTATTTCGTCCATCATGCATCTTATGATGCTGTCTATTGACCGTTATATGGCAATTGCTCGACCACTGCTTTATCCAGTGGAAATGACAAAGTCACGTGCGTTAATCCTATGTTTCGTCTTGTGGACGTACTCGGCCTTCTGGGCGTTTCTGCCCTTATTTGGTGTAAGCTCATACGAATGTTTTATCAGCTTTATCGGCACATGCAAGGGAAAAGACTGGTCAAAATATGGTTTGAACTTTGCGTTTGCAATCTCTGTTGTGTCTGGGACATACGGGTTGGCTTTGATTTCAATGGTTTATGTTTATTTCAAAATTGCGCGAGTCATTCGCAACCAGCTTCAACGGATCAAGGATGCTGAGACCGACAAACAGTCAACAAACGACAACTATACTTCTAACAAAGTTAAGCCCGTGAAAGTGGCCAAGAAATTAAGCCGAAACAAGGGAGTGGTAACCTTACTGGTAGTGACATTGGTGTACCTAATATGTTGGTCCCCGTTTTGCATTTTACTTTTTATTGAGATCGGAACAGGAGAAAAAGTGAAAGGACCCTACGGCACTTTGGCCATGCTTGTTGGATTTGCAAATAGTTGTTGCAATCCCGTTATCTACTCCATAAAATACAGGAGGTTTAGATTGGCTGTTGTTAGCATGCTGGGCAAAAACAATTTGGTGACGAATTTTTCTGTGTCCAATGCCCGAGTGTCTTCCGTGATCATAGATGGGCGCCATTTTCGAAGAGTAAATCACGCGGACAAATCAGAGTCTAAATTGTAAAAAGCAAAGACAAAAAACGATAAAATATAACCAAGTATAGTTTATTTTAATTAGAATAACTTAATAAAATATCAAAACACTTGGTGCCCACAGAAAACTTTCCCTTGTTTCTACTTAAAAGCCGCCAGGCGCGATAGAAAAGTAAATGGCCGCATGGAGGCTTCGCGGCTTAAAGGTCAAATAAACCAAAATTTCGATATTTTATCTTTCAGTCCAATTTACCTGTTATGTGTTGATAAGGTATCAAATAAACATACTCTGAAGTTTCAAGTCAATTGGACTTAGGATCGCAGAGATAATAGAACGTGAAAAGTGCCAGTTTTTGGCCTTCATAATCGTAGAGTGGTCGGGAAGTTGTCGGTAAATTGTCGGAAATAACACTAGTGACGTCACTGTTGGCGAGCTGGAAAATTGCGGGGATTCAAAGTGTGAGGACTTGAGCGGAAAATCATGGTGTTTTGTGCTGCTATAAGAGTAAAGTATAAGTAATTTTAAGTTTCCAGAAGATCCCAAACTACCTCAAGAATGGCTCAAAGAATGAAAGGAGGATCGTTTGAACCCACAAAACACTGATTCACGCGTCTGTGCAGACCAGTTTACACCACAGGTAACCAAAACGATTCGATCGAAAATGTAATCGGCGGTGTTCCATGGAAAATACCTAAAAATCCAAATAAAGTTTGAAAAACCTTACCTGTTATGTGTTTGCTGTGTTTCTGCCGGTTTTCCGAGCTTCTGGAGGTTGTTCTGAGCGATAAGTTACAGCGGTATAAACCATCCATGTCCGCCGAAGAACGGAGCAACTTCACACGGGAATTCCAATTGCGTGATCAACATTTGCACAAAGTAGAAATTTAGAGGTAAGAATTTTGCATTTTGTTTAATGTAACTATGACTAGCTTGTATCTTCCGATAGTTGTTCGCTCTTTCAGTTAGTTTATTTGAGAATTATATGTCATAGCAGTTACTGAGCATGAACAATAACCTCGGGTTTTTGGCGCATAAATAAGGCTACAATATAAACAAACGTAAATTTCGAGCTCTGAATAATATTTTTCACACACTAAAATATTTCAGTTTTGTCGCTTTCATACAACGGCTGCAGGCCCTTCCTAAGCCTCTCACAAGCCAACACTCAAGACAACCAACAACATAACCCAGATTTAATAAACTGGCCTAGTTGCTAAGTGTTGCGGTTTTCACTGGCAAGCAGGTGCCCCAGGCTGTTCCATGTTCATGCTTTTTAGGGGAGGCAGAAATGACATCATACCAAGACGAACATGCCCCTACGTTTATGACAGGTGTATCACTTAATATAATTATGGGATCCACCCCTCGTACAGCTGCTATCTAAGTACTTTCAAGAGGGAGGAATGGTTGATCCATAAAAACTGAAGGAATTGATTGTTGTTTGAAACAACAACAACAAAAAACTTCTTTTGTGGGTGTCGCATATGTTCATTGTCACTCCAAGAAGTACTAATACCTCTTGAAAAGTTGTTCCTGCCAGCATGGATTTCTCACATTATAGTACCTTACACGCTGACAATGGTTATTTTTAATTCAAACACCCTAAGTGGTGCCAAAGCATGAATTGTAATCACGGTGACCCCTTCACTACACTATGGGAGCCCCTCCCCTCTCACCTCCTAGGTTAAGTACCACTCTGTAGTAATTGAAGAAAATACAAAGTTTAGAAACCTTTCAAAGAGTAGTACAACTGTCAACCAATATGACGTTAATATTATCTAGCAAGACTGCCAGGCTGTTAATGGATATATTCAAAGCCCTTACAGTTTCCACTTTTACTTGGGAAGCTCTCTCTGAAGTTGTAAAAGCAGACAAGATGGAATGGCTATTGGGATTTGTCGTCCCAGCTTCACATGTATCCAGTTAGTGTATTGCCTATAAGCAACATTACTGTATACATGTTCTCAGAAAGAAGGGGGAAACAACAGACTCATAAGAAATATACACAGATGAGTAAAAGGTAACTCATCAGTAAAGGGATAAAATAAATATGCCAACTACAAAACTAGATCTATATTAAATAAATAAACAGGTTAGCTAACCAGTAACAACAGTAGAAAAACAACATTAACTCAATTTCACAGTCTTAGAAATAATGAAATCACATTTGATTTGTTTAAGCTAAGATTTTAGAGTTTGTTTTTTTGCTTTTAACTAACAATTTGATGACTTATATGTTATACTGGTAGTACAACTGATTGTAAACCCAATACTTGTTAAACCATCAAAGGAGTCAGAAAGTGCACAAGGTTGCTAAGAACTTAACAAGGTATACTGTTTATGTAATCATGTTCATTCATGTAATAAGGGTTTTTGTAATTGTCATTTCATTATTGTTCCTTGATCTTTTACTACTTTTACGTCACCTTTTGTCAAATACCTTAGTATTTAGCACACAACCTCATAAGCATTGCAACATTTTGATTCTCATCATGTATTAATGAAGGAGCTTTTCTTATAAACACAATTTATAGGTTATTCATTTTCGGACCAAAATATGTAATTTTCCCTCCCCACTGGTCCCCTGGTTCCTCCTCTGCTTCCAGAGGTTTTTCTTTCTCTTTTCCCAAACAAAATTCAACCGCAAAGCAGCTCTCAGTGTGCCCACTGTCAGACCAAACAAGTAATTTTCCCTACCCATCTTGAGAACAAGATGTGTAATTTTTCCTATCCAATTTCAGACTCTGAAAATGGGTAGGAAAAATTAAAGACTGACAAAACATAACTGTCACCCCCGGATCAATTACCATTACCATTACCATTTTCGGACCAAAATGAAATACCATACCCATTTGGGTTGCACCAACCTATACGTGGAGTTTGTTCTCGTTTCCCCCCCCCCCCCTAAAAAAAGGGTCCAAAGCAAAAATACATTAATATGTACGTACTCCGGCCTTCATTTTCAAAATACTGATTATAATCTGTCTCAGTGACAGCTGGATTGTTGCATACAGAGGTAAAATTCTCTTCATCTGTCTCTAGGAACTAGCAGGTGGTATCTTATCACGGGATTTGGGGATTGCACGACAGCAAAATACTTTCTTGCCCAGCTGACATTGGTACACAGCTGCCAAAATTTAAATGCACCTAAATTTTGAGTCCAAGTTTGTATACGTGCAAAACCACAAACAAACACTGTTACTAGTAAACACTTTGCGATGTAGACAGATACATTCAACAAGATTCACGGGAAATACATTCAACGAGAACTGTAACCTCCGTTTTCGGCTATGTTCAAAATTTGAGCTGGATTTCCTGCCGCTGTTGTCGCGAGGATGAAAACCGTACTCACACGGGAATTACAATGGATACATGTATAAGAAGCTTTGCTTTACTCTATTCAGTCTAGTTAGTAAGGCATAACAACAAACATCGATAATTGTACAAATTGTACGTCGATAGGGACCGTCGACATATTCAGAAGTTCCCCGCTTAACGTCCACTGGACGTTAAAGTCAGACCCTCTCCCCCCTCCTCCTTAACTTCCACTTGGAATTTCGCACTCCATGTTTTTCTAGAGCTTTGTAAAATCTAGCGAGCGCGTGTTCCTTCTGCGCCATCTTTTTAAGTGACAAGCTACGTAGATCACAGCGGCACCAAGTTTGTTCTCCTTTTCTATTGTGGTACGTTTTTCTTTTCATGTTCTGTTATTAACATAAGTGAAATGTGTTTCCTCAACGTGTTATTTTGGTTTTGTCCTAGAATCCCCACTTTAACGTCCAAATCTTGACTTTCCTCAACCCCCTCCCCCCCTAAACGTCCAGTGGACGTTAAGCGGGGAACTTGTGAATAAGTCGACAGCCCCTACGTGTACAAAAGGGCTGCAAAAAACACCAAAATGCTTCAAATGAAGTGGTAACGCATTTATTAACAATTATACGGCGAATTTTTACAGTGTAATGAATAAATAAGCTCAAACGCTCACCAGTAAACTTTACCAATTCGGTCGTTTACTTTCGAAGCCATTGCTGTCGGTCGAATATCATCTGAGATTTCGCAGTCCCATTCTGTGGCAATTAGCTCAAACTGGTGTGGCTGTACGTTAAATGCCACAGGTTTGAGCTCCTCGGCCATTTTCAACGCGAAGAAAACGGGTCAAAACACAGAATTTTCCAAAAAATTACAACAATACTCTTCAATACTCACCTTTGGATCTTGAGCTATCTTTCGCTGCTCATCAACAGCGACGTCACAGAATCAGAGGTCGTTTCTATTCCTTACATTTACGCGCGCGGTCTTTTCAGAAACGATTTCGTGAAACCTTCTGATATCTTCGTACTTTTGGCTTTATTACTCCTTTTAAGGTTTCAGGACGGAAAATTTCGGTCCAGTTTGGCTTTTTGATAATTTCTTTTTGTGTCAAGACGCGTTTAAACGGTTAAAGCGGAATTATCAAAATTCTGGTTATTTGACCGTTAAGAATTAAAGACAAAATACTTTTGCACCAAGGAACGAAAAATAAAACGCTAGCAGAAGAAGAAGCGTACAAGTATGATTCGGCTTTAACAGAAGCAAAAGAGGCTCTGGAAAAAAGATACCTCTATCTTGAAGCATACGGCAGACGTGAGAATCTGAAATTTGCTGGCATTCCAGAGGATGATGGAGATTGGGAAGATAAAAGAGGAGTGTTAGTGGAGTTCTTATCAAAACATTGAGCATCCTGAAGGGATCGAATTCTAGCGTATACACCGAATTGGAAGGAAGACCGCCCTCGTATGATTATCGCGCGCTTTCTACGTTATCCTGACCGGGAGAGAGTCATGAGGATCGCCTTCAAGTTGAAAGGTACAGATTTCAAAATTTTTGACGACTTACCGAAGGAACTGATCAATCTAAGAAAGAAACACATGTCTACCTATCATGAAGCTAAAAAAGCAGGAAAGAAAGTGGCTTTTCGTAAGTCCGAGCCGGATAAATTATACATCAATGGTGAGCTTGTTGTTTAGGCAGGTGTGAATTAATTTGAACAGTAGGGTTAAATATGAACTCACATAGAGTAACGCTTTCCTTTTGAAACAAAAGAAGTTCTTGGATTCAGGAGCGAATCGACTAACTGTAAACCCAGACAGACTAACTCATCTTTAGGGGTTTATTTTGTTCCAGTGTACGTATTTGCTTTTTTCGTCAGCCCAAATCACAAGTTCGCGCTTAGGAATATTTCTGGCGACCTTTTAAATGTGTAATAAATGTAAAGAAGATCCTCGCAGTTATTAACGCAACTTATGCAGTTGCGAAAAGAAAGCCTGAAAAAATCAGGCTTGCCGGGATTCGAACCCTGACCTCTGCGATACCGGTGCAGCGCTCTAGCCAATTGAGCTAACAAGCCAACTGGGAGCTGGTCATTCAATTGGTTCGTAATATACCCGGGAAAGATGAAGATGAAATTATGAATATATGAAATTCATATATTTTTCAGGCTTTCTTTTCGCAACTGCATAAGTTGCGTTAATAACTGCGAGGATCTTCTTTACATTTATTTCTTTATTCCGCAGTTCAAATATATGAATTTCATATATTCATAATTTCATCTTTTAAATGTGTGTTTATACACTCTTTTTTTTTTTATATAAGAACGTCAATTTTTTTAGCTGAGGCTGAACCGAAACCGAATGTTCTATTTTTTTTGGCGATTTGAGACTGAAACGTTCTTAACAATGTTCTTGAAATTAATTGAATAGTATTTCAGTAAATTATAGTTCTGAATGAAAGAAAGAACAAACAGATCAAGTTCCACCAATTTCTTAAAAGGTGTACGTGTTTCAGGTGTTAAAATTAAAATTCTTGCATTTGAGGCTCAAATAGGCTGTAAATTACTCTAACCAAATTATTACACTGTAGTTTAATCTCACATATCTTATTGTACAAATATGAAGACAACGTAAAGGCGTTCTTAACAAAATCTTAGCCTTGGTATGTTCTTAGCATGTTCTTAAAATTTTGGTCAATCCCAGCCTCGACGTCATAAAAAAGGTTCTTATATAAAAAAAAGAGTGTATGTTAATTTTTGTAGTAGTGTCACTAATGTGGATTGTCAGAAGTGTTAAGTATTTGTTGTGCTTGCTAGGTACAATGCCTAATTATCGTTTATTCACCTTTGACAACTTGTTACCCGCTTTATTCAAGCTCGCTACCACGGGAGATGGTCTGATTCAAATAATTATGAACTATAGAAATCGAGTATGCTTCTTAGATTTTAAAATGCTTTCTTTAAATGTTCGGGGTATTCGCTGTCCGCAAAAAAAAGAAAGGCTTTGCTCATTTGGCTTCAGAAGCAAAATGCAGATGTTATATTCTTACAGGAAACCTACAGTACGAAAGAAATTGAAAACAATTGGAAATGTCAGTGGAAAGGCCCAATGTATTTTGCACACGGTTCGAATCATAGCTGTGGTGACTTAGTTTTGGTAAGAGACAGCCTAGATTTTGAAATGAAATTTATATTAACGGATAACAATGGACGTTTTATTTTGTTGAATGTCACGGTACAAGTTTCTGATTATATCATGGGAAACATATTTTCACCTAACAAAATAAAAGAACAGTGTACTTTTTTTGACGAGCTACAGCAAAAATTAGATAATTTCATTACTAGCCAAAATCAAAGAATTATAATTGGGGAAATTTTAATGTTGTAATCGATCATGATCTTGATTGGCTCGCCTAAAGAGAAAGAATCGGTGAAATTGGTGAAAGACATTTGTTTAAACTGTGATTTAATCGATATATGGAGAATCCGGAATCCAGATAGTATGCTTTTCACCTGGAGGCAAAAGAAACCTCTTATCTAAAGGAAACTAGATTTTTGGCTGATTAGTGATTTTTGTCAAGATGAAGTAGAGGAGACAAGTCTTAAAACTGCTATTAGAACTGACCACTCGGCAATAATGTGGGACTTAATCAAATAGCGTGTAAGGCAATTTACTATGAAATATAGCAAAGAAAAAGCTTTTATAAGGAAACAAGAATTACTGCAAATCGAAGCATCACTAGAGCAAGCAGAGGAAACTGTGATAACCGACCCATCAACATCAAACTTGGAAAAATTAGAGAAATTAAAAATTAAATATGATTCATATTTCGAGTACATCGCTAAAGGTGCAATAGCTCGCTCAAGAGCAAATTGGTATGAACAAGGCGAGAAAAGTAACAAATACTTTTTAGGGCTTGAATCCAACAGGGGCCGACCAAAAGCTGTATTCGTAAGATGTTTACAAGCAAAGGTACTCTAACCTCGAACTAAAAGAATGTTATGAAGGAGTTTGAAAATTTTTACTCAAACTTATATGCTGAAAATGAAGAAGAGGTAAATGTTGACCACCTATTTTTTCAAAGATCTGAAATCCCGAAACTCGGCCAGAACGTCATGGTAGCCCACATATAGGGCAAGAACGTCATGCTAGCCCACATATAAGGCACTAATGTGAAGGTAAGTGAGTACAAGTGAAGGGAAGTGAGTACAAATGAAGGAAAGTGAGTACAAATGAAGGAAAGTGAGTACAAGTGAAGGAAAGTGTGTGTTAGTGGAGGTAGGTGCGTTAATCAGTTGGTGTATATATTCATATAGGATTGTAATGTTATTAGTGCCTTATATGTGGGCTAGCATGACGTTCTTGCCCGAAACTCACATCTGATATGAAGAGTACCTGTGAAGGAAAGTTGACAGTCAAGGAATGCTTTGATTGCCTTCAATCTTTTGAAAACAGTAGGTCTCCTGGTGAGGATGGCCTTACCGCCGAATTTTAAAAGGCGTTTTGCGATTCGCTAGAAAGCTTGTTGGTGTAGTCGCTTAATTATTCATATGACCACGGTGAACTCTACAAAAATTCAAAAGCAAGCTATCATTAAGCTTATAGAAAAGAAAGGAAAAGACAAGCGAAACATAAGCAACTGGAGGCCAATTGCATTGATCAATGTTGATGCCAAAATCGGGTCAAAGGCGAGTGCAATAAGACTTCAGAAGGTATTACCAGAAAAAATACATTTCAATCAAAACGCTTACGTTAAGGGCAGAACGATTTTCGATGCTGTGAAAACTATTGATGACATCTTAGAATATAAAGAAAGAAACAAAATCAACGGATTGTTAGTAGCTATAGATTTCCAGAAGGCTTTTGATTTGATTAATCATGGTTTTATGTTCAAAGCACGTTCTATTTTTAACTTTGGGCCGTCTTTGACTCGATGGTTACACGACAGCTCCTTTTAAGGTTCTCAGCGGGGTCAGACAAGGTGACCCATTGTCCCCTTATCTATTTATCATTTGTTTGGAAATCCTAGCCATTAATATACGTCTCAACAAAGAAATTCAGGGAATATTGGTAGACAATCAAGAGATAAAACTTGAAATATTTGCTGACGACCTGACGGCATTCCTCCTTCTTTACATGCTTTATTAAACACTGTAGATAGTTTCACCTTGTGCTCTGGGCTAAAAATCAATTATGAAAAGACAGAGGTAATGTTCTTGGGGAATACAAAGCCAACGACAGAGACGGTAATAACTCTGGCCAACGATAGACACATTACAGTTAAAAAAGCTATTAAGATATTAGGGTTCATGTTACATATGATCAAGTTCTGTAGGGAGAAAGTTAAATTTTGATGAAATTTTAAAATCTATCAGGGAGAGGTTGCATTGTTGGAATTGGAGAAAATTAATAGTGTTTGGACGCATACAGATTATAAAATCATTTGTAGTTCCAGTTTTTATGTACAGGGCTGGTTTAGTTTGTATACATAAGGACATAGTTAAGGAAGCAAATAAAATTATATTTAACTTTATCTGGAAAGGAAAAGATAAAGTGAAACGTTCAGCCTTAATAAGTGATGTAGAAAACGGTGGTCTAAAAGCACCACACTTGGAATCAATTATTAAGGCACAGCGAATTATGTGTTGCAAAAAATTCGCAGACTCGCAACAAAGTAGTTGGAAAATAATTCTTCTGCACTATCTAAGACAAGTTGGTGGCAAATTAATTTTAGGTTGTGATTTTAGCGTTAATAAAATTCTCGTCAACCTACCCAAATTTTATGAAGAATGTCTTTAAATTTATACTGAATATTCTGCAGCAGTAGAAGGACACATTCAAGACGTGCAACACCCTGTATGATGCATTCATATTCGAACTGACAGAGATAGTGAACTTTGCAAGAGAACTTGATTCCACCAGGAGAAACGTCGTCAGTGTTGCTGCAAAGTTCTATGATCCCCTCGGATTCCTGTCGCCAGTTATTGTAGAGTTTAAGTTGTTCTTCCGAGAACTTTGCAAAATGAAAATTGGTTGGGATGACCCCTTGAATGGTGAATTATTAAAGACGTGGCGCAAGTTGTTAGATGAGTTGGAACGTGTGAAAGCACTCTTACTACCAAGATGTTATTTCCAAGGGATTCCAGAAAGAGTTGTCAGTTGTAGCCTTCATGGTTTTGGCGATGCATCCAGCAAGGCCTATGCAGCGGTGATCTACCTACACGTAGCAACAACCACAGGAAGCTATGTCACGTTTGTCGCATCCAAATCGAGAGCTGCTCCTGTGAAACAATTATCCATCCCGAGATTAGAGATTCTTGCCGCCTTAGTACTAGCTAGACTGATTACATATGTCAGGGAGGCTTTAGAGCTGGATGTAGCAATTACAGACATGACATGCCTGACTGATTCAAGAGTAACATTCTGGATCAGGATAATAGCAGTGATGTTATACATTTAATGAACAACACGACGCTCTTGAGTCTTACAAACATGTTTCGGCAGATACGCCTGCCATCTTCGTATGAATTTGAACATAGTGTGCAGTGGAATATAAATAGTGAAGAATAACAAAAATAAGGTCTGAATGGGGGTACCTCGATAACATGCACTTAACACTAAAAACACTTGTAACATAAAACAGGTAAATTTTAGGCATTTAAACACTAACAGTAAATAAAATTCACTGTAACAGTAAATTTCACCCAGAAAGAAACAAAATCGGCTCCAAAATTGTCGGAAAGCAGGCCGAAGATCAATCGAACGTTTCGGATCATTTCCAAAGATTTCCAAAGACTACGGAAGATTTCCGAGGAGAATTCCGAAAATGTTTCAACTATACACAAACAGCTCATTCATCACTTAAACAAGGAAAAGACGTTGGCAAACGTGACGTAATTGATATATTCACATGTGAAAGATATATCTTTTACAT
Source organism: Siderastrea radians (assembly GCA_964017195.1). NCBI lineage: Eukaryota > Metazoa > Cnidaria > Anthozoa > Scleractinia > Rhizangiidae > Siderastrea > Siderastrea radians. The sequence goes on from OZ024892.1 coordinate 39,389,742, forward strand.
TGTAAAGACAGAACTGTTCTCAGTGAGAGAAATCCTTGTAATTCACTAATTTATATCATAACATGGGATATTTTTTACCATTAAATGCTCGACAAAAATAACAGATGTAATTCCTTTCTTGTTTCCTTGTAAATTTACATGTATATGACGTACGTGAACCACGAACATTTCAGCGCCATTTTCCGTTATGCCCCCGAATATGAAAACTCTTTTCAGATATATTGCAAGCTTCAACCTGTCCAATCTGTGCAAAATTGTTTAATTAATCATTTTCATGTCCGGTCAAAAGCTCATGGATGTGTGCATACCTGATCGTCTTGATGGTCTTACAAATCAAAGCGAAAATGAGTGCGGATGGCTCGACCAGACCTGGTGACCGTTATGTCAGGTGGGGTATCATCCTCCCTATCGCTCTCTGAGTCGGTGTCATATTCATCCTCTTGCACAGGTAGATCAGTCATTTCACAAACAGCAACAACTGCAACTTCGCTATCGTCCACAAATGTGACTTCAGTAAGGTTCTGATCGTGTTCTGCAACTGGTGGCATATTCTGCTCGATTTCTTCTTGATTTTCAGTCACTGAATGGTCTTGTGAATCCTCATGGAATATCGCCTTCGTACAAGAAGGTTGACTGGAATACATTGCTGGGGGCAGAGCTCCTGCTCTGTCTTTGGTGGTCTCACTGCGCACTGTTCTTTGCCTCACAGGGTGATATCTGTCAACCAACTCCTTCATGGCTGTTTCGATCGTGGGATCTATGCTTCCAGCTGAAGGAGGTTTCATGACGTTTACATCTCCCACCTCCATGCTAGATTTTGGAACCGGATAGTACGATTTCTCGCGTGTAAAGTATTTGGCTCCCCATTTTGTTGTCCTTTTCAAAGATTCCTTCGAAATCGTGCCAAAGTCTTGTGCATACTGCAGAGCTGTGAAAGTCTCGTTTTTGAAGTGGGAGACTGCATGAAGGTTTTCAACTAAGGTTGTCAGTGATGTACGTAGGTCAATCTCACCAAGATACTCCTCATTTATGTACTTCACGCTATCTTGTAGTCGCCTCATTCCTTTTTCGAGGAGCACAAACGAAACCTGCGTTTTCCTGGAGACAGTTCCATCAGGACCATTTGTTGCTGCCGTTTCTTTCCAGATTCTTTCATGTTGTAGTGCTGCTTTACTTCAGCAACTGTATTTTTAGCGGAGCCTGCGGGCAAAGCCCGCCAGCGGAGCTCCATTGCTAAGGAAATTTGGTAATCTATCGATCCGAAAAATTTTGGTTGTGACGTCAGCGTACGCCCGTACAGACTCTGGGGGAGGGGGAGAGAAGTCCCAAGGCAACCCGACCGGGAGTGGGGAATGCCATCTTTTCCTGGCGGGAAATCGCGCGGTGCTTTTGGGCAACCGCGTTTTTCTTGGCGGGAAATCGCATGACCATTGTCGCTTTTGAAAAAGAGCTTTCTTTTAAAAGCTTAAAGTGCCACTGGGACCAGAATTTTGGTATTCCATATTTTTACATTTTTGAACATAGTTTGTGGTTCTTAGTTACCATGCCAAATTTCAACTTATTACGACGACTAGAAGTTGCTTTTTTTGGACGGTTTTTGTCGAGATTTTGCGGCCGCCATTACTGGCCCTTGTTCCGGAAGCTGGCTTGCGAATGAGCGGAAGTGACGTCAGAGGCTTACCTCAAACCTAGTGCCTTCACATGGTTACTTGCCACGGGAAAGTAAATTCTCCTCGAGGAAAGATTTCTTGCCAAGTGTTTGTTGCTCGACTTTGAAATCTTCCTTGCTGCGGCAGTAATGACAGGTAGCACTTGTGTTGTACAATGCTACAACAATAACTGAATCCAACCACCGAGCTGGTATTTTGCCTCATTGAAGCCCTGCGAACGGACCCGCAATGGAAAAAAGGACAATGTTCGCACTCACACACAGTGCGAATTTCAACCCGAGAGGCATTTTGATCATTTCACGGACGAGTTTTTCCAGAGGGCTGTTCATGTCGCAAGATCCCAGAGGTCGATCATTCCATTGCCCATTCCAACTATATGGAAAAAAGAACCGGAAAAAAAAACATTATCTGCGCGAACAAGACGAAAGGTAATTTACCTAATCTTATAACGCAGTTGAAGTGATAGTTTGTTTCTTTTTCAACGCATCCACCATTGTGCAAAACTGATTTTCTTTTAACGTATTTTGAAATTTATTATCGTCGAGGAAAACCCTTTCAGTTCTGCCGTATGCTAGCGCGAAGATCCTCGGCCAATGCAATCCTGACCGCCTTGATTAAGGTGATATAGTTTGTACTGCTTATCTTTTCCTTTTTTTAATTCCGCGTGTGTTAATTTCAGAGCAGTAATCGCTTAGAAGCATGGACATTTATTTTATAACATACCATCCTGAATGTAGAGAAACTTTTCTCTCTTTATTCCCTGTCGGTGAACAGTCGATTGACATTATTGTTCGGGCAGTAGCAAAACTTAGGTTAGGTATTATTACAACCTATAAGAATTGAAAATGGAAGACATTCCACCCATAAAATCCCTGAGCATCTGAGAATTTGTCAATGCTGCAGCTCAAATGAAGTTGAAAACGAAGTACACTTCCTCTTATCTTGCAATAGATATGATCCAATTAGAAAATCTTTAATGGACGATATTATTAGTAAATATTCCGATTTCGATTCTTAAAATTGTATTTCTCTTAAATGGCATTGACGCTTTCACTTGTTAAAAATTAGGTTACTTCATTTACGAAGCTTTTGCATTAAGAAATGGATCAATAGACACAAAAATTGTAAATTAATCGATTTTGCAACATTTTTTTTCTCTTTTCTATGTGCAATGGCATTTGTAATTGGGAATGCAAATAAAATGTTGTTGTTGTTGTTCGAGATAAAGGCTTTAATAGATCGGATCGTCGGTGCGTGGAAATTGAAGTTGGGAAAAAATATGGGTCAAATATCACACGCCACTATTTGCCTAAGGGTTTAACAATGTTATTTCTTTTACCTGTCATAGCAATCTTAGTAAATGAACTACTAAGAAAAATGATTAAATATCAAGTTATTATTTTTCGCAGCGAATGAGGCAAGCGAAAGCTTCGTTTCCTCGGCGTCCGCATGTTGTTGTTGAGCAGCGGAAAATTTTCATTGTGCGCTTTTAATTTTCACTACAAATATTTAGATTCCGGTCACACAAGGCCTCCAGTTCTTGAAAAAAAAAGGTTTTGATTTATTTCACTTCTTTCGGCTCAGAAAAAGAATTCTCTAAAAACTGTTTAAAATATTTAGCAGCGCCAAGCACTTGTGTTTCAATGTGTTGAGTGACCACTGTACTATGTATGATAGTTAGATAAGCTGCCTGGCAGCAGACTACAACAATAACGGTTTTTCAAGAAAGATTCCCAGACTATGCCAAGAATGGCCAAAAATCTCAATGCTTTTTTTATAATTTATAATGAACATAAACAACGGCAGACAAGGTATCGCTTCTTTTATTTTCTCCCACACCAACATCGATCGACCCAAGGTTGAGTATTCGCGAGCATCAAAGTCTAAAGTTTTCATAGGTGTTTTGTCTAAATTTCCACAGCTTAAAAGATCAATTCTTCGAATAGCCATGTCTATTTTGCCACAGGTTTACAGTGGATAAGAGTTACACAACCTACCTTGGAATGGACAACTTTATGATCGCTGTATAGCAGCTGAACAGCTGGCTGGTGAGCGCTATCCAAGCTTTGAACAACCGAGATGAAGCGATAAATTTTATCCACCGGACAGTGGCTTATCCGTTGAAAAAGAGTTATCCACTTTTTTAGCAAATGGGGCCTGAACTACAATCATTGTCTTAGCATTTTTCGCTTATGTTTTGAACTCCCGCCGAATAACTCAAATAATATTGTCCACAAACCGTTTGTTTACAAGATTATTAATTGAAACCTCACATCAGTTCTTACATCGTACGGTAAGAAAATTCTTCATTTGCCGAATGAAACGAATCCTCAGAGGCTTCGGAAGTTAAAGACTGTTCCGAATCGTAGAAATACTCTTCGGAGGTTTCGCAGTCGACGGTAGACATCTTCAGTCAAAACAAAACGAAACGCGACTGAGGTGAGCCTCTGACGTCACAAGCTATTAAATTGCGCAATCACCCAGGAACACGTTTTCAGTAATGGCGGACACATTTTACGCGACTTTGGAGCTCAAAAATATTAGGATGGAAGGTTTGTTGTTCAGTTTTCTGGGGAAATATGAACAAAACGCGATATTCCGCGACAGAATTTGGCGGAAATAAACCTATGAATTTTCGTCTCAGTGGCACTTTAAGTTTATTTAGCAAAACGATTGTTCGACTTTACTGTAGTTTTAAACTTGAGAAAAAAACATTTAATATCTATAAATGGAAAGAAAAAGTTCAAAAGAATACTGGTAGAAGGCGAAAACTTCAAGTTACGAAAGCTGCCTTCAAAGGACCTCATTGCTTTGTTTTCTTCACGGCGGAGAGCTTGCCTTGTTCTGAAACACAACCGAGTAAGTGAAGTTTTTAAAGTGTTTAAGGTGCATGATTTTGAGTACTTATTACCGTCAAAGAAATGACATTTTGAAACTGAAATTGAATTTATGTCATTACAAATGTGTCATTTACTTTTGACTTCAAAAAATTGTTAGAAAACGAGCTCAGATTTGTGACAGATGTAGTCTTAGAATATTTTGCCATGCTGGAAGTGTAACGCGAATTGCATTTAAGTATAAATTTACGGGTTTTCGAATAAACTTTTTCAAAAATGATTTCTCTGTTTATTATTTTGTGTTTATTTATTCATAACAGTAGGTCAAAGCACAGTCGCAAGGCAACTGCACAAGCATCACTTACGGCGAATAATTGCTTTCAATTTTAACTGTCGAGTCGGTTTGTGCAATTGTCGATTTTCTTGTCCTAGAACTTTTCAATAGTAATAATCTTTTAAGCGAAGCAGTTGTCGGCTTAAGACTATTTTATCCGAAAATAAACTTTCCTCAAACACTAAACAGTATTTTCTCCGAAAACAGTAAACTTTAAAATATTGGCCAATTTAACAGCAAACAGTAAAAATGTGGGCAACTAACACTAAACACTAAACCCCATTCAGACAATAATGGAATGGTAATTGAGAGCTCGAAAGCACGTCGCTCTGCTTGGTCCCTTGACAATTTTGCCATTATAGATCAGGCCTCCTCGCGGTTTGCTCTTACGATCAAAGAAGCGCTATAAATACTTTGGGAAAAACCAACACCCAATGCGCAGGTCAAACAAATGAATTTAAAACTTTCTGTTTAATTTCTTAAAACCATTATAATTGTCTTAATTACTGCCGTTATTATTATAACTTCTTCACTATATATATTCTACTGCACACTATGTTCAAATTCACACTGAAGATGGCAGACGTATCTGCCGAAACATGTTTATAAAACTCAAGAGCGTCATGTTGTGAGCCCCGTAGAACTCTCAAACTGTGTCCTGTGGGTGGATAGACGTTGTTGGCTCATTTTACGGAAACCAGTGAACGCGAGTTTAACAGTGCACATGTACCTCAGGAATGTCTCGCAGAGCGGCGGAGCTCAAAGACGGAGCTCATAGACACCGCTACATGCCCGCTGCTGCGATTGAAACTGAAAATCGAAACGATGGCTGGCGATCAGTTTCGCACGATGAGAATATATCATACCTTTGTGTGTCGGCTTAAACCATATTTAAGAAGTTTTGTTTACGGAATTTTATGGAGTTTTACTATTTATCCTTATTAGTTTTATCAGGTGTCTTAGTTGAGTAGCCCTTGTTTTCTCTTTGCTTTTCTAAGAATACCCTGCAGCTGTTTTACAACAGTTAGAGGTAATCTAAAAACATGATCACAGCCAGGAATTAAACTTGTAAAATGCTATAAATTCCCGCAAATTAATTGCTGAAACTCTTTGACAATCTAAGTTTACAACATTGCAAAAGATCGGTTTTAACAAGGTATTGCTATTTGAGGGCATAATTCACCACACAAATCAAGAAACAACTAGTGAAAATAATTGCCCTACTGCTCTTGTCCCAATGCTTTTTGCTGCTCGTGTTAAAAAAAGGAGTTACCGGTAAAGTGCTTTCCAAACTCGCGAGTGTTCGTGATAATTGCCAAGTGAGGACCAAATCGCCCGGTCATTGGTCTTCTTTTCGTAGGCTCAGATGCAACGCGAACAAATTAATAAGAGGTAAGGAAGCTAAGCCTACGTTCTTCCAATAAGAAAGGAAATCCTGCTGGGCCTCTTGAAACATCCCGTCGTAACAAGTCTGGAAGCACGCCAGTAACGGATAGAGTTTTACATAGCGAGCCAAAAACAGATGCAACAGCGTCCTGAACAACTATTTCACGTCTGAAATTATGAATATATGAAATTCATATATTTGAACTGCGGAATGAAGAAATAAATGTAAAGAAGATCCTCGCAGTTATTAACGCAACTTATGCAGTTGCGAAAAGAAAGCCTGAAAAAATCAGGCTTGCCGGGATTCGAACCCTGACCTCTGCGATACCATTTTACATTTATTTCTTCATTCCGCAGTTCAAATATATGAGTTTCATATATTCATAATTTCATCTTCATCTTTCCCGGGTATATTACGAACCAATTTAATGACCAGCTCCCAGTTGGCTTGTTAGCTCAATTGGTTAGAGCGCTGCACCGGTATCTCAGAGGTCAGGGTTCGAATCCCGGCAAGCCTGATTTTTTCAGGCTTTCTTTTCGCAACTGCATAAGTTGCGTTAATAACTGCGAGGATCTTCTTTACATTTATTTATTTCACGTCTATCGGATCAAAACTTGCTAAAGAATAACAGCCACTTTAACACTTTAGTGCATCCCACTGTGGACGCTGTTTTTACATCCGCCGTTTTCGATTTCACAAAGTTTCAAGAAACCTTCGCTTACAATTTGTTTACACAAGGCTGTTCTGAAAACCACTACTGTGATGACGATGTCGATTATTAACGCTTAGTTTTCAAAGCTGAAGGGGAAATTGAGGATGAGATGTCGGCTTTCTACGTCTTAATTTTTTGTAATGTAGTGTTTAACTCTCACAAATGCCTTGACATTTTTGCAGGCTTCCATCTTCCTTTTTGTTCTCACTCGCAGAATTTGACGCCTTTTATATCACCCCGATCTTCGTCAAACCATTTTCTTTAAAGACGAGTACCATTAACTGAATGTGCGTAGAGTTGGAACGTACATAGTGTACGACACCTTTGATTGCACCTTTAAATGCCTTAGCAATCCTTCCTGCCTGTCTTTGAACCTGGCGGCCTCCAAAGGAGCTGATGAAAAACTTTGGTGTGAGTTATTGTTTTCTGTAAAGTACGACAACCCTGAGGTGTACAAAAGAAGCGAGACTTCACACCACTTTTCCATCGAGGTAGGACTAAATCTCTTTTTAGAGAACTTAAGGCTAAACACTCAAAGTGTCAACACCTAAAACTACAGCCGTTTTCGGCGTCTTAATCAAGAGTAGGCAAACTCTTGGCATGTTTCGTGGCTTGCCTTTTTTCCAACAATATTAGCGTAACAAACTGACACTGGAATATAACTAACGTAATCTTTTAAAATATAAGCGAATCATTTCTTTTTTGTCTTATTTCAGTCCCCATGTTTCTCTTCGCCTTGCCAAAACCGGGGTACATGTGTCCCCAACTACAAATACAGCACGTTTGAATGCAAGTGCAAAGAAGGTTACTTTGGTGAATATTGCGAAGGTAATTTTTTAAAAATGTGCAATCAAAACATTTTTATTTCGTAAGGCATTCATTCACACCAACTAGATTTTGATCTAATCTTTATTGGTTTGTTCATCTTCTTTTAGATAGGTTAAGAAAATTTTCCTTTCACTTGATGTACTACTTACTTTATGTAATGTAATTAATTACCTTTCAGATGTTTTAGCTTACATATTTTTGATTATATTAAACAAAACGCGCAATAGAGATAAAAATATTAATATTAAATATTAATATAATTCCAAAGGGCTAAGCTAAGCTTCGTTTGACGAAGAACTGAAATACGGCAAGGTTAATTTATACTAGGTCCGCCCTACGGAGATGTTCGTCCAAGACGTTTATCTCACTGAGATGAGAACAGAGGCGGGGGAGAACACTTGTGGTCGGATGATCCACCGAAAATTGACGTCACATCCGGTCCGAAAACAGCCTACTTCTCCCGTGGGCGGTAAAATCAAAATTGATGGCGACAATTTCGTTCAGTTGGTGAGTAAAATCGCTGAGCGAGTTACTCGGCGATTTTTTCCAACCGGATGTGACGTCAATTTTCGGTGGATCATCAGATCACGAAAATTGGCGAAGTTTGCTTCCCCCTCCTGGATGAGATTAATAAAAAAGCAGAGTATTGTTATTCTTTATTGAGGTGTTTATGGCATAATAGTGGCTATCAGTTGGTTTAGTTTATTTTAATTTTTTTTCAGCTGTAAACTCGTGCAAGGTCCTGTACGACTTAAACCAGTAAGTACAACTACACACTACAGGAGTCGACCAGCACCTCATTGAACATCTCACATGATTGGCCATAAGAACAATAAGATAAGGGCACAAACAATGCCCCTATCCCTGAAGACAATGAGCAATATTGTTTTAGAATGCCTCTGAAATTAGAGGTTCACAAGAGGTACTGGACTACTCCACTACAGATTCTTGCCAAGAGTCGAACTGCTTAAAATTTTCCAAATTATGAAAGAATTTTGCCGACCCGTGCCCCTGCGCCCGTCAGTCATTTTGTCCCAGAACTTTTGTTATGTTATTTGTTATCGATCTCTCGTTCTTAGTTTTTCCAACATTTAACAGGCCCAACGTGAGCCAGGTGGTTACCCTCATCTTGGACTCCAAACCAACTTCCGTTCTGTGTCATATGGGAGATTTTGGATGTGAAGATGGGGGTGGACGCCGGTCAAGAAGATTGACGGCAACAAGGTATTATACTTATTGCGTCTTTATTTCTGAATCGTAGACTTCTTATGTTAAGTAGTCATTAAGACTGTGAGACATTCTGTATTTTTTCCTTAGTTCGACATCGCAAGCTTAAAACGCGGAATAGAATACACGTGCGAGAATCCCCGCTTGTGCTTTGCGGTTTTGGCGATTCCACCCCTTCCCCCTACACTCATCCCCCCACACTCATTCGCCTTTCTCAGTTACCTGAAAAAGGCGACTGTTTTGACCTTTTATCTGTTGGGTAAATAGCAGGCAAAAATAATTGACAACACGCAGTCACGGATGAAGAAAAAGCTGACCATTCCTTAAAGGGTGTCCTCTTTACTATTTTTACCCTGGGAAATATATAAGAAAACCGAAAATAATCATACTTTTCAGCATCAGTAAGGATGATGGCCTGACTGCTGTTGATTCACAAAAAAGATCTTTTGCAGAATAATTTCTTCTATACCTAGGTTTCTTTGGTGGAAAATAACAATCATTTTGTTTTCTCCAATCTTTTAAAGGCAACCTTTCATTACGATTCCAGTCTTTGGAGCAACAAAGAAACCTTCAACCTTGCAGGAGGGAAGACCGGGTTTGACATGCAAGAGACAAAGTTACCAACCTACTGGAACACGTCCTTCACCAAGATCTGCCTCGGTATGAAGATCGACCAGCAGCTCAATTTTGTTGTAGTAAATAAGCACGCTGATTCCCTGCACTCACTTATTGCTGACGGGCAATACCGCGCCACCTCTCTGGGTCGTAACACGTGGAAGACGCTGAATGGTTCCCAAGGGTCTTTGCAGACCAACTGTAGGAAGGAAGGCTTTAATTCTGTGAGGAGAGTATATAATTTTTCCAAAGCAAGAATTGGTATCATTGGTAACGAAAAGGACGACTGCGATTACTGTGACTCCAGAATCGGCTTTGGTACTGGAGGGAAATATGATGACTCTAACGTGTGTGGAAACGAAGCTGTGTATGGAGGAGATAATGGAGACAAACACATTAAGGCAATGGGATTTATCTTGGTTAATTAAGAAGTAACGGCTGATTAGACGCATAAGCCAACATATTTTGTTTATTATATCCATGTGTTAGTAAACACGAGCAGTTTATGTATTTGTTATAATTTTCAAACGGTTTGAACTGCTGAAGGTAAACTTAAGCCCAAACCTGTGTTCATCGTCGCCCCTTTACATGAAGTTACTGTTAGTTCACTGTAGGTTATAGCGGAGTTCCTTTGGGGGGCGAGGACCGTCAAGCGGAACACCATACATATATGTCCATTCGAGTCAATGTTGATGGTGATGGAGTCACGTGACCGTACGATGTCCCTCGCACCATGCCTCATGTAAAATGTTCGAAGTGCCTCAATAGTTGGCGCGTTTAGTAAGCTCCTTAAGCACCGCGGAGAAAATCTACGTTGCGATCGTGGCTACTTTGCTCGGGGTGTCTGGTACGAGTTTCCCTGTCGGACACACCACCTCACGCATTTGTTTACATTAAGCAACGCGAGCAAGTAAATGACGCGGACGTGATCTTTTCGGCAATAAAGGCAAGCCCTAAAGATCCTGCATAAAGGAGCTCATGGCGTCCTTTTAAAAGATAACAAAACATTATGTTGGAATTCTTTGATTACGACGTGATTGATAAAGAAGAGTTCGTTTTGTCGTATGATCTAAATCGCTCTAAAAATCCCGATTTTCCGCATGAAAACTATGAGCGATTTGATCTTGAGTCTGTGGACGCAGCCAAGTGCAAGGCCGAATTTCGCTTCGAGAAAGGTGATCTGCCAGCTTAGCTGGGGCCTTACGGATTCCTGATGTCTTTATATTTAAGTGTGACCAGAGAAGTGTTTGTGATGGTATGTAGGGACTTAATGTACATGCTACCCCGTCGGTTTGCCTGCCCATGTCGCTACAGCGGTATGATCGCAAGATTTTGCAGGCCGATGCCTGTTATTAGCATGATCACAAATAAAGTGATGAATTTCATCTACGACACTCAGCATCATAGACTGACGAACTGGAATCCCACCTTGTCAGGTCATCTGTCCATGAAGCAGTATGCTGATCTAGTTTTTCGAAATGGTGCCGCGCTCGACAATTTTTTCGGATTCGTTGACGGGACCGTGCAACCAATCTGCCGTCCCGTGGAGTACCAAGGACTACTCTTCAAGGGACAAAGGTCAAGGGTGCAGTTAGACTCTACTGTAACGAAGACTCGGCAATGGAAATGGTGCGGGAGTTTGAAAAGCGAGCGGAAGAGATGGGACGGAGGTGCATGGTTAAAGAGGCGTTTAGGTTCGGGGTGTAGCTAAGGTCTCAAGCTTGATCTCGAACACTCGCGTTCGGCCAAGACGGAAGTGCGGAAGTGTCAAGACGAGAAGCTAGAGGAAGAAGTGAGCCAGCGATGGCCAGGAAGTCTAGTTACAGCCAGGTTACAGGATGAGAAGTTGAGTGCTGAGGGATGCTTCTGGTGGCTGACAGAGTTGAAGCCCTGCCCAACATACACAATCGCCGGCATTTTTTACTTAGACGAGCAACTCTTACCTACTCGGGAGAGAGAGAGAGAGAGAGAGAGAGAGAGAGAGAGAGAGAGAGAGAGAGAGAGTTTCTGAGCCTTAAAATTGTGTTTGACCTCCTATGTAAGGCTTTGAAAAATGAAAAATACTTTCTTGGGGCTCGAAAAGTTTAGTTGGAGCTTATGGTTGGGGCTGTAACCCCAAAGCTTTTCAGTTATGGTGTGTTAAAGGGTGCAGATCTTTATCATTTTGGGCTGAATTAGATAATGTTTACCTAACTGCTCTGAAACAGGTCATAGATTTTTGCCACTTTGGCCTGAAAAGGGTAACTGAATCAGGAGTTAATTAATTAATTCTATAAAATGGTCATGAAAATCAAATTTCTTGGCCTGTTATGGTTTCTTGCGTCAGTGCACAATTTAAGAGCGACTTTCAGTAAAAAATATCGAGCATTCGGTGGCAGAAGTTGAAAAACCGATTTCTTTCATATTTTGCACATAAATGGGTATTGGTAAAACTAGAAACCTGATGTGGTTCGTTTTCCCCGGAAGCGCTTTATTTTTGAAAAAAAAAAAAAACAAGGAAATCGATTCTCGGGTTCGGGAGGTCAAAATCACAGGAAATTAATCTTGAAAATCAGTACTATAAACTCGCATCGCGCTGGTAAACTAAAGCGCGGAAAAAAAGACAGACACTTCTTATTAACAGAACAAGTCTTTTTCATTAACTAGACAGTTACAAAACAGCAGTAGTGAAATTTAATGAGCACAAACAATTCCAAACTAAAAGGCAGATTCTGATGTTTACGTAGGAACTGATATGGAACCTAACTTCTGTGAAATAATTTAACATGTGCCATAGCCCCACATGGTCTCAATCCTCGTTCAATAGACAGTAGAAACATTGAACTAAACTATACCTTGAAACTGGCTCGGGTTATCTATGTTGCTATCTTTGGGAAAACTTGGAAGACAGCGAATTCAACAAATGGGGCTTAATGAAGTTCAACTTTGCCGCATCCCGAAATACACCAAAATTTTCGTGCTAAGCTACACAATCTCTCTTTTCTTCTCGTTGCTTGATGCTTGACGATGGCTTCAAACTAAAATGTTCGGTTGATCTCAAAAAGGTAGGGGGAAAAGAAAAAATTGAACGATACTGTTGAGATCGTTGTGAGCTCTCTGTGCAAACCGCGACAAAAGGTGACATATGATGATGATGAAAACCTTTATTTAACCACGATCTGTTTTCTTCCTCTTTTTGGAACGCAAGAGAATCTTAACGCTGGAAATTAACGAGAATGAAGTAGAGCGAGCCCGTTTGGTTAACGAAGCAAAATTTCACGTGTTTTTTGTACGGCAGAATTCAACTTCACTAAGCCCCATTTGTTAAAACTTTGCTGAGTTTAAACTGGTCCCAAACAAAGTAGCTATATAGCATGGATAACCCAAGCCAGTTTCAAGGTATGGTTTATTTCCATGTTTGTGCTGTCTATTGAATGAGGATTGAGACCATTTAGAATTATGGCACATGTTAAATTATTCCACGGAAGTTAGGTTCCAAATCAGTTTCTACGTGACCATCAAAACCTGCTTTTTAGTTTGGAATTGTTTGTGTTCAGTAGATTTCGCTACTGCTGTTTGACAACTGTCTAGTTAATGAAAAAGACTTGTTCTGTCGATAGAAAGTGCCATCTTTTTCTCTGCGCTTTAGTTTCCCAGCGCGATGCAAGTTTATAGTACTAATTTTCAAGATAAATTTCCTGTGATTTTGACTACATGAACCCGAGAATCGATTTCCTCGTTTTTTCGAAAATAAAGCGCTTCTGGCGAAAACGAACCACATCAGGTTTCTAGCTTTACTAATACCTAATTATATGCAAAATACGAAAGAAATCGATTTCTCAACTACTGCCGCTAAATTGAAATTTTGCTTGATTCTTACTGAAAGTCGCTCTTAATGCCATCAAATTTGCGAGGTAATTACTCCCTCCCCCCTCCCTGCTTCGGGAGCTAGAAAAGTTTATTGTTTAAGTTTCAATTGACAATGCCAATGTTTTTTTTTTAATTTTCTCAGTTATTAATTGAACACCTTTGAGCATTCCAAGGTTTTTATTTTCAGGGTCATGGGTGATTATGATAACTTGTAGCTGAGAAAACGCTACTTAATATTTACTGTAGGCTGATGAATGCAAAGACTGATAGTCGAGTCATCTCAATAAGAGATTATGGAACTTAAGTTGAATAGTGAATGTGCTACTGTGCTATTAAAAAAAGCTAAGACAATGGAAAATCCGTGAACACTTTTATTTACTTCAGCTTTCTCAACGGAACAAAGAGAGTAAATTCTTCTCCCCCCCCCAAGATCAATTTTGTCTTGATATGTCAATTTTCATTGCCACTCTTTGAATGAACAGCTCTATGGTTGTATTAAAATCAGGAGCCATAATCGGGGACGGAGACCGTAAGCGCGGGGTCCACGCAGCCCCATCGAAAAAGACAAATGTGCTATTTTTAGAAAAAATTGCGCCACCCTCAACGTCATAAACGCGCGTGGCTGCACGCAAATTTGCGTACAACGAGGGCGTGCTGGATATGACCAGGATGGTTATAATTATTTGATATCCAGTATGCCCGAGTACATAATTGTTTTTATTATTAAAAACGCAATCACTAATTGCTATAAAATCAGGAGAGAGAAAAAAAGAGAGAGAAACTCCGAGATAAGAATCGATCGCGATCACATGACTGACAGCCTTCCGTATAAAACCTACTGTTTGTGAAATTTTAAGAACAAGTGGTTGACTTGACGATGAAAGAAATTGTAAACAAAGCGCTAAATGCTTAAAATTCTATTTCTACAGTTTAACCTTTTCGTCCTAAGAAATCAAGCACTCTGAAACAACTTAGTTTTGTGTCTCAGCGACGTTCAGTTGTAATTTTTTCTTAATTTTGCTTCGATACAAAGTGATTTTTCTCGCCGGGTTGCTGGCAGAGAAAACTGAAAAATTAAGCTCACTTTGTCGTTGAAACCCTTGCCACGTCCACTGCGCTATGTATCCCTTTTAGGTTCGTAATTTGCCCAGAAAGTAATATTAATTACTAGGGCAGCATGGAGTTGTTTCACTTCATCTTTCTCCTCATCGACAGAAGTAGTTTTTTTTCTCTTGGTGTTTTTCCAGTTCTCTATTTTGTCGACGATTGATAACGCACTACGAGAGCATTTCATTGAAAACAAGGCGCGCTTTTCACTATTCTTTGTCTTCATTATAAACATTTCGGTAAAGGCGGGCATTATTTCAGAAAACATACGCTGAGAAATCTCGACAAACATTTTCTTTACTGACTCGGTATTTGAATATATGTTACTATTTTCTTTTGACGTGGAAAAAGTGACAACGATTTGTCAGTGCGTTACTTTTCTTCAGTACGTGCTTGGAAAATCATTTTACACTCTTTGCGGCTGCCCTTCAATCTCTTTACGTCCTCAGAGGAAATATATATTCGAGATGTATTTTCCCTTTCTCTGCCTGATTCGCCTTCAACTGATTATTTCGTAGTTCGACGCCTTTTTTGCCCTTAAAACGTTTCTTCCGTCTAACGGGGAAATCCTCGTCCGACATGTCCGACACATCTTCGCCACAGGATTTTTCCAAAATATTCTCACTGCCATCATCGGAATCACTTGTATAATCCTCATATCCAGAGTCACTATCCAGAAAGTTCTCCCCAAGGGCTTGTCTCAAATTAGGAAGTGACACTGATGACAGAAATTGAATTTATTCATCTCCAACGAAGGTAATTTCCGACGCCATTTTGTTTGTTTTTCTCTGCTCGGAGTCCTCGCAACACACACGCGCGTGTGTCACGCGCGATGGCGCAATTTTTTCTAAAAATAGCACATTTGTCTTTTTCGATGGAGCCAACGCCATTACTGAAAATGGCAATTAGTTACGGTCTCCATCTCCGATTATGGCTCCTGATTAAAATTTAATAAAAATGATCAAGGTTTTTGGTTTGATGCAGCTAAAAAAAAATATAGATATATATATATAAAGGGCTTGAAAATCCGAATAAACGGTTAATAACTGTCAGTAGAATGTAATAAGAATGTAACAACGTTGCATGTGAAAACTGGACACTCCCCATTGTATACCATGCGAAAGGTCTCCTATAGTATTTATCAGGGTTTCTATGTATTTATCGTCTGCTTAATCCTTACAGCTACAATTCAACAAGACATTGTAGACATTGGAGCCACAAGACAATGAAGCCGAAAGGATTAAACAGACTTGACGAGCTACACTATTAACACTTGCTGTTCAGCTACCAACTTAAAAGTTTTCATTTATTTTAAATTTTTAAACTTTTATTTTAAACATTCACGTCACGTATTTACTCATTTTACTGCAACTAGAAAGTTGCATCAGGCATCAGGGATGCCGAAACATGTTTTTGAAACTAAAAAGTGTTGTGTTGTTCTTCAAAATATTAACTTGTTTCTTGCTACCAAGACCTTTTAACTAGAAAGTAATTGTAAACAAAAACACTTGTTTCGAAATTCAAACTGGAAATAGTTTGTACATTTAATTTTGTCCCTAATAACGCGCCATACAAGACAATGGAGCCACAAGGATTAAACAGACGTGATGAGCTAAACTAATGACGCTTCCCGTTCAGCTTCCAGCCTCCTATCATTTTCATTTATTTCAAATTTTTAAACTTATATGTTAACGGTCACTTATTAATAACGTATTTACTCATTTTACTTTTTTAGCCCCTGAAAAAGGTTTGTTTTGCAAACCGAAATATTGGGCAATTTTCATTGAAGTCCACGGAAAACGAGGCTGAAGACAGCTGGCATTTTCTACTGGGATCTATTTTTTGCGATTACCCATTCAGGCAGCGGAACATTATAGAGAGGAAGCCTAATCTTTTCAACGTTTATCGCTCTTCGAGTTCAAAACGCTCAGCCCGATCAAACCAAAAAAAATGATGCTCTAATCAGCCATATTTTTTTGACCTTTATCTCCTCGTCGATTTTCTTTTTTAAGTACTAAGTTGCAATGGGAGGGGATGTGACTCTAACGAATCTCCGTTTCGGAGCTACCAGCAAATTACTCGAACAATCACGCGACAGTGGCCAGTGACAACATAAATAAATCCCATTTGTTGAAAAATCGGGCTTTCAGTCTTGAGAAAGATTCATAATTAATGTTCTTACATCACTTATTAACACTAATTATAAACTGACGCAAACCCATTGTATTGATCGCTCAAAATACGGAAACCTTGCGCAAGTCTCAGGCGAATAAATTATCGTCTTGTGAATTTGCAAAACTATCCTACGGCCTTAATTTTTTGTGGAATTTAGAACTGGAAGAAAATCTTGCAAAAATCGGCTGCTCAACTATTTGCAGGCAATTTTTTTGCGCTATTGGTCTAGTAGCATAAAATCAAAATTTCCGGTGCTAAAACTATTGGTTTCTTGTTATTGTACCACGTGCAGTAACAAAACGCAAAGGGTGGGGTACTTTACCAGCCTACAGTTTTGTTATGGTCGAGCAAATAAGTACTACCTTTCACATTTCCTTTCCCTTGATCAATTTTCGTAATTTTTCATTTCGCATACTTTTAGCGAGGTTTTAAGATAACAAAAATAAAACCAGAGACTCTTGCTGTGCTTGTCTAGTTAACACCAGATTGCTTTGCTCTTGAATGGGTAGTGCTTTCACCCGATTAACTTGTAGAAAATTTAAGTATTAAACAACAATATTCACATGTACCAAGACCAGGTGGGATTTGAATTAGTAAGCATTGAATCACCGTCAGGGGAATATCGCCACTGAATTTTGTAACCATAAGTTTACTTTTGTCTTTGTAATGCCATTCAAGGCAAGTTAAACTCTTGCAAAGCTCACCCTTTAAACGACTCGTTTCGCCCAATATTTTGCTATTTAGGTCATGTTGTCTCCTCTCATCTGGCGGTTGCTTATTGGTGCAGGTTGTTTATTCCAACCTGTCACTGAAACATTGAACGATAGAGTGGTTTTACTTTAACCATGAAACAGCACCAGACAAGTAGTGTTTAAAGAGTCAAAACTTACAAAAAGAATCGATGGAATTGCGGTGTAGTAGTGCCTGATTGTTTAGAACCTATTTCAAGGTTTAATTATTTAACTTTACTCAAAACGCAATTACTAGATTTCTTTTAACTGAAAGTAGTCCATCATTTTACGATTAGGTTTGGCAAGTTTAGAAATAACAAAGATAATGTTTTTGCGTTTGCATAATAACATTAAGAAAAGACCAATGTTAGTTATAGCAAGTGCCCCCTTTCAATAGGCTTACCCCATTTATTTGTTTCTGGTTAAAAAAAGTACTTTAATATAAAATTTTAGTTTCAGCCCAAACGTGTCTGCGCTTAGCAAAAAAATAATATTCAAAAACCACACATCAGTCAACATGAAATGGAACATCTCAGTTTGTAACCAATGAAAAGAGATATGAAATATTAACTTGATTGACGTTACTACTGTGTTTCGAACTTTGGAAAATTTCGTCGATATGTGGGAAGCAAGAAAACTGCGCTTTTAAAGACACTGGTAAGCTTTGACAAGATATGAGAGGAATTTAAAGCGGGTTACACACTATAACTGCAATTTTTCGATCCAAAAAGTTGGCAAGTCACCAACCGGGCAATATCGCCATTCAACCTTTTAACCACAAAAAGGGCATTTATCCTTCAGAAATAACGCAAGATGAATGCTTATTTGTGGAACTGACGTTTGTTTGGCTACTATTGGTTAAAACCGGCATTTCGGTTTTTGTAAATTAACGGTTCCGCGATTGAGACAGCTTATACTTAGCTGCACAGGGTAAAACATCGTTATACAGCTTCCTCAACTCTCAAGAAGAGATCCCTCTTCAGATGTTTCCTACCTTCTTCTCCTGCTTGCTCTTCTTCGTGTTGTCTTACTTAGCAACTCAATCCACCGAAGCGTTAGCTACGTTTCTCTAGATCTTTCGTCGTTTGTTCAGGAATATTCCTGGTTACTAATTCTATGTCCGCCTTTTTTCAGTGTTGTTTTGCTAAGAAACGTCACTCGCACCAGTACACGGAGCGTGATTAATTTTGTAAGAAATTCTGTCCATCTTTACTGGAAAACAAAGCTAGCCAAGTGAAGTTACCTTGCCAGGAAAATATATATAAAAAGGAAAAATTTCTTTTTTTTTATTCAGTCTTGCGAAAAGCTGATAATACTTTTGCATCACTTCTTAAACTAATACATTAACATTATCCCGTTGTAACGTTTGTCCAAGATAGGGAAAACTTACGAAAGTCTCGGGCAAACAAATTGTCGCTTTTAAATAGCATAAATGCCATGTCTATCTACTAAAAAAAGTACTTTCA
The DNA here is from genome assembly GCA_964017195.1 of Siderastrea radians. Classification (NCBI taxonomy): domain Eukaryota; kingdom Metazoa; phylum Cnidaria; class Anthozoa; order Scleractinia; family Rhizangiidae; genus Siderastrea; species Siderastrea radians. Next base: position 39,408,680 of record OZ024892.1, read on the forward strand.
AATAGTTTTTCTTAAATATTTGGTTTTTCAGGGAATTTTACTAGCCTTCCGGTCAGAATTCTCGATTGTACTGAAAAAGGCATGTCATAACAATGGAAAAACTGGATTAGAATTTCAGATTTTATCACAGATAAGCCACACCTTACTCATCTGCCTTCTTTGCAAAATTTACTGTTAAGCTAGCGTATCCATATATCTATCTGTCTATATATAAATATATATAGATTACGTAACACGCGTTTATTCGATATTTATGAATTATTAGTGAGCGAGAAATGTTGCCGGACAATTCGTTCTCTTCGGACATGTCGGCCGGCGTCTTGTGAATATATAAAAGTACTCTTATTAGACCTTTAATTTCACGAGGTTAACAATTAGCGAAAAATCTGTATTAGGCAAGTCGAGTACAAAAGCTCGAACAAGATACAAAACTCCCAGTCCAAATATGTAAGTTAATTGTCAATATATTAAGTGCGGCAATAGTACCGCTACTTTAACTTTCAAACTGCAACAGGGAGCGATTATATTCTTACAACTCCAACCAACCCTGTTAGTTGAAATTTAATCCATTGTACCGAGGGTTGTTTTGCTACCATTTTCCAAAATCGACATTACAGTGTAAATAGGTTCACAAAGCTGGGAAAATCACGAAAATTTTATTCAGAAATCCAGTAATACATCAATACATCAAAATGAAATATAAATTGGTCCACAAGCATCCGATATAAAATTATCATGATTATGTTCAATGACTGCGCTTTGAAATTTGTCAACAATTCGTCGAGCTCTGTAACCTGCGATCAGGCGTTATTTTTCTCGCGGCGGTGTAGTCAACGGAAAAATGAACGCCTGATACAATTACTTGTCGAGTCGTCTGTAAAAAGTCCAGAATCTGGACTTTTTTCTGATTGGTCGGGAAACAAAAGGCAACATAAAGCTAAATCCTGATTGGCTAATCGAGTTCAAGTGTAACTTCCGGTCAAAAAATATCGCGCGTAGATGATTTTCATCATGGCGGGTGTTGAGCGGGGTGAAGAAGAGAGCGAGTTTTCTCTAGCTTTAGAGAAATCTCTCGGGAGTTTTGTTCACAAGACACTCAAGGACGAACAAAGGGAGTGTATTCGACGAATTGTTGTCGAAAAAAAAGATGTTTTGGCGGTGCTTCCGACGGGATTCGGCAAGAGCGTCATCTATCAGTTGATCCCTTCGGTGTTGAGAAATATGCGTGCTGGATCAGAATGTAACACAAAAACTACTGTTGTTGTGGTGAGCCCCTTGGAATATATTCGAAAACAACAAGTGGCTGTCCTGGAAAAGCTGAATTGTGGAATCAGCGCTGCAGCGATTGGCGATTCAACTGAGATCGACAATGAAATCGAAGAAGGAAGGTTCGACATTGTGTATGGGAGCGCCGAACAGTGGTTCAGTGATAGATGGAGGAGATGTCTACAATTTGGCACTCTTCACCAAACAAAGGTTTTGGTTGTCGATGAAGTCCATACCGTAGCGACTTGGTAGGTTCAATTGCTTTTGTCTTCTGGAGTAGAGGCCTTATAACCTTTAAAATGTTTTATTGTTTAGTGTTTAATAGTACTTTGCACGTCTGGTTGTCTCCGTCGTGTTTTTTGTTCACATTTGTTAACCTCCTATTAAGCTTTCTGTTCTCTTTTTTTTTTCGGAGGGAAGATAGCGAGAAAGAGCCAATTGCATTCATTTAACATGTATTTACTCTAAAGAAAACCTTGTAATTTATATAAAAGTCTATAAGCATTCATTTAATATCTCGTAACTTTCATTATTTATTATAATTCCACTGCCCTTTTACCACTCATTTACCTCAAAGTTGGCTACACAAGAAATGGAGCAAATCATAATTTTTTTAACCACAGTTTACAAAATTATAGACTTCATTGTTTTACTTATAGTAACCATTTTTTTCTTCATAGGGGGCTTAGCAATAAAGGAAAGGCTGCATTTAGAGAGGCCTTTGGAAGAGTGATTGAACTTAGATCCTGTCTTGAAAGTGGGACACCTCTTCTTGGCCTGACAGCTACAGCCAACAAGGAAATGAGAGATCGATTAACCAAGTGCCTTGGACTGAAAAATACGGAACCAATAATTGTCAGCCCCAACAAAGACAACATTCGTTTTACTGTCTTGGAGGCAGATAAAGACTTTCGTTGCTTCAATTGGCTGTTGACATTGTTGAGGGAGGAGAAGCAAGACACTCCCTTCACAATAATTTTTTGTAAGACAGTAAATGACATTGTCTCATTGCTCACGCATTTCCTTTTGAAACTGGGAACCTCTGGAATTTATGTCGATGGCGAGGGCCCAGTTCATGAAAGGTGTCTACTTGGCGTGTACTACTCCCAAACTCCCAAGCGCCACAAAGATTCTGTTACATCGTCATTCGAAGGTATCTCTGGAAGTGTGAGAGTGGTATTTGCCACAACATCCTTAAGCATGGGAATTGACTTCCCACATGTGAAGTATGTTGTACACTATGGGCCCGCGAACAACCTGACTTCACATCTCCAGGAAGCAGGGCGTGGTGGTAGGGATGGGAATCAGGCATTTCACATAACAGCGTTCCAGAAAAAACACATTGGAACATGTGAAGCAGACATCAAAACTGCTGTGAGGCAATCACTGAAATCATGTTGCAGAGTCAAATTCCTTATTGGTTTTGACAAGAACATTTCACCTTTAGAACCTCTGCATAACTGCTGCAATTTTTGTCACCAAAAATGCAACTGCCTGGGTGATGGTGCTGGCTGCTCCGAAATTGTACCAGTGTTTGATTCTGTACCAGAGAGCGTGGGTGAAGCTAGGGAATCAAGGGAGGTTACGGAGGATGACAAGAAGTGCATTAAAGATGCCCTAAAAGAATTGCAGCATTCACTTTCTTGTCAGTCCCAAGTGCGCATGTTTGATGACACGGGTGTCATTGCTCATGGCTTCTCTGATAAATTGATTGACAGAATTGTAAGTAACATTCATTTTATTTTCAATGTGCATGATGTCATTGAACACTGTAATCCACCCTCACTCAAGGTGGCAATCATTATCCTCGAAATTGTCAAGGAAGTGTTTGAGGATGTGGAAATCTCTGATGAACTTTACACTCTTGTTTACTCAAAGGAACAAATGCCTTTATTAAACAAACTTAATGCTTCCTTGGGATCTACATGTGACCTGGACATAATATTATTTGATGACGAAGACGAGCTTCTTTATTCAGTGGAAGACTTGCTTTTGTAACTAGTTGTTAGATCATCAGATTATTTAATTTTGAAGAGCATTAATTTATGCAAAATATTGAGTAGATGTAGAGGGGGACATTGGGGTTTGTGGAATTGACCATTTTTTTGTCATTGTTTCTATGGTTCTCTTGTGGGCTGCCCAGCCATATCTGCTTGCTATGAAAGTGCTGCATTTCCCAATTTCTTTGCAGTATTATGATATTTGCCCAAATTGTTTTGCAAAATTTGGTTTAAAGCAAGCCCCAATGCCCCCTCTTTGTGATTGGTGGAATTTTTCCACAGCCATTTCAGTTGTCATTCTGAATACATAAAGTGAACAGCTGTTTTTGAAGTTTTTAGCTGTAGGTATTAAAACAAGGCGTAATGGTCATAGGCCAATGTGTTGACCAACGTGTTAGTGTTTTCAAAACCAATGACAAAAAAAACATGATGCTTATTGAGTAATCAAAACTTTTTGATCAATATATATTATTGAGACCAATATTATTTACACATGAACATGTTCTTCTGTGTTACAAAAAAATCATCTTCAACAGTTAAGTTAGGGAAAATTTCTTTAGCTGTAACATAGTAATCTCCCATTTTGCTTTCATTTTCAGTGTCCATTCCATTTAGTTTAATAAGAGATTATGAGAATTGTGTTTTTGTATGAAACCATAGTTATTAATTTTGCTTCAATGAACCATTTTAAGGGTTCATATACATGTTCATAGAACCTAATATAAAATCGTAGGGCTAAACAAAAAACATATCTTCCTCACTCCCATTAAAATTTTTATCTTACAAGCAACTTAAACATGGTTGCTAAGGTAAGGGCTAAGATCTATGTGTAGTAGTCTTTGACATTTGGATGAGACTTTGTCTATCCTTAGCAAAGTGCACAAAATGTACATCGTAATATTCCCTAAATTCCTGAGTTAAAGCATTATTGTATATAGAGAGTTCAATTTTTCATAAAGTTTTTACATACAGGTACATGTTTCTTTGTGCCACTGTGATGTTATTCATTAAAAGTATTCATTTCAAACAGGCATGACATTTTAATGATCATTTCTTGGCAGGGCAGCACTCTTCAGTGTCTTAATCTGTTATTTGGGAGGGGAAGGAAAGGGCTTATTTTCCACTGGATGCTAGCTGGAGCATTAATAAACTGTCATAAGGCAAATTCAAGAACTAATGTTCTGCTACTTCATAAATTCCTTTCCATTCCCGAAACCTGTCTTTGGCCCACTGAAAAAAATCCCTGTAATCAATGTCAAGAACATTAGACTTGAACTTTGGAAATGAGGGATATCCCTGCCTACCAAGTGTTTTGTCAAACACCTTCCCCCTGAGCAGGTCATTTACAACAATGGCAACTGCTTCCTGTGGATCCTTACTCGCATGGTATCCACTTCGTTTCACTTTGTTGCAGTCTTTATAAATGGTATCCATTACATTATTTAATGGCATAACTGATTGCGCTGCACGTTGTAACGATGCCTTGGTAATGTTAGCACCCATCCCTTTGCCCAGCCTCTTAAGAAGAAGATTCAGATGCTCCATAAATAAATCAAGAGGTATATTTTCCCCACATTTACCCTTAGAATTGACAAATCTGTTGGTAATCAAGCAAAATGACTCATCTTCTGACAGAACTGCAGAGATTTGAATAAAAAAAAGGAGAAGGCCATAGGCATATTTGGTATTTCTGAATTTATATGTAAACAAAAGAACAAGCTTGTAACAGTTGACAAGGCGGTAGCCATCTCCCTCCTTGATAGCATCAGATATGTTAATAAAGAGTAAGCCGATTTGTAGTCTGCTGTTATGATAATTGAAGATGAAGTCATCCTTGCAAGGAACCTCTGCAGTGGCTGTCTCCTCCGCTTGACTGATTTCTGCCTCTGGATGCTGTAATTGTTCATGCCTAAGAAAGAGGCAATGTATTAACCCTTCAAGATCCAAGAGTGATCAACATGAAATTTCTCCTCTTGATATCCGTACCAAATCAAAAGAAGCAGTTATGAGAATAAACAAAACGATCACCAGAGGGAGATAGATTCATGTTTGACAAAATTCTCTGAGCAGTGCCATAAAAATGTATAGAAATGTGTACATATGGATATTGAGGCTTAAAGGTTTAAAGACATGAAGCATACATATCACCTGGCAAAGAATATCATGATTGGATAATATTTTATATATTTCAAATTCGGAAATTTAAAGGTCTTATGTGTTCATGTATTTATTTCAAACAAGTACATATTCATGTATTTGATGATTTCGAAAAATTACCTCTTTCTTGTTGCATCTGTTGCAAAGACAAGGTTACATGGACCACGGCACTTGTAGTATCCATACATGTCGCGGTCATCATCACCTCCATTATCGATAACTAATCTATGTCTTTGCTGTTCATGCCTGGGAGAAAGAACAAGCTTTCAAACATTTAAACACACAAATACAGCTTCATGAAACTAACTTCAAGGTTTTGAGTTAATTTTCACAAGGCACCAATCACCTTTCAATACATACCACAATCAAACTACATTGCTACTTGATTTCCTGCCACACTCTATCTGCAGGAGACGTTTTGTAAATAAATAATTCAAGAGTGAGGACAAGTGATTTTCATTAAGGTCATGCTTCTGGACAAAGAAGTTAGTGCTTGGGATGTTGAGGATATGTAAACGAAGTTAACATGCAAGTTACCTTACTCTTGCAGATTGCAGTGGAAATTGGAGATCACAGCCAGTTGCTCTGCAAGTAAATCCTTGCTTGTGGGCTTCATTTAGCATGATAACATCATGTGGAAGACTTGTCCGGAGGAAAACTTCATCTAGAAAGGCTCTCGTTTCCTTGTGAAGCCACTCTCTCTTTCTTTCGAGATCCCAATCAGTGGCATCTGGAATTTGTCTTTTACACGGAGAGTCTAGGAGAAAATGGCACATAGTGCATGTTTACAGGTCAATTATTGTCATCATCATCATCAGCAGCTGCATTAGCACCAGCATCAAGTATTAGCTATTTTAAGATTAAAAAATATTATAAGGATACCTCCAGAAGAAGAAAAAGCCACGAGGCCTATAGGGGAGGCCATGTATTACTTCGTAAAGCAATACATAATAATTTTTATTGTCAACAGAAAATAAGATAAAAATTATGTGCTGTGCAGTAATACTTGGAATACTCTGTTTAGAAAAGGTCTTGATGGTTATTTTAAAATTTATTAATTCTTTAAATACTTACTTAAAAAAATTTCAAGTTTGCTAACTAGTAAACGTTCATTGCAAATCATCCTGTACCTACTTTAGTTATAATACTATTGCCTTTGTTATGCTACTTAGTTAAAAGTACCTTCCATGCTTGTCATGCCAACAAATTTCATCCACCTAGCAATGATATGGGCTTCTGTTTCACGATCAGTAAAATCGCGAAATGCGTTGTAGTCTTTTTCTGGCCCCTTTTTGGCATTTGACTTCCCTGTGCGATTCATTGAGGCACATGTTGTGCCAAGCTCTGCAGTGGAGCTCTCTTTAAAAAAAAGCTTCATGAAGATCTGTTGAACAAAATAAATTCAAGAGTTAAAAAGATTAAAAACATTTCAGTTCAAAAATTTCCATTTGGAAGAGTTTGGAATTCACACCTGTTGGGGTGAGGGCATTTCCTATCAAACATCTATTTATCTCATACAGTATAGACATTTCTACTTATTTCTGTAAATAAAATACAGCTTTTAGCCTTTTTATTCCGTTTTTAATCTTGTAACAAGCATTTGAACATTTTATGAAATTTGCGCATTTTAAAATGTTCTTCTTATTATTATTGTTATGTTCTCATGTAATGTTTGCTTAAATTCTTAGGGCCGAGACCAAACCATGGTCCTGGGGCACTAAAGGGTAGGCAGGTTTTAGCTTGATAACACCCTTATCTTTTGTAGTTGACTGATGCTTTTTGTCTGGGGATGATGATGATGATGATGATGATGATGATGATGATGATGATGATGATGATTATTAAATAATGCAACTGGATACCAGAGCCTACCCCAAGCAAGATCTTTTTTAAATGCCAGTCGGCAAATGCTGGTGTAATACCGTCTAATCGATCAGTCTCACTCTCTGCCAATGTGTTGGCCCACTGACAATTTCTTGCCCGTTCCTCTGTGAGCTGGTCTCCATCAAATATTACTCTTTGAACTAACTGAGGATCAGTGTCTGCATTGCCAGTACCATTTGTGGGGACATACTTGGTCTGCATTTCTTTCAAAATCTGGGCCATGTCAGAGGCTTTGTTTGGGTTCAAAAATTGCATACCAAGAGGGCACTAGTTTGCAAAAGAAAGAAAAGTTTTCAAACATGACTAAATAAGAATTAAGACAATTAAATAAAAAATTACTTAGGGAGGTGTCGTGGCCTAATGGTTAGTGCCCCGGATCTGGTAACAAGCAGTCTGGGCTCCAGCCAGGGTCACAGTGTTGTGTTCTTGGGCAAAACACTCTCATAGTTCTTACTTTACCTAGCTGTATAAATGTGTACCAGCTACATACATGCAATGCTAGCAGGATACCCAGCAATGGACTAGCATCCCATTCAGGGGCAAGTAGAAATATTCCCAGCCGCATAATGCTACAGAAACTGGGATAAGCTCCTGCAGTAAATGGGCCATGTGGCAAAAGGATTCCCATATAATTATAGTAAAAGGCCATAACATAATTTTAGCAAATACAACCCTCCAAGTTTATTTTTTTCCTTAGTGGCTATTTGGCCACCAACTACTCAAGTTTTGGTCGCCAGTGAAAAATTTTAGTCAGCAAATTAAGCTGATGCTTTCAATAATTCCTCTCAATTTTAGTCGCCAGGCTGGCGACCTTGGTTCAAATTTAGTTGCCAGCTCCAAAATTTTAGTCGCCATGGCGACTTAAATGGTCTTAACTTGGAGGGTTGAAATAACAAGAAATTAATTTCAAATGTGAAAAAAGATACCAGTACATACAAAAGCACATCAATGATCATACAAAAATTGCTAAGGTATCACTTTCTTCAATTGCACAATCTCCAAATGCAATGTTTATGCAAGTCTTACACACCCAGGAATACACATATTTACTAACACAAATTGTAAAATATTGCCACAGTCCATAAAAGGTTGAAGGCTTACCACTTCTGACTTTCCTGCCATCTCTTGGGAGTGTGGATGGGGTATGTGATACTGAACTGCCTTCCTGAATAATTTGTAGGGTGACAGATACTGAACAATTACCCTAGGAATCATGTGCGCAAGGTCTGATATAATAGATTCCTGAACCTCAGCAGTGGGCAATATCTCCTGCATCTCCACCTCATCAATACCCTTTTGTGGGCGTGTGCTTTCCAAACCCTCAGAAACAACCCTATCTTTCACAGCATACGCGTGGAAGTAATGTAGCGATTTGTTGTTATCTGATTTGGTCTGACATCTAGCCTTTACTTCCATGTCCCAATTATCACCCACAATCCTACAAATGCAAAGCCAAAAAGGATTTAAAAAAATAGTTTTTGCTAATATATCTGGCTAATTATGTATATAATCAAAATATCATAATTACAACTATTGCCATACTTGTTATACAATACTATTTCAATGTTTATTGGTCTCTTGAACTACTAAAATAAATGTTATTTTTGTGCTACCATGGGTATTGCAATTTATTAATAACCTAGCTGCCATCACTGATGCATATTCTCTCAATTCTTTTTTAATACTGTTCTTTGTGCAGTTGTTTGTGCAGTCAATGTCACACAGGCAAACAATTAAATATTCCAATGAAAATTAAATTGTTTACTCCTGTCTGAATCTAGCCTACCATTACAAATTCCAATAATATTTATTTATTTTTCCAATATTATTTATTGCAGCGGAGAAAATTACCCACATATCATTATACCTTCTCCTATCCATTTTTGTCATATATACCTGAACTTTTGGGTGTTTTCTCCCTTTAGCACTTCCAGTACAGACAGTATGTCTGTATCTTCGAATAGGTCATCTGGGTTCTGTGGGAGCATTTCTTTGCAGGCTCTGTAAACCTCATCACAGTAATGTTTACATCTGGACACAGTCTCAACTGAAAAGTCAACTGTACAAATTTCCATTGCATTTTCATCATCTACATTCAAATTGCCGATGACTTCTTCAAGAAATTTGATTCTCTTGTTCCGATTCACTGTATTGTTTTTCCACTCAATTACTGGCTTGTCAAAAGATACAGCTGCCTTCGTTTGCATATTTCGCAGCATGTTGGGGTGACTACATAGACCTAACTTATGGAAGCAGTCTACCGCTTCTTTCTTGCATCCTCCTAAGACTAGGATTGTGTTAATTCGGTATGCAAAGTTAGATATTGGCATCCAAAGATTGAGGAAACTGGAAATGATTAATGCCTTCTTGTTGACAGGATTTTTCAGTTTTTGGCTTGTACGAAATGATGCCTTCACTAAGTTATGCAACGTGGGAATTTTCTCTTCTACATCTTTAATTAGATTTTCATTTTTGAACTCAGCTAGCTGTTCTAAATCACCACGATATTTGAACACACTGGAGGGGTCTTTTGAGTAACTTGTAATCTCCTTTTTCACTTGTCTCCCCACTTCAAGCACAACTTTACTATTTAGTTCTTCAAACTTTGTAAGCCCATATGCAGCAGCTTTGTAATTTTTTAATGCCAAATTTGCAACAAGCATTTTCTCTTCAGGGCTGGTTTCATGTTCAATCACTCGTCCATTTGAATATCCAATAAAAATCTATAAAAGGAAACAGAAGTCACAGGGCCAATAAGTTTATATGAAAAAGAATATGAGTGATCACATGAATAGTAAATTAAAAAAGTGTTTACCCTTTGCCCGTGAAAAAAAAATATCTAGAAAACAAAACGTGAAAAATATCATCAATTCGACTGAAACACAATCAATTTATAATTGAACATCCCAGGAATAAATGTGCCTTTGAATTTCATCAATTGTCACTCTGTCTGGTAAGGTGATAATAATTATATCTTGATACACCAATGTCACCCTAAAAGGACGTCAAACAATTCTCGAGTAAACAAAATGCGGCTTGTCATTAGGCCTTTCTTTTTCAATCTTTTCTTTTTCCTTTCAAATTATTCGGACCGCAAGTCGGGAAGCTAAAGAAATTTTTTAAGACACGTTTTTGTACAGTTGTAAGTTGTACACAACAATTTCGGAATGTACATTCATTGTTTGGAATGTATTTATCGGTCGATACGTAAATTGATTGCAAAGGCGCGAGAACAACAACGCCTGATCACAGGTTTTTGAAGCTTATGCATATTTATAAACTTAGCAAGATGCAGCCGCCAAAATTAGCTTTCTGTAAGTGTCATTTATGAAAATTAAGTCTCGGCTGAAAAAAAGGAATTAAAGACCTACCTTGACAACTGACGTCGAATGATCATCTTTAATAGTAGGTTTCGCCACGGGCAAACACATCAAGTTCGCGACCGAATCTTCAACTCTTTCCCGCTCTGACCAAGCAGAGTTCAAATCAAAGAGTGATTTCTTCGCTCGACACCCGCTTGCCCTTTCACGGGAAGTCGTATCCCTCTGCTTTTTGGAACCTGGTGTTAACCCGCTGGGAGAATTATCACTGTGTAGACGCTTACTTCCACCGTCGCCTGCTTCGAGATCCCTCAAGCCGGGAGCAGTTTTGACTTTAGAACGAAACACTTCTTGAAGTTCGTGGAACAAAGTACAACAATTCACAATTTTTCTGGCGCACTTTTTACACACTGACGACTGACTGTCATCCACAGTAAGCTTATCACAATTTATTCCGACGCTCTTGATCAAATCGGAAAGAATAATACTTCCAGCTTTGCAAAAACTTTTTCCGCAGAATTCCTTGTTTTTGGTGGGTTTACAAAGAGGAACAGTACCTTCACCAACCGAAACGCTGCTCTCACAGAGATAGCAATTCTTCTTTTTCGCATAACTCATGTAGGATCCATTAAGATTGCCAAAATAAACGTTTGAATAGACCAAGAAATTTGACCACTTTTGCTGCAAGCTCAGTTTGCACAAATGTATGCACACTTCGTGCCCCGCCTCTGCTGATTCCCGCCAACGAAGCGACTTCCGGTAAATTGTGATTGGCTCACTCTTATCTGATGGCATCGCTGACACTCTCGTTGACAGACACTTTAATTGGGGGGCGGCAGACGATTCAACAAGTAATTGTATCAGGCTTTCCTTTTTTTTTCGCCCTCCGCCGCGAAAAAAGAGAAAGCCTGATCGCAGGTTAACATCTTTTGTTCGATTTATCCATATGTTAGTAAATATGACCAGCTAATGTATTTGTTATAAGTTTCAAACCGTTTGAATGCTCAAGGTAAACTGATGCCCAAACTTGTCTTCATCGTCAGCCCTTTACATGAAGTTACTCTTAGTTTAACGTAGGTTATAATATTTAACTGCGCAATGATCTAACGTTAGTGAGGCAAATATGTATTTGGAACAATACCAATTACATTCGCAGAGAGTGAAAAGCGGTTAGGCCGTTGACTAATGATTTTGTGGAGGCATTTCATTCTTTTTCAGTAATAATTTGAAGTATACCTTTGTTATAAATACGGACGGTGATGGCTGCACCACTTGACTATATTTTCACACATAATTCTTCTCGTGTTTTCTCTGTTATAGTTATTTCAAAGTTTTATTAAAGTGGTCACGCCTTATGATAGATTTGGCGCAGAAAAAGAAATAAAAATGAAAAACTGAAAAGTTCGAATACCCAGTGAATAACTGTCAGTTGATTGTGTTCAGAAAGTCACATGTGGAAACTGGACTGATTGTGTACCATGTAAAAGTTTCTTATAGAATTATTAGGGTATCCATGTATTTATTACTGAAAAACCAACTGATATAACGTAATGTTATTGCACGTTTTAAAGCTGTCTGTTTTAAACGACAATTTTATAAAGTAGGAGCGCGTATCGGGCATATCACTGAACGTTTAGGTGAATGATTTGATTCACTCCACTAATACAAGCTTTGAACTTTTTTTAAGTTCAGAGGAACAACTAAAAAGTCGATGATGTTTTTGCGTGTGTGTTCAATAAGTGAGCTTGTAACCTAACTTTTCTTATAGCCTGATATCTATATATATATACAGCTATTTCAATTAAGGTTGTCGCATCAACTCAAGCTTACGCGACAAGACCGAAGGGTAGTGTGGGTAGTTGCAACTCAGTCTTAGTTTCACGGTTGTCAGAAGTTGGTCAGGAACCTCGAAGTTTCTCGTGCAAGTAATTAATGGGTGCCATCCGATTATTGTAAGCGGATATCCTGATTCGGCTTTCCATTTTCAGTTGTTGGTTCTCGTTATGAAGTGCAAAAATTCATGCAGTGAGCTTGTAACCTAACTTTTCTTATAGCCTTATATCTATATATATTTCAGTCATTTTTTTTAGCTAGAAATGTTGCCGGAGAGTTGTACTTGAAAGGATCTTCAAAGTGAAAATTACAATTCGTGCTCTAAGAACATGCCGGCGGCATCTTGCGAATTTGTATAACTATCCTAACCTTGACATTACAATCTAAATAGGCCACAAATCTGAGAATATGCACAAAAATTGCAGTCAGGAAAAAATGATTTATTGTGAATGTAACACGTCTAGATCAATTTGTAAGTTTAATCTTTGTGTTCTTTAAACGATGCGTGAATGAAACAAAAAATTAAAACCCAAGCAGGGTGGTTCTCAAACGCAGCTTTCAACTACGGTACGTTTGTTGCTAATATATAGATTTAGCCAAGGAAGCTGGTGTTTGTTTCTCAACTGATACAGGCCCTGAAACTTAACGGTCCCAGATATATTTCGGGGCTTTTTTTGACCTTTCTCTTTCAAAAAGAGTTTCTCAAAAAGCCCAAAAGTGTTCCTAATTTTCCTCCAACATTTTGAAGGAAAATTTTGGATTCGAAATCCGAGCTCGAAAGGTCATTCTAGAGCACAGCTTTATTATTTTTTCGGGAATCAAACTAATATTCCACAAGAGCTTGGCGTTCTAAGCAAAATTCCCATTGAAGTCCATGCACAGGAAATGAAGCTGAGGATAGCTGGCATTTTCTACTGGGATCTAGTTTTTGCGATTACCCATTCAAGCAGCGGAACATTATAGGAAGGAAGCCGAATCTTTTCAACGTTTATCGCTCTTCGAGTTTAAAACGCCCAGCCCGATCAAAGAAAAAAAACGATGTTCTAATCAGCCATGGTTTTTTGCCTTCATCTCCTGGTCGGTTTTCTTTTTCAAGTATGAAGTTACAATGCGAGGGGCGCTGACTACAAGGAATTTCCGTTTCGGAGCTTGACCAGCAAATTACTTGAACAATCAGGAGACAGTGGGGAATTTAGAACTGGAAGAAAATCGTGCAAAAATCGAATGCTTAACTATTTACAGGCAATTTCTTTGCGATATTAGTCTAGTCGCGTAAAAACAAAATTTCCAGTGCAAAAACTATTGTTTTATTGTTAATGTACCGTGTGCAGTAACAAAACGCAAAGGGTGGGGTACTTTATCAGCCGACAGTTTTGTTATGGCCGAGCAAATAAGTAATACCTTTCACATTTCCTTTCCCTTGATCAATTTTCGTAATTTTTCATTTCGCATAATTTTAGCGAGGTTATAAGATAACAAAAATAAAACCAGAGACTGTTGCTGTACTGTTCTAGTGACACCAGATTGCTTTGCTCTTGTATCGGTGGTGCTTTCACCCGATTAACTTGTAGAAAATTAAAGTATTAAACAAAAATGTTCACATGTACCAAGACCAGATGGGATTTGAATTAGTAAGCATTGAATCGCCGTCAGGGCAATATCGCCACTGAACTTTCTAACCATAGGTTTAATTATGTCTTTGTAATGCCATTCAAGGCAAGTTAAACTCTTGCAAAGCTCACCCTTTAAGTTCGGTGCCTCCTAATACAGATGTATTTTTGCAAAGGTTTTGACTATGGGGAAAAAGTAGATCTTAGCGAAGGAAATTGGAATCCAAAAAGAAAAATGTGGGTAACCACGCATTTTTCAGAGATAAGTAAGCAACCATAATTCTAAAAAAGGGTTAAAATACAAAGAATGTAAGGCAATTTCTTTCCAAATTTTAAGCTCAATTATCTCTGAAAAATACGTGGTTACCCCCAACTCTCTTATTGGATTCTGATAGCCCTTGCTTTGATCTGCTTTTTCCACATAGTCGTAAACCATGCAAAAATATTGTTGTATTAGTGGGCAAATTCCTTGAGAAACCCGAATATCCCGAGATGCACAGAACGTATGCGCAGTAACAAAAGGAGGTACCGTCCTTAAACGACTCCTTTCGCCCACTGCTTTGCTATTTAGGTCATGTTGTCTCCTCTCATCTAGCGGTTGCTTATTGGTGCAGGTTGTTTATTCCACCCTGTCACTGAAACATTGAATGACAGAGTGGTTTTACTTCAACCATGAAACAGTGCCAGACAAGTAGAGTCTAAAGACTCAAAACGTACGAAAGGAATCGATGGAATTGGGGTGTAGTAGTGCCTAATTGTTTAGTATCCATTTCATGGTTTAATTATTTCTCTTTACTCAAAACGCAATTACTATAATTCTTTTAACGAAAATAGCTTATCAATTTACGATTAGGTTTGGCAAGTTCAGAAATAACAGAAGTAATAATTTTTGGGTTTGTATAATACAGTTAAGAAAAGACCAATGTTAGTTTACCAAGTACCCCTTATCAGTAGGCTTATCCATTTATTTGTTTCTGGTTAAAGAAAATACTTTACTATCAAATTTTAGTTTCGGCCCAAACGTGTCTGCGCTTAACAACAAAATAATATTCAAAAACCACACATCAGTCAATATAAAATGGAACATCTCAGTTTGTAACCAATGAAAAGAGATATGAAATATTAACTTGATTGACGTTACTACTGTGTTTCGAACTTTGGAAAAATTCGTCGATATGTGCGAAGTAAGAGAATTGCGCTTTTTAAGACGCTGTTAAGCTTTGACAAGATATGAGAGGGAATTTTTAAAAAACGAGTTACACACTTATAACTGCAATTTTTCGATCCAAAAAGTTGGCAAAGTCACCAGCCGGGCAATATCCCCATTCAGCCATTCAACCTTTTAACCACAAAAAGGGCATTTATCCTTCAGAAATAACACAAAATGAACGTTTATTTGTAGAACTGACGTTTGTTTGGCTACTATTGGCTAAAACTGGCATTTCGGTTTTTGTAAATTAACAGTTCCGCGAACGAGACAACTTATACTAGCTGCACAGGGTGAAACATCGTTATACAGCTTCCTCAACTCTCAAGAAGAGATACCTCTTAAGATGTTTCCTACCTTCTTCTCCTGCTTGCTCGTCTTCGTGTTGTCTTACTTAGCAACTGAATCCACCGAAGCGTTAGCTACGTTTCTCTAGATCTTTCGTCGTTTGTTCAGGAATATTCCTGTTTACTAATTCTATGTCAACCTTTTTTCAGTGTTGTTTTGCTAAGAAACGTCACTCGCACCAGTACACGGAGCGTGATTAATTTTGTAAGAAATTCTGTCCATCTTTACTGGAAAACAAAGCTAGCCAAGTGAAGTTACCTTGCCAGGAAAAATATATAAAAAGGAAAAATTTCTTTTTTTTTATTCAGTCTTGCGAAAGCTGATAATACTTTTGCATCACTTTTTAAACTAAGACATTAACGTTATCCCGTTGTAACGTTTGTCCAAGATAGGGAGAACTTACGAAAGTCTCGGACAAACAAATTATCGCTTTTAAATAGCATAAATGCTATGTCTATCTACTAAAAAAGTACTTTTAAATAGTTTTTCTTAAATATTTAGTTTTTCAGGGAATTTTACTAGCCTTTCGCTCAGAATTCGCTTTTGTACTGAAAAAGGCATGTCATTACAATGGAAAAACCGGATTAGAATTTCAGATTTTATCACAGATAAGCCACACCCTGCTCATCTGCCTTCTTTGCGAAATTTACTGTTAGGTTAGCGCATCCAAATATCTATATATATAGATTACGTAACACGTGTTCATTCGATATTTATGAATTATTAGTGAGCGAGAAATGTTGTCGGAGAATTATACTTGAAACGACGCTTAAAGAGAAAATTACAATTCGTTCTCTTCGGACATGTCAGGCGGCGTCTTGTGAATATGTTGAAGTACTCTTATTATAAGACCTTTAATTTCACGAGGTTTCACGAGGTTAACAATTAGTGAAAAATCAAAGGCTAGTCGAGTACAAAAGCTCGAAAAAGATACAAAACTCCCAGTCCAAATATGTAAGTTAATTGTCAATATATTAAGTGGAGTAATAATATCGCTACTTTAACTTTCAAACTACAAAAGGGAGCGATTATGTTTTTACAACAACAACCAACCCTATTAGTTGAAATCAAGAAAGGATGTTGAAATTTAATCCATTGTACCGACGGTTGGTTTGCTACCAGTTTCCAAAATCGACGTTACAGTGTAAATAGGAAAATCCCAAAAAATTCCAGTCAGAAATCCAGTAATACATCAATACATCAAAATGAAATATAAATTGGTCCACAAGCGTCCGATATAAATTATCATGATTGTGTTCAATGACTGCGCTTTGAAATTTGTCAACAATTCGTCGAGCTCCGAGCCAGGTCGACGGGCAGGCGAGGCTTGACAAAGTTTGGTAGGAATTAAAAACGGCATCCCTATGTGATATGCAATTTTCGACCAAAGAACTGGGAAAGTAAATAAAAATTGACAAGGGCAACGGGGCTTAAAGCATCGACAACCAAGCTGGGCAATACAGTTATTCAACCAGCTAACCACAGAAAGGGTAATTACCATATTTACAAATAATGCAAGCTAAATGCTTATCGCTGAAACTGACGTTTGATGAACTATTACTGGCTTAAACTGGCATTTCGCCATTCAACCTGCTAACCACAGAAAGAGCAGTTATTTGTTTTTGACAAATAATGCAAATGAAAATATGTTTATCGGACTACCTGACTTTTGATGAACTGCTATTGGCTTTAACTGGCGTTGGAAGGTTTCAAGTTAACGGTTCGTGCATAAGTCAGCTTATACTAACTAGACAGGATAAAATATCGTCACAGACCCTTCTCAACTCTCTGGTCGTTCCTCTTTGTTCCTGGACCAGCTGCGAACTCAGGTCTTAAAGTAACTACATGACTTACACTGTTTTGGGGTTAAAAAGTACTGAGAATTGTAGAAGTCTGTGCTAATTTCACATGCACCATGAGCTGACTGCCTGTTTATAGGAAGGACCAACCTACAATGAAATAAAACAGTTTAACGTACTGTTATTTAAACCATACCCGAAGAATATTTCAGTGGCGGAGGCTGTTAATAAATAGGTGTTTAAGTTATGTCGTGCGAATGTTTCGCAAAACATTTCTACCACCGTCCAGTCACATTTTCAAAGCGCGGTAGTGTAGTCGCTCCTGAGCTAACCGTACCTTGATATTATTGTTGGGTTTTATATTAACACAGAATTCAACACGTTATATCACCCGGAACTTCGTCAAGACGTTTTCATTAAAGACGAGCACCACTACCTGAAAATGCCAAGAGTCGGAACGCTCACAGTGTATGACATTTTTGATTGCACCTTTGAATGCCTTCCTGCCTGTCGTTGAACCTGGCTGCTTCCAAAGGAGCTGATGGAAAGCTTTGGTGTGAGTTACTATCATCTGTAAAGTACGACAATCCCAAGGAGTACAAAAGAAACGAAACTTCACACCACTTTAGCATCAAGGTGGGGCTAAATGTCTATTAGAGTGTTTGATGTAAAGTGCATTCACGTTTATTATGATCAACGCAATATTTCCTTTCTTTTCATATGCATGAAAACTATGCTTCTCGTTTTTCAACAAACCTATGCGAAATAAAGACACTAGATTATAACCACAGGCAAATTATTAACTGTTTTCTTATTTTAGACTCCATGTCTGTCTTCGCCGTGTCAAAATGGGGGTACATGTGTGCCTAACTACAAATACCACAAGTTTGAATGCAGCTGCAAAGAAGGTTACATTGGTGAATATTACGAAATAGGTAATTGTTACAAGTGCGGGGCAAAAAATATATTCGACGTCCTGGACAGAAGTCGAATCATGCCTTCCCTCGCGCCGTTTGAATGCTAAGCAAAAAGACTAAGCTACATGCAGGAAGATTAATTTCTTGATTCAGGCCGCACGCCGTTTGTTGGTAGAGGTAATGTCAAAAACACCCTGAGTGGCGACAAAGAGAAAGAGATCTGCGGTAGGTGTGCGGAAGGTGAAGGTTTCGACTCCCAGCAGAATTTTAAAGGATTAAGCTCAGCTTTGTTTCATGAAGAACTGAAATATGGCAGATTTAACTTATTACGGGTCGGCGCGGTGTTCGTCCAAGACTTTGCTTTGAATATCTCACTGAGATAAAAAGAAATAACTGGTAGTTCTCATGGACAGGTAACTGTTGGCAGTTATGTATTCCTATTGTCTTGAAATACGGAATTTGAATGCGGAATTTCTCAAATGGCCTGGAATAAAAAGGCAGAGTATTAATTTTTTGGCATAATAATGGCTTTTAACTGATAGAATTAATTTGATAACTTTTGAGCTGCAAAATCATGCAAGGATCTGTATGACTTAAACCATTGAGTAAAACTACACACTACTAAATTTTCCAAATTATGAAAGGACTCTGCAGAAATCCGGGCCCCGGCGTCCATAAGTCATGTCTGCGTGGTTTTTCTTCCAGAAAGTTTGTTATGTTATTTGATATCGATCTCTCGTTCTAATTTTTTCAATAACTAACAGGTCCAACGTGAGCCAGGTTGTTACCCTCAACTTGGACTCCAAACCAAACTTCCGTTCTGTGTCGTATGGGAGAGTTTGGATGTGGAGATGGGGGATGGACCCAGGTCATGAAGATTGACGGCAATAAGGTATTATACTTATTGCATCTTTGTTTCTGAATCGTAGACTTCCTATGTTAAGTAGCCATTAAGACTGTAAAACAGTCCTTATTTTCGTTGGTTCGACGTTGCACGCTTAAAACGCGGAATAGAATACAAGTGCGAGAATGTGCGCTTGTGCTTTCCGGTTTTGGCGATTCCACCCCTTCCCCCCAACACTATTCAAGTTACCTGAGAAAGGCAAATGTTTTGACCTTTTATCTGTTTGGTAAATAGCAGGCAAAAATAATCTGCAACACGCAGTAGGATGAAGAAAAAGCTGACCATTTCTTTATGGGTGTCCTTTTTACTATTTTTACCGTCGAAAATAAATAAGAAAACAGAAAATAATCATACCTTTTAGCATCAGTAAGGATGATAGCCTGACTGCTTTTGATTCACGAGAAAGATCTTTTGCAGAATAATTTCTTCCATTCCTAGGTTTCTTTGGTGGAAAATAATAGCCGTTTTGTATTCCCAATCTTTTTAAGCGAACCTTCCATTATGATTCCAGTCTTTGGAGCAACAAAGAAACCTTCAACCTTGCAGGAGGGGAGAATGGGTTCGACGTGTAAGAGACCAAGTTACCAACCTACTGGAACACATCCTTCTCCAAGATCTGCCTCGGTATGACGATCGAGCAGCAGCTTAATTTTGTTGTGATAAATAAGCACGCTGATTCCCTACACTCACTGATCGCTGACGGGGAATACCGCGCCACCTCACTGGGTCGTAACACGTGGAAGACACTAATTGGTTCCCAAGGGTCTTTGCAGACCAACTATAACAAGGAAGGTTTTAATACTGTGAGTAGGCTACGTGATTATTCCAAAGCAAGAGTTGGTATCCTTGGTAACGAAAACAACGATTGCAAAACCTGTGACTCCAGAATCGGCTTTGGTACTGGTGGCTATTGGGATGACTTTAACACGTGTGGAAACGTGGCTACGGTCGGAGGAGATAATGGAGACCAGCACATTAAGGCGATGGGATTTATTTTGGTTAATTAGGAAGTAACGGCTGACGAAACTCGGAAGCCAACATCTTTTGTTCGATTTATCCATATGTTAGTAAATACGACCAGGTAATGTATTTGTTTTAATCAGTGTTTTCAAACCGTTTGAATGCTCAAGGTAAACTGATGCCCAAACTTGTCTTCATCGTCAGCCTTTTACATGAAGTTACTCTTAGTTTAACGTAGGTTATAATATTTAACTGCGCAATGATTTAATGGTAGTAAGGCAAATATGTATTTAGAACACTGCCGATTACATTCGTAGAGAGTGAAAAGCGGTTAGGCCCTTGACTAATGATTCTGTGGAGGCATTTTATTCTTTTTCAGTAATAATTTGAAGTTTCCCTTTGTTATAAATACGGACAGTGGTCAGGCGGCGCCACTTGACTATATTTTCACACATAACTCTTTTCGTATTTTCTCTGTTATAGTTATTTCAAAGTTTTATTAAAGTGATCACGCCTTATGATAGATTTGGCACAGAAAAAGAAATAAAAATGAAAAACCGAAAAGTTCGAATAACCAGTGAATAACTGTCAGTTGATTGTGTTCAGAAAGTTATATTTGGAAACTGGACTGATTGTGTACCATGTAAAAGTTTCTTATAGAAGTATTAGGGTATTCATGTATTTATTACTGAAAAACCAACTGATATAACGTAATGTTATGGCACGTTTTAAAGCTGTCTGTTTTGAACGACAATTTAAAAAGTAGGAGCGAGTATCGCACATATCACTGAACGTTTAGGTGAATGATTTGATTCATTCCACTGATACAAGCTTTGAACTTTTTTTAAGTTCAGAGGAACAACTAAAAAGTCGATGATGTTTTTGCGTGTGTGTTCAATAAGTGAGCTTGTAACCTAACTTTTCTTATAGCCTGATATATATATATATATATATATATATATATATATATATATATATACAGCTATTTCAATTAAGGTTGTCGCATCAACTCAAGCTTACGCGACAAGACCGAAGGGTAGTGTAGGTAGTTGCAACTCAGTCTTAGTTTCACGGTTGTCAGAAGTTGGTCAGGAACCTCGAAGTTTCTCGTGCAAGTAATTAATGGGTGCCATCCGATTATTGTAAGCGGTTATCCTGATTCGGCTTTCCATTTTCAGTTGATGGTTCTCGTTATAAAGTGCAAAAATTCATGTTCCATTTTTTTCATAATGCTGTTATTCCTTCTTCTAATTTACATACCATGCACGTGCTCCACGTGTACCCACAAATTTTATAATTTGTCACTTTAAAGGGGCATAGTCGCGCTATTTTAGTTCACTTTAAAAATCAAAAATATGTCCTCACATCAATTAAGGCCCTCAAATAATGGTCTAGTTTTGTTACCAAAGACTATATTACTTCACTGAAACTATTTTCTTTCGTCTGTTGCTACGGATGGCACGGATGGAAATGGATTGCAGTTTGAAAAAATTATGCTAAACTTTTCAAATTCTTTCAGCGTGTTGACATTAAATCGATATCATGGTTTGTTTTCTCTTAATAAAATTAAGTTAATATGTTCCTTTACATGTTCAAACACAATTGGGCATGGATAAAGTTAGCTACCGATAATTTTAGCACAGTTTTGACCAGAAATCTGCGAAATCCTCGTGACTATGCCCCTTTAACTGACGAGAACTCTCTCTGAAAAAAAGTCTTTCAGGTTTTTTTTTTTAATTTTATACTATAAAACCTCTTCCATATACTTTGCTATTGTACGGAAAGCAAGGTAGACAAGGTATACGTACTGTGATTTTTGAACTTAGGCATAAAAATCCCATATTACCCTGCTGTGTTGTCGCATAGGCTTAAGCTTTCATCCGACAACGTTAATTGGAATAGCTGTATACATAGATTGTGTAACATGCGTTCATTCGACATTTGAGTCGTTTGCCAGAAATGTTGCCGGAGAGTTACAATTTGTGCTCTACGAACATGTCGGTGGCATCTTGCAAATATGTAAGACTATCCTAACCATGAGAACTTGCTATTTTGCGAGTTTGCCAAAAATTTGTATTATAGGCTAGTTGAGTACAAAAGGTGTGGATAGACCAAATAAAACTAAAGATTTTAACGTTAAACTTCACAACATGTTTATTTTGTCCTCGTGGTTTCTTACTACACTCGCAAGCCCTCTCGGGATTGATGCTCCTACAAATCTTATGGTCAGCGGCCGCTCAATTCTTCGCCGCTCCATCCTCCCCCACCAGTGAGTCTACAAGACGAACGACACAAAAAAACAACAACAAAGGGAAACAGGTCCTACGCGAAAAGTTTCTTAGTAAACGGCACTGTTCAGCATTGTTCAGTTTTAGCAAACTCCTAGTTTAAACAGACTCTTCTAATAAGCACAACTTGGCGACTGGCCGCAACAAAGTCCCGCTTGGGGTCTTCACTTCTGCTGTGCGCACTCTACCATCACTTCCGGGGAATGCCTTCTGGACCCGCCCAAGGGGCCAATGTGAGCGTGGGACGTCATCATTCTTTATCAGGATCAGGTCACCTTCTTTTAAATTTCGTTGTTCCTTGTTCCACTTTGGACGGACAGCCAAGTTAGGTAAGTACTCCTTACGCCATCGTCGCCATACCATGTCAGCAAGTGCTTGGGCCATTCTCCACCTCTTGCGACTATTAGCTTCCCGTTCCTCAAAATGGCCCGGTGGGGAGTTGGGTGATGCTCTTCCTATGAGGAAGTGGTTTGGTGTTAGTGCTTCATAGTCGTCCGGGTCGTCGCTGACTGAAGTAAGTGGACGACTATTGAGTATAGCCTCCGTCTCGACAAGAACTGTACGGAGCGTCTCCTCTGGCAAAATTTGGTCATTAATGACGGTCTTCAATGCTCTTTTCACTTGCTTCACCATTGATTCAAAGATTCCTCCCATATGCGGAGAGGACGGCGGGTTAAAGTACCAGGTGATCCCTTCTTGGGCCAGCTCGTCGGTGATTCGTTCCTCACTCAACGACTTCAAAGCTTCCGTAAGCTCTCTATTCGCTCCAACGAAATTGGTTCCGTTATCTGAACGTATTGTCCTGGGGTTGCCTCTTCGTCCGCGAAATCTTCTCAAAGCCATGATAAATGAATCAGTACTCAAGTCACCTGCCAACTCCAAGTGGACAGCTCGAGTGGTAAGACATGTAAAGAGACAGCCCCATCTTTTCTCAGTGACTCTTCCTCTCTTAACATTCATAGGACCAAAATAATCCACACCAGTGTTTGTGAATGGAGGCTCACAGAGCGCAAGTCGCTCTTTGGGCAAGGATGCCATCACAGGTACGTTTGGCTTCGCTCTCCTTCTCTTACAGTGCAGGCAATCATTGATAATCTTCCTGACGAACGATTTTCCTCGCGAGATCCAAAACGTCTAGCGTACGAGGGCCAACGTGTGTTCCCTTCCGACATGTAAGTGTTTCTCATGGAGGTCTTGGACCAGGAGTCTGGATAAAGGATGTGCTGGTGGGAGGATCACTTGGTGCTTTGCTTCAAATGGTATCGGAGCCTTGTCTAGTCGACCTCCGACTCTCATAATTCCATCTACAAGAACTGGCTGTAGTGGAAGCAAAGAACTGTTACGTGAGAGAGCTTGGTTGGCCTGGAGATCCTTGTAGTCTTCTTTGAATGACTCAATCTGGGCTAGCTGGCACAAGGCTAAGGTGGCCTCTGTCAGATCGTCGGCATTTAACACTTTGGTCTGTCGCTCTGGGGGCGGACTCCGATTCCTTACTTGACATCTTAACTTGAATTTGTACCTCATCCACCAGGCGTATAGCCGAACAAGCCTTCTCCAACAAGAGTACTTCTCCCATTCTACTAGATTCATAACCGGTGTACTCGAGGTTGTGAAGACAGAAGCTTTCAGTTCCAGCTCACTTTCGTCAATTTCTGGGACCGCTTCATTACTCGGCCATTGCTCTGAAGGTAGCGATAGAAATTTAGGGCCACTGATCCACCGACATTCTGGAGTCCAATCACGGATTTCTATTCCTCTCGTGCAGTCATCGGCCACATTCATTGCACCAGGGATGTGATGCCACTCTTTGACGTCTGAGTTGGAGACGATTTCAGCAACTCTGTGCGATACGTACACGCTGAATCTTCTGTGGGTGTTGCTAATGTAGTGTAGCACGATCTTGGAGTCACTCCAAAGATGTGTTTCGTCAACTTCAAAGTCGATTTCTTCTAGTATCTTGGACTTCAGCCTAGTTGCTACGACTGCAGCCTGCAGCTCCAGACGTGGTATAGTTAAGGTCTTGATTGGTGCTAGTCTTGTCTTGCTGATAACGAAGCTCACATTCACACGTCCATGAATGACTGTTCGGAAATAAGCGACCGCTCCGTAGGCGATTTCGGAGGCATCACAAAACACGTGTAATTGCACGTTTTGGCATTCATCGTAATGGAACCCGTACCACCTGGGCACTGCGATAATCTGCGAAGTCTTCAGACCATCTTTCCAACTTTGCCATCTCTGGAGGATGTCGTCAGGCAGCTCTTCATCCCACTCAATATGACGCCTCCACAGTTCCTGTATGATCAGTTTTGCCTTCATCACATAAGGAGTAGCGAGTCCAAGGGGGTCAAACACACTGCTTGTGGCGCTAAGAATTCCCCGTTTAGTGTTGGGAAATTCGCTCTTCACTGGTTCGAGGCACAGGAGGTCTTGTTCCGAGCACCACTTGACGCCCAAGGCTCTTCCATGTGGCAATTCTTTGTGGTCGAGATCAACAGTGTTACACGCCACTTCAGATGAAGGGATGGCTACAAGAACGTCTCGGCTGTTTAACGTCCACTTCGTGAGACGGAATCCTCCCGTTGCTAGGATTCCTATCAGCTGTTTGGCTAGATGCGTAGCTTCATCAGAGTTCGGTTTTGATTTCAAGAGGTCGTCCATATAAAAGTTCCGCTTTACTGCATGAATCGCGTCTTCACTGAATTTCCTTTCCTGGTCATGAGCAGTTCTCTGCAATGCATAGTTTGCGCAACAAGGTGAGTCGACAGCACCAAACACATGGACAGTCATTTGGTATTCATCTGGTTTCCTGGTTTCATCTAAGTCTCTCCACAGGAAACGCAGAGAGTCTCTATCTTCCTCACACACTCTGACTTGATGAAACATTTGTTGAACGTCTGTCATAACGCCTATCTTTCCACTACGAAATCTCAAGAGGATTCCCACCAAATTGTTCAACAGATCAGGACCAGTGAGGAGATTGTCGTTTAGTGAAACACCGTCAAACTTTGAGGCAGCATCGAAAACTACTCGAACTTTGCCTGGCTTGTTGGGATTCAATACTGCATGATGTGGTAGGTACCACGTTTTTGGGGTTGCTATCTTAGCCTCTTCAGGTGACATCTTTCTGGCGTGCCCATTAGTGACGTAATCGTTAATGACATTCTGGTATTTCTCCGCTAGTTCTGGATTCTTCTTAAGTTTCTTCTCAGTGGAGTGGAGTCTTGAAACTGCCATGGCTCGATTGTTTGGGAGGTTTGGCTCATGCTTCCACAACAACGCTGTTTTGTAGTGGCTTTTCTCTTTCACTGTACTGTTTTGCAAGATTGCCAGTGCTCTTTTGTCTTCAGCTGACAAAGGGGACTCAGAGAGTGCTTGCTTGGTTGCATACGAGTCTATCTCCCAGAATCGTTCAATCTGATGCTGCAACTGGGTTCCTTCGTTTGTCGCAAGGAAGTTTGTATTAACCGTCTCACAGTGTCCGCTGCTTAGACTTCCAAACAGGGTCCATCCAAGAGGAGTATTGATGGCGATGGGTTCATCCCATCGTCCCTGGCGGACTTCGAGCTGAATCAACAAGTGAGCCATGTCAGATCCAATAAGGAGCATCACATCACAGCCTCCGAGTTTGGGAAGGTCAACACCTGATAAATGTCTCCACCGTTCAATAGCTCCTTCCTTTGACACCTTGACGGAAGGGATATTGAGATTGTCAATGACCCACGCTCCATGTACTAATACCGGTTCTGGATGATCTTTGGATGACAGACTAAAACTTACTCTACATAAGTTCTGGGTTTTGGCGTCATTTCCAACTGTATTCAGGCTAAGCTGATGTGTTTCACCACTAAGTTGAAGCTGATCTGCTAAGTCCTTTCTAATCAGAGTCGAGTCACTTCCAGGGTCAAGGACAGCATACGTGTTCACTACGCCTTTCTGGCCATGGATCTGAACAGGCAGGATTTGAAGTAGGACCTTTCGAGGCTGAAAACAAACTTGATTGATATTGCTCTGGACACCCGTCGGAGGAACAGGGAGTGGACCTGTGTTTAGCTCCAAAGGCTGAGCAACTTCTTGTGCAGGGGTGAATGACTGAGTAGAGCTGCCTAGGGTTTTATTTGCGCTCTCAGTACTTGAATCTGCTCTATAGTCTTCATGTAAGAGGGTGTGGTGTGGCCGGCCGCACTGTTCCTTAAGGCATCTATTTGTACTCGGACAATCCTTAGCTTGGTGACTTGCTTTCAGGCAATTGAAGCAAAGTTCATTTTCCCATGCAATCTTCCTCCTTTCTTGCAAGGGCTTGGACTTGAAAACAGGACAAAAGGCAATACGGTGTTTGACGTGGCAAACAACACACTTCTTTTCGTTTGACTGGGCTTTGTTCCCGCCCTCTTTACTGCGGAATTGGACACGGGCTTGTTTGAAGTCACGTACGTTACCGCTGTCTCTTGGAACTTCGGTGGGGAGCTCTGTTGTCGTCGCAAGGGGATGCAACTTACGACTGGATCTTGGTCTCGTAGACTTCTGCTTCTTGTTCCACTCTTCACATATGAAGTCTTCAAGAGGGTTGAACAATGTGTCTACTCGTTTGCACAACCATTTCTCAAATTCCAGCAGAGTCGATCTACCACTGCGACCATCTATGTGTTCGTACCATCTCACTCTGAGGTTCATGGGTAATCGGAGTTTGGAGAATGGCAGACTGGCCCATCTTCACGCACCAAGTTGTACAGGCTTTCACCTGATAATAATAGTCACGCAACGCTTGTCTGTCACTTGAAGTTACATAAGGGCTTTCGAGCATGTTCTTCAGGTAAGCTGATGCTATACTTTCCGGGTTCCCAAATAGGCGTTTTAGTGTCTTAAGGGCGGCTGAGTAACTATGGCCTGTGACACCTAAACTTTCAACTGCTTTCTTGGCTTCACCATCGAGGTTTTGAAAGAGATAAGCCATCCGATCTGAATCAGTAAGTGTGGTCTTGTTGTGTATTTGATCACGAAATCTTTCAAAAAACTTTGGCCAATCAATAGGTTTGCCTGTGAACTTGAAGAGCTCAAGTGGTGGCAATCGCTGCTGCTCTTGTGCTCGTAGAAGAGCTATACTTGAATCTGTTTGAGGGCTAGTGAAACTTATTTGGAACACAGTTTCTTGGCCTTCGGTCAGCCTGTCAATAAATGCATCAACAGGTTCTTCAACTGGGACAGCTTGAGCTGAATAATGACGAGAGGTTACATTGAAACCAGTTATGTATGGAGTTGATGTGCTTCGGGTGCCTGGACCCCACTGTGTTGCAGGACATGATTGGGAGTACTTCAGTGGAGATGCAGATTTCGATTCACAAGGATAACTGTGACTGGAAGTTGATGTTGGGGTAAAACTAGTAACTCCTGCCAAAGAGGCACCACCATGATGAATTTCTCTACCTAAATCTTCTGAAAGGACAGGTCCAGAGGGTTTTGACCAGATAACTGAAGTTGTTAGAGGGGTAGACGTGTTACTGTTTTGAAATGACCAAGGTGAAAGGACAGGTCCAGGAGATGATGACCAGATAACTGAATTTGTTAGAGGGGTTGATACATTACTACTCTGAGATGTCCCAGACGTGGGCTGGGACACAGTCACGGTCGTTTCAGTGCTTAATTCAACACGGGAACTTGAAAGATTATCTTTACTTTCATCCTCAGTAATTGCGTGGGAACTGGGTACTAAATAATGTTTCTAAGATGGCGACGTTTTGCTAACCTTACTGATTTGGTCGTTGTTGTCCTTTCCTTCGATAGCTTCTTGTCCCAGTATTTCATGCTCGAGCTGAGCCACTTCTGCTTGGTTTCGGGCGGAAATGACCGCCATTTCGTCCTCCCTTTTCTTTCGTAACAAATCGAGTTCCCGCTTTCGCCGTTCCAGTTTCAACTCTAATTCCTTTTGGGCCATTTCCTCTCTAAATTCTTCTTCACGCACTTCATTGTCTCTTTTTACTCGTTCCGCTAGCTGTTTTGCTTGTAGGCTTGCGATGGCAGCCTTCATTCGGGCTTCCTTTGTCCTCTTTGACGAGGATGACGAAGTTCTCGACGGTTTCGACTTGACAGAATCGATCTGGCTTACCGAGTCTTCGGGAGTCACGTCAGGGCTGACATGAAGCGGTGATATCACACATTCGTCCACCAAATGCCACGAGTCTTGAGTGTTCATCCTTCGGCGGCTGACTTGTATCCGGCTCGAGGAGACCAATTTTGGATAGACCAAATAAAACTAAAGATTTTAACGTTAAACTTCACAACATGTTTATTTTGACCTCGTGGTTTCTTACTACACTCGCAAGCCCTCTCGGGATTGATGCTCCTACAAATCTTATGGTCAGCGGCCGCTCAATTCTTCGCCGCTCCAAGGTGAAAAAGTGTACATGACTCCCAGTCTAAACATTTAAGTTTATTTATGTCGCTATCAGTAACTTTCAAAATGCAAAAGCGAGCGATTATGTTTTTACAGGAACAACTAACCCTGCTAGTGGGATTTTAATCCATTGTACCGAGGGTTGCTTTGTACAATTTTCCAATTGACATTACAATGTTAATAGGCACACAAATCTGGGAATATGCACAAACATTGCAGTTAGAAAAAATGGTTTATTGTCAATGTAACAAGTCTAGATCAATTTGTAAGTTTAATTTTGCGTTCATTGAACGATGCGTGAATAAAACAAAAAATTAACACCCAAGCAGGGGGGTTCTCAAACGCAGCTTTCAACTACGCCGGGTACGTTTGTTGCTAATATAATCCCACATGCACAGTAACAAGACAGGCAAAGGGTTGAGTAAATGATATCCTTTATAATTTGAGTTTGCCGGAAATAAGTAAGAAATAAATAAGATTACACTGCCATCTGACAAGGTCTAATGCCTCACATAATCCCACATGCACAATAACAAGACAGGCAAAGGGTTGAGTGAATAATATCCTTTAGTATTTTAGTTTGCCGGAAATAAGCAGAGCTGCAGCCAGGGTCGAACAGGATAACCCTGGATAAGGCCCGCCCAAACAGCCAAACTCAAATAGAAGGGATGAGAGTTCAGGGGGATCCTGGGCAGGAGTCAGGAGCGGGCTGAGCTAAGTGTCTTAGAAATAAGCTTCGCCACGGACATCCGACTTTCGAGGGGCTGTGAGATGTACAATAAAACAGCGTCGGAAGACCAGTCACCTTGAGGAGAAATCAGTTCAAGGGGTGCCCCACAGCAGAAGGCGTAAGAGGCAACACCGCGGCTAAAACTATGACCGGAGTATTGACCGGAGTATTGGCCTTTCGGAGGCTGACGCGCAATCTTGAGGTGAAAATTGTATGTGTAATGGGCACTTCGCGAGAACCAGCGGTGAAGAAGAAGGCAGGAGAGCTAGGCGGTTGTGGCTAGGCCTGGAGATGATCCTCATATGCCTGGACTGGGCAAAGTGGGTGCCCCGTTGGTAGGCCCATAACAGGGATTAGAAGATGGCGTTGACAAAACTGAATTGTTTTGGACCAATGAACTACTATCACCATGCCCCAGGGACGGATGACAATGTCCTGTCTGGACAAGTTTCGAGAGGAATCGAAGGTCGAAAGAGATTTCCGAACCAGATTTGACTCCCTAAAAAAGGTGAAGAAACCGATAAGCATGGCAGCCCAGAAGCCAGAATCCCTGGGGAGACGAAATTGAGAATAGAGGCGGTGAAGGATGTCGCGGGTAATTGGCAACTTCTGCTCTCTGGAGTCACCCAAGATGGGGCGAAGGCCACGGAGAAGAAGAATGACCGAGAAGTGCTCTTGGAATTTCACCCATAGCCGAAATGATGGTGAAGCACATTGATAGCCGAAAGGTAATTGATGATAGTGGAGCACTTGCAGTAGGTAGACAGATGTGTCACGAAACGAATGACTGTTGTCCTGTCAGCCGGGATGGGGCGTAGGCGGTACATGGAGCAAAACCGGACGTATGCCCGCCATTGGGAACGACGGGTGCCTTTAGTGGAGTCGGCGTATGCAGCAGCAGAAACAAACCGCGAACGTGAGTCCAGCTCCGCCAGGTATTCTGTTGAAGCGAAAGAAGGAGATTAGGACGGCAGGAACCAGGGAACCTTAACTGGAGAAGGTGGACCCAACAAGCGACTTAGGGCGTCTGCGTGGATATTTTGGAATCCAGGTAAGTGTCTAGAACGGATGTGAAAGTTGTATTTGATGCTCAACCAGAAAATTTCGCGCAGCCAAAACATAGCTATAGCCGGCGGAGATTTGCAAGTTCCTTTATTGACGAAGCAAACAGTCTGCGTATTATCGGATTCCACAGAAACGCGTTTGTTTACCCAGCTGGGACCCCCTCGGCGAGCGGCAACAAGGACCGGAAAAAGTTCTAGGTAATTAATGTTCTGTAGAAGCGATCGGTCAATAGCGTGACCCTCGGTACTCCAGTGGGAGTGGGAAGGGAGAGACAAAAAGGATTCATAACGTGAAGGCGACCACGAACCAGCCACCCAGTCGTGTGAGCAAACTGCACCGAAACCCTGAAATGAAGCATCTGTTTGTACGTAAACCATTTGACGACCGTTGAAGGTCGGAAGAAAGCCACGCCACCAGGCGATATCTGCCTGAAACGACTGCGATAAGCGACACCGATGCGAGGGCTGCTTGAGTCTATTGATACAATCTAACACACGGCGAAGAAACGTCCGTCCTCCGTGAACGACTTGGCATGCAAAGTTAAGAGAGCCTGCGAGACTGTAGCTGGCGTTGGAAGCCGATGACTTCGTGGAAAAGGAAAGAACCGCCTCGGATAAGCGATGTAACTTGTCTTCCGAAAGGCGCAGGGACAGGGTTTGTGAGTCAAGCTCGATGCCTAAAAAGGTGACACGCTGGACTGGAGAAACCACCCTTTTCCAACTGACTTTGAAGCCTAATGAATGCAGCAAATTTATAAGCGACAAAAGAGCGCGTTGACAGTCATCTCGTGATTTGCCGATAATCAGGAAATGATCAAGATAGTTAATGACACAAGAAAAACCGCGGCGATGCATCACGCGGACGATGGCATTCGATAGCCGGTTAAAAATAGAAGGAGCGCACGATAAGCCAAAACAGAGCCTGTTGTCTACAAAATTTTGATACTGGGAAGCATTGTGAGGACCGAACATCCAGCGAAAACCTTGAAGTTCACGATGCGGCGGGAACACGGGGACCCACCGCCAAGCAGACTCAATGTCAACAATAGAGTAGAAACACCCGGGCGCAGACATAGCAACAGCATTGTCAATGGAATTCATACGAAAAGATTCAAGGTCGCGCTGAATATAGTCATTAAGCGATCTGCCTAGCGGGCGGCTGCAGTCAGTTATAGGGCGTGATTTTCCTGAATCTTTTTTGAGAACTCTACCGATAGCGTAAACACAGCGAGGTTTGGAAGACACTTGAGAAATTCGACCCAAATATAACTCCTTAAGAAATAAGTCATCCATTTCCTGTTTATGACAAGCGTTCGTGGCAGAGGAGTAGTTATCTACTTCGTAATCCGCGATGAATGACGGGTCAGATTCTGGGATAAGCTTAAATCCAAAGCGCAAGCCATCAAGAATGAAATGCCTGTCTGGATCACCAATGAGCTCTTTTTCCCAGGTGGGGAGATTTTATGGGGCAATCCTGAAGCGGTGTATCAGCGTTACAAAGTGATAAACTGTTAGGTGGGGAGATAAGCGGGGATAGCGATCCATTGTTGGTAGCTGGAAATTGATGGTTGCAGGATTCGCAGGAAGTTGAGGATAGCGACCCTTCGTTCGTTTTTGCAAAATGATGGTTGCGTGATTCGTGGGGAGCTGAGGATAGCGATCCGTTGTTCATAGTCGCAAATTGATGATTGCGTGATTCATGGGGAATAGAGGATAGCGTTCCTTTGTTCGTATTAGCAAAGTGGTGGTTGAGTGATTCTTGTGAAATTGAGGATAGCGATCCTTTGTTTGTAGTTGCAAATGGAAGGTTACGTGATTCGACGGAAGACGAGGATAGCTACCCATTGTTATCATAAATTCATAATTTAGGGGTGATTCAGAATTCGCGCGTGAACCACTGCTACAACTCTTTCCTCGATGCGTAGTAGAGGAACAAGAAATACACGCATGCTTATAGCGACACGACGAAGGGTTAAGGCAGCCATTAGGACTGAAATTCCAGCGAAAACATACTTCGTCAGCGGTTACTTTACGGCCGGAGTCACGATCGCCTCTATCGCGGGGCGGCTGTTGCCACGCGCGGTGCGAAACCGAGGCATTGAAATACTGCAAGCTCAAGTCATCGACATTGGTTCCGTAGGGGAAATCCAAGCGAGCTTAAGTGGACTGGTACTCTTAATTTTCTAATATCCTGTTTGAAAACATGTACCCTTGATGCTCAAATATTTGACGTATGTAAGGTACTCCATTGCTTCCTTAGTATTACCGGAAAGGAACAAGGACTCTAGAATTTTAATGTTCCCGAGCACGAACTGAGAATAGGACAATTGCATGGGTTTCGGCTGCTTTCCATCCGGTCCATAAATTAGTTCGGAAGGTAATAATGACTGCTTACCGTCCTTAGAGAGGTTGTCTCCATGGACTGGAGAAACAGGCTGTGGAGGCTTGGAGCCAGCAGGAATGTCGGGGAGCGTGAACCTCAGCTTCGAAGCGTTTAAGTTCTTCGCTGAAATCACGAAGACCAGCCAATTTTTCCATGGGTGCAGCGGACGTTGTCAGGCTCACTGAAGGGGATGGGCCGGCGTTAGTTTCAGAGACTTGCAGACGTTTAAGGGCTCGCCTCACGATGATTTTCTGACCGACCAGAAGTCCCAAATCGGAGAGGTCCGCCTCTGTTAATGCGTTAAATGTGGCTTTGGACGTGATTTGCTGATCAAACAGAATGTCCTTAACTTTGTCAGGGATGTTTTCGGCCCGACAAAATTTATCTAGCCAAGCAGATGGAGCGGGAGTGGTTTCCTTCTTTGTTTTGCACTTCGGTGGCATAATAAACACAGATATTGTAAACGACGAAACTTAACAAGCTAGCACGATGGCGGGTAAAGCGAAATAAGGCGATAAGACAAGCCGCTGGAATGTGACAATCATACGGTAAGATTATACTGCCATTTGACAAGGTCTTAGGCCTGACATATAGATTTAGCCAGGCAAACTGGTGATTGTTTCTCAATTACAGGCCCTGAAACTTTACGGCCCCAGCTATATTTCGGGACTTTTTTTGGCCTTTCTCTTTCATAAAATGTTTCTCAAAAAGCCCAAAAGTGTTTCTAATTTTCCTCCAACATTTTGGAGGAGAATTTGGGATTCGGAATCCGAGCTCGAAAGGTCATTCTAGAGCACAGCTTCATTTTTTCGGGAATCAAACTCGTGCACATCGTCTTTCTTCTTCTCCAGATCTTTTTACCGATGAATGGAATAACCTGAAATCAATGCTCCTGAAATTGAAGTATCCTCCACGACTCATCGACTCTACCATGAGCAGTTTCATCCGCTCACAAGATCAAGCCAAACCACAGCAAGAAATCCAGTTAGATAAACCAATTAGTAATATATAGATTTAGCCAAGCCTAAAAGCGGAGCCCCCCCTTTTCGTTTTGTTTGTTTTGTTTTTGTTTTTTGTTTTTGCTGGCAACCGAACCCGGCTCGTCAGCGTCAGAAGCCGGTGTTTAGTCTATTAGGCCATGAGCGTTTTTTGTCCTTTTTGAAGTTAATTTTAATACTTATTTCTTTCTTCGTAACAAGTTGCCTATCAGCATGAAAATGCTGGTAATTTTTCCTGGCAAAATGTGTTCGGAACGCTGTAAAAACCATGGTTGTGGACAGAAAAACCAGAAAGCACTAGCTCTGCTATATTTGGCGTCGAAACCGCTGCGAAAAGCTGCGAACTTAAGCGGTGTGTCGACCGAGCTCGAACAGAACCGACGAGGCAAATTTAAACTTTTCGCCTGAACTTTATCGCCTAATTTTTTTCGCCTAAATTGAACTTTTCCCCTTCCACCAAAAAGACAACTGAGTATTCTTTTGAACTCTTTTTTCCATTAACAAATTTGTTTTTGACTTTTGTTGTCTTTGCTTGTTTTGCTACAACGCGGGTCAACATGCGATTTCGCGCCAAAAACACACGGGATTCAGCACAGGGTTATATCCAGTGTATGAAGTGTATTGGTAACCCTGTGGTGCGGACGGACGGACGTACGGACGGACGGTCACGTGACTATAACGTCACTACCCAAATTTCTCGGCGTGATAGGTTACCAAATTTCCTTAGCAATGGAGCTCCGCTGACGCGCTAGCGCACTGGCTCCGCTATTACCTTGCCCTTTAAAGACTAGAGATCGGCGGACGCTGTACGAAGAGATCTCAGTGAGCTTAGTAAGAAAATTGGAAGTGATCTGCGCCCAGTGTTCAGTGGCACCCAACTGTTCGTTTCGGGGAATATCTGTTCGCCTTAGATATTCGGATTTGATTGCTGTGAAAGCTAGAGATTTCTTTGGCAAAACAGGACTTTAGTTCCTATTGATTTCGGAGGGACAAATATGTCGCTTAGAGTCCAAATAAGGTCAGCTGGCATTTTCGGAGAGCCATCAGCAACTCGTTCCCTAAAATTTTCTGTGGCCTAAATTTTCAGCTAAAAACGCCAAACAGATCATTTTGTATTAGCTTACACAGATATCTCTTTAAAAAGCTCTGAAACAATCTTAGAAAGCAGAAAATGATATTTCAGGTATTTTGCTAAAATTTTCTCGTTGGGTGCCTCTGAGTATTTACCAGCAAGAAAATCACTGATGACATCAAAGTGGTTGGGGCCAAACCTCACCTTATTAACCAGCATTGCGTTGCTTACAAATTCGAATGTGATCTGTGCGATACAGATTATGTTGGATACACATCCCGACATCTCTTCCAACGCATCGCTGAACCGGGAACGTTCCGTAACTTGTAACCACCTGAAAGAAGACCACAATCCGCGCGCAACTAATTTACACGACCGATTTACAGTGCTAAAGAAATGTCGCACAAAGCTGGACTGTTTAATCTACGAGATGCTGTTTATCAAGAACATAAAACTAAAACTTAACATGCAGTCAGATTCCGTTCGCGCAAAACGTTTCACATAACAATTGAATACTTTAACACCTCTTCATTTCCCAAATACTTGCACACTTTTGTTTTCCTGTAAATATAGCGAATTCTATTTTGTACTTTGAACTTGATAATGATGACATGGAGTCATCGAAACGTCGGTCAGCCTTACTATCGCTGATTTTTATTCTTAAATGCTTCATAAAACCTTATGTTATTAGGGAATCAAACTGAATCCATATTTTACTCACGAGCCATCTTGCTTGGTCTTTGCAATCTTCTAATATCCTGTCATTTAACTGCCAAGGCTCGTCAAATCTCCTCGCATAATTGACTGTTCGCTTGAATGAACTTGAAACGTTCCTCATTTACAACAACAAAATATAACTTGCTCTGAATTAAATCGGTTATCTTTTTGGGTTTTTATCGCCAGGCTTTTAGTGGCTTAGCCTGCTCTGTTACGACTCCACCTTGGGTAGGTAGACAAGAAATTGGAGGCGAGTTTACTAATTCGCACACTTTTCCTTATAATTTTTTGGGAGGTAGAAGTTCATCCGCAAAGTATGAGCATAAGCTATGGGTAACAAAGAGTTCGAGTATTCGACGAAAGTTGTTTCAAGCAAACAGCTGAACTATGAATTATCTTGCCCCCAGCTCTTTTGTCCTGAATGGAAACAGGAATTTATGCGGGAGAAGATGTGAAAATCAAAGACTCAGGACGACAGAATTGACGGTTAGATGATGTTTCAGCCGTTTACTTCAAACAACTTTTCGTCGAGTACTCCAATTCCATGTTTCCTATAGCTCATGATCCGAGAAATCGCGGCCTTTGGACCAAAATAGTTTGGGTGTGTTGAAAGGTGAGTATCGCTTCTCTTACCATGGCAAATGACTAGTTTGTAGGTTGCAATCTTGTTGAACTGACTGCCTGCCTGGCTGATGACTGAATGAATAAGTGACTGACTAACTAACTGACTGACTGACTTACTGACTGACTGACTTACTGACTGACTAACTAACTGACTGACTGACTTACTGACTGACTGACTTACTGACTGACTTACTAACTTACTGACTGACTTACTGAATGACCGACTGACTGACTGACTAACTGACTGACTGATTAACTGACCGACTGACTGAGTGATTGACTGACTCAGTGTAAGATCAATGTACGGTCAAACTGACTATATATATGTTGGCCCAGCCTCTTAAACAACCTACTTCCCAGGCTCTCTTCTCTTCTTGTTCATTGGGGAGACCCTGGGAACGAGGCTATCTCCTAAGCATTCTGCTTACCCTACCTTACAGTAAACAGGCCTTCAGAGACTGAGGGGGTAGTACTGGGAACTAGATTATTATTTATGCAGCTGGCAGTTCATTGTCCACCACTTGCTAAAACTGTCATTAAAGTCTATTTTCTAAAGTAATACAATTTTTAAATTGGTGGTTTTCTTAAGTTCAAATAATCGCTCAATAAGGATTAATATTTTCTATATACATATAAAATTTTCATAGCTTGCAAGCGTCAGGACTTCCCGTTATAAATATAAAATTTTCATAGCTTGTAAGCGTTAGGACTTCCCGTTATAAATATAAAATCGTTAAGTGTCACGATTTTTTTCTTGATATTTTTTAAACGCGATTATTGCAGTGTACTTTTGAAAAGTTATTGTCGTCTGTTTCTTGAAAATCTTCAATAAAAAGTACTTTTCTCGCTCGTTCTTAAGGTGAATATGATAAACAATTTACGTAGCTGGAGGTGAGCACGGGTAAAATTATTCAAAGCTTCGAAGTCTGTCCTATTTCGTTTTCAAGGTGAATGTGTCCAATTCAACTTATTAAACCACAAAAGGAGAGCAATAATGTTTAACAATTAGCGCCAATGCTATATGGGATTCGGTAAACACTCACCCGAAAAAAAAAAGTTTAACTTCTGGGGAATTTAAAATAAGCTGAAAAATCACGAGTTGTTACTGGGAAACGAAGAGTATACGGTAACAAAACATTTCGACAGAAGGAAGGAAAAAATTCACCGAAGTTTATTTTAATGTTCGTGATAGTTGCAGTCTTTTTGCTTACAGTTTTGTTAAGGAGGCTCGCAACAGTTTTTTTGGCATTGGAGTGTATCTTTTGAAGTCAAAATTTCGCATAGAAGATAAACTTCGATTTCCTTGATACTACACCACCTTTTCAACATATGATCAAACTTTATTTTCTGGCTGGTTTCCCAGCAACATCTGTCACCATAGCAACGGTAATGGACAACTCCTCATTTTAAATAATGTCGAATATCTCAAAAACTAGTCAGACACTTAATGACGAAACTTGAACTATTTGAACTACTCAACCTACACAACTTGTATGCGAAATTAGGGAGAAATCTGTAAGAGCGTTTTTAAGGAAACCATGATTCATTTTTTACGGGCTGATTTTGGCCATTCCTGTAATTTTCTCCAATATTTCAAGAAAGATAAACCTTAACACTTTCTCTTTTCAGTAGAAAGTTCTTTATGATATCAAAACATTCTTAATGTACATTGAGCTTCCTAGGTGGCTGCGATTTTAAGATATTTATAATTAAAAACTGCTAAAATGCAGCACAAATCAGCCAAAAAGGTCGTAATTTGCATAAATAGAAATATTTCTAAACTGCCCCTGTAGATTTTTCTCTTAAATTGATTGCCGTTAGAATAATAATTCTTTTTGGTGTTCCCGTGATTTTTAGGCTGAATAAACATTTCTGTTATTAGATAAGAAGGCTGAATCTCGGCCAAGTTTCAGTCGTTATTAACTTTCAACGAGCAACAGTTTATTTTGTTTTTCCTGGTCTATTTCACGGTTATTTACGTGCAATGAATATTTAAGCACGCTGCGCTTGTGTCCTCTCGCGCGTTTATAATTCTTTCTCATAATAATAAAAAAATATTCGTCTTCTGAGCTTGTTTCTCGTTATTTTTCGGCCCCATTGTAATGCCATTGTGGGCGTTAACATGCATGCAATCCGTAATTAAAAATGCTAAAACGTTAGTCAGTATTTAAGGAATACTGGAAAAGAGTCTCCAGGAAGAAGCTCAGAAGACAAAATTTTTTTATTACTATGAGAAGGAATTATAATTGCACGAGAGGACACAAGCGCAGCGTGTATAAATATTCATTGCACGTGAATAACCCTGAAATAGACCAGGAAAAAACAAATAAAACTGTTGCTCATAGAAAGTTAATAACGACTGAAACCTGACCGACATTCAACCTACTTCTCTTATAACAGAAATGTTTATTCAGCCTAAAAATAACTGAAACATCAAAAAGAATTATTATTCTAACGGCAATCAATTTAAGAGAAAAATCTGTAAGGGCAGTTTAGAAATATTTCTATTTATGCAAATTACGAACTTTTTGGCTGATTTGTGCTGCATTTTAGCAGTTTTTAATTATAAATATCTTAAAATCGCAGCCACCTAGGAAGATCAATGTACATTAAGAATGTTTTGCTGTCATAAAAGAACTTTCGGCTAAAAAGAGAAAGTGTCAAGTTTTATCTTTCTTGAAGTATTGGAGAAAATTGCAGGAATGACCAAAATCAGTCCACAAAAACTGAATCACGATTTACTTGAAAACGCTTTTACAGATTTTTCTCTAATATCACATACAAGTTGTGTAGGCTGAGTAGTTCAAATAGTTCAAGTTTCGTCATTAAGTGTCCGACTAGTTTTCGAGATATTCGACATTATTTAAAATGAGGGGTTGCCATTACTGTTGCTATGGTGACAGCTGTTGCTAGGAAACCAATAAAAAATAAACTTTGGTCATATTCTGAAAAGGTGGTGCAGTATCAAGGAAATCGAAGTTTATCTTCTATGCGAAATTTTGATTTCAAAAGATACATTCCAAGGTAAAAAAAAAAACTGTTGCGAGCCTCCTTAAGTGACATTAAATTTTAATGGCTGAAGTCCTAATTTTTAAAAGGTGGCTTTAGGTTTGTTATGTTTGTCCATGGTTTCTATGGCAATTCAAAAATCCCATTCCATTCTGATCTTAATTAATGAGAGCTCCAAAGTTTGAAGATTATTTTGAGGAGATGATGATTATTACGTTTGTCATGTTAGTGTCATCATTTTTAAGCAGTGTACTCTTGTGTTTTTAACTCCTGCAAAAATTGCAGTTGTTTGTTAGTTTAGTAAAAGATGTCTTAATCTGGTAACCAGGAAGATAAATGAGAGCAATTATGTGTTTTAAAGACAATGCCACAGGAATATAAATTAATGCACCTGACGCTTGATTGCCTGTAATTGGCTAACGCATACAGTAAAAAGTTTCAAATAATTATTAGATAATTTAAAAACTGCCTCTAAATGGTTGCCTGCGTGCAGACGTCTCCTATTTCCTTTGCTTCACGCGAAATTTAAGACCCAAAACAGCATGAATTCCTGAAAAACAGTAGGATACTGGAACACGATTAGCGACGCCGTTACGCAGACGTCCCTTTTCCGCGTGAAGCAAAGAAAATAGGAGACATCTGCACGCAGGCTACTAAATCGGTGTTCATCACGATTTAACATAGACGCTACAAAAGGGAAATTCCCTGAGAGATTGCCGTTGGAATAACACTTGTCATACTGGCAACTTGTCAATCATGTTTTCTCCTCTATTCTGCTGGTTTCTCTTCTTCGTGTCGTCGTCGGTTATACGGGAAGCAGCGCGTGCACAAGGTTGGTTTCGCTTTAAATAATTATTTAAGGAGTTTCCAGTTGTTGTGTTAACGCCTTTTTTTTATAAAGCGAGAGACATCGGTCGCACCACAAAGACCACATATAAACTGCATGTCTCCATTATTTTGTTACAAATCCTATATATCCATTCTGGCCGCCAAGAAAAACCAGCCATACATGTCTTAACTCACACATTATATCAAGTAAAAGAAAACTAAAATAAAGAAGTGATCAGAAGTGGATTGCGGCCTTTAAACGATATGTTCTAAGTCTTCACTTGGAACATAAGAAGTACCAAAAAGAATACATTTTTAGGGGCTCTTCGAGAGAAGTATTGGAATAGTTGAGATTAGGACAATAGTGTAAGAAAACACCCTTCAAATTTGTTTTGGCTACAGTAAAACAATTCTGTTTTAGACCTATCTAACCATTGTTGTTACGTTTAATTTTCGCTTGGTTTCGAAAATTTAAGAACAGGCTCCTTTTGAAACAATTTATGCTAGCCGTTCAGTGTGCATAGCTCAACTTACTATTGTTTTAATTCTTTATATCCTGTTTTAAATTTTCAAGACTTTAATTTATTATACTTCAGTTTTATCGTCTGAAATTATTTGACATACTCACGCCTCCGTATTTCAGACGTTTTCTTGACGGAGGCCGGGGGATGAAAGTTACTAAATGTTGAGCAACAGACGCCCTAAGTTTAAAAGATTGCTTTTGATCATAAGACAGTGTTTTTCAACATGTCATTGAATTCAAACAAATTTATAGTTACAATTTTATGCTATACCTTGGACAGTTGTAAAACCATCCATGGAGGGCTTTAAAGTCTCGCAACCGTATTTTACTTTTATTACCCGCATCATAAACTCAGGAAAAAGTAGCTTTTTTCTGAGTAAAAATCGGCGAGTAACCAGGGTTAAACATGTCAAAAATCTCAAAATTTGTAAAAACCGAGCTTGTGGACGACAGTTTCGTCATCATCAAGAACGACTTTGTCTCAGCCTTCCTTGAGACTCTGAATTCCATTGACCCTAAGATTTCTTTCACCATCGAAACTGAGGAAAATGGCCAAATCGCCTTTCTAGACACTCGTCAGCAGGAACAACGGTGTCATCTATTGACGTGTACCGAAAACCAACACACACCGATAGATATTTGGATTACAATTCACATCACGAGAGAAAACACAACGCTAGCCTCCACCCTCTCAAAACGTGCATCCAACCTTCCGAGGATAACAGGTGGAAATTTTAAGAAATCAAACATGTCACGGACGCTTTAAAAGCCAATGGCTACTCTTCATCGGTCATCTCTAACATTCTGAAAAGAAACATCCCACAAAGACAATTCCCACACCTGAAGAATTAGTCGTTATGTTCTTCAAGTGGGCCGAGCCACCAAATACACGTCTTGATTTCGCTTGCATCCTTTACATCAGTGGTCTCTCCGATCCACTCACAAGACTACTTCGTAACAATGGAATTAGAGTTGTCACTAAACACTCACAGAACCTCACAACAATAATTTCCTTTGCCAAAATTCAGGCCACCCGCTGATCGTCAAACCAATGTTGTCTTTAAGATCCCTTGTAATGATTGTTGGTAGGAATACATCGGTGAAACTGGAAAATGCTTTTTTAACTCAAAAAAAAAATTATATATATATATATATATATATATATATATAAAGAACACGTCAGAAACGCCAAGAGCTGTTCGAAAGGAACCAACATCGCAAACCATGCTTGGACGAACAATCATTTAATCGACTTTGAAAATACAAGAGTAGTTGACTATCGCGCGCGAAAAACCCTTGAGTCATGGAATACGGTCACGACAACTGAAGCAGAAAATAACTCCAAGCCGTTGCCTAGGCAATATTCCATTCTTTTCAAACGTTCAACGTTTTTTAAATTAACATGAACAGAGTTAGTCGAGGGACTGGTTATGAAACTCGGCAGAGTTCAAAAGCGATAACAAAGGAAGTACAATTTATGTTGGACATACCACGACCTTGCACAATCTTTTGTTTTTTCGATAACACTGTATGGCTGAATAATTTAGGGCAGCAATTCTATTGGTCTGTTGTTCGAGCAAAGTTCAAAAGCTATTGTGGTTGTACACGGTCAAGGCCGAAAAATGATAACAAAAACCTCGAACAAAGAAATTTATCAGGTTTCATAACTATTGCGCTTTATTAATTAATTATGACATGAACATTTATTTTAATTCTGGGACGTTCATTGGCGATATAGTTCTATTCTTTTAAATTATCACATTATTAATCAACATTTTTTCTCGTTTTTGTCACTTTCTTTGTATAGATTCATTCTTTTACGTTTTGACACTTGTTACTGTATAAATTCTTGCGTTCGCGCCATTTCTATCATTCGTCAAAGGCTACAGACTGGTAGCCCAAAGCTCAGTATTTACAAATTTTTTAACCAGAAAACGTTTTAACGATTTTAAGAACATTCTATCAAAATTGCACAGTTGCCTGTTGGTTAGAAGCATTGTTGTCTCGGTTGATTTTGCTCGATGAGCTTGCTAACCTGGGGAAAACAATTGTTTTACGCCATGTTAGAGATACATTAAAAATATTTCAAAATTTTGGAAACACCTTCTTAATTGATGGTTTCCATCAGTTTGCATAATTGCTACACGGCGAAACAAAACACTTGCCGATCTTTCAATTCAAAACAAACGAAATCATTCACTTAGCAAGACTTAGGACCATCTACCATGTCTTCTCTTTTCCTCTGCTCTCCTTTTCCTCTGTTCATGTCCATTCCGATCCCTGCTGTTTTTAATATCCGGTTCTTGGGTCTTTTAAAATTCTTTTTATTAAAGCTAGCGATTTTAGCAGCGATTAGTGTAATTAAAATCGTCAGGTTTGTTGGCTACCTCGATGGGGATTTTCGCCAGCGATCCGGCTGGTAGCGGCGACATGCAAGCGATCGATGCTTCCGATATCTCAGGAAATTTTAAATTCACCGACAATTCCCAGAAAATCAATGGTAGACCC
This sequence comes from Siderastrea radians, assembly GCA_964017195.1. Lineage (NCBI taxonomy): Eukaryota > Metazoa > Cnidaria > Anthozoa > Scleractinia > Rhizangiidae > Siderastrea > Siderastrea radians. The sequence goes on from OZ024892.1 coordinate 39,452,020, forward strand.
AGGCTGCTTAGCGTGCTCTGTTATGAACACCAGTGTGGCCCAATTTTTTGATTAATAGATGAAATACTTATCGGCGTCAGTAACTGTTTACAATACACTCGACACTGTAGCGCTCCAGAAAACTGGTTCCACGTTCAAGGGAAAGAAGACCCAGCTGATGGACGTCTCGTGCATTGACTGCAAAGGAATTGTTAGAGGGCACCCGCTGGCTTCATGGACCAAAGTCCCTGTGGTAAAAATACTCACTACACTTCCTAGCTCACCAGTTTGTGCCTGAGATCGACCAGAAAACAAAAGTCAGAATGTAGTCAGAATCCATACTAGAACCACGATCAGCGAATGCAATACCCGTCGAACCAATCCTTGGATATTGGAATCTGACTGCATAAAATCATTTCTTTCCGTTCAGCTGCCTCAAAGTCCTCAAGCAATGCATCGTTCTTGCACACAGAGGGATAGAAGGATTGAGACCAAACAAACAACACTGAGACTGCATGCAAGACCATCACTTTAATGTAGAGATCAAGACCGTGCCAGAGTGAGCTTGAAGGTAACGAAAACCATTTTCGAGGTGGCCAGACAGCATGCAAAAGAAACACCATTTCCATTCGTCGATAAAGAAAGGTTTCTTAGGCGGGACGAGGTACTTTTTAAGTGTGTGTATACCTATATTTATCACAAAGTGCTACGCGGCTTCTCACATTGTTTGCTTTACAAACATTTCCTAGGTGGAAGCGAAGGGAGAGCGAGAGTTTAAATCCTTTGAGAGCGCGAAACAGTCAAAAAGAGTTCACGAGAGTCAAAGGTCATACGAGAGCAATGGAAAATTGAGCGACTCAAACTCGCCGAACGAAAACACTTCTTTAAGCTCTCGTCAACTCTCTTTCTCGTTTAGCCCAGGCTTTAGAGTTCGGCCGGTTGTTCTCAAGAGTTACCTCTCTATTTAAAAACACACAACCTTATCATGCCAAAGAACAGCCGAGTGACTGTTGTAACCAACGAAGCATTACACATCGAGCCTAAACCAGATGCTTCTGTCCTGAACGATTATTTACGTTGATTGGATCAAACCTTGCTAAAGCAACAAGAGACAAATGTAGCTCTTTAGTGTATCCATCGTTGGTTGCTGCCTTTACATCTGCCGTTTTCATTTTCGCGAAGTTTCAAGACACCTTTGTTTGCAAAAACAAGAGCTTCATTTTTTGACACAGAACCGTTCCGAAAACAATTATTTCGGATGAACGTGACCTGTTTAAAAATGATGATTATGCTGATGGTTTGGGCTGTTTTTCAAACCTGAAGGGTGAATTGTAAGACAGATGTCGAATTTCTACTTTTTTCTTTTTTTTTTCGGAAATTTTCAGCTAAAGGAAAAAGAAAAACCATAACATGACTCGTGTTATGGTCTGATGTTTATATTTTGGACAAAGTGTACTTTCTGTAAGTTAGAAAAAACAACCAATTGTCGATAATGAAGAGTTTTGGCTACCTTTGAGTGCTTTCTGACATGTCTTTGTGCGGTAATGTAAACCCTCGCAAACCATGCGTCGGGTTTGACCTTCTTTTTGTTCTCTCTTCAGAATTCAACACTTTATATCACCCGGACCTTCGCCAAGACGTTTTTATTAAAGACGAGCACCGCTACCTGAATGTGCCCAGAGTCAGAACGTACAGAGTGTACGACACTTTCGATTGCAGCTTTGAATGCCTCAACAATCCTTCCTCTCTGTCTTTGAACCTGGCCGCTTCAAAAGGAGCTGATGGAAAGCTTTGGTGCGAGATACTGTCTTCTGTAAAGTACGACAACCCCGAGGAATACACACGAAACGAGACGTCACACCACTTTTCCATGAAGGTAGGACTAGATCTCTTTCTGAGGCGTTTAATGCGCAACTGGATTACAACCAAAACAGTATGACCTAAGTACGCAATAGCCGTTTTGGGCGTCTCAATCAATAAGACGGTGGAGAGTAGGCAAACTCTTGGCATTTTTTTTCCTCGTCGGTTTTCAACATTATTAACAGAACAAAGTAATGGGAACGTAACTGACACGATCAGTTAAAACACACGTAAATCATTCCATTTTTTCTTATTTCAGACCCCATGTCTGTCATCGCCGTGCCAAAACAGAGGTACATGTGTGCCCAACTACAAATACCACACGTTTAAATGCAACTGTAAAGATGGTTTCATCGGAGAATATTGTGAAATAGGTAATTGTCGCAAGCTGGGGACAAAAACATACTTTCCGTATCCTGGAAGGGAGTCGAACCCATTGCTCTCCACATGCTGTTCGAATGCTTGGCTACAATCACTGAGCTACTGGCCAGCGTGCTCACGTCTCCTAGCTATTTCCACGTCCACACGCAAGCTACTGTGCTTCATAGAAGGGGATTAATTACTTATTACTTGGCGCACGCCGCACTCCGTTTGGGCGCTGGGATCACTACTGCCAAAAGCGTCAAGCATTCACTGTGTAGTGATATAGAGAAAGATGTTTGAATAATAACAGTCCGCCGGCATACGGTTACGTCGGGTTCGACGACTTTCGGAATTTTAAAAGAATCAGCTCCCGGGAGGGGGGGGGGGTGATACTCCGGTTTCAGGTGCGGGGATGTGCGAAGGATTTTTTGGGGATTGAAATTCACGATTTCGAGATATTTTTGGGTAAGAAAATTTTGGCAGGTAATGGGTAGCTCGGATTTAGCGGGGATTTTGTTGTGTACTAAAAAAGAAAAACGAAAAAAAAAAAAAAGAGAGAGAGATCCTACCATACCATCTCTTGACCGTACTTAGTAAAAGTACTTAGAAGTTAGTAAATTTAGCATAGGTTTTTTTTTCTGTTTCATTTTGGTTCGGGAAATTTTTTTCGTTTCGCTTCAAGCCCGAGGGATTTTTTTGGCTTTCAATTTATGTCCCCGTTCTCACCCCCCTTCCCCCGGATTCAGTTAGGCTTTGTCTGATGAAGAACTGAAATATGGCGGCGTTAATGTATAATGGGTCCGCCATACAGGCGTTCGTCCAAGAATGTTTTCCTAGTATCTCATCGAGATAAGAATGAAGTAATAAAAAGGCGGAGAGTTATTTTTCTTTACTGAGGTGATTGCACAATAATGACTTTTAAGATCGAGTTAATTTATGTTTTTCAGCTGGGAACTCATGCAAGGACCTGTATGACATATACCAGTGAGTGGAACTACATATTTAAGTTTTCTTGAAATCGAATGTTTTAAATTCTCAAAAGTATGAAAGGAGCCTCCCGACCACAGGGCCCATCAGTGTGTCATATCTGCGTAACATGGCGCGTAACGTGGCGCCCTATAGTAGGGCCCGATGGAACCTTTCTTATGCCAGATCACTGAAATGCATTTGAGAACGATCTCTTGTCTTAATTCTTTCTATATTAACAGGTCAAGCGTGAGTCAGATGGTTACCCTTATCTTGAGCTCAAAACCAACTTCTGTTCTGTGTCACATGGGAAATTTTGGATGTGGAGATGGCGGATGGACGCCGGTCATGAAGATTGATGGCACTAAGGTATGATACTACCTGCTTGCTCATATCTAAATCTAGACTTCTTTTGTTCGGTGACCTTTCAAAAAATTACAAGCATTCCGTATTCTTGCGTTGATCCGTCCACGCTTTAAGGGTGGGTGAGAATACATGCACGAGAATCCATGCTTTTGCTTGGAGGTATTGATGATTCGAGCCCCTCCCTTAACCTTTTCTTTGATGGACAAATAAGAATCAAAACTAATGGACAATACACAGCCATAGGTGAACTAAAACTTAAAAGGTGTCGTCTTTATAAAGGTTTGAATAATTCATCCTCGGAAATAACTAAGAAAACGGAAAATAATTAACACCTTTAAGCATATTAAGGATAATGGCGTGACTGCGTGTTATTCACAAAAAAAATCTTTCACAGGATAATATTTAATAGCTTACCTCCTAACCCTACTTACCAGCTTGTCACTCATTCCATACCTACGTTTCTCTTTGAGGACCTAACAGCCATTTTGTATTTCAATTCTTTAAAGCCAACCTTCCATTACGATTCCAGTCTTTGGAGCAACAAAGAAACCTTCAACCTTGCAGGAGGGGAGACTGGGTTCGACACGCAAGAGACCAAGTTACCGACCTACTGGAACACATCCTTCTCCAGGATCTGTCTCGGTATGAAGATCGACCAGCAGCTAAATTTTGTTGTGATAAATAAGCACGCTGATTCCCTGCACTCACTGATTGCTGACGGCCAACACTGCGCTACCTCACTGGGTCGTAACACGTGGAAGACATTAATTGGTTCCCAAGCTTCCTTGCAGGCCAACTGTAACAAGGAAGGGTTCAACGCTCGAGGTCTCTCTAGTAGCGCTTCCAAAGCAAGAATTGGTATTCTTGGTAACCAGCAGGACGACTGCGACACCTGTAACTCCAGAATCGGGTTTGGTACTGGTGGTTATGGGGATAACTCCAACACGTGTGGAAACCACTTTCCGGCTAATGGAGATAATGGCAACCAGCAAATTAAGGCGATGGGATTTATCTTGGTTAATTAAGAAGTAACAGCTGATGAAACTCATAAGCCAGCATCTTTTGTTCAACATACCTATATGTTAGTAGACACGATCGGTTTACATATTTGTTATAGATGATTTTCAAATCGTTTGACTGCTAAACGTAAATTTATGCCCAAACCTGTCTTCATCGTCGGCCCTTTACGTGAAGTTACTCTTAGTTCAATGTAGGTTATAATAAAGGAAATTAAGGAAAGGTTAAGGAAATTGGTATTCAGAACACTGCCAATCATATTCGCAGAGAGTACAAAGCGGCTAGGCCCTTGACTAATGATTTTGCAATGGCATTTCATTCTTTGAAAGTAAGTAGCATTAACTATATTGAGGAAGATTTAATGAAAATACGGAGATTCCCTGCAATATGTAGGGTATAAGTTACGCAGGCACAGTTAGACATTTGTTGGAAGTGTTTGGAATTAGGAATTATAGATTTTTACCATTTTGGTATGAAAGAGAGTTCTTTGCCTGGGTCGTGGTTTTTGTTAGTTTGGTGTGAAAGGAGTAACAGTTTAAGGACGGTGCCTCCTATAATACAGATGTATTTTTGCAAGGGTTATTGGAATCCAAAAAGAAAAATGTGAGTAACCACGCATTTTTCAGAGATAATTGGGCAACCATAATTCTAAAAAAGCATTAAAATACAAAGAATGTATGGCAATTTCTTTCCAAATGTAAGCTCAATTATCTCTGAAAAATGCGTGGTTACCCCCAATTTTCTTTTTGGATTCTGATAACCCTTGCTAAGATCTGCTTTTTCCACATAGTCATAAGCCGCACAAAAATATTGCTATATTAGGGGGCAAATTACTTAAGAAACCCGAGTATCCCGAGATGTGCAGAACGTATGCGCAGTAACAAAAGGAGGCACCATCGTTAAGGGTTCATCAGGTCTAAAACTGTACCAATATATCAATTGTAGTCAAATATCCTGGCCTGAAAAAGGCCACGATTTCTTGCGTCAGTGGGCAATAAAACAAGAACCACGTTTGTGGCTGCGGTGACTTACTCCCCTATTCCTCTTTGCTCCCTGCGTGGGAGAGTTGAAACGGTTGTAATGTTACGTTTCGATGGAATATACCTATTTTTTTTCAAATTTCCTTTTATAAATTGATCACGCTAAGTTGATTTTCAGAGTCATATGTGTTTGTAATAAGATATAGCTGAAAAAGAGCTACAGAATTCATAATGCCATCTAATGAATGTTAATCTGATAGTTGCGTCAACTGAAAAACTGTAAGCTGAGATTGTAAAACTTTGGCTGGATGTATCACTGTGCGAATGAAAAATCCCTTAACACTTTTGTTTGACTCAGCTTTCTACACAGGCAACTGTAACTAAGCCGGACAAGATGGAAACTGTGCAAAAGGCAGTGGGTACCCTGAGGTGAAACAGGATTATTAGCTTCTCTCTCCGCCTTAAGTCCCCTTTCCCTTCCCCTGTCCCTAATTCGTTTTGTGTTTTTGTCTGATATGTCAATTTTCGTACCCACCAAACGAATGAGAACTCGAACCACAGGAAAAGTTAACGAACGGACAGTGATGGACAGTGATACATCTTTATCTATCGATATGTATTTAACTAACATTAGTATTAGATTATTATTATCTATTTTTCTTTATTTTAGCAGGGCCTGGATGAAAATTACTCTAATTCTAATTTACCCTGTCTAAGTAAAGTGTTGTTGTTGTTGTTGTTGTTGTTGTTATTGATGGCGGCGCCACTTGACTATATTTCACAAATAATTCGTCTCGTATTTTCTCCAATATTGTTATTTCAAAGTTTTATTAAAGTGATCACGGTTTTTGATTTAGGACGGCAAAAAAAAAAAATTACACTGAGAAGTTCGCATAACCAGTAAATGACTGTCAGTTGAAAGTCTTCAGAAAGTTACATGTGGAAACTAGAAGCTCTCCATTGTATACCATGTAAAAGTTTCTTATAGTATTTATTAGGATATGCAAGTATTTAATACTGAAAACGCCAGCTTATACCGCAAGATGTTAATGCACGTTATAAAGCTGTCTGTTTTAAACGACAATTTAAAAAGTAGGAGCCAATGTGGCACATATTACTGAACTTTTAGGTGAATGATTTGATTCACACTACTCTACTTTATATCAGTTTTGGCCTGTTTTAATTTTAGGCAGAACTAGTAAGTCAATCATGTTTTTGCGTGTGTGTTCAATAGTGAACTTGTAACGTAACTTTTTAGGGCCTGATAATAACTTAAAGATCCTCAAAAAATTGATTAAAACACCTCAGCTCAGTCAACGTGATTTGTAACGTTTTATGATCAAAGTAGAGACTTTCCACGATTTCTGAGGTGTGTGTTACGTTTCTTTCAAATGTTATTTAACCATGTGCTGTGCTCTCAAGGTAATGAACATCAAATTTCTCCTTAATATGTGAACAATACAAGTCGTGAGAGTAAGGTGAAAAAAATCATCGTGATCAAGGAAAGCCGACGGAATCTACTCATCTAATCTGATTGATATTGTACCTATCCACGTTGGATTATATGAACTCCATGACTGTTCGACACTACAGGAGGTTAAATTATCCTAAGCTTGATCCTTGGACTTCAGATCTAAACATTAACGTCGGTGATTCGAGGCCCAGTCCCTACCATGGTGTTGTTTCCTTAGACAAGACACTTTGCTCCACATTGTCTCTCTCCACCCAGGTGTATTAATGGGTACCAATGACATACTGCTGGCGGTAACCCTGCCGATGGACTAGCATCCCATCGAGGGGGGAGTAGCAATTCTTTCAGTTGTTCATCCTACAGAAACCGGGTTCAGCTCTGGGCGAGTGGGTCTCCTTGATTAGTGTGCGACTTTATACCTACCTACCTACCTACCTACCTACCTACCTACCTACCTGCCTACCTACCTACCTACCTACCTACCTACTTACCTACCTACCTACCTACCTACCTACCTATTTACCTACCTACCTATCTACCTACCTACCTACCCACCTACTTACCTACCTACTTACCTACCTACCTACCTACCTACCTACCTACTTACCTACCTACCTACCTACCTACCTACCTACTTACCTACCTACCTACCTACCTACCTACCTACTTACCTACCTACCTACCTACCTACCTACTTACCTACCTACCTACCTACCTACCTACTTACCTACCTACCTACCTACCTACCTACCTACCTACCTACTTACCTACCTACCTACCTACCTACCTACCTACCTACTTACCTACCTACCTACCTACCTACCTACCTACTTACCTACCTACCTACCTACCTACTTACCTACCTACCTACCTACCTACCTACCTACCTACCTACCTACTTACCTACCTACCTACCTACCTACCTACTTACCTACCTACCTACCTACCTACCTACTTACCTACTTACGTACCTACCTACCTACCTACTTACCTACCTACCTACCTACCTACCTACTTACCTACCTACCTACTTACCTACCTACCTACTGACCTACCTACCCACCGACCTACCTACCTACCTACCTACCTACCTACCTAATTCTATTATTGGCAATCGCGGCCATCTTACAAGGTGGTTCTATAAGTGCGAGTTCTGACTGAAATAGAGTATCGTTTTTTAATCGCTTTGGCATGAAATAAGTACAGTGGAGAAATGTAATTGTAGCATGAGAGGCCGGCGTAAAAATTTTGGGAGTTTTGTCCAAGTAGGGGGTCTGAAAACATGAAGTGATGTGGAGAAGGAGGGCTCACACTCGAGGACAATTATCACCGAAATATTATGGTGGGCTTATAGCCAGGAGGAATTATAGTCTTGGGCAGGGTTTGTGACTTAGCTTATAACCAGGTCTACCTCTAAGAACATTAGTTGTGAAATGAGATACAAAGAATTCCATATTTTGTCTGAAATATGGTAAGAAACTAATCTGGATGGTACACCTACAACCGAAATTCTGAGACCCCAAACACAATTCGGTAACTTTCTCTCTCGTACCAATTTCGCTCTCAACTGGTCTTCGTCACGTTCCGATTAATATCAGTTTGCCCACGATGGAATTAGTTTCATCCTTCTTCAACAACCGAGCCCAGAAATGTAGACTGGGCTCCTGATGTAGGCTAACAACTGCCAATGAAACACTCAACATGAAAAAAACCTTAAAATAATGTTCAAAATAAAAATTGCGGTGTTTTTAAGGTTACATGGGTGCTTTCAGCTCGTTAAGTTTGTAGGCAAGTTCATTGATGAGTTTATGTGTAAGTTAATGGATGAGTTCCTGGCTTAGTACATGGGTTAACTTATGAGTGAGTTCATTGTGGAGTTCATAGATGAGTTTATGGATAGTTTCATGATTTCATGGGTGAATTCATCGATGAGTTCATGGATGAATTTGTTACGTAGCCCATGGGTGAGTATATGGGAGAATTTATGGTGAATTAAAGGCTGAGTTCATGATTGAGTTCAAGAAAATGGGTGGGTCCCAGGGTTAATGGTTGAGTTCAAGGGTGAGTAAGTAGGTGTGTCATTAGTGAGTTCGTGTGTGAGCTGATGGCTGAGTTCGTAGCTGCGTTGTGGTGTGTTCATTGGTGCTTTCATGGATGCGTTCTTGGGACGGTCCGTTCCTGCGTACTTTCCTGGGTGCGTTCATAGGTACGTTCATGGTTAAGTTCAAGAATGAGTAAATGCGTAGGTGCGTGGATGAGTTCATGGGTGAGTTCACAGGTGCGTTCATGCTTGAGTTTATGGGTGAGTTGGTGGGTCAGTTCTTGGGTCAGTTCATGGGTCAGTTCGTGGGTGTGTTCATGCATGGATGACTGTTTATGGGAGTGTCCATCGGTGCGTTCTCAGATAAGGGGGGGGGGTTTCACGGCTGAGATCATGAGTTTAATGATTCCGCCCAACCCATCCGGGTGGTGTTGGAATTATACAGCAAAATAACAAAGGCCTGGCGATTGACCAGTTATAAACGAGTGGCGTCACAGACCGAGGACCAATAAAAACTAAGCACGGAATACTTGTGATACTTTTTGTTATGCAAAATCATAACTGGAGCAGAATTAGGGTGCGTTCTTTTGGGACTATTCCGGAATAGGAATACTCGGAATAGACGGTATTTGTGTTCTTTTGGGAGCTATTCCGTTTTCGGAATGAACGGAATATCATTCCGTTCATTCTGCTCCCGATAGCAGAATGAACAGAATGAAAGGAATACGGTTTACTCGGAATAGACAGAATACGCGTTCTTTTGGGAAATTTTTGGCGGGAAATCCGACGCGGCCGCCCGCGCGTGTGCAGACATAGTGGTTCTCAGGTCACCTCCGCCATGGGTATTCCGTTTCCAGAATTGGCGTTCTTTTCGAAATTGAAATTCCGTGTATTCTGTTATTCCTAAACCGGAATAAGAATAACCAGAATAGTCCCAAAAGAATGCACCCTTAATTTAAGGTACTTGTCAAATTTCTAACTTGACACAGGAAATTCCGCTAGCTGACGATTATCCTTTACACTCACCAACATTTTCTAACTTTGTACGTTCTGTTGGCCGCTTCAAAGTAAATTGTTTGTGTGTGATATTTGTTAAAATAAGCCGTCATCTTGTATTGCAGTGGTTTTAGTTCACTTTTACAGCGACTGTTCATCAAAATACCCGCGTAAAGAGTTTAAATTAAGACTCAAAAACAAATTCGTTGTTTACTAACTTTTCGCGCTTGTGTCTTTGCAGGACCTTGCAGATGTATTTCTAACTTGACACAGGAAATTCCGCTAGCTGACGATTATCCTTTACACTCACCAACATTTTCTAACTTTGTACGTTCTGTTGGCCGCTTCAAAGTAAATTGTTTGTGTGTGATATTTGTTAAAATAAGCCGTCATCTTGTATTGCAGTGGTTTTAGTTCACTTTTACAGCGACTGTTCATCAAAATACCCGCGTAAAGAGTTTAAATTAAGACTCAAAAACAAATTCGTTGTTTACTAACTTTTCGCGCTTGTGTCTTTGCAGGACCTTGCAGATGTATTCGGTGAGCCCATAGCATGTATTAAAATTGAAAATTAAAATTTTGTTCTTTGTACTTAGATGGCCTGTTCAAGTCTCTAAAGTCGAACTTATGGGACTGTTCAGTTTAAACTTTCCTTAGAGAAGCAGTTTTACAGTACCCAGCGAGCAGAACCGCTTCGATCTTTCCTCGGGAAGTTCGAAACGATTCTACTCACAGGGTAGTTTTTCAAGGAAGCTTTGTACTCATCTCTTTTTCTTTATATGCATTTTAAGTTTCGTTTTTCAAACTGGTTGTTATTACATGCTTAGATAAATCATATTTCTATGGACACAGTACAATTCTTTATTCCAAGGTATATTTATGATTAGTTCAATTCCAATAGCCGTGGGATGGGGGAGTGAAAACCCCCTCTCTCTGAGGGATGAGGCGATTATGAGCTTCACTACTCCCCCTAGATCAGAAGTTATTCCATCGAATGGTTATCCCTCCACCCCCTCCCCCCGCCTCACCCCGCAGCATATTTGGTAGGATTTCCTAACGGTTCCCTTGTACCCATATGTACACCTGGGTGGAAAGAGACCATACAGAGTAAAGTTTTTTGTCTAACCACTACTGCACTGCGCCTCTACACTTCAAGGGGTGAGCCTGCCTACTTTAGGCGGTTGATTTATCGTTCATTTGTTGTTGTAAGGCTTGTTACGACTTCCTCAAAGCCACACTAGTTGGCTTTTCAACGTGTAAGTTTTTTGTAGTGCATCATAAATTTATAAACTGGATACTTCAATGATACAGACAGTTAAATTCAACTTAGCGCTCATACATAGTGATACCGTGGGTTCCACTTGCCGATAATACCTTAAGTCATCTTAGTATTAAGCCTAAAACTATATTTCGATTTACGCTATTAACAGATACAACTGACTACGTGCCGTCTGTTCGATATCAAACTAAAGAATCCTGCATAGCAAGGCCTCGCCTCAATTTTCGCCCGGCCAAAAAGCGAAAAATGCTTCGGACGTGTGGAAAAGCCTACGCAAATGCTTGCTACGCAGGCTAAAATTGGAGTTGCATTTCATCTTTGGACAAGGATACTTCAAAATCTTGTATATATCCATCTTTCACTGTTGTAAGAAGTCGTTGCTCTTTCCTTGGCCCTTTTAACAATTTTCTGTGCTTTCGGAAAAGAAAAGAAAAGAAAAAATAAAATAAAATAAAATAAAATAAATAAATAAATAAATAAATAAATAAATAAATAAAAAGAAACATCGATTCACTTTCAGTGTGCCCCTTCTTGGCGTACTCAACATAATCCCAGAAAAATGCGATCACTAAACCACTATTAAAAGGACATTGTCACGGGGATTTTAGCGTTTTGGGGCGAAAAATGTGCTGAAATTTAAATTAAATACCTTTTCTTTTACACAGAATACTCCTAGAACGTCAAGAGAAGGAAAAGAATTTCTCAATTGTGAAAGGAAGAACAAACCATAGTCAGTTTCTGGTGACTTTTCCAAGAAACAAAGGAAAACTTTGAAAACATCAGCCTGATGTTTTGAAGTTGCAATCAATTTCCATCCTAGTTTCAAACGAAACTAAACCAGCATTTTTTGGGTTTTCTTTGATTAGAATATGTCTTTCAGCTTTTCAAAGTTATCCTAAAAATTGGTGACAGTGTTCCTTTAAAGTGTGAGAACTGAGGTATAAGACGACCTTCTAGCACCCTGCATTTTATGCTAAGTAATTCAGATAATATTTTTAGTTCGTGTGTTGGTTGCAAGCACGTACCGATTTATCATGCCGATCTGGCCAGCTGATCAGTGTGATGAAGAAAATGTCTGCCACAGTGCTACAGATTTTATAAATCAGGCCGATCAGTTCCACCCACTGGAAGTAGCTATACCAATACCTTATTACACATTATTTTCGCGACACTTCAATTTTACAATTTTTGCGATTTTCGGTTCGTCGTTAAAATTTCCATTTACGCTCACCTTGTAACTGATTTGAACCAAAGACTTGAACCTGTCAACGGCTTGTATGTTCTTCAGCGATGTTACTGTTTTGTTGCAGTTGTACATCACTATTTTTTAAACGCTAGACATTGTACCCTGCAGGTTTTTTTTATCAACTGGTGTGCCGTGATTGAGCAAAAGACTGAATACAAATCAAACACAAAAATTTATAGCGGAGCTCCTTTACGGACCGAAGGTCCGCAGAGCGGAGCACCATTTTCACGGAGAATGTATATATCCATGCGAGGTCATGGTCACGTTGTCACGTGACCGTACGACGTACCGTGTACCATACTTCATGTAAGAAATTCGAAGTGTTTGAATGCTCGCGCGTTTACATATTGGTGAAAAATTGCGGACTGTGCTCGAACTAACGCTTTAGTGTAAACCATCTCTTTAAGGAGTAAGTAAAAAGGATGTACTCCCATGGATATTTTACCACAATTACGATGTTTTCTTGGAATTGACTGCTCCCCACAAGTTATTACAGAGTGGATACTCACTTCTCAACACACTCTATTTTCATGACGGTAACTTGACATACCGGGAATGAAAAGGAAAAGACTTGAAGGAATGCTTTAAATTCGACGGCGCATATAGAAGAAATTGGAGAGCTTGAAACGAAGAAATCCCTGTTCGAGGGAAAACTCCTTGTTTCAGAGGAGATCTGAGTCTTCTCAAGCCCTCGTATGTAAAACATGAATTGTGTCAGATAAGCTTATATTTTTGTTGTAGCGATGCTAGCTTTCGCCTTTTCCAAAGGTAAATAGCTTGGCCAAAAAATCTGTTGTTTGAGGATTTAACTTGGGATAAGTCCGTCTGCAAGGGAAAGATATTTACAAAAGCTGATAGTCAAAATTAAAGCCGCAGAAAACTCGCCTGAAATGCAGACTATAAAGAGAATTAACCGCATGCCGACCGCTGAGGACCGCTTCGTGCTTGGGACATAAATCTAGCGGAAAAAAACAAGGATCCGTAACTTACAGTACGGACCGAGAATTCGAGGCTAATAAGATGTTTATTACACGTCTTTAATCGGAGGAAAAGGAAAATATTTCAAGTCAAAAAGTTGAACCGGTTCACTGATTTGACGGACGTGTGTCAAAGGAATAAAACGCGCGAATTTCATTGGCTTTTGAAAATCGTTGCTCGTCTTCAGCGTGAACTGCGATCGCGGAATGAAAACTTCACGGCTTTATTTTTATTGTTTTGTTTTTTCGCCTGTAACATACTCACAAAGCAAGATTAAGATGTTAAAAGACTTCATCGTTACTGAGAGGACAGCAAAAAGAACGAAATCTCGTCGAGACAAAATTGTATTGAGAACACTGAAGTCGTGTTTTGTCGACGTAGAAGATGTGGCGGCATTCAGTCACAAGTCAGAATGATGAAGGAACTTTTACGGTAAACGACAAAAGAAATTTCTACAAAACTTAATTTCATCTACCTTTGCTTCTCAATTGTGCTCAAGTCGTGTTTTTCGAACATCAAGGAGTTGCCTAGCAAATTATGATTTTTAGTCGGGTAATTACAAACGCCCGAGCGCAGGCCGACTTTTAAAAGAATTATTTACATGGATCTCCACTGCAAGAACAAGAATTTTGCTTAGGAATCAAGGTACTTAAGGTTAACGTATATAACAATGCTGTTTTGTTTCTGTGATAACTAAAGAGATGGGTTTCAAGCTTTATGTGAACAAAATTTACGTAAGCTGGTCAAAGCTGATAAACAATTTTGCGACTTGCTTTGAAGCTTAATTCAGCTGTGAATTTTTTCAATGAGGAGAATAGTTAGGGACCGTCGACATATTCAAAAGTTCCCCGCTTAACATCCACTGGACGTTAAGGTCATACCCCCTCCCGCCCTCCTCCTTAACGTCCACTTGGAATTGTACACTCCATGTTTTTCTAGAGCCGATGACTTTAGTTTTGTAAAATCTAGCAAGCGCGTGTTCCTGCTGCGCCATCTTTATAAGTGACAAACTACGTAGATCACAGCGGCACCAAGTTTGTTCTCATTTTCAACTGTGGTACGTTTTCTCTTCATGTTCTGTTATCAACATAAGTAAAATGTTCAACGCGTTATTTTGGTTTTGTCCTAGAATCCCCACTCTAACGTCCAAATCTTGACTTTCCCCAACCCCCCCCCTAAACGTCCAGTGGACGTTAAATGGGGAACTTGTGAATATGTCCACGGCCCCGTACTAATGAAAAACTAATGAGGCAATAGCTAGAAACTCTTTTATTGCTCTTTTATTGCTAATTTTCACGATATTTGACTCGTTTTAGCTCCTTTTTAAGCATGTTTTGACTTACCCGTTGCAAAACAGGCTCCCAAGATGGAATTTTTAAAAAATGCTTTAAGCTTCGCAGAACGCTTCGCAGTTGCTGACAATCAATTGTTTTTCTTGAAGTCAGAGCAAGCTTTCAGAGAGTTTCGGTTAACTAAAACGTTTTTAGTCCTGCTTCTTACTTGTTTTAAATCCCGTCTAAGACATTAACCTGATATTTTTCAGTGAATAAGACTACTGCCAAAAAGAGATTCAAGGCCACCAAATTTTAAGATGCATCATCACTGACCTGAAAAAAATTATGGCCTTCCTTCACGATTCCATTACATTTTCAAAGCCCCTCCCGAATCAGCATCACTGAAATCTCAACCTCCTTTCTCCGTCAACAGCATATACAATCACAAACCACCAAAAGTATTCTATAACAGATTATCCCCATGGATGTTTGCAGCTCCAGATGGTCTCAACAGGGTTAACCGTCAACCGTCAAACGGTATAAGGTGTAACCATCTACCTTCCACTTAGCAGCTCCTCTATAACTCCCCAAAAAATGTTTTAAAGTAATTAATTAGTGAGCAGATCACTATAGGTGAAATTGAAGTAAGTGTGTAAGCAAAACTTTGCTTCTTATAAACATAAAGACCTGCGAAGACAAAACACAAGAGTACACACTGAAGGGATTTTCTTTTTATAACCGTCAACCGTCAAAAAGCTATATTTTTGACCGTCAACCGTTAAAGCTACTCCTTCAATTGACACCCTCTTCCAAAACAAAACTCTCATCTGAGTTTACCAATTAATCAAGCCTCAATTGTATTTATATTTTCTGAATCAAGTTCAGCAAGGCAGATACACGACTAGGTTTCAAACATGGTGCTAAAGTTTAACTTAGTGCAATCTATTCAGTCTGGCATGGCAGTAGCACGACTTCCGAGACGAACCGAACTGCTCTTTAAAATTACACATTTCAACCACAGCCTTGCTATGATATGTCATGTTTTGTCCAATCTTCTGCTGGTTGCTTATTACCTATACCCAAAACAGCCTATACAAAGGTTGAATTAGCTTCCCTGTCTTTAAACAGGTGGCGTCACGATACTGAGTTGTTGTTTTTTTGTAAGGTTTACTTGGCAATTTTAACAAATGTGTTTATTCTTTAAACTGGAAAAAAACTAATGACTTCCCGATAAGTTTTGAGGACTAAATTTTTTAAAGAAATAATAAAGATATTTGTTGGCAATCTTTAATGCAGTATGAAAAGATGACTGTTGGTTTAGTGAGGGCCGATTCGCACAAGGGTGAACAAATTCACCTCATTGTCTACCAAAATTATGAGAAAATTTAACTTTACCAAATTTTAGTTCTGGCAAACATATCCCCTCTTAGAAACAAACTAACATTAAGAAACCACATATCAATCGAAATCAAATGGAGCACCTCAGTTTTTAACCAATGAAAGCGATACGAAATTAACTTGATTGATGTTACTAATGTGTTTTTAACTTTGACAAAAATTCATCGATGTACAGCTGCAGTGGAGGACGACGGGGTTTTTTGAGACGCTAAGCTTTGAGAAGATTTGCTGCGACCTTAAAACGACGTCCGCACTTGTGAAATGCAATTTTCGTACAAAAACTGGTAAAATAAATAAACAAATAGGTTAAAAAAAAAGGAAAAAAAAAAAAACAGCAAGTGCCCACGAGATCTAAAGTATCGGCAGCGGAGATGAGTAACATCGCCATTCAACCTGTCAGTCACAAAAAGGTCATTTATTTTTCGCAAATAATACAGGGTGAATGTTTATCGATCAGACTGACGTTTGATGGGCTACTTTTGGCTTAAGCTCGATTTTTGAGTTTATAAATTAAGGATCCGTGCATTAGTGAGCATATACTAAATGCACAGCCAAGACCTTTATCTGAAAAGACACTCTAATCAGCCATGTTTTCTCTTTCTACCTCATTCTTGTTCTTCTTCGTGTTGTTTTACGTGACACCTGAATCCACCAATGCATTAGGTAAGTTGCTCTTCAATAAATTGTTTAACTAATATTCCTTGTTGCTACTTTTAAAACGTCTTTTTGTTTTGCAAAGAGGCATCAGTCTCACCTAAACACAGAGCATGACAAATCTTGTTAGTAATTCTGTCCAGCCTCACTGGAAAACAGAAACGGAAGCAAATTCTGCAAATGTTGAGAATATAAAGTAACACCAACAATCTGAGAAAAAGAAGTCACACTATAAATGTCGAGTTTATCAGGTTAAATTGTAAAAAAAAAATACAAAGGATAAAAGTTCGGGTTTAATTGAAAGTTTAAAGCTAAGGTGCGAGGGGTTGTACTCTAACAATAACGAGACATTGGTCAGGGACAACATAAAAGATTCCATATTTGACCTTCCAATATCAGCTCTCCTCCAAAAATAAAAACTGCAGGAAATTTGTATGGTCCCAAAGGCAAAGCCATATTAATTTATTGTTATTAAAAATCTGTGCAGTTCTATCAGTTTTAACAGGTTCCTTAGTTTTACCCACGTTCCAGGGATTTGTGTGTCAACCCACGTTTAATTAATTGAAGTGTTTTTTTCAAACCATGCAAAGAACAGTCAAATAGTAAATGCTTAAAGACATGTATTCAATGTTTTGAATTTTTTTCGGATACTATAAAGAGATGTCACTGTATTGAAATCTATGAAAGTGTGCAGTATGGAGTCTGGATTGGAGCATAACTTACGACGATCATGAGATGTGACATTGAATTTTTTGAATTCTCGTGTGAATGTTAAGATGAATGTTAATTTAGTAAGAGTCTATTTGTTGTAGGCTCACTAATTTATTTGTCTCTGACAAAAGCTATAAGAAAATTCGACTTGAGTTAACAAATTTTAATTTTTTTAATAATAATAAAATAAAATAAAAATAAAAAATAATAAGAATAAAACTACAGAAGTCAATATATCAAATGAAATGGAACACATCAGTTTAAAACCAACAAAAACCGATATAAAATTATTATGTTTAATGCTATATGGCTCCGTTTTGACATCTGACAAAAATTCGTCGAGTTTCGAGCCAGAAAGACAGCGCTTTTAAAGACCGGAAGGCTTTGACAAAGTATGGTAGATCTTTCGACCAAAGAATTGGCAAAGTAAATAAAATTTGACAGATGCCAACGGGATCTAAAGCATCGCCAGTCAAGCCGAGCAGTATCGCCATTCAACCAGCTAACCACAGAAAAGGCAATTAATTTTCTTTACAAAATGAATGTTTATCTGACGTTTAATGAGCTGCTATTGGCTTCAACTATCGTTGTAGGTTTTTAAGTTAAAGGTTCGTGCAGAAGACAGCTTATAATAAATTCACAGGATAAAATATCCTTAAGCCTTTTCTTAACTCTAAAAAATAAATAATCTAATGGGCCATGTTTTCTACTTTCACCTCCTGGTCGTTCTTTCTCGTGACTCAGTCACGAAACTCGAATGAAGACCCGAAATTGCTGATGCCGAAGCTGATGATGACGGTGACAACGACAACGACGATGAAGATGACGGGCGATGTTCAGCAGTTTAGGAAGGTTACCAATAAATAGCTAGGTGTTTAGTTATACTGTTCGAATGTTTCCCAATATAATTTTACTGGGCATATTCCCAAGCGCGGTAATGCAGCCGCTCCTGAGCTAACCTTGATATTTTTGTCGGGTTTTATATTGACACAGAATTCAACACTTTATATCACCCGGATCTTCATCAAGACGTTTTTACTAAAGACAAATACTATTACCTAAATGTACCAAGAGTCGGAACGCACACAGTGTACGACATCTTTGATTGCACCTTTAAATGCCTCAGCAATCCTTCCTGCCTGTCTTTGAACCTGGCCGCCTCCAAAGGAGCTGATGGAAAGCTTTGGTGTGAGTTACTATCTTCTGTAAAGTACGACAACCACAAGGAGTACAAAAGAAACGAGACTTCACACCACTTTTCCATCAAGGTGGGGCTAAAGTTTGTTGAAGTTTACTATATTACGATGAACGCAATCTTTCGTTCTTTCAATGTGCATGAAAACTATGCTTTTCGTTTTTCAACAAACGTACGCGAAATAGAGTCACTGTTTCATAACTTACAGGTAAATTGTTAATTGTTTTCTTATTTTAGACGCCATGTCTGTCTTCGCCGTGTCAAAATGGGGGAACATGTGTGCCCAGCTACAAATACCACACGTTCAAATGCAGCTGCAAAGAAGGTGGCATTGGTGAATATTGCGAAATAGGTAATTGTTGCAAGTCCGCTTCCTGGACGGGAGTCAAACCCATGTTTTTTCGCACGCCGTTCGAATGCTAAGTTACAAGCCCTGAGCTACGTACAGGTAAAAGGTTAAGTTGCACACGAGCCAAGGAGGCCCACTCGGCTCGACCTTAATCCGGCTTCTGTAGCATGAAGCAACCGAGAGAACTGCTACTCCATCCCCACTGGATGGGATGCTAGTCCATCGTAGGGTTACCCCCCCCCCCCACAGCAGTACGTCGCCGGTACCCATTTTATACACCTGGGTGGAGAGAGACAATGTGGGGTAAAGTTTCTTGTCTAAGGAAACAACACGATGAAGGGGACTGGGCCTTGAATCACCGACCTTTAGATCTTAGGCCCAACGCAGTAACCGCCACATCACCATGCCCCCAAGATACATACAGTGGGATGAATTAATTGATTAACATAGTACGCTGCACACCGCACGACGTTTGTTGGCAGCGTTAATTTCAAAAGCGTCCTGAGTCGATAAAGAGAAAGATGTCTGCGGCAGGTGTCCGGGGGTGATGGTTTCGACTCCCAGCAGAATTTTAAAGGACTAAGCTCAGCTTTGTTTCATGAAGAGCTGAAATATGGCAGAGTTAATTTATAACGGCTCCGTCTGAGATAAAAATAAATAACTAGTAGTTCTTATGGAGAGGCAAATGCTGCCATTCACGTATTCGTATATTCAAACTGCTGCTTTTTGCTCATTACCGATAACTTGATGAAGATGTTGCTTGTTTCCGACAAGTGAGTGTAGGTGAGATAGATTTCCAAATAGTCCAATTTAACATTAGTGTGCTTAGTAGCCTGGCCTTTGAGTGGAAGCGAGGCTGGAGTTGACCTTGTTGCGATACAAATAATTCTGCTTTTCATATGTAAATACAAACTAGTTAGCATGAGAACCACATGATTTACCTGTGAAAAGCAGGAGGGTCTTTATCAAAACAAGGTCATCTCCAGCCTCACTTCCGCTCAAAGGCCAGGTCACTAAGCACACAGCTGTAAAATGGACTATTGTTCCAAACTGCTCCTCGATTGATTTTTTTTCTTTGAAATAAAGCGACAACATAACATACCGGAGCTCACAAATGCACACTACCGTCCCTTGATGAATGCTTCCTCGAGTTGCGTTTGACACTATTCAATAAACACTGAAAGCAAGGTTGTTTACCATTTACAACAACTTTCCGGAAATTCCGTTGGAAAGTAAATGGTACACGACTTTTCGGGTCGTTCCAGTGGAAAATTTCCGGGAGCAACGGAACGTCTGAAAAGGTAGTCCTGTTTTTCCAGACGGAATGTTCCAAACGGAAATTCGTTTACCATTTGTTCAAACTTAATCTTTGATACCAGTTTTAGGCTTTCGTGGCCATTTTCTGTCCCAACGACAACTAATTAGGGAGCTTAACGGGAAGGCAAACGTCACTTTTAAAATGACTTCACAATCTTTGAAACTTCTAGGCGATTATTCCGACTCGTTTAACCTGTCTAGTGCAGTCGAATTATCCAGGAGCTGAATTTGTAAGGACGGTGTTTCAGTTCAGGAAGAACTTATTTAGAAAATTAATTAGAAAATAGCTGTTTCCCCAATTAGCGCCCTGTCTTTGCAGGGTGCTAGATCACTAGACACGTGAATAAAGTTATTACTATTATATAATTATTATAAAAACGAAAATTCACCGTCGTGTGTTTGTGTTCTACGCAAAACGTTGAATTTGGTCATTTCACGTTGTAGTTGTGCACAGAACGGCAAAGAAATATACCAAAAATAACGCACGTGCAGAGTCATTGTTTTGTTAATCAAAGCTTTTGTTTTGCGACCTTCTCATTAGCCGTCGCCGTCGTGCAAGTTTTTGGTAAATGGTAGGGATCTCTGCAAATGGTAAGCGCCAGTCCCGAACGGAATTTTCCCAATACGGAAATTTTCTTACCATTTGCCCAAACCGACCCAAACGGTAAACCGACCGGTTTGCCTGTGTAAATGGTAAACAGCCCAAAAGTCTTCTTTCGCATCCCCGCGCTACACTCCCACCAAGAAAACATTGGAACACCGCTGACGTGATCTCGAACATACGACACATCAAACAGCAAATGAAAACGCATCTCTAATTGACCGTTATAGCAGTATCCATTTACCAGAGTTGCTGAATGGCTGCACGTGGAGCCGTCCGAAACAAATTTCTCACGTCGGTCTGGAATAGGATGCTGCCTCCGTTAATGCTCTGGCAGCAATAAAAAGGTAGAGTGTTATGTTCATTAAAGTAACTATGCATAATAATGGCTTTTAACTGATCAAGTTAATTTTATTACTTTTCAGCTCCAAAATCATGCAAGGTCCTGTATGACTTAAACCAGTAAGTAAACCTTAACACTACAGTTTCTTTCCAAGAGTCGAGTGTTTACGATTGTTAGAATCATGAAAGGATATTGCCCTTCCCCGGGTCCCGGAGTCTGTGAGTCATGTTTGAGTGGTTTTTAACCCAGACCCTTTGTTATGTTATTCGTTATCGACGCTTCGTTTCTTAATTTTCCAATATTTAACAGGTCGAACGTGAGTCAAGTGGTTACCCTCATCTTGGACTCCAAACCAACTTCCGTTTTGTGTCATATGGGAGATTTTGGATGTGGAGACGGGGGGTGGACGCCAGTCATGAAGATTGACGGCAACAAGGTATAAAATCTATTGCGTCTTTGTTTTATGAATCGTAGACTTCTCAAGTTTTGGCGAATTGACCCCTTCCCCCCCCCCCCTACTTAAGTTACCAGAGAACTGAAGAGGAATGTTTTGACCCTTTTTCTGATGGGTAAATAACAGGCAAAAATAATGGACAATTTGCAGTCATGGATGAAGTAAAAGGTGAGCAATTCCTTAAAAGGACACTGTCATGGGGATTTTTATGTTTTGGGGTAAAAGTGCTCTGAAATTTAAATTAAATGTCTTTTCGCGTACACAGAATACTCCTTGAACGTCAAGAGAAGGAAATCAATTGACCTTCTCAAAGGAAGAACAAACTATAGTCAGTTACTGGCGATTTTTCCACAAAACAAAGGAAAACTTGAAAAACTAGCTCGATGTTTTCAAGTTGCAACCATTTGCACCCTAGTGATCGGCAGCCAAACAAACTTAATTATAAAAACGATAAAATAATAAAATTTTGTTGGCTGGTGGCACTTAACAGAACAGACAAGAGTTATTTCAATAAAAGAAATAAAAAGTGCCAAAAAAGATTTATAATCCTTGACAGTTCGGGCTTAGCGCTTCTTCAGTAGGAGCCAAGTTGAAGTTAATGTCCGTTGGGGAGTGCAGCACGATGCCATGTTTTGAAAGAGTTCGAAGATGCACAAGTGACGACCCAAATAAAACGGAAGTCGGAGTTGAGGCCGCGCAGCTGTCTGGTGCCCAGTTAAAAATGAGGCGCTTTGTTGCCTGTTTCCTTCACAGAGCATGATGCCCTGACAAAAAGGCGACGAAAGCGACAGGAGATGCGCTTCATTTTTGGGCACAAAAATAATTATACCTTTGGTCATACTAAGGATGATGGCCTGACCGCTTTTGATCCACAAAAAATAAAATTTATACCCTCGTTTCTTAGGGGGAGAACTAACAGCTATTTTGTATTTTCATTCTTTAAAGACAACCTTCCATTACCATTCCAGTCTTTGGAGCAACAAAGAAACCTTCAACCTTGCAGGAGGAGAGACTGGGTTCGACACGCAAGAGACCAAGTTACCGACCTACTGGAACACACCCCTTACCAAAATCTGCCTCGGTATGAAGATCGATCAGCAGTTTAATTTTGTTGTGATAAATACGCACGCTGATTCCCTGCACTCACTGATTGCTGACGAGCAATACCGAAACACCTCACTGGGTCTTAACGCTTGGAAAACATTGATTGGTTCCCAAGCTTCCCTGCAGACCGGCTGTAACAAGGAAGGGTTCAACGCTGTGTGTGGGGGAAGAGATCATTCCAAAGCCAGAATTGGTGTCCTTGCTAACAACGAAGCCCTTTGCTCAAACTGTGACTCCAGAATCGGGTTTGGTACGGGTGGGAAACATGATGACTTCAACACGTGTGGAAACGAAGCTACGCTTGGAGGAGACAATGGAGACCAGCACATCAAGGCGGTGGGATTTATCTTGGTTAATTAAAAAGTAACAGCTGACGAGTCTCAGAGGCCACAGGGAAACCAGCATTTTTTGATCAAGATATCCGTATGCTTAGTAGTCACGACCGGAAAACGTGAACAAACGGTCAGTGACCGTGGAACCTGACTATTTTTTACACGGATAATTCGTCTTCCATCTTCTCTACAGTTATTTTAAAGCTAACAGGAAAGCCCAATGGGCATTTTAACTGGCCGTTCTGACCCACCCCACCCCCAGGTTTAACAAATGTTAGCTCGATCCTGTATTTATACGAACCGGCGTGACGAAAAGTGTGACTGTGTGACACAATATTTCGA
Source organism: Siderastrea radians (assembly GCA_964017195.1). Classification (NCBI taxonomy): domain Eukaryota; kingdom Metazoa; phylum Cnidaria; class Anthozoa; order Scleractinia; family Rhizangiidae; genus Siderastrea; species Siderastrea radians. Next base: position 39,475,636 of record OZ024892.1, read on the forward strand.
CTATAGCGTTACTGGATGACGTAATGTTTAAACTCTGATGACTCAGCTTAGTTTTCTTATCGCTTTTTTTTCTGCTGAAAAACGTAAATTCAACTCAAACGTTGAATGTCGGTATAATTTCGCCCACAACTGAGAATGCTTACAAAAAGACTACGAAATATGTACTGTTGTGCCTAGACCGTGAATACAGTGAGCATAGAAGTAGAATCAAAATATAACGCTTGATAAACGAGCTCGAACAGATCGTCAGAGTCTGGGGCAAGTTAAGACATATCTTATGACGTGATGTGCTGACCCGGAAGTCCCCTTGCCAAAGTAAACAAGGTGACTCGGAATTCGTAACGATTTAGTCAAATTGAAAATTATAGAAAAGTTCTTTTCTAAAACCGAACAATAATTACCTTTGAAAATGTAAGAAGGTAATACGAAACAAACTAAACATGTTGCGAGAATTGACGAAATTAGTGGAGCTCGTTCTTTTCTTTGTGGTATGACAATTTCGCCGTTATAAAGCGGTGAAACATTCATTGAAACAAAGTTGACTCGGAATTCGTAACGATTTTGTCAAATTGAAAATCGAAACGATCTATATTCTAAAAACGAACAATAGGTTTGGAAACGAAAAATGGTAAAATTGGCGAAACTAGTGGTGCTTTCTCTTCTTTGCGATACAAAGATTCCGCTGCTTTAAAACGGCGAAATATTCTTTGTGTGAGGGTCAAGATGTGACGAGTCCAACTTCATCACGCGGTGAAATATTTATTCATATTTTGTTTTAGGCACAGTTGGATGTATTAGCAAGCATTGAGTCGAACTTATTTGTGCATGTGTTGTACGTAGGATACGCTACCTAAACCGCCAGCAGTTTATCTGTGTCATATTAGTAACGAGCGTAGAATTCTAGTAGTAATACCTCTTTTGCGCATGCGTTGTATGTAAGACATGAACCGCTACTCCAAACCGCTGCCACAAGGTTAACAGCAGTTTGTCTGTGTTTAATAAGTACGGAACGGTGGCATGAGACAAATAACGTTGTTAGTGCGATGTGATACCCTTTAGTTTTTTTTACCTTGCGTGACGTAATCATGGCGTAAAGACTTGTGACGTCATAACCGGAACCGGAAGATTGAGGGTACGTCAAGAGAAAACGGGAAGTTTGCGGAGACTGTGTTGGTCGAGACAAAACCAGATGACCAAGACAAGTGACGGAGATTTATAAACTGGCGGTCGCCTAATGCGACGGCCGATTAATAAAAGTGTTCCCGAGTAAAACGTAGCTGAGAAGTTTGAATAACTAGTGAGCTGAATGTGTTAATCACGTGGTAGCTAAAAACTGGGGACTGTTCATTGAATGGATAGCTGTGAATGGTTTTGTGGGTCAAACTACCAGTTCTTTTTTTTTTTTGTAAAAAATTCTCCAGGTAAGTAGAGCCCTTCATCCTACCTGGCCGTAATTAAATCCAGAAAAAAAAATCACAAAAATCTGCGGTTACTTTGATTGTTTCCATTGGGACTCCCTGTTTTGATCCCGGCCATCGCCTATAGTACATATCACATTCCCCAGAAAAAAAAAATCACGAAAAATCTGCGGTTACTTTGATTGTTTCCATTGGGACTCCCTGTTTTGATCCCGGCCATCGCCTTTAGTACATATCACTTTCCCCAGAAAAAAAAGTCACGAAAAATCTGCGGTTACTTTGATTGTTTCCATTGGGACTCCCTGTTTTGATCCCGGCCATCGCCTTTAGTGCATATCACTTTCCCCAGAAAAAAAAATCACGAAAAATCTGCGGTTACTTTGATTGTTTCCATTGGGACTCCCTGTTTTGATCCCGGCCATCGCCTTTAGTGCATATCACTTTCCCCAGAAAAAAAAATCACGAAAAATCTGCGGTTACTTTGATTGTTTCCATTGGGACTCCCTGTTTTGATCCCGGCCATCGCCTTTAGTGCATATCACTTTCCCCAGAAAAAAAAAATCACGAAAAATCTGCGGTTACTTTGATTGTTTCCATTGGGACTCCCTGTTTTGATCCCGGCCATCGCCTTTAGTACATATTATGGTATCCATGTATTTATCTCTATTGTATGCTGGAATACCAGCTTATATTAAACGAAATGTAATTGCATGTTTTCTATTAATTTATAAAGCTGTCATTTTACAGTAACTACCATTTGAAAATTGTCATGGCGAGTTTGAAAGGAGGGCTATTTATGAGTTTGTCAGTGTTGTGCCTATCACTGAATGTTTAGTCGAGATTGTTTGTTTCACTCTGGTTATATTAAGCTTTGATTTCCTTTAGTTTTAACAAGAAGAACAAAAATACTTGTAACATAAGTTTATTTAGCCTAACAATAACTTAAATAGGAGAATTGCTCGGCTCAGTCAAAGTGATTTGTGATGTTTCATGATTAATTATAGTCTTACCATGATTTCTGATGTTTGTGGTACATTCCTTTTAGACGTTTAATCCATGCATTCTGCCTTATTAGTGATGGAACAGATGGTGAGAATAAAGGGATACGTATAGATCATAATTATCAAGGAGAAATACTGAATTGATTGATCTACTCTTATTCAGATTTGACTTGTTTTCAGTATTATTCTACATTTTATAGGCAGTTGAGTTATCCTTGATATCTCAAAAATATATGATTACCAAGCCTGTATTATTCCTAAAACTCAGTATTATAATCAGGGTTATCCGTTAAATTGTTATGATAGTCTTCCCGCTAATCATTTTGCTAGTTATCCCTTATTCCTAAAATCCCTAATTGGAGCTAAAATATCATTTCGTGTAAACCCAAGCTATTGCCAATGCGGCACTGATCTTGTAAGAAGAACGGCTAGATGACGAAAATCGTGGGAAAAAAGAAGCCATACCACGGAAAACTGCAGGAAATTTGTTTTTTACTACAGAAAACAATAGTAATTAAAGCATTTAGCGTTGTGTTTACCATTTAAGCTTATGATTTCTTTCATCGTCGCGTCGGTCATTAAGCTTAAATTTTACTGAATGGTATAATTTCGTCAGATCAGGAAGGCCTTCCGCTCCGAAATATCAAGACAAGACATAAAATAAAAAAGTAAAATGGGACAGAAGCATTGAATAAAAACTGTCACACATTCATTGCGAGTCAGTACGAAAATCAAAAAGGAATCTAAACAAGTACTAAACAAACTACCAAGAAGGAAGAAAGGGCGACATTTGTTCGGCTATACCACGCAAAATTAACTGATACTTGTTTACCTGCGTATCAGACTAATGTGATGTAAAAAATTGATGTAAAGTGTATGTATGAGTGCCACGAAGTGAGCAATACTGCCCTACATAATTTCCCCCCCCCCCCGGCCACAGGTAGCAATGAGAACCAGGATAAAAAAAAATTCTTTGACCCCGGCGGGATTTGAACCCACGACCACCGGCTTAGATCACCGTGGCTCTAACAACTGAGCTACGAGGCCAAGCTGGGAGCAGGTCGTGGGAATTAAGATTTCCTCGTTGTGCTCTGTTTTCCAAAATCTCCAAATGTTCAGAAACAAATCGGATACCATGCAAAAGGAGTTGAATTGCTTTCCCCGTTGTTTGAATGTTGTTTTTACCTGTCCTTCCGCAATCTCTAAACTGAGAACAACTGCGTTTTGTGCTTTGCGTTAAACAAACTAAGATGGTGAATTCTGACGTTCCTCACAAAAGTAATCTTTCTGAGTTGCATAGAAATTACCTGTTCAAGTTCAAATTCTGTCTTTAGTTCGATCAAACAGGCACACGATGGCGCCGTTGTGCGAACGGATTACAAACTTGTTCGGTTCAACTCCCGCAGCTAATATGGTGAAATTGTACAGCCTCAAATAGCCTGCGTAGCAGTCTTTTCCGTTTCCTTTTAGCTAAGCGAGAGAAGCGTAAGCCAAGCGGAGACGCGCAAGGGCATGGGGCGAAAAGGAGCAAAAAAATTAGAAGCGGGGGAGGGGCGCCTCCCAGCTTGGAATCACAGAAAGAAATCTGCATTATTCCAATCCGCTTGGAATGATAATTACAGCAATATTTCAAGAAAAATCAAACACGTGCTACATTTCGGAGCTTATAATTAGATGTTTTCCCCAAAACTTGTGTCACTTCGTTCACTTCGGAGCAGTTTTATTGATTTATTCAGCTTTGGAAATAAACGCTGCAAGGTTTTGGCGGCTTTTTCTTTTAGTCATGTCACCGAATTTCTTTGTTTCTTTGTTTGTTTGTTTGTTTGTTTCTTTCTTTCTTTCTTTCCTTCTTTCTTTCTTTCACAACAAATGTAGTTGTTGAGTTTTTATTAAAATTAACAATTTTACCACAGAAAATAGCTTTTTTTTATGCGGTGCGAGTCTACAATAAATCGATCACGTCCGTCGACAAGCATTCATGACGCGAGCCGTGGTATGAACTCTCGTCTCCTTACTGAGCTCTCTACCAATCAGAGAACGATCGAGAAACTAATAAGATGTGGTAAAATTGTTGTTATACAAACCTGATGCAAACAAACAGGTTTGTTATACAAACCTGATGCTTTTGATATAACCAATGAATGGCTGGCATCCCGGGGAACCATCTAGTATTGTTCTGTTATTTCTTTTACTAAGACGCGTGAATTCGCAAATGAAAAAAAGAAAAAAAAAACTTTCCCACCATTGCCCTTGAAATACGTGGTAGCAAAGTTCATTTGTTAGTGAAATTTTCTTTTTACAGAGTCAAAAGTTAAAAGTACATTACGTAACATGACTCATCGATTAAGATTTCAATTACCTTTTCAGACAGAGTTCACGTAATTTGTGTTGTGCGTTCAGCGTAAAAAATTTCACTTCCTTTCAGATAAACGTTAGCGTTGTCTTTTGATTTAGTAAGTCTTCTAATTGCTCTCGATTTTCGGCTTCAGATCTAAGGACTCGACTTTTAAGACGATATCTCGGAATTTCTTTACTTAGGCAAAGAGGTCTAGTCGCAACAACCACCCTCCCCCCCCCCTCCCTCGCCCGCACACACAAACACGCCCTAAGACCCAGTTACCTACATACTACGCACACAGATGGGTGTAACGATTGTCGCTTTCCATCTTCCCGGCGCAGGTGTTTAAAATACCTTCATGTCACCCTGTCATGTGAATTCACTTAACGCCGAAACAGGACCATAACTTCTCAAACAGAAAAGCTTGTGCGACGGTTCAGGTGGATTAACGATTCAGGTTCTATAAATAATGCTCAGCTTTTTTAACAAATTTATCTCACAATTCTTCGAATCATGAAGAAGCATTGAGCATCCCGAAGTGCTATATCTCTTTGCACTCTGTGTCCGAAAATCCTGACGGTAATTTTTTCCCTCCCTGCTTTTTAGCATTGTATCAACTGGCAATGTCAGGAGGAAGAACTTCAGGGAAAGGTGTACTTTAATAGGGGCCTTGTTTTGTTAGTTAGCGTGTAAGATATTTGATCGGACTATGACTTGGTCTCCGACCTGTCCGTATTGTCTTTTCAATTGAAGCCGGTAATCTTTTTATGCGTGTCCAACTATTTCCTGCGTTAAGGCATTTTATTTTAAAAATGAGAATCAATATGTGAAGTAATTATGACATATATGTGAGCTGGGGATGAAAAAATGAAATGATGAAGAGCATCGTAGTGAGAGATATCAACTTAAGAAGTCGATAAGAGAAGAACGTGAAAAAATTAATTTAAAAAATCTTTTGTCGCCTACTTAAGTTGATATCTCTAACTGCGATGGTCGTCATTATTTTATTCAGCATTTTATATTGGTTTCGCGTCAGCAATGTTCGAAAACGCAAGAAATTAAAAGACATCTTTTTTTATATGAAACGCACTGACAGGTGAAGACGATACTGCCGAAATAGCCTGTTTGGTCAAAAATATTTTTCTACTCTTTGAACATCTGAAAACGGAGACTCTTGATAACGCATTATGTGCAGACGGGGCCTAAAGCAAGCAAAAATGCTGTCAGTGTCCATTTTTATCCGTCTTACACCCTTCAGCCTTTTCTTTAGCTGACGCGTTTTCACTCGTTCCCCTGAAAAAGATGCGTTTGCGACTGAATCCGTTTTCAAAAGTCTCCGTTTTCAGCAGTGTATTCAACATTTTTTATCAACAACGCATCAAAATGTTTTTACCATTTTTAAAATTAATTTTGATTTGTACTGACGAACATACAAACAGACACTGCAATACTTGCCGTCCAAATCTTACACAAATACACCAACATGGTCAGGAAGCTTTTGATATCTGTCATCCGTACATAACAGATATTCAGCGATGTACGTAACTGACTATATTTGGAAGTGCACTGTAGATCTTCTTTTACGGCTTGTTCAGGCGGCCATTTTGAAAAGCGAGGCAATTTTAGCAGTGTTTTCTGGAAATTTTAACACCCTGAAGGAAATGTTACAAGATTTCATGCTCTCAACAAGTCAGCAAGTATTTGCTCCAGCTAACGAGAATATCCATAGGCTAATTTGGAATTTTCAAAGTGAGAACTCAACCGAGAGAAAGCTATAATTCTTGAAATTTTGCTTTGTTGTTTATGATGGAGTAAGGCGTTTTTATAATAGAACCATAGTTTTTCTCGTTCTGAAAATGGTATTCGATGAGAATTTGTTGAATAATAAAACAATAATCCTCTTCAATCTTGCGAAATATCCACTGATTCAGCCAATTTGGCTTACGGCCTCGTCGGCTAAGTATCAGGTGATATTCCGCTTGATTTCGCAAAATAATTGTTAAATATATAATCAACAAAAGTTTTTCGAACGATATTTATAGTTAAGCTTACTTAAGAATTCTCTCAAGTCTAACTCTTTTAAATTACTCTTTTAATTATAAAGATAACATTTGGCAAACAACATACAATAAATAAGTTTCCTAACAATTTTAATAGTAGTTAGGTCCCAAGTATGGATACTGCCAAAGACCATTAACAAAGCAGACATTAACAACTTTTTAATCTAGTTCTTCTTGGGATTTAGCTCCGAGGGCAAAAAAATTGACATTATTGCTGGTTATAAATGGAACAGGAAAAAGTGAACAGTTTTGTTTCAAGCCGGTAGTTCAGACCAGCGTATCATCATTCAGTTGACATCTACAACTCCCCTGGACAAAACCACCAAAAAAGTTAGTACTAAGCCAAAGAACCTGAAGAGAGAGAATTGCCTCACATAAAAGGAGGGATTAACTCAAAACGAAACTCCACTCGGCACATATTTTTTTATGCTACAAAACAAACAAACAAACAAACAAACAAAAAAGATGTACGAAAGAAATTATACTTAAGTTTTTCAATTTATGCACGGATTATTTTGTCCGGTACAATCACTCTTTCCGGCGCTTAACCCTCTAGAATTTTGCAAAAAAATATAACTGCACACTCCATTCTACAAAAGAAAACAAATCAATTTAAACTACTCCATAAACCCCAAAATATCTCAATTGACAAGCTCTTCATGACCTGGTATGGTACTAACTTTCGTGAAAAAGGTGGTTATTGTTCATTTGGGAAGGTGAAATAATTAAGTGTATTGTGGTTTGTCTCACAATTATGTCACTTGTAATTTGTAATTTGTTTACCCACGAAACACTGAGGAGCTCTGAAGCTCGTTAAAACGTGTTCGTGCGCTCCAGATCTAATTGTAATTTGGAAGTGTTGGTTTTTGAGGAGAGGGGAAGACCGGAGTACCAGGAGAAAAACCTCTCGGAGCAGCGACGAGAACCAACAACAAACTCAACCCACATATGACACCGGGACCTGGAGTCGAACCCGGGCCCCATTGGTGGGAGACGAGCGCTCACACCACTGCGCCATCCCTGTTCCCCTGCTTGAGATGTAGATCGCCACGTTTCGACTACTTACTGGTAGTCTTCATCAGGCGATGAGGTTATTAGGGATGCGTCACCAAATTTAACATGATGGCCAGTTTCGACCTTCATTATCCATCAGAGGTACGACTTTAAGTTGTTCCCTCAGCCGTTCGCTCACGCAGTAGTCTTTTGATCGTTGGCATCCATGATTCAGGAATTTTGATTCCGTTTTGAATTCCTTGTTGATGCTATCAGGGTGAAGTCTTATATGGGTGGCTTCCTTGACCTAACGGGATGTTTTTTTTATTTTTTTATTTTTTTTATTTCAATAGAAAAAAAAAGGAAAAAATACACACAACAAATTGTCGAAATATACAAAAAAAATATACAAATACAATTATTAGCACACTAAATTCAAAAACACACTAAATTCAAAAATTACAAATTACAATACTATTACTCATCTTTCAATACACTCTTTTTTAGTAAATCGCTTCAACTACACTTAAATTTTTCGAAGTTGTATTTAAATTTTACATTGGCTAAAAATTCATTTAATGACAGCTCTCTATTTAATAATTTCTGATTGTATAGATAATATTTCGCGTATAAAAAGGTGAAGTTTAACTTTCTAATAATATCTACCGGTAATTCTTTGTTTATGTTATCCTTGTCTTTACCGAAGATTAATTCAGTTGGGGAAAGGGTGAGAGAGGTGGCATTTTCTTTATTAAACCATTTTATCACCTCTGCGAAGAATAATTGGCTCCAATTACAATTGTGGAAAGTGTGAATTATGGAGTCGTTCAATTCACAATATGGACACTTTGCGTCCTCTGCCACACCAAAAAGAAATAATTCCTTTTTGGTGACTACTATTCTGTGTAAGAGTTTGAAGTAAAATTCCCTAAGCTTATTATCTCTACATACGTTCCTTACGCGACTAAAAAAAGGTTGTAGAGATGCTTGGCCAACTTGCAGATCTCTTTCCCATTTAGAGGTGGCCTTCGGTTCAATTTTTTCTTTATTTACAAGGAGCTGGTAGTAGTCTTTGTTTTTCATTTTGGTTAAGTTGATGGAGGTCTCTGGGGAGAGGTGAAACATAGTGCTTGACAACAAACCTGCTCTGTCTACGGGGTAAGACATTGCACGTTCTACAAGATGCCTGGGTATTGCAGAAACTACTTGAAAATAAATGAGAAAGTTGCATCTTAGATCATATTTTTGAACAAATTCTGTGTAGGAAAGGAACTTCCCGTCTGATTTTAGAAGATCTCGTACGAGATAAATGCCTCTATCAAACCAGTCCCTATAAAAAATAGTGCGACCGTTGATAAGAATATCTTTGTTGTTGAATAGAATTAATTCCTGACCGGACTGGTTTGGAAAGGATTCCTTAATTTCCAGAAAATACAAGAGAATTAATTTGTAGAACTGGGGCAGATCGATCTGCTCTAGGAAATGTTTGTCGTAGTTGCATCGTAATAGAAAGTTTAAACCGCCGCATTTTTCAAAAAAGTAATTAGGAATCGTCTTCCAAGATTCCCTGCAGGTTGGCTCATCGGTTAGAAGTCTGGAAATCCAAGCTAACTTTAATGATTTTGCTAAGACATCTATACTAGGAGCCCGCAGACCACCTTGGTCATAATCTAAGATCATCAATTTACGCTTAAGTTTGTCCTTTTTGTTTTTCCAAATGAATTTAAAAATGGTTGAATTTACCGCCCCCAGGAATTCCCGGGGGACATCGAGGCTAGAAATTGTATGTACCAGTTGCGAGATGCCAAGGCTTTTCGTTATAAGGCATCTCCCAAATAGTGTAAGATTCCGGCAGTTCCAAACATCAAAGATGGTCTTCAACTTTTGCAGTTTTAACGTGAAATTGGATTTTTCATTTTCTTTCTCGTTGTAAGAAATAAAAGTACCCAACACACGGATTGGTTTTTCAGGCCATTGAAATCCAAAGGATTTGTCTTTTCTATGTCTCCACGATCCCAGCCACAAAGCTTTGGTTTTCGACGGGTTCAGTTTCAAGCCGGAGATATCGCCAAAATTATCTAGCACAGCGATTGCTTGTTTTACCGAATTACAATTACTGTTAAGAAGGGTGGTGTCATCAGCAAACTGGCTTAATTTTAGCTCCTTACCAAGAACTTTTATACCTTGTATTTCTTTATCTTGTCTGATCTTGCACGCCAACAGTTCTACTGCCAAAACAAACAGATATGGGGATAAAGGGCAACCTTGTCTTACTCCTCTTGAGAGAGAAAAATAATTTGTACAGAAGCCATTGTTCAAGACTGCACTTTCTGTGTTAGTGTAAAAGATGGAGATCCAACGTTGAATGGATTCCCCAAAATTAAACAGTGCAATTGTTCTTTGTATAAATTCCCATTCAATTGTGTCAAAAGCCTTTCTAAAATCAAGCTGTAATAATATACCAGGAATGTTCTGAAGCTTTGTTTGCTCAAGGATGTCATTAATTAACCTAATGTTTTGTCCAATGTATCTTCCTTTAATGAAGCCTGTTTGGTCAGGATTGATTAGAAGAGCTAGAACTTTTTCTAGTCTCCTAGCAATAATTTTTGATGCAATTTTATAGTCTAGGTTCAATAACGTTATCGGACGCCAATTAGCAAGTGTAGAAAGATCCGAATCTTCTTTCGGTATAAGTGTTATTACGCCTCTCCGTTGGGAGAGTGACATTTCACCTGCTCTATACGAAGCATTAAAACAGTCGACAAGATCTTGACCAAGTAGATCAAAAAAACAGTTATAAAACTCCCAGGTAAATCCATCTTCGCCGGGTGATTTCCCGCTACTAAATGTGCATAGAATATCTTTACACTCCCTAAGAGTGATCTCACCTTCTAGTTCACTACTCACCGAGTCCTCAAGTTTGGGTATTTCTAAATTTGCGATGAAAGATTGGAATAACGCATTTTCTACACTAGTAGAAGAAGTATAGAGATCATTGTAAAATATTTCAATTTCCTTTAGTATTTCGTCCTCTTTGGTCACTAAAGTACCATCCGGATACTTTAACTCCCTGATCGTTTTGTGATTATAATTCCGTCTCTCTAAGTTGAAGAAGTATTTTGTCGGTTTTTCACCCTGCTCGGTCCATTTTGTTTTTGAGCGAACGATTGAACCCTTTCCCTTATTTTCATAGATTAGACAAAGTTCCTGTTTCAACTGGAAATATACCACTTCCAGATAATTAACCTGGGCACTGTCGACACTATTAGAAATGAGTTGATCTAAATTACTCAGTCTCGTTTGAAGATCCTTTTCTTTTTTACGAAGATTTTTCGCCTTGTTTTTGGCATAAGGAATTGTAAGGCCTCTCAGTTCCAATTTAACTAGTTCCCATTTCAGTCTTTTGTCTTCTTGTCCAGCGTATTTTTCACTAATGGAAGAATAACTTCCTCTAATCAAATTAACATATTCTTCATCATCCAAGAGAGAGTTGTTGAACTTCCATAGCCCTGGGCCTCTTCTATTGTTTGAACACTTAAATTTAAGTTTTACTGCTCTATGATCCGGAGCATTTGAGACCAGAGTTTCTATCTGTTCAACCAAATGGATCAGATGTTGTGGTAGTAGAAAGAAGTCGAGGCGCGAATATAGCTTAAGCGCTTTTGATTCGTACGTGTAGCTTTTTTTGTTTGGATTTTTCGCTCTGAAAACATCTACCAAGTCAAATTCCTCCATCATCGTCACCAATTGTTCCCTAGAGGTTGTAGGTTTCCACGGGCTTCCACCTTTTTTATCGATAGCTTGCAATGAAATATTCCAATCACCACCAATTAGAAGATTTTCAATATCGGTGTTGGACATCAAGAATGTGCTTAAATTATGTAGAAAAGCTTGTTGTTGACGTTGGTCATTTGGGACATAAACATTACACAAAGAAAATTTGTTTTCGTTGAAATACAAATCAATCGAAATGATTCTGCCAGTTTGGTCTTTGTGAATATTTTCAAACGTGTAATTTAGTGCGGGGTTCATTAGAATACAAACTCCTCTACTGTGTAATGATCCATGTGAAAAGAAAATGTCACCTCCCCATTCACCTCTCCAAATAATTTCATCTTTCTGTTCAGAATATGTCTCTTGCAGAAAATATACATCGCAGTTTTGATCTTTTAGAAAGCAAAAGATGCTTCTCCTTTTTACACGGTTTCTCAAACCTCTTACGTTTAGAGTTAATACATCGCATTTACCTTGCACGATCATGGTTTAGCTGTATAAAACACTATGATAGCTGGAGTGTGTGAAAGAAGAGTTCATCGTAGATTTCTTATATGTAAATTGAAAAAAATTGAAAACAAAAACATAGCATAACAAACACAACACGGAATCACGCAACATGTTTACAAGGATATTAACTAATTGCATGCAGTCCGCAAGACTCATTAAGCATCTCCTATCCTCACTTATTTCTAGTTGACTAAGATAGAGTGTGCTAATAATAGTTCCGTAGCGACATAAGTAACAATAACTTATAGAAATTACAGGGTGTTCAGGTCATCTTCACAAAAGATTCTAACGGGCATTCCACTTGGAGAAGTTTTAACATACAGCTTACCGTCCATGGACCATACACTCTGAATCATCTCATCTTTCTTCATCTTGTTCGCTTTTTTCATGATTCCTCTCCTGTACTGGGTTAAATTTTCATTGATGAAAATTCGCGTGGATTGTACAACACCAGCAGTCGAGCAGACCGGGAAAAGGTCGGAGATCTTTACATTCTTGAGTTCAGTCCGCTTGCTATAGAGCTGAGCTGTTTTCTTGTGACTGATAAATATGACTATAATGCTCTTCGGTTGGTTTTTTCCGCTGAAGATTTTATGCGAAATATCAATGTCTTCGTTCGTGATGGGAACATTTAATTGTTCGCCGAGCTTGATTACCACGTCATCCGTTGCAGTATACAGATCTTCTGGAATACCATGTATTTCAAGCGCGTGTTTTCGCGTGTATTGTTCAAGGTCATCTTGCTGACCATAGAGTTCGTCGATATTTCGTTCCTGCTCATTTACTTTCTCCTTAAGGGAATTCACCGACTTTCTTAACTTGTCGTTGTCATCGAGTGCGTTTTTTAGAGCTTTCTTCAACGTGCTTATTTCGGTTGAGTGCTTGTTGAAAGAAGATTTCAATTCGGCAATTTCAGCCGCCATTTTCCGGTTTTCCGTTCGCATATCATGAAGGGTTTGCTGTACCCCAACAAGAAGGCATTTGATTTCTTCAAGAGTTGTTTCTTCCTCCTCTTCTTCTTCTTCTGGCGCAATGTCGGCATCGTTCTTAATGTTTTCATCCAAATTAGCCTCAGCACGTGCCGCCATGTTTTGTTTCTTGGCGATACTTGTACTACTCTCCTCTTCCATCGAGCCCCTGTCGCCTCTTTTGTGTTTTCTGCCTTTGCTGGACATGAATCACGTTTTGTTTAAAGAAAGAGTCGCATTTCGGATTAATAACCGTTGTTGAATTAGGTTGAGGACGGGAAAGACGACGCCGCTTACAGAATACGTCCGACCTCTTCGGTGGCGCGCATGCTCTCTCCACCTAACGGGATGTTGTTGAAATAATTTGGTCGTGTGAAGAGCCATAATAAATTGAAAAGGACGATACAGAAGGGAAGCTCTCTACATAAGCAACCAGCAGATGCGAGGAGAAAACCTGAGCTGTTCCCAGAGCAGCCAACACAAATTTTAAATGTTGAATTATCTTCCTTGAATATTTCATCTTTTCTTATTTCTTCCCCGAGCCTAAAATTCACCACCTTTCTTTATTTATCACCTATAGGACACTTCGACATTGCTGATCCTAGCTGTATGCAGGACGCGTGTCACCACGAACTCGGTAAATATGACTTATGCTTGCCACGAGTCTCCCAGTAGCTCAGTGGTTAGAGCGCCCGACCGGTGTACGGAAGGTCATGGGTTCGATTCCCGTCAGGGACTCAGGCTTTTCTAGTTCTTTGTCCCACGCTCGCGACATGCTGAATATTCCATCTTTTCTTATAGCTTCCTTTACTTTCCAAGCTTGTCCAAACAGGTGGCTTTCCTATATTGAGTTGGCACCTGGCAATTTTAACAATTTTTTATTCTTTAAATAGAAATGGATAATGATTTCCCGATAGGTTTTGGAAACTTTTTTTAAAAGAAATAATAAAGATATTTATTTGGCTTTTTTATAATCCAGTATGAAAAGCTGTCTGTTGGTTTAGCTAGCCAGGGCCCATTCGCACTACGCTGCCCAAATTCCCTTAACTGTCTCTAACAAACTTATTGTAGTATTTGACTTTTGACAATATTTTAGTTTTGGCAAACATATCCGCACCTAGAAACAAACTAATTTGGGAAAAACCACATTCCAATCGTAATGAAATGGAACATCTCTTGTAACCAATGAAAAGCGATATGAAATTAACTTGATTGACGTTACTTAATGTGTTTTCATCTTTGACGAAAATCACCCCAAGCAGGATGACGGCGCTTTTGAAGACTGATGAGCTTTGGAAAAATTTAATAAGACTTTGAAAAGGCGTCTACACTTGTGAAATGCATTTTTCGACCCAAAAATTGTTAAAGTACATAAAAATTTGGCAAGTGCGAATGAGACATAAGGGGTCGTTAGTCAGGCCAGGCAACATCGTCATGGAACCTGTCAACCACAAAGAGGACATTTGTTTTTTTTTTACTTAATAATGCAAAATGGATGTTTATCCGTAGCACTGACGTTTAATGAGCTAGTTTTGGCTGAGATGCGCTTTTCAGGTGCATTGTTCAGTGTATGCTAAATGCACAGCGTGATAAAAAGTTTCCTCGACCTTCAATTACAGCTGAAAAGATACTCTAGTCCGTCATGTTTTCTACCTCTAACTCCTGGTTGTTCTTCTTGGTATTGTCGTCTGTGATACCTGAGGCCTTTAGTGAGCGAGGTACGCTTCTCTTTGATAATTTGTTTCGGGAAATCTCTCGTTGTCAAATTTAATCTCGATTTTTATTTGTTTTGCAAACAGACACCAGTTGCAACCATACAGCAAGCATAATTAATTTTTTTAAAAATTTTATCTACCCTCACTGGAAAACAAAACGAGCTCGCCAAGTTCTTTAAATGTTGCGAATATGATGTCATATTTTAAGAAATATATAAAAAAGGAGAAATCGGGTTCGATTTGAAATGTGAAGCTAAGACGGCTATGCCTGGGGCTACACTCTCAGTGTTCTCCGTTAGGTGGTTTACAAGCAAGTTACGAGGCAAACAATGGACATTGGTCTAAATAAAATTCCATGTTTGACTTTCCAAAATCAGCTGTACTCAAAGACATTAAAAATGTTGAAGGAAATCTTGTATACTCGTTAAAGGAAAGCAACATTGTTTATACACGTCGGTGCAGTTTTATCAGTTTTAACGCATTTCTTAGTTTTACCTAGTTTCCAGGGCCTTATAGTAAGTTATTATTATGTCTATTCGGATGATCTTGTAACACGCCTTTTTACAGCTCAATAGGCCATGTGAAAATGTGTCCCCGTGTTGAAAGAAAAAATTCAGTCGACCTTTGAAGTGGCTTGCAATTTGTTTTCTTCGATCTAACCGAGATGTGCTGTCTCTGTACTGCGATAGATCCAATATTGCACGCGCCATCATAAACCTTTTAGGCAGTTAACAATAATACTTTTTGCCAAGACTTAGCCTGCAACTTTGTGTGTTAACCACGTTATAATTAATTTTTCGCATGTCTTTTTTATTTGAATCACACAAATTAAAGAAAGTTTCCCGTGAAGCAAATTATGTAGATCAGAAATACGTAACTGCGTTGCATGCCACGAAGGTGCAAATCATGGAGCCTGAACTGGACTATCACACGCACAGAACATCATATGTGATATTGAATGTTTAGATCTCCTTTAGTTAACAATTGTCAAATATTATACATGCAGCAACTTAAATAGAAAATGACTTAGTTTGGTATTCCGTACACCTAGGTATACCTCGGCAAAGTTACACTTCCAACGTGGAGAAATTTTTTTTCCAGTGTTTTTACAGTTGAAAGTTCGATGACGACGCATTTATTGAAAAATATGTAATAATGTTAACACTGCGTTTCCAGACAAAAAAACAAGAAAACAAACAAACTAACAATAAAAAACAAACAAACAAAAAAAGCGCCCTTTGTTTTAGCTGACCTGGAATGGAAACAATAATTTGAAAGTATTGTAAATAATTGACTTTCAATCCATGCTTATTAAAAAATTCCTGAAGAGATAGAAATTTCCCATTTTCATTCAATTGATCATGTACAAAGGAAATTTCTCGTCGAGCCAAATGCCATGCCAGAGCAGCGTTTTATGATCGATAGTTTTGTCTTTTAGTTTCACAGTACATAGTGTTTTCTATTTCCTTCATGGTAATTAACACGCAATTCCTAAAAATACTCTAAAAAATGACTAGGTCAGAAAAGGTTGGCAATCTACGAGGGAAACAATTAATCTACGGATTGCCTCGTAAATGCCCGATTCTGTACTTAGAGTATAGTATACCGGTCGTTTAATATCATGTAAATATCAACCCTGTCAGCTTCATTGCGTGATATTTCTTTTTATGAATCTTCCTCAGATATGCTTTTTATTTGTCGGTAATCAGTTGGAACTCGACAATTGGAACTTAGTTAGACTCAGCAATGATTGATATATGAACGAGAGTAATTAAAATTGAGTAATTAAAATTGCGGTCACATGTTAAACACGTCCACCTTCACCCTTTTGGCTAATTTTCAAAGTTATGGGGAAATAAATAGACATTGTAATGATACGTCGCGAGAGTCCTCGATTTATTTTAAAATAAAGTGAGGGGATATTGTTCAAGTATTTTGGTCGTGTGAAATGCTACGATGCATTGAAAAGGATACTGAAGGGACGGTGGAAGTAAAACCCGAAGCTTGCTAGCAATCCTGATGCTGATGCCAATTCCGACGATGGTGATGATGATGATGATGATGATGATGATGATGATGATGCTGATGCTGATGATGATGATGATGATGATGATGATGATGATGGTAATGGTGATGGTGATCAATTGGATGATGATGATGATGATGATGATGATGATAATGATCAATGATGAGGCGATGTTCAACAATTTAATCAAGCTGTCAATAAAAAGATGTTTAAACTCTAGGCACCGTGCGAATGATTCTCAAAACATTTCTACCAGCCACATTTTTTATTAGCGGTAATCACGGTAGCTGCTCTTCAGCTAACTTTGTTATTTTTCTTGGAGTTTAATTAATTTAATTTGTTGTTCTAGTCAAAGAATATTACCAAGATCTTCGTCAAGCCCTTTTCATTAAAGAGGAGGACTATTATCTGAATGCACCAAGAATCGGAAAGTACAGAGTGTACAACATCCTTGATTGCACCTTTAAATGCCTCAGCAATCCTTCCTGCTTGTCTTTGAACCTGGCCGCCTCCAAAGAAGCTGATGGAAAGCTTTGGTGCGAGTTACTGTCTTCTTTCAAGTACGACAACCTTGTGAAGTACAAACGAAACGAGACTTCACACCATTTTTCCATCAAGGTAAGTAAGTAGTAAGTAAGTAAAACTTTATTTAAACGCGGAAAATCATCAGTTAATTAATTAAGCTTAATTAAGTAAATAACTAAAACTAATTACAACTGCTTTGCATGATTGCCGTGTGGGAATCCGATATATCAGCTATCTTCATAATAATTTGCTTAAAAGGTGTGGCTATTTGTCTTATTTTTTTACAGAGTTCAATTCCAATGTGATTATGTATAGCCAAAAGTTAAGAATATGACCAAAGCAATTAGCTAGTAAACAACAGGCAACTCTTGGCATTTGAATTTCCTTGTCGTTTTTCAATAATATGAACGGAACAAACAGCGGAACAAAGACGGCGGAACATAACTAAATTGAACAGTTAAATTACAGGTAAGTTATTTTTTTCTTATTTCAGTCCCAGTGTCTGCCTTCACCGTGCCAAAACGGGGGTACATGTCTGCCCAACTACAAATACAACAAGTTTAAATGCAGCTGCAAAGAAGGCTTTGTCGGGGAATACTGCGAAATAGGTAATTATCACGAGGGCGGGACAAAAATAGTTTCCATGTTTAGATGGGAGCTCGCACCCACTCCCTTCAACAAAGCTTTCGAATGTTCAGTTAGGACAACTGAACTACATTCAGGGGGATTAATTAATTGATTCACAGAGCACGCAGCATACCGTTCGCGTTCTTTTATCGGTAATGTCAAAAGCGTCTTGTGGGTTGATAAGGAGAAAGATGTTGAATGCTACAGCAAGAGACAGGTGCGCGGTAAGTGAAGGTGTTTCACTCCCATCAGGATTTTAAATGCCTGAGCTGTGCTTCGTTTGAGGAAGAATTGTAATATGTCAGGTTTTATATATCACAGGTACGCCTTACATAGGCTGGCGTCCGAGACGATTAAACGGCAATTTTTTTCTTCTATAGAGTGATTTTTCATACTAATGACTATTAAGATCGAGATAATTATTATTTTTTCAGCTGGAAATTCATGCAAGGACCTGTATGACGTACGCTCGTAAGTGGAAGTGCATGTTTCAATTTTGGTGTAAAAAAATGAAATGCTGGAAATTCTTGAAATTATGAAAGAATATTGAAATGTGCTTGTGAGCGATCTCTTGTTCTTAATTTTGTCAATATTTAGCAGGTCCAACATAAGTCAGAACGCTACCCTTATCCTTGATTCAAAACCGACTTCCATTCTGTGTCACGTGGGCGATTTTGGATGTGGAGATGGGGTATGGACGCCGGTCATGAAGATTGATGGCAGCAAGGTATAAGAGACATTAAGCATCACGTTTACGACAGAAGGCAAACGTCAACGTGCCGTTTGCCGTCCGCCGTAATTAAGTGAAACATTTCTTCCTAAGCTAGGCGTAAACTCCTTAAAGGCTGGGATACACAGAAAAGGAACTTTCAAGGAGCGTAAAATATTAATTACTGGTTGAATGTGGTTTCCACGGAATGTTTTGACTTAACTGCGTAATATGAGCCGCATTTACACAGCATCCATTTTGGGCACGGCACCGCTAAATTATGGTACGCGCGCCCAAGTTTTTAGGTTCGGCACTCGGTATTACACAGCAAATTTGTTTCCAATTCATTGCATGTTCCTTTCTTGAGCGTCACCCCTAATGACAAGAAAGGGTACCGTTCTTTGTGAGCCCCTTGGCCTATACATCGGCGGCTTTCAGTATCCCTGCGGGCGACAGCACGCTATTTCAACATGCGGAGTATCCAGTACGTTTGTGTCCGACACTTTTATGGTTTTTGAGGTTTAGAAAACAGAGAAGAATGATAGATATTTCCCATGAAACGAGTCGACAAAGTTTCTAATCCTCCGTAAGGTGCAAAAACGACAATGTGTACGTATATAAACGATTGTAAGCTGTATTAATCCTCCAAGAACGAGGGAACAGTGAATGCTTCCTCATTTATTGGCCTGGTACGACATGGCAGAGGCATGTTTTACTCAAAAGCAGTGGTACTCAAACTGATTGACAAGTGACAATAATAACATTTGCATCCGTTGCGTATACAGAACGTGATTTCCCTCTATTTTTGCAAAGAGTTGAACAAGACGAATTGGTTGAACAAGACGCCATTTTTGAATCGTGAAGAGCATATTGCAGCCGAAATTTGGGTTCGTTTTTCCGTTTTTTGGCCGGCCGAGGCTACCTCCGGAGGTGGTGTCCACCCGCCTAAATTTAGGTATGCGGGCCGATGCAATTTTCATTTACACGGCATTTATTATATAGGAGTGCCGTGCCTTAACATGTGGGCCCGCGGACCATAGTTTAGGAGTGCCGTGCCCAAAATGGATGCCGTGTAAATGTGGCTTCGAGCGCCTTTCTCGTGAAAGAGTTGACAGCCAGACACCAGCTCAATTTCTGGTACTTTTTTCTTTCTTTTTATGCAAACGCTGACAGTTGACCAGTTAGCTTACGTAGAAAAATAAATAAAGCATCACTGAGCTTAAACACAGACTGATAATTGTAGCAGAACGATTAAAAAACTTCAAATAGAAACTCACGTTCTTAACGAACGCAAAAACAGGCCTCTTCTCGTTGAAAACGGCAAACGGCAAACGTGAAAAATAGAGGGAAACTCATGATCACGTGGTATTTTTTCCGTACACGTAATGTTTTGCCGCAAACGTGAAGCCTAATCGCTCTATTATGTTTATTGCGTGCTTTGTTTTTGAATCTTGAACTTCTGATGTTAGGAAACCATTCAAGACTGCAACGTAGTCCGTATTTGTGCCTTGGTCCGTTGCACGCTTAAAAGGCCACCAGGGATAAACGCACGAGAATCCAAGATTGTAATTAATGGTTTTGGTGATTGATGCTCCCCCCTCCCACTTAACACTTACCTGATCATGAGGTAAAAAAGAAGAACTACTTTGATAAGTAACTTGATGGGTAACTAATTTTAGGCCCCATTAATTTATATCGCGAAAAGTTGTCTCAGGAACCCGAGACAACCATTCTCCCGAGACGTGCAACTTTACCTAGCTTTTATATGATAAGAAGTTGGCCCGGCTGACTGAGGTAAAGTTGACCCTACTTAAAGGAGCATAGTCACGAGGATTTCACAGATTTGTGGTCAAAACAGCTAAAATTATCGGTAGCTAACTTCATTCATGCCCAACATTGTGTTTGAGCATTTAGAGGAACATATAAACCATGACCATTTAATATCAATTTAATATGTCAGCACGCTGAAAGAATTTGAAAAGTTTAGCTTAATTTTTTCAAGTTGCAATCCATTTCAATCGGTGCCATCCGTAGCAACAGACGACAGAAAATAGTTTCAGTGAGGTAATATAGTCTTTGGTAAAAAAAAAAATAGACCATTATTTGTGGGCGTTCTTTGATGTGAGGACACATTTTGGATTTTTTAAGTGAACTAAAATAGCGTGACCATGCCCCTTTAATTATTCCGAAATCTTCATTTGACATTCTTGACCTCAATACGCCCTTTTCCTTCAGAATATTTCGTTGATTTGATCACTGTAGCGTCTGTTTGTCTAAGTTTTTCTTCTTCAGTATACATTCTGTTGATGTAGTCCTTTTTAAACCAAAAACCAGGCGTCACGTGACACGGCACGCAAAAAGTCGTCCCGGGTAGGCGAGACAAAGTGTTTATAAAAGAAAACGTTGTCCCGCCTGCCAAGGTTACCCTACATACCTGCCAAGATGAGACAACTCGCCCCCCGAGTTGTCTTGCTTCCCCAAGACGAGTTGGTGATCCTCTTGTAAACAGTTCGTTGAACTTTTCAAAGAAACAGGTGAAAACTAGCTCGCCTGTGGTAACTAGGGGAACGGTTGTCTCGGGTACCCGAGACCCTGTAAACGGGGGCCCTACATGGTCTCGGGTACCTGGAGGGCCTTGGTGTGACTGCGTTTATTTTACAGAAAAATCATTTGCAGAATATTCAGAAGTTACGTTTCTTTGGGAGAAACTAACAGCCATTCTGTGTTTCCATTCTTTTAAAGCCAACCTTCCATTACAATTCCAGTCTTTGGAGCAACAAAGAAACCTTTAACCTTGCAGGAGGGGAGACTGGGTTCGACACACAAGAGACCAAGTTACCGACCTACTGGAGCACACCCTTCTCCAAGATCTGCCTCGGTATGAAGATCGACCAGCAGCTTAATTTTGTTGTGATAGATAAGCAAGCTCATTCCCTGCACTCACTGATTGCTGACGGGCAATACCGCGCCACCTCACTGGGTCTTAACGCTTGGAAGGCGTTGATTGGTTCCAATGCTTCCCTGCAAACCGGCTGTAACATGGAAGGGTTCAACGCTGTTTGTAAAGAACTTGATCATTCCAAAGCCAGAATTGGTATCCTTGGTAACAACGAACCCCGCTGCTCAAACTGTGACTCCAGAATCGGGTTTGGATCTGGCGGGAAGCATGATGACTACAACACGTGTGGAAACGAAGCTACACTCAGAGGAGACAATGGAGACCAGCACATTAAGGCGATGGGATTTATCTTGGTTAATTAAGAAGTGACAGCTGACGAGTTTCAGAAGTCACAGGGAAACACGCGTTTTTACCAGGATATCCGTATGCTAGTAGGCACGACCAGAAAAACGTGAACAAACGGACAGTAAAGTTATTTCAAGGCTTAATAAAGTGCTTGCGAGTAAAAAGTAGCTGAGAAGGCTGAATAACCATTAAGCTGAATGTGTTAATCACGTGGCATCCTGAGACTGCGGACTCCCCATTGAATGGACAGCTGTGAATGGTTTGTGGGTCGAACTGTGGGTTGAACTACCAGTTTTACTAGCTGGCGGTAATGAAATCCAGCTTGCCAACATTGGGCCTTTGATTTACGCTCTAGGAATAATTTATTTTTCCCAGACAAATGTGGACGAAAAATCCGCTGTTTTCTTATTGTTTCAATTTGGGCTCACTATTATACTGAATCCCAGTTACGTTACTTGTAGGTATACATTGCCTTTAATGTTTATCATTACATCCACGCGTTTATCGTGTCTGTATGCTAAAATACCGAGGTAAACTAGCAACAGAGTTATTTCCGTAGAGTTACTGACATAGAGTTAGAGTTAAGCTTTAAGCCAAAATCCTGAATTCAAGATTTTGGATAGCCAAAATCCTTAATTCAAGATTTAACCCTAACCCTAACCCAACCCTAAGCCCTAACCCTATCTCTAACTCTACGCCCTACCTCTACAAATAAAATAACTTTAGAAATAGCCGTCCCCTAAAATACCAGCTTATAAAGAAACGTAATTACATGTTTTATTGATGTATAAAGCTGGCATTTTAAACGACAATCTAAAAATTGTCAAAATAATTTAAAATGAGGGCTATATAATGCATTTGTCAATGTTGTACGTATCACTGAATGAGTTGCCGGTAGATTTGTATGATTCACTGTTGTGATATTTTTGTCTTTTAACAAGAATAGAAAAGAGTAAACAACACTTTTTTGATGCTCAAAATAAAGTTGTAACGCGTCACTTTAATTTTTGTTAGTCCAACAATAACTTGAATAAAAAAAATTCACGGCTCAAGCAACATGATTTGTAGTGTTTCATGATTAAGCGTAGACTTGCCTTGATTTCTTATTTACGCGCTACGTTACTTTCAAACGTACTTAATCCACGCATTCTGCTCTAACTCGACGATGAACATCAAATTTCTCCTTCATTGTAAACCTGAACTAGAATGACCCACAGAGTAAAGGAATACATGAAGACCATCATCTAATCTGATTTAGATTTTACCTGTCCACCTTGGGTGACAGAAATGAAATTTTAACTGTTCCACCGTTTCGGGGTGGTAGTGTTATCCTTAAATATTTCTCTATCGTCTAAAGAATACGTAAATTACAAAGCCTCTACTGACTTTTTTGGCGGGTTATTCCGCATTCCTAAGATCTCTTATAGGGCCCCATGTATTATTCCGTGTAAACCGAACCCATTGCTCGTAGATGCGACCATCTTGCAAGGCGGCACTATTATTTTGCGTTTGAAATAGGGTAAAGTTTGTGCTGAATATGCCGTTGCATTGCATGAAATACCGGCTGTAAAAATTTTAGGAGTTAGGTCTAAGTAGGGCATCTGTAAAATCATATATCTGGACTGAGAGCAGTAGTTATTTTCTTCAAGAATAGAAGAACGCGCGAAGGATCGGAAATGGACGGAATGTGCGGTAGCGAGCCGCAAAAACCGTGGGCGCAAGCTCGAGGAAAAAAATATCGAGTGCACTGCTTTCATACTCTGTTTGTAGGTCCCAGCACTGTGGTCACAGAGTATTCTTGTTGGTCAAATGTCGTAGCGATGAAGCTTAAGTGTCCATAAGTTGTCATTGATATTGAATCATAGGGTAGTAACGAAAAAAAAAAACTGGTGGTGCGCCGGTGGGGAAAATGATACAAAAATTTGGATTATCAACTGAGTCGATAAGGTAAGTTGACCAACGTAAAGAAATTGAACGCACCTTATTGTAGCCATTTACCTTATCAACTCAGTTGATCGATATTTCAACACGCGCGCAGGATAAGCACAGGGAAAGTATTGAAGACGGCAGAAGCAAATGAAAGCAAGTCCCTAAACCATACTTGGGAGGGACATACCACGCTTTTCTTAAAATAACATTGTATTTTGGTGCAACTTTTTTTGGGAACTCAAGTATACCTTTTGCGCTGGTAGCAAGTTCACCTGCTTTTGAACGATATGCATCAATCGTAGTTGAAGAAACAGAATTTTAATATATTTTTACAGTTTTTTTTAGCTTAGTTAATTGTTGTAATTAGGCTTTTTAAATGTATATAAATATTTTCCATTTTATATATATTAATTACGTTTTTAGTTAGGCAGGTTAGGTGTCCACAATTAGTAGAGGGGACTTTTCCCCTCAGCTACTACAGTTTTGACACGTTAATAAAGTTATTATTATTATTATTATTATTATTATTAATACAAATCAAAGCACCAGGGTTATTAACAGTTTTGTTGATTGGGACCTGAAAAATCTATAAAGAGTAATGAAGCATTCAACGTTGCACCGTTTGATAACAAAAGGCTACAATATTTGCTTGTTTTCAAATTTTAGGCTATGGAAACCTGCCACTTCCGAAGTACCCTTAATCATAGACTAGAGTGTTTCTATGCTATTTTTAATTTTCACCCGTAAGCTAAACCCAAACTTGCTTCCGAAACGTATGTTTCCCAGTTAAGCCACCCAAGGAAACACGTCTGGAAACAATGTTTCCGCAACAATGTTTCCTAATTAAGCCAGGCCCTAAGAAATGACAGTGAATTACAGTCTCAGTCCCATTACCAATTTTATTTGCTTCAAAATGCAACTATTCCTCATACATCTTTTGTATTCAAATAACTAAAATCATAACAGAATTTTGTGCACGTCAGTTCCTGATTTAGGTTTAAACTAAAAGCTTTTTCCATTGAAGCCGATTGCACTTTGTTTTTGTCTAAAATGTCCTTTTAATGTTCAGTCCCTTGCAATTGTCACCGAACCAAGATGTACCCAATGGCTTCAATTGCTTTGACACCATTATCTCCTCCGAACCAAGCCTCGTTTCCACATGTGCCGCCATGATTTCCTCCAAGGCCAAACCCGATTCTGGAGTCATAGGTTAAGCAGTCGTCTTCGTTGTTACCAAGGATACCAATTCTTGCTCTGGGACCACCAAAAACAGCGTTGAAACCCTCTATGTTACAGTTGCCTGCAAGGAGGCTTGGGACCCAAGAAGCGTCTTCCACGTTTCACGACCCAGTGAGGTGGCGCGGTATTTTCCGTCCACGATCAGTGAGTACAAAGAATTTGCGTGCTTAGTGAGAACAAAAAACTGATCTGCTGGCCGATTCTCATACCGAGGCAGATCTTGGAGAAGGTTGTGTTCCAGTAGCTCGGTAACTTGGTTTCGTGATTGTCAAACAAAGTCTTTCCTCATGGAAGGTTAAAGTCGATCTTGTTGCTCCAGAGTTTGGAATCGAAGTCAAAAGTTGGCTAAGTGGAAATATAAAAAAAAAGCACGTTAATGAACAGCACTATGAACGAAGAACAACAAAATTAAGTTGAACCACTTACAAACTGGGCATGTCCCTAGAGGTGGTTTAGAGGATATTAAACAGTTTGTCTAGAGGTACCTTACTGCCATCAGTTTTCATGACCAGCGTCCATCCGCCACCACCACATGCTCCAAGGCCATGGCATGTCATGTGACAGTACACTGGAACCTTCCCATAATGCATGTGGAGTGGATAAGCTCTGTTTCCTTGAGCCCTGGTAAAAACGAACATTTGAGTGGTATTATTATACGTGTGTAAGCTTCTGCTGCACACCAGAGGACATTTATATTACGAACTTATGCTGAACAAAGACTTTATCTTAAAAAATACACAATCAAGTTTTCCCTACCGGAAGAAGGTCACATAAAATATTCCAAATTTGGCGATAACTGCTAAAAATGCGCAAAACAGTGGGCTCCTAAATTGCGAAAAAAGGGCTAATTTATGTTATCTCTTATTTACAGCTGTCCTTTGACTTCAGCCCAAACTTCTGCACTCAGGGTTTTGCACCATACAAGGGAACAAGGTTTTTCTCGATGAAATCTATCTGTCGCCCCTGCCTGGGAGGTTTTATGTACTCCATATCCTCCATTTACGCTTGAACTTACTTGTGGTTGTTGTAAATCTCCTTAAGGGGCCTTCACACGACAAACTTAAGTTTGCAAACTCGTGTTGGCAAACTCAAGTTGGTGTGTGTGAACGGCGCAAAAACAGTTGGCAAACATGTTGGCAAACTGTTGGCGACAAATAGAACTTGTCTCTATTCTCGCCAACTTTTTCGCCAACTTTTTCGTATTGGCAAACTCGAATTTGACGTGTGAACGATTGGCAAATGTGTGTTGCTATCTTTCAACCAATCAAAATACGCGCTTTAGTCACGTGATTTGCGTGACACTTCACAAGATGGCGGACGAAGATCGCGATGCGGCGTTCAAATTTATTGAAGAAATACACAATAATCCTGCTGTTTGGGACGTTTCATCGCCATCCTATAAGGACACAAATCTTAAACAAAAGTTGATGGAACAGATCGCCGAAAAGCTGAATTTGAAAGGCGGTAAGTAAAGTTTTTTACACTCAGATTTCACTCCTCGTTCGTGCACAAAGTTCTCTTCGAAGTTCCATACATTCACGACTATATCCATTTCTGGATGTGTTTGAATAACAATGTGACGCGAATTCGTGAAGTGAATTTACTGTATTGTGAATAAACAATTAAGGGAAAAGACGAATGTCAAGGCTGCATGTTTTGTTTTGTTCATTGCAAAGTACAACTGGATACCAGTAATTTTCTAATTTGATATAATAAAAATGTATTTTGTGAAAAACTTTGTTTATTAAATAAATGAACTCGTTTCAACATCTTTTTCTCTACAGCAGAAGAAGTGAGAAAGAAATTAAACTCTTTGAGAACCTATTACAACGCTTCCTGTTCTTTCTCCGGCGTTTAACACAAAATAATAGTAAGACACAAGCGGCAACTCTGCGCTGCGAGTGCCATTGGACTATGTCGGCCATGTTGCAAATTGGCGTGTGCTTTGAGTTGACGCGAGTTTGACGTGTGAAGGCATGAGTTTGCCAACTTTTTAAAGTTTGCCAACACGAGTTTGCAAACTTTAGTTTGTCGTGTGAAGGCCGCTTTACACGAGGCAAAAGTCGATCCTGTGAACAGATAGAAAGTAACATATAAAAGTTGACTTGTACAAAATTGAGCTTCGTAGAAAATTACGAGCTTTCCGTATTTTTCAGGAGCGCCGTCTATTCCGCGCGTGGAATCTTGAGAATTCAAGTTCTCGCGTGGCCATTTTCCCCACCCACGCGCGGAGTACCATGAGGAAACTTGTGCGCTTGTTTCATTTATTTTGAACTGGATTAAACCTTGGCAGAATATACCTGGCCCGACGTTGGGTTTTCCACGAGAGGAAGCGTTGACTACGGTTATAAGCTTATCAAGCTTTCTCCCCAGGGTTTTCTCCAGTGAATTTATGACTTTCTCGGCGTTGTTTGAGCGTGGAGTCTTGTTTGTCGAGGATGCAGTGGCCATTACGACCACAAAGAAAATTAGAATAAACCAAGCATTAAAAAAACGACTGCATTTTGTTAAGTAATCAGTC
The DNA here is from genome assembly GCA_964017195.1 of Siderastrea radians. Classification (NCBI taxonomy): domain Eukaryota; kingdom Metazoa; phylum Cnidaria; class Anthozoa; order Scleractinia; family Rhizangiidae; genus Siderastrea; species Siderastrea radians. Next base: position 39,503,233 of record OZ024892.1, read on the forward strand.
CACAAAATTTCCTCCAGCTTCCAGTCTCGAAACGAACGCGAAAATTTTCCCGTAAACACTACACTAACCAATAATAGCTTACTATAAATTTGTTCATTCTTAAAAAAAAAAGCCGCTATGATAAATCAGTGTTAAAGATAGATCAATTCAAAAAAATATCAAGGTACACTTCAATGCCGGAATAGGCAAATTTTATACCGCAAGCATTTTTTATACCGCGAACAATGAAATAAAACTACTCACTAACTCAGAGTTGAACCTCGAAATGTTGATTGTATTGCTATTTCAATTAATTTGATGAATTTTTTGAATAGGCCGCAACTCTAAGAGCTGTTTGAAAATCATCAGTTCTCTTGGGTTCTTATGTTGTTGTAACAAGCCAGTCCTTCGGTGAAAAAGTTTCTTGTCGTTAGTTTGCTGATTCCCACATTGCACGGTTGAAGTCAGTTGTACAGAGTTTCACGAAATGTGCTTATTCAGACTTACAAATGTATTCAAATAAATATGTAAGTAAAAACACTAGAAATAGACAGCGAATAAATATGTTGCTCACCGGTTAGTTTCCAGTTACGAAGGAGACTCAGGACAGAGTTTCATGATATAATCTAGTTTTTATCTTTCGAACACAATTGACCCGAATACATTTTGAGCCTTAGCATAATCCGAGAAGACCTGTCATCTCGAACTAATTCCCGTGTCCCCACAAAGTTTATGATGACCGGCAGAGGCCAGATATGAGATGACCGCAGAATCTGCCATTATGCATGGCTTCTTCAAACACACCAAAGCAACGTCTGCGAACGAATAGACAAACATCGAGAAACGTGAGGGTATTAAATGAGGCTGCACCCTCACCGAATGTACGCGAAGGCTGTTGAGGAAAAATCCTCGGCACTACTTAGTGAAGTTAAAAGAACCGAGTTACACCAGTCTGAATTGCCTAGGTCGCGTGGTTTAATTCTGCAATTTTCCCGAACAACAAAACAGTAATAACCTGAATGTTTACCGAGGCAATTGCCTCGGTCGCCTCTATGCTAGATATGGGCTAGAAGAATGCCCAATCTCACCCATTAAAGAACGCGCAACTTCACCTGCTAACTTTTAGTTTTATTAAAATCTCAATTATAGTGACTAATCCTATCTGTGTCTGATCGAATTGAATTTTCAGCTATCCAAAGGCATTCAGCATGCTCCAGCCTTTTCCTTCGCTGTCCACAATGTTAACGTGCAAAACAGGCTAGAGATTCACCAAATAAACTTGTACCACATATATACTTTCATTTAAAACGAATAATCCATATTTTTCCAGTGGACTAGTGGACGTTGTAGACATGCTGGTTGGTTATTTTTACAAATGATAACGAGCCACGTATGAACAACTGAAATTGATCAGAAATGTTTGACGAGGATCCAACCTTAATGGCGCCTTCTGTTTTTCCTTCGATTCAAGCAGATTTGTACATAGCATGTCTAGATCTGAGAGTTGTATTTCTTGTTCGTACTTGTGACTAACCAGGCAACCTATTACAAGGCGATAGGCTTTTGTCTCTTTCATTAGAAGAACTAACTTTTTAAAACCGCCCACGTATGCAAGATCAGAGATTTCAGTCGCGTGATAGACACAGCCGCGAAAGGAAACCAAAATCTCCCGAGAAACCAAATTTTTACCTAAGGATGAAAATCAAAATACCTTGTGTAACGTTTTACAGAGATTTTTATTCAAATTAAACAGTCACATAAAGATTATTCAGCTGGAAACGATGGCATTATTCTTCATAACATGTTACAAACAACTGACACATGTCAGTAAAAATCACTCAAAGATAGAATTCTTTATACGTTTACCAGAAAAAAGTACGGACATTTAGGACACGAGTGGTAGTAAAAAATATATATGGTAGAAGCACGAAAGTGTACTCGAGATTTAAGGTGATGATTCATGGATTAAACGTGGGCCGAAGATGATGCAAATGATAATAGTCCGCTTCAGTAGGCCTATCGATATTTGAAAAGTTTCGACACTGGATACTTGTGTCATAGCGGTATTTCTCTTTGCCTCATTGACGCTGGCCTTTAATTGAAATTTTTCTTGTACGAGAGACGTTGCTTTTGCCATGGAGGAAAACTATTTTTTTGTTATCCACAGTCCAAGAAGAGGCTTTTGAATCAACTTCCTGTCACACTTTTGAATATTTGCCTGCACACTCCCTCCCTCCTGCAAATGAAGATAAAATGTAAGTTTAGACAATCAAAATAAACTTCAGGCAAACCGTCCCACAGAAGGGGACACTACATGTACAAGCTAGCATGCACAAGCTTACAAGTAGTGGCCCACAACTGCAAGTGCACATTAACTGTTATGACATTAGAAGCAATTCCTGTACGTCCTCCCTGGATGGGATGCTGATCCACCAGATAGTTATTACATACATGAAGCATTTTGAGGTAATGAAGACATCGCGCACTAAAGGAGAGATACAGTGTAAGGGATAGTGGAGCAGTGGGACTGAGTATCTCCACAACCCCCACCATGAAAACAGGGCAAAAGTTTAAGTTGCATAGTCCCTGAATAAGGTGTACGCAAGGGAAGGCCTCTCTGCTCTAGGGTACGGGTGGGACTGCGCTACAGTGTTGTGAGACCTATAGCTTGTCCTCATAAATTTCATCATATTGCCTAACAAAACTTCATTAACTCTGCACGCATTGCGTGCCTATGTTTTGTTTGTGTGCCGATATTTTATGTTTTGCCTATCGTAAAAATTAGATCGTTAAAAAATTGTGTTATTTTATTTTGCAAAACATTCACAAGACATTACAAGTAGGAAGTATAGTACATACTAGGACTACACACACACACACACATACACACACACACACACACACACACACACACACGCATACGCACACGCACACGCATACGCACATACCACACGTGCACACACACTTGGACAAGAGATCTTGTTCGCTTGGCTCGGACTATTGTTATTACAATACTATTGTTAAGTTTATTCAACGAAAAAGTACACATGCGCGTTCGGGCTATTACAATGCCTACAATATTTTCGTTACAAAAATGAAATAAAATAAAGCCACATGGCGCATAGTCTTTTTCTAGAAAAAAAAGACAATAAATTCTGGCGATAAATAGGTTTAGAAAAGTGGGTTGGTTGAAAATCTGGTCCAAATTGTACGTTGAGACTAGAATGGAAATTCGAGGTGATGTTCTTGGGAAAGGAGCTTATTCCAGTTCTTATGATGGATAGCTTTTCCCTCTCTGTGGCAATCCGATGCTCATTTCAAAAACTGCTTTCACTTTGGTTAAGAACACTGCTCTTAATGGTAACACACCCTTAAGCTTGCAATTGTAAATATACTGTTTTGAGAGTAGAATCAGATCATTGTTTTGTAGAGCACGTCACTTTCAGTAATTATGTGATTCCCAAACAATTGTTGTATTGAGCTCCAAAAGCTTTGTACCACGGTACATTAAAAGCAAAGAATACTGAATACTTTTAAATTTATGCTTCACGGCATTTTGTTTTGAAATAGCGTTAGGGACAGAAAAGCTGGTTCGCATGCATTACTTTCCTCAAAATAGCTTAAGCTGTAGTGGTGCGGTGCCCTGAAATTGTCTTCCCATCGAACTGCGGCAAGCTAGAACTCTAAGATCCGCCGTTTCGCCCTGGCAGCACCCGTTTCTTTTATAATCTTATTTGACTAAAACACGACACTCGCGTAAGACAGATTTTCTTCGGGGTTGCCGTTCGAATTGCTTGCGATTAACTTTGCTCGATGCGAAATTTAAATGCGTTTTTGCTTTTTCAGATAAATAAAAAGCTTGGCTGAATGAAATTTATGTTTATGATGGTTTGTTGTCCCTTTTTTGTTTTGATTTGTTTTGTTTTGTTTCATTTTCATTCTCACTTTGCAATATATTTGCTAAGTTTTGCAATGCTTAAATACTTTGATCAGTCTTCTACAAATCTGTCGATGCTATGTTAAACATATATTTTGTTACAAGCTTAATAAATGCAATAACAAAAAATATCGATTCATATATTCAGTCGTTTGAACTGATATGGCATTTCAATTTCGCAAAGCACAGTGTAAGGCAAACTCTAGACTTTCATATAAACAGCTGTGTAGATTACCAAATAACGGTTGTTTTCTTTATTGCTTGCATGGAAAAGTCGTCTCAACATTTGCGTAGCTGCCAAGGAAATGTCGACTAGTTTTTATTAACATTGTGTGGGTGAATCAAGAGCACACTCCAAACCGTTCGGGGATATTCTAATTGAACAACGAAAATAGCACTATTCTCACTCTGTCAATGGGTGTACCCTTAAGCTGCTTACGTAACTCCGAGGGTTTTGCCGCTATTACTTTTGAAAGACATTGTAACAGCTTCCATTTGTAAGTGGAATTTTCTTTCCACAAAATCAACAGTTAAAAGGACGTTACGCAAAATCTCATTGACTTGTATTTTGAGTTTTACTTAGTACGTTTTCTAATTGCTCTCGATGTTCGACTTCTGGTGTTTTGACCCAATGTTTTTGGCGATATCACGGAGTTTCTCCGGCACTTACACACAGGCCTAGCCCCAACATCCCTCTTCTTCCTCCCCTCCCCCCCCTCCCCCCACCCACACACACACACACGCTCCAAGACCCAGTTACCTTTATACCACGTAGACAAATGAGTGGACAAATAAGTGTACCGATTGTCGCTTTTCAACTGCCGCAGATGTTTAAAAATACCCTCTTGTCACCTTGTCATGTTAATGCAATTCACTTAACGCCGAAATAGGACTAAAACTTCTCAAACAGAAAAGCTTGTGCAACTGTTCAGGTGGATTAACGATTTGTTTTATAAATAATGCTCAGCGTTTTTAGCAAATTTATCACATCATTCTTCGAATCTGATGAAGAAACATTGAGCATCATGAGATGGCTATACCTTGTTACACTGTGTGTGGAGCTTGCTGCGTCCAAAAATCCTGACGGTAAGTTTTTCCCTCCTTGTTTTTTTAAGCATTTTCTCAACTTGCATTGTCACGAGGAAGAAAATTAGAGAAAGTAGTACTTCAGCAGGCGCGTTTCCTTGTTTGTTAGCGTGTAAGAATTTTGATCGGACTTTGACTTGGTCTCCGACCTGTCCACAGACGCCATTGTGTTTTCAAATGAAAACAGTTATCTTTGTACGCGTTACCAACTATTTGCTGTGTTAAGGTATTTTATTTTAAAAATGCGAATGAATATATGAAATCATCATATATGCAAACTACGGATGAAAATACACTCTTTTTATTTTATAAGAACCATTTTTATTAGAACGTTGAGGCTGAGATTTGCCCCAAAATTTGAGAAAATGTATGGGCTAAAATTAGAACATCCTCAGGCTCAGCCAAATTATAAGCGTTGTTATTAAAAAAAAAAAAACAAAGAGTGTAATAAAAAGATGACGACCATCGCAGTTAGAGATATCACCTTCATTAAGTTAAGCAGTCGATAAAAGAATCGAACAAACTGAAAGCATTAAAAAAAAAAATCTCTAACTGCGATGGTCGTCATTATTTCATTCGGCATTAGCAACTTTTTAATTTAATTCTTGTTGGGCTTTGGCTCAGGGGGCAAAACGTCTCACGGACATTACTGGTTATAAATGGGACAGGAAAATTGGACAGTCTTGGTTCAAGCCGGTCTACAATACTCGGGAGATAACCAACAAAAAAGTAAGTACTAGGCAAAAAACCTAAATACAGAGAATTGCCTCCCAAAAAGGCAGGATTAACTCAAAACGAAACTCCACTCGGCACTACGAAAGGTCTACGAAATAAAAGTATACGAAAGTTTTTCAATTTATACACGGTTTATTTTCTCCGGGATAATCACTCTTTGTGCTTTATTCTCTGAAATCCTGCGAAAAATATGGCTGCACACTCCATTTTACAACAGCAAACAAAAAAGTACAAATCAATTAAAACTACTCTATAAACCCCAAAATATCTCAATTGACAAGATCTTCATGACTTGGTATGGTACTAAATTTCGTGTAAAAGGTGGTTATTGTTCATCGTGGAAGGTAAAATAATAACTAAGTGTATTGTCGTTTGTGATCACTTGAGATGTAAATTGCGACGTTTCGACTGCTTACTGGTAGTTTTCATCAGGCGACGAGGTTATTAGAGATGCGTCACCAAATGTATCACGATGGCCAGTTTCGATCATCATTATCCCTCAGAGGTACGATTTTAGGTTGTTCCCTCAGCCGTTCGCTGGCGTAGCAGTCTCCTGTTGTGTTTCTTAATCATTGGTATCTATGATTCAGGAATTTTGATTCCGTTTAAAATTTCTTGTTGATGCTATCAGGGCGAAGTCTTTTCATGTGCTGTAGGAAACCTGGATTTTGAGTTCTCACCGAACGTTGTTTCAAGCAAACAGCGATGAAATATGTTGACGACTCAATAAAACTATCACCTCCCCGTCACTTCTGCTGTCGCATGTCTATGATTTCTACATCACCTTCAGCAAATATCAATGTTTCTCCCCGATTCTTCGGTGAGTTCTATGTGCTTACTTTTACCACCCCCCATTTTGAAAAATCACTCATTGCCAGTCCTACGCAGCTAACTAGAAAACCTCCTAAAGCCGCCCTGAAGCCCCTGGGTAGGAAGCGCTTGGCCCGTTGCTAGGAGATTTGTGCCATTGGCCAATCGTAAGGCCGAAAGACAATCGCTATTTTTTTTCCAATTTTTTCTTGAGGTGGTAAGAGCAAAAAGCTCTTTCCAGTCCCCCGACAGAACCTAATTTGAATTGTAACTTTTAATCCGCTGCACAACAGCCTTCCATATATGGAAGTCCGTCATGCAATGTGCTTACGAGCTCGTAACCATAACCTGGAAAAGATGGCCTACCCAGGGGCCTTAGGGCGACTTTAGGAGGTTTTCTAGTTGGCTGTTTAGAACTGGGATTGATTGTTTTTCAAAATGGCGGGCGATAAAAGTAAGCACATCGAACTCAGCAAAGAATCGGGGAGAAACAGGGATACTTGCAGAACAAGATGTAGAAATCAAAGGACGCAGGACAACAGAACTAACGGTCAGGTGATATTTTATTTAAGTTTCGACATCTTTCAGCGCCGTTTCCTTGACACAACTTTCGATTCGAACTCCCTGTTTCCTAAAGCTCATGGTCTTATAAGGGTAGCTTCCTTGACCTAACGGGATGTTGTTGAAATAATTTGGTCGTGTGAAGCGCCACAATAAATTGAAAAGGACGATACAGAAGGGAAGCTCTATATATAAGCAACCAGCAACCAGCAGATGAGAGGAGAAAACCTGAGCTGTTCCCAGAGCAGCCAACACAAGTTTTAAATGTTGAATTCCAGTAGCTTCCTTTACTTTCCACACTTGTCCAAACAGGTGGCTTTCCGATACTGAGTTGTTTTTCTAACGTTTACTTGGCAATTTTAACAATTTTTTATTCTTTAAAATAGAAGTGGATAAAGATTTCCTGATAGGTTTTGGCAACTTTTTTAAAAGAAATAACAAAGATAGTTATTTCGATTGTTTTGTAATGCAGTATAAAAAGATGTCTGTTGGTTTAACTAGTGTGGGCCCGTTCGCACTACGCTGACCAAATTCACTTTACTGTCTCAAACAAACTTATTGTAATATTTGACCTTACAAAATTTTAGTTTTGGCAAACATATCCGCACGTCAATCGTAATGAAATGGAATATCTCAGTTTGTAACCAGTAAAAAGCGATATGAATTCAAATTAACTTGATTGACGTTACTTACGTGTTTTGAACTTTGACAAAAATCGTCCCAAGCAGGCTGACGGCGCTTTTGAAGACTGTTAAGCTTTGGAAAAATTTAATAAGACTTTGAAAGGGCGTCTGCACTTGTAAAATGTATTTTTCGACCCAAAAATTGGCAAAATAATAAAAATTTGGCAAGTGCGAACGGGACATAAGGGGTCGTTAGTCAGGCCAGGCATTATCGTCATTGAACCTGTCAACCACAGAGAGGACATTAATTTTTTTTGCAAATAATACAAAATGGATGTTTACCCGTGGAAATGACGTTTAATGAGCTACTTTTGGCTAAGACTCGCTTTTTAGGTGCAGTAGTCAGTGTATGCTAGATTCACAGCTAGATAAAAAAATGGTCAATTGCAGCTGAAAAGATACTCTAGTCCGCCATGTTTTTTACCTTTATATCCTGGTTGCTCTTCTTGGAATTGTCTTCTGTGATACCGGAGGCCATTCGTGCGCTAGGTACGCTTCTCTTTCATAATTTGTTTCGGGTAAACTCTCGTTGTCAATTTTTTATAAAGGGGCCGATATTTTTAATAATTGTATATGAACCTAGTTTTAGTCTTTTTATCGCTTTTTATATGTCTTTTCTTAGATTTCTTAGATAGCTTTTTAACTGTTTTTAATATTTTATTTTATTAACTATTCATTTATTTATTTTTAACGCAGGACCCATGTTGATAGCAGTTTTTATAACTGAAATCGTCATCCTGCATAAATATGTTTATTTATTATTATTATTATTAATCTGGATTTTTTATATGTTTTGCAAACAGACACCAGTTGTAACCACACGGCAAACATGATTAATTTTGTTAGAAATCCTGTCCACCCTCACTGGAAAACAAAACGAGCTCAGCCAAGCTCTGTCAATGTTGAGAATATGACGTTATATTGTAAGAAATATATAAACAGGAAAATTTGGGTTTGATTTGAAATGTGAAGCTAGGATGGCTATGCGAGGGGCTACAATCTCAGTTTCTCCGTTAGGTGATTTATAAGCAAGTTTGGTATTCCGTGTACTTCAGTAAACCTTAATTGGCATAGTTACAGACATACATACATTACATATTTATTGAACACATCCCCTTTTGAGGCTTTTCAGTGATCAATTTTATAATAAACATGGATTGAATATCAACTATTTACAATACTTTCAAATTATTGTTTCCGACACTACCAACGTCGGGGAGTTTTTTTTCCATTTCTTTTACACTTAAAAGTTCGATGAGGACGCATTTATTGAAAAATTTGTAATAATGTTCCAGACCAAAAAAAAAAAGCGCCGTTTATTTTAGCTGGCCTGGAATGGAAACAATAATTTAAAAGTATTGTAAATAGTTGACATTCAATCCATGTTTATTATAAAGTTTCTGAAGAGACAGGAATTTCCCATTTTCATTCAATTGATCATGTACAAAGGACATTTCTCGTTCGAGCCACGTGCTATGCCAGAACAGCGTTTTATGATCGATAGTTATGTCTTATGGTTTCACTGTGCATATTGTCTTCTGTTTCCTGCATCGTAATTAACACACAATTCCTAAAAATACTCTACAAAGTTGACTATGTCAGAAAAGGTTGGCAATCTACGAGAAAATGACTTTGTGCCCGATTCTCTACTTGGAGTATAGTATACCGGATGATGTTAAAAATAAAGTCGTTTAATATCGTGTAAATATCAACCCTGTCAGCTTCATTGCGTGATTTTTCTTTTTTTGTGAATCTTTCCTCAGAAATACTTTTTGTTTGTCTGTAATCACTAATGGAACTGCGAACTGGTTAACAGTTTCTAGACTCGGTAATGATTAAAATATGAAATACAGAGTAATTAAAATTGCGGTCACATGTTAAACATGTCCAGCTTCACCCTTTTGGCTAATTTTCAAAGTTATGGAGAAATTAATGGACGTTATAATGATACGTCACGATGGCCACAATTTATTTTAAAATAAAGTGAGGTGAAATTGTCGAAGTATTTTGATCGTGTGAAATGCCGCGACACATTGAAAACGGCGAGGCAGAAGGGAAGGTGGAAGTAAAAACCGCAGCTCGCTAATGATCCTGATGCTGATTCCGATGACGACAAAGATTATAATGCTGCTGCTGCTGATGATATTCGATGGTAATGGTAGTAATGATCAAAAGGACGACGACGACGACGACGATGATGATGATGATGATGATGATGATGATGGTGATGATGATGGTGATGATGATGACGATGATAATGATCTCGATCAAATTAACCAAGCTGTCAATAAAAAGGTGTTTAATCTCTACCGTGCCAATGTTTCCCAAACATTTCCACCAGTCACATTTTCGATGCGTGGTAATCACGGTAGCTGCTCCTCAGCTAACTTGAATTAAATTAATTTGATTTGTTATTCTCGCCACAGAATTCAACTTCTTATATCATCAAGATCTTCGTCAAGCCGTTTTCATTAAAGAGGAGGACCATTACCTGAATGTACCAAGAGTCGGAACGTACAGAGTGTACAACATCTTTACTTGCACCTTTAAATGCCTCAGCCATCCTTCCTGCCTGTCTTTAAACCTGGCGGCCTCCAAAGGAGCTGATGGAAAGCTTTGGTGCGAGATACTGTCTTCTGTGAAGTACGACAACCCCGAAGAGTACCAAAGAAACGAGACTTCACACCACTTTTCCATAGAGGTGGGGTTAATTGTCTTATATTTAACAGGATCCAATCTCAACGTGATTACAACCAAAAGCTAAGAATGTGACCAAACCAATTAGCTAGTGGACAGCAAGCAAACTCTTGGCACTTGAATGTCCTGGTCGTTTTTCAATAATATTAAGGGAGCAAAGAATGGAACAAAGACAGCGGAGCATTACTGACGTGATCAGATAAAATACAACTATTTTTGTTTTCGTTTCAGTCCCATTGTCTGCCTTCGCCGTGCCAAAACGGGGGTACATGTCTGCCCAACTACAAATACAACAAGTTTAAATGCAGCTGCAAAGAAGGTTTTGTCGGGGAATACTGCGAAATAGGTAATTATCACAAGCGCAGGACAAAAATAGTTCTTATGTCCTGGATGCCGGGAGCGCGCACCCATGCCTTTCCGCACGGCTTTCGACTGTTTAGTTAGGACCGCTGAGCCACATTCGGGGGGATTAATTAATTGATTCACAAAGCCTGTCGCACGTCTTTCGCGTGCTTTAATCATTGATGTCAAAAGCGTCTTAAGTGTTGACAAAGAGAGAGATGTTGAATGTTACAGCAAGCGACAGGTGTGCAGTAAGTGAAGTGGTTCGACTCCCATCAGAATTTTAAATGGCTGAGCTATGCTTCGTTTGACGAAGAACTGTAATATGTCAGGTTTTCTCTATCACAGGTACGCCTTACATAGGCGGGCGTCCGTTTCTTCAATAGAGTGATTTTTCATAGTAGTGACTATTAAGATCGAGATAATTATTATTTTTCAGTTGGAAATTCATGCAAGGACCTGTATGACGTATACCAGTAAGTGGAAGTGCATGTTTCAGTTTTGTTGTAAAAAAAAAAATGGAATGCTCGAATTCTTAAAATTATGAAAGGATAATGAAATGCGCTTGTGAGCAATCTCTTGTTCTCAATTTTGTCAATATTTAGCAGGTCCAACATGAGTCAGAACGCGGTTACCCTTATCCTTGATTCAAAACCAACTTCCATTCTGTGTCACGTGGGAGATTTTGGATGTGGAGATGGGGTATGGACGCCGGTCATGAAGATTGATGGCAGCAAGGTATAAGAGACATTAAGCATCATGTTTACGGCAGACAGCAAACGCCAACGTGCCGTTTGCCGTCCGCCGTAATTAAGTGAAACATTTCTTCCTAAGGTAGACTCCATAAAAGCTGGTATACACAGAAAAGGAGCTTTGAAGGAGCGTAAAATATTAATTACTGGTTGAATGTGGTTTCCACGGAATGTTTTGACCTAAGTGCGTAATTTGAGCCGCATTTACACAGCATCCATTTTGGGCACGGCACTCCCAAATTATGGTACGCGGGCCCATTAAGGCTCGGTACTTGGTATTTAGACAGCAAATTTGTTTCCAATCCATTGCATGTTCCTTTCTTGATCGGCACCCTAATGACAAGAAATGGCACCCTTCTTTGTGATACCCTTGGATTATACATCAGTGGCTTTCAGTACCCCCGCAGGCGAGAGCAGGCTATTTTAACATGGCGAACTATCCAGTACGTTTTGCGTCCGGCACTAGTTTTTGAGGTTTAGAAAACAGAGAAGAATGATAGATATTCCCCATGAAACGAATCGATAAAGTTTCTGATCCTCCGTAAGGTGCAAAAACGACAATGATTAACGACAACGATTAACTAACGATTGTTAGCTGCATTAATCTTCCAAGAACGAGGAAACTGTGGATGCTTCCTTATTTATTGGCCTGTTACGACAGGCAGAGGCATGTTTTACTCAAAAGCAGTGGTACTCAAAGTGATTTTAGAGTGACAATAATAACATTCGCATTCGTTGCGTATACAGAACATGATTTCCCTCTAGTTTTGCAAAGAGTTGCATCCGAATTGGTTGAACAAGACGCCATTTTTGAATCGCGAAGACACGCATTGCGGCCGAAATTTGGGTACGGGGGCCCGTTTTTTGGCCGGCCGAGGCTACCTCCGGAGGTAGTGTCGGCCCGCCTAAATTTCAGGTATGCGGGCCAATGTAATTTTCATTTACACGGCATTTATTGGGAGTACCGAGTCTTAAAATGTGGGCCTGCGGACCATGCTTTAGGAGTGCCGTGCCCGAAATGGATGCCGTGTAAATGCGGCTTTGAGCGCCTTTTTTTTGTGAAAGAGTTGACAGCCAGGCATCAGCTCGATTTCTCGTACTTTTCTCTTTCTTTTTAACCAAACGCTGATTAGCTTACGTAGAAAAATAAATAAAGCATCACTGAGCTTAAACACAGACTGATAATTGTAGCAGAACGATTCAAAAACTTCAATTAAGAACTTACGTTCTTGATGAACGCGAAAACAGGCCTCTTCGCGTTGAAAACGGCAAACGGCAAACGTGAAAAATAGCGAGAACTCATGATCACGTGGTATTTTTGCCGTTCGCGTAATGTTTTGCTGTAAACGTGAAGCTTAATCTCTTTATTATGTTTATTGCGTGCTTTGGTTTTGAATCTTGAACTTCTGATGTCAGGAAACCATTAAAGACTGCAACGTAGTCGGTATTTGTGCCTTGGTCCGTCGCACGCTTAAAAGGCCACCAGCGACAAACCCACGAGAATCCAAGATTGTAATTAATGGTTTTGGTGATTGATGCTTTCCCCCTTCCCACTTAACACTTACCTGAGATAAAAAAAAAAAGAACTACTCTGATTGGTAACTAATTTTAGGCCGCAATTATATGGAGAAATGTTGTTTCAGGAACCCGAGACAACCATTCCCCCGAAACGTACAACTTTACCTAGCGTTTATATGATAAGAAGTTGGCCCGGCTGACGGAGGTAAAGTTGATCCTATTTAAAGGGACATAGTTACGAGGATTTCACAGATTTGTGGTCAAAACTGTGCTAAAAATTATCGGTAGCTAACTTTATCCATGCCCAACATTCATGTGTCTGAACATTTAAAGGAACATACAAACCATGATCATTTAATATCGATTTAATATGTCAACACGCTAAAAGATTTGAAAAGTTTAGCCCAATTTTTTCAAGTTGCAACCCATTTCCATCGGTGCCATCCGTAGCAACAGGCGACCGAAAATAGTTTCAGTGAAGTAATATAGTCTTTGGTAACAAACCTAGACCATTATTTGTGGGCGTTCATTGATGTGAGGACATATTTTTGATTTTTAAAGTGAACTAAAATAGCGTGACTATGCCCCTTTAATTATTCCGAAAATCTTCCTTTGACATTCTTGGCCTCAATACGCCCTTTTCTTTTTTCAATACGCCGTTTCCTTCCTTCGTTGATTTGATCACTGTAGCCTCTGTTAAGTTTGTTATCGTCGTTTTTAAACCAAAAACCAGGCGTCACGTGACACGTGGCACGCAAAAAGTCGTCCCGGGTAGGCGAGACAAAGTGTTTATTTTAGAAAAGTGAACTGTTAGAAAGGTTTAAGTTTTTATTTTTTAAAATGTTGTCGATTTCGTCGTTTTTAAACCAAAAACCAGGCGTCACGTGACACGTGGCACGCAAAAAGTCGTCCCGGGTAGGCGAGACAAAGTGTTTATTTTAGAAAAGTGAACTGTTAGAAAGGTTTAAGTTTTTATTTTTTAAAATGTTGTCCCACCTGCCAAGGTCACTCTACATACCTGCCGAGGTGAGACAACTAGCCCTCCAAGTTGTTTTGCTTCCCCGAGACGAGTTGGTGAGCATTTTGTAAACAGTTCGTTGAACTTTTCAAAGAAACAGGTGAAAATTAGCTCGCCTATGGCAAGTCGGGAGAGGGTTGTCTCGGGTACCTGAGACCATATAAACGTTTACACGGTCTCGGGTACCCGGGGCGCCTTGGTGTGACTGCGCATGCGTTTATTTTACAAAAAAAACATACTTTGCAGAATATTCAGAAGCTACATTTCTTTGGGAGAAACTAACAGCCATTCTGTGTTTCCATTTTTTTAAAGCCAACCTTCCATTACAATTCCAGTCTTTGGAGCAACAAAGAAACTTTCAACATTACAGGAGGTGAGACTGGGTTCGACACACAAGAGACCAAGTTACCGACCTACTGGAGCACACCCTTCTCCAAGATCTGCCTCGGTATGAAGATCGACCAGCAGCTTAATTTTGTTGTGATAAATAAGTCGGCTGATTCCCTGCACTCACTGATTGCTGACGGGCAATACCGCGCCACCTCATTGGGTCTTAACGCTTGGAAGACATTGATTGGTTCCAAAGCTTCCCTGCAGACCGGCTGTAACAAGGAAGGGTTCAACGCAGTTTGTAGAAAAGGCGATCATTCCAAAGCCAGAATTGGTATCCTTGCTAACAACGAACCCCACTGCTCAAACTGTGACTCCAGAATCGGGTTTGGAACTGGCGGGAAACATGATGACTACAACACGTGTGGAAACGAAGCTACGCTCGGAGGAGACAATGGAGACCAGCACATTAAGGCGATGGGATTCATTTTGGTTAATTAAGAAGTAATAGCTGACGAGTCTCAGAAGCCGCAGTGAAGCCACCGTGTTGCGACCAAGATACTCATATGCTAGTAATTACGACCAGAAAAAGCGTAAACAAACGGTCAGTAAGGGCGCAACCTTTTTTTACGGTGAGAATTTCTTTTCCATGTTGTCTACAATTATTTCATTAAGCAATATACCACACATTTCTATGGTTTACTGGCTCAATAAACCGCGTGGGATGTTGGAAGAACACGAGAAGAGATTGTAAGTCATGACTACGAGCTGAAGGCGAGTGATTTACAAGCTTTTCGAGTGCTTTTCCAACATCCCAAGTGCTTTATTGAGCCATGCAATAAACCATAGAAATGTGTGGCATGTTTCTTTTATATAATAACTACAATTTCTATGTGGTTTACTGGTATATTAATTAATAGTTATTGACCAATCACATCGCACGCATTATGTTCAGTTATTGTATAAAGGCTTAATAAAGTACTTGCGAGCAAAAAGTAGCTGAGAAGTCTGAATAACTACTGAGCTGAATGTGTTAATCACATGGCATCTGGAGACTGCGGACTCCCCATTGAATTGATAGCTGTGAATGGTTTGTGGGTTGAACTATGGGTCAACCTACCAGTCTTAGTAAAAAAAAGAAAAAAAAAAGCACCCTGTAAATGGAGTAAATGGAACCTTCCATCCTAGCTGGCGGTAATTAAATCCAGCTTGTTAACATTGGGCCTTTGATTTACGCTCTAGGAATTATTTTCCCCAGACAAATGTGATCGAAAAATTCGCTGTTTTTTTATTGTTTCAATTGGGGCTCACTATTTTAATCCCAACTGCATTACTTGTAGGTATACATGGCCCCTCAAGTATTTATCATTGTATCCATGCATTTGTCGTTTCTGTATGCTAAAATACCAGCTTATAAAGAAATGTCATGCCATATTTTATTGATGTGTAAAGCTGATATTTTAAACGACAATCTAAAAATTGTTAAAATAATTTAAAAAGAGGGCTATATATGTGTTTATCACCGTTGTACATATCATTGAACGTGTTGTCGGTAGATTTGTATGATTCACTATTGTGATTTGTTTTTTAAAAAGAATAGCAAAAGAGTAAATAACGCTTTTGGGTTGTTGAAAAAAACTTGTAACGTAACTTCAACTTTTTTTAGCCCAACAATAACGTAAAGTAAAAAAAAAAATACCCGGCTCAAGCAACATGATTTGTTTTTCTTCATGATTAATTATAGACTGACTTGCCTTGATTTCTTATGTATACGCTACGTTACTTTCAAACGTACTTAATCCACGCATTCTGCTCTAACTCGACGATAAACATCAAATTTCTCCTTACACTGTAAACCTGAATGGCCCGGAGAGTAAAGGAATACATGTAGACCATCATTCCCAAGGAGAAGTAATCTTTTGATTTAATGTTACCTGTTACCTGTTTTAACTGTCCACCTTGGGTGACAGAAATGAAATTTTATCTGTTCCACCGTTTTGGGGGTAGGGTTTTCCTTAAAACTTGGAATTTTGAACATATTTATCCCGCGTCTATAGAATAGTTACATAAATTACCAAGCCTCTACTGACTTTTTTTGCGGGTTACCCCGCGTTCCTTAGATCCCTAATGGGGCCCCATGTATTATTCCGTGTAAACCGAACCCATTACTCGTATATGCGACCATCTTGCAAGGTGGCACTATTATTTTGCGTTTGAAAAAGGGTAAAGGTTTTCAATCACTTTGAACTCAAATAGGTTGTACTTAAAATGCCGTTGCATTGCATGAAATACCGGCGGTAAAAATGCTAGGAGTTATGACTAAGTAGGTCACCTTTAAAATTATATATCCGGACTGAGAGCAGTAGTTGTTTTCTTCAAGGATGGAAGAGTGTGCGAAGGATCGGAAATGGACGTAATGTGCCGCCGCAAGCCGCAAAAACCGTGGGCACAAGCTCGAGGAAAAAAATTAACGAGTGCGCTACTTTTATACTCCGTTCGTACACCCCAGCACTGTGGTGACGGAGAATTCTTATTGGTCAAATGTCGTAGCGATGACGCTTAAGTGTCAATAAGTTGCCAATTGATAATGAATAAAAGGGTTATTGTGGTGCGCCGGTGGGGATGTAAAACATAAATATTTGGTTTATCAACTGAGTCGATAAGGTAATTTGGCCAATAACTGAAAGCTCAATTCTCTGTTGTGGCCATTTGCTTTGTCAACTTATTTTTTGTACTGTCGATATAACAACACGCGCGCAGGATCTGCAAGCGCAGGGAAAGTTTTGAAGACGGCAGAAGCAAGAGAAAGCATGTCCCAAACCCATTTTTGAAAGGAACATACCACGCTTTTCTTAAAATAACACGGGATTTTGGCTTAACTTTTTTTAAACTCAAGCATACCTTCTGCGCTGTTGGTGGGTTTACCCACATGCCTTTCGAACGATATGGATAAAAAGAAATCAAAGCATCATGATTTATGACACTGTGATTGTTTAGGACCTGAAACATCTTCAAAGAGTAATTTTGATATAACAATACAACATTTGCTTGTTTTCAAGTTTTACGCTCAGGAAACGTGCCTTTAGTGATAGACTGGGGAAGTTCAGGTTTTTAATTTTTACCCGTAAGCTAAACCCATTCACCAAATTATATATACTTATGAAATATCCCTCGGCCGGATGCCTTTATACTTCGTTTCCACTGTTCCATTAACTGCAACTGAAAGCATAACCAGTGCCAAATATTTTTACTGGGTGTCACTTGCGCGTTAGACTGTAAGAAGAGGGTTGATTCGTCCCTTGGTACAATTAGTTTTCTTTAACAGTGAAATTACTGAGTCAGGTGGTGTATCGTAATTTTAAGGGGGAGACCCTTAACTACAGATCTGGCATTGTTGCTAAATAAAGGGATTTTTGCGGATGGTATTTTGTCATACGCTGGTTTGCAGCGTTTTGTGCCGCTAGATTAGTGAAATGTATGAGGATGGTCACGAGGATGAACATCAGAATTTTAAAAAACAACTTTGCAAGTGCGTCGCTTGTGCCTGTCCCCAACCGCGCATTAAAAGGAAAAATCCCTAAAACTCGAAGGAAAGGAGGTAGAGTTTCGATTTGTTTCTTTTTTTGATAATCGGAGATTATTCAGCCTTCTTTATAATTTAAAGTATTTCAAAAAATGAAAATTACAGAAATATGTATAAGTATACGTACTTATGACGTCATAACTTCTATAGTGTGAATTTCAAGAAATCGATACGTCACGTTTTGCATCTTTCTGATCGTATAAGCTGTTTGAGTTTTAGGCCTTTTTTTCTGTTTAGGTCACGTGACCTGCCAAATATGGTTGTGACTTGAAAATCTTTAACACCTTTCCTATGGAACAAACATGGCCAAGCAGCTTATCTGTGGAAGTTAGGGTTTGCGAGATATGATGATTAGGAACTTTCCATAGCAACAATATAGCAGTTAAGAGTATCCCCCCTTAATTCTCGCCTCAGGAGTTATAGCAAGTTATAGAACGGCCGGTCTACCATTTGTAGCAATGCCATGGATAGTGAGACCGCTTTTGCAAATTGTATCCGTTGGTGTGTATTGGACATGACCGTGACTTCTCCTTAGCCATTCCCTTATTTATAAGAAATAACAGTGAATTGCAGTCTCACTCCCATCACCAACTTTATTTGCTTCGAAATACAACTATTCCTCATACCTTAGGTACTATTCCTCATACCTTTTTTGTATTCAAATAAGGAAAAGACTGATACAAAATTTCGTGCGAGTCAGTTCCTGTTTTAGGTTTAAACTAAAAAGATTTTTCTATTAAAGCCGATAGCACTTTTTCCTAAAATGGCCTTTTAATGACCAGTTCCTTGCGATTCTCACTGAACCAAGATGTAACCAATGGCTTCAATTTCTTTGACACCATTATCTCCTCCTTTCCAAGCCTCGTTTCCACATGTGCCACCATGATCTCCTCCAAGGCCAAACCCGATTCTGGAGTCACAGCCTAAGCAGTCGTGATCATCGTTACCAAGGATACCGATTCTTGCTCTGGGAGTACCACACACAGCGTTGAAACCCTCCATGTTACAGTTGGCCTGCAAGGAGGCTTGGGACCCAAGAAGCGTCTTCCACGTTTTACGACCCAGTGAGGTGGTGCGGTATTTTCCGTCAGCGATCAGCGAGTACAAAGAATTTGCGTGCTTAGTGAGAACAAAAAAATTGATCTTCTGGCCGATCCTCATACCGAGGCAGATCTTGGAGAAGGGTGTGTTCCAGTAGGTCGGTAACTTGGTTTCGTGATTGTCAAACAAAGTCTTCCCTCCTGGAAGGTTAAAGTCGATCTTGTTGCCCCAGAGTTTGGAATCGAAGTGAAACGTAGGCTAAGTGGAAGTCAAAAAAAAAAAAAAAAAAAAAAGAAATGCCTGAGAATGAACAGTACTATGAACGAAGAAGAGCAAATTCAGCTAGACCCCTTAGACCTTGAGTATGTCCCTTTAACCAGTTTAGAGGATATTAAACAATGTGCCTAAAGGTACCTTACTGCCATCAGTTTTCAAGACCAGCGTCCATCCGCCACCACCACATGCTCCAAGGCCATGGCTTGTCATGTGACAGTACACTGGAACCTTCCCATAATGCATTTGGAGTGGATAAGCTCTGTTTCCTTGAGCCCTGGTAAAAACGAACATTTGAGTGGTATTATTTTTTTGCGCGCAAGCTTCTACGGCACACCAGAGGACATTTACGAACTTATGCTGAACAAACACTTCATTTAAAAAAATACGATATAAAGTTTTCCCTATTGGACTGAAGAGGGTCAGATAAAATATAAATTTGACGCAAATGCTTAAAAATGTGCAAAAAGAGCTAAATTATGCTATCCTTTATTTACAGCTGTCCTTTGACTTCAGCCCAAAATTCCGCACTCAAAATTTTGCACTATACAAGGAAACAAGATTTTTCTCGATGAAATCTGTCTGCCCCCCCTGCCTGGGAGGTTTTACGTGCTTCATATCCTCCATTTACGCTTGAACTTACTTGTGGTTGTTGTAAATCTCCTTACACGAGGCAAATGTCGATCCTGTGAACAGATAGAAAGTAACATGTAAAAGTTGACAAATACATAATTGAGTTTCGTAGAGCATTACGAACATTCCGTATTTTTCAAGAACGCGGTCTATTCCGCGCGTGGAATCTTGAGAACTCAAGTTCTCGCGTGGCCATTTTCCCCACACACGCGTGGAGTACCGTGAGGAAGCTTGTGCGCTTGTTTCATTCATTTTGAACTGGATTAAACCTTGGCAGGATATACCTGGCCCGACGTTGGGTTTTCCACGAGAGGAAGCGTTGACTACGGTTATAAGCTTATCAAGCTTCCTCCCCAAGGTTTTCTCCAGTGAATTTATGGCTTTCTCGGCGTTGTTTGAGCGTGGAGTCTTGTTTGTCGAGGATGCAGCGGCCATCACGACCACAAAGAAAATTAGAATAAGCCAAGCATTAAAAAACGACCGCATTTTGTTAAGTAATCTATTGACAAAATTTCCTCTAGCTTCCAGTATCGGTCAGAGATGAGTTATTATGAGCACTCAGGTGTTTACGTCCCTACATTTTAGTACTTAAATCGGAACGCGAAAATATTCCCGTAAACACTACAATTATATAATCAATAATAGCTTACTACAGTTTTGTTTATTCAACGCTTAAAACTCCATATTGATAAGTCAACGTATAAGATAGATCAAGGTAAAGAATATGAAGGTACACTTCAATACATGCAGTTTAAGCACATTTTATGCCGCAAACAAATTTTATACCGCGAACAATGAAATAAAACCACTCATCACCCAAGAGTTGAGTCGCGAAATGTTAATTGTATTGCTGTTTCAAATGTCTTGATAATTTAATGAAAAATTGGCCGCAACTCTAAGAGCTGTTTTCATCAGTACTCTTGGGTACTTATGTTGTTGTCACAAGCCAGTCTTTCGCTACAAAGGGCGAAAGATTTTCTTGTCTTCAGTTCGCTTCCCATATTGCACGTTGAAGTCAGTTGAATAGAGTTTGACGAGATATGCATGCATGCTTATTTAGACTTACAAACGTATTCAAATGGCGACGTAGAAACACCACAAACTGGAGACAGCAAAAAAAAAAAGAGATGTTGCTCACCAGCTAGTTTCCAGTTACGAACGAGGACACATACTATCTGAGCTTTCTGTCAAATAAAAATGCCGACAAAAATGACTCACTTTTTATGAACAGGACTGAAGCCAGACCAAAATTTTAACCGAGGCAGTAAGAACTGATGTAAAATCATGAAAACACAAAAATAAAGATATAATATATTTTGGCCACTTGCATAATACGAGCCTAGAAGACCTGTCATCTCGAACTAGTTCCCGTGTCCCCACACAGTTCAGTTATGATGACCAGATATGAGATGATCGCAGACACTGCCATTTTCGTTTCTTCAAACACACCAAAACGGCGTCTGCGAACGAATATAACTGGAGAACTTTCATCATGGACAATCGTCGAGAAACGTGATCGTGACATTTGTGCCCGCACTCACTAGTCGCACGCTAAGGCTGTCGAGAAAAAAATCCTCGGCACAAGTGAGTGAAGTTAAAAGAACCGAGTTACACCCGTTTGCTGAATTGCCTTGGTCGCGTAGTTTAATTCTGAAATTTTTCCTCTACAACAGACAAGTAGTAAGAAATGTTTACCGAGAAAACTGCCTCGGTTGCCACTATGCTGGTTAAATTGGGCCAGAAGAACGCCCAATCTCACCTATTAAAGAACGCGCAACTTTACCTCCTAACTTTTAGTTTCAAAAATAAATCTGAATTATAGTGAGTAATCTTATCAGTCAGATCGAGTCCTATTTAATTTTCATCTATCCAAAGGCATTCAGCATGCTCTAGCCTTTTCCTTCGCTGTCCACAACGTTAGCGTGTAAAACAGGCTAGAAATTCACCATATAAGCTTGTACCACATACATATTTTTATTCAAAGCGAATAATCTATATTTTTGTCAGTGGACTAGTGGACGTTGTTGGTCACGCCAATCTGACGGCACCTCGATCGAGAATTAATTTTTGTAAGACATGCGGGTTGGTTATTTTTACAAATGATCTCGAGCCACGTATGAGCAACTGATATTGATCAGAGATGTCTGTCGAGGATCCTACCTAATGGCGTCTTCCTTTTTCCCTCAAGCAGATATGTACATAGCATGTCTAGATCTGAGAGCTGTATTTCTCGTTCGTACTTGTGACTAACCAGACAGCCTATTACAACGCGATAGACTTTTGCCTCTTTCATTAGATGAACCAACTTTTTAAAGCCGCACACGTATGCAAGATTTCAGTCGCGTGATAGACACAACCGCCCAAGCAAACCAAACTCTCTCGCGAAACCAAATTTTTATCTAACCGGATGAAAATCAACATACCTTTTGTAGCGTTTTACAGAAATTTTATTCAAATTAAACAGTCACATAAAGGTTATTCAACTGGAAACGGAGGCATTATTCTTTAATTCATAACATGTTACAAACAACTGATAAAAATCATTCAAAGAAAGAAAGCTGCTCAAACTCGGGATAGTATCTGCGATTCACCTCCCGGCATTTTTGTGGATTTCGCGTGTGAGTTTTTCCTCATTTCTCACAAAAAAGGAACTATTTGGTGCTGGCTATCCACTAGTTTGGTAGATAATAAAACAGTTATTCACCTCAGTGTCGGTGACGACTGGTAGATATTTGTGTCGCCACTTCGCCGCTCGGAAAATATCCACCACTATTCACCTCCACTTCGGTGAATAATTGTTAAAAACCCTACACGGTCGCTACAAACCTGCCCACAATGCCCACCCAAGCCTTAAGGACGTTCGCGCGAAAAACTTCTACAATACGGATTTTT
Source organism: Siderastrea radians (assembly GCA_964017195.1). Lineage (NCBI taxonomy): Eukaryota > Metazoa > Cnidaria > Anthozoa > Scleractinia > Rhizangiidae > Siderastrea > Siderastrea radians. The sequence continues at coordinate 39,526,103 of OZ024892.1, forward strand.
TTCATACTTTGGCTGCAGTCAGATAATGAGTTACCTATGTCAGAAATGCAAAAAAATTGGGGGGTCTTGGAAAACTACCCCAATTTTGACAAATCGGCCCTCGCAACTCGACATGGCCTCAGTGCTTGTTAGTTGAAAAATATTAAAAATGATTCGCTGTAGACCCACTTTCTTAGTCAAATTTTATTTAAGTGGGTCTGTCAAGTAAACAATGTGAGCTGGTGTCATCCTTTTAGTTAAACTCATCCTCTAAGATGGACTTTTGCGAACACCGTACAGCTACAATAATAGCATAATTCGATGACCCGAGGGCAGAAAAGTTGAAAAAAATCAAACTTCCACAATACAGATTTTCTTTATTTTTCTCAAAACGTAGATAATTGACAGAGAAAGTGATTTATCAAAAGAAAATATGGGGTCACCGAACATTTAAGAGAGTTAAACCCGTGCATAGATACTAAAGTGCCCACTAGCGCTATATATCTCCACATTTCTCCAACAGCGCGCGCGCTCAATGCATGACGTGGCAGTGAATTGCGTGCGCAGTAACGATGCGCAGAAACAATTAGCGCGAACGTCCTTAAACCTAAGCCCATCTACGGTTCTCTGATTTCCCGCCTTTGCAGGCCTTGGGCGGCCGCTCTTTTTTCCCGCCCTTGTATTTCAGTGAATCTGCTTTGATGCGGTCTCTTCCGCGTCCAACAAAATGGCCTTCAAAATTATGATGGCTTTTTTCTTGAAAATGTTAAAACAAAAACCTTGAACTAAGACAAGGATTTGTTGGAATGCAAGAGTCACGTAAGTGTAACGCATGATAAACTTAGCTTTTAAATACTTCAGAGGACTAAAATACATAAGCTTTTAAAAGTCTTACGATTCAATCCACTGTAAGGCTGGGTAAAGATTCTCCATCAAAGAATCAAATATTTGTTTGATTTTCTTTATCTCTGAATTCTCTTTGCCTCATTGACGTTCCTTTAATTGAAGTTCTTCTCGTATAAGAGACGTTGTGTTTACCATGGAGGAAAACCATTTTTTTTTTATCCACAATCCGGGAAGGGGCTTGTGAATCAACTTCCTGTCACACTTTTAAATATTTGCCTGCACACTCCCTCCTGCGAATGAAGATTAAATGTAAGCTTAGACATTAATCAAAATAAACTTCAGGCCAACCTTCCCATAGAAGAGGACACCACACAGGTACAAGCATGCACAAGCTTACAAGTAGCGGTCCACAACTGCAAGTGCACATTAACTGTCATGACATTAGGAGCAATTACTATGCTGTACGTCCTCCCTGGATAGGATGCTGATCCGCTAGATACCCGTACTTATTACATGCACGAAGCATTTTGGGTTAATGAAGAAACCGCACACTAAAGGAGAGATACACAGTGTAAGAGAGCATCCTCCACCATGAAAATAGGGCAAAAATTTAAGTCGCATAGCCCTTGAATAAGGTGTACTTGTTGTAGTTCAATTTTATCCTTGGTTCAATTTTTATTTTCTTTTATTTTATGTTCATTATCATATATTAACATAAAAAAGAACAAAGGAAAATAAAAATTGAACCAAGGATAAAATTGAACTACAACATACTCAAGGCCAGGCCTTGATGGTACAGTGGTACATACACAAGTCACACAAGGTAAACGACAAGTTGTCAAAATATGTTTTGCAATGTCAAAATCTGCCAAGCCCTCGGCTTGTTCATAGAAAGTTAAAATTAACTTTGTCCACTTTTTCGCCGCACTGCTGATCTTGTTTTTTATCAATACATTACCTCCACTAAATTTACGTAATGTAATGACTACAGATTGCAGGTTTGTAAGCCTTACATTAAACCTGCAACAGCAGCCAGTTTTGTCTGAAAAAGTGCAAACTCTCTGGAAGCTAGTCCTCACATTGTTATTTATTAAACTGTGATTAATTCAAAAAGAGCACACCTCTTTATCTTCATTCACAAGAAACTGTCCAGCTTGAAAGTTCTGTCTTTTACCAATACCACGCCTCACATATCTGGAGTGAATTGGACACCGGTTAAGGACATACAAGGCCGCAGCAAGGCCACACCCAGCTGTCTTCAATGAACTAGTGGTCATTGTGTGGCTGTCCACTGAACTGGCTTCAATGTCTGACACTTTGCATTTGTCAGCAGTGATCTTTATGGATACAAATACATTTTCCCAGCTTCTAACTGTTCAAAATAATGCAAAAATCCACATTTTAAGACTGCATATTTGAAAATAATGATATGATTACGATTTAAATTGTTCATGTTAAATCAATTCCAGGAGGGGGAGGCAGTCATACCCAGTTGATGCTCCCTTCAGATCTTAAAGTGCCCATGAAGTAATAACTGAGTTAAGCTTATTTGAAAGCCCTTTCAAAAGGAAGAAGGATGGTATTTTCTGTTTTGCAATATCTTCATTCATTCCACAGTTACTCAAGTTTTTGGATCATGCAAATTAGAAATAGATGATGTCATAAGTGGTAAGAGCATGGAGACAAATCACAAAATGAAGAATATCTCTGGAAATAATGGGTTAAGGTAATTGAAACTTGGTACCAATATTGTGCCTTAACGACCTTCGTGCGAAAATCTTCTAAGACACAGATGTTTTTCTTACTTTTGCTACAGTCAGACCATGAATCACCTATGTCAGAGAAACAAACAAATTGGGTCACCAACTTTGTTTTTGATAAAGGGCCTAAAAAACTACCCTAATTTTGACAAATCGGTCCTCGCGCATGGCCTCAGTGGTTGTTAGTTGAAAAATATTAAAAATGATTTGCTCTAGACCCACTTTCTAAGTCAAATTTCATTTAAGTAGGTCTGTCAAGTAAATAACAGTTAAACTCAACCTTTAAGATGGGCTTTTGCCAATTCTGTGCAGGTAAAATTAATAACAGTGGAATTTGATGATGCATGGCCAGAAAAGTTGGAAAAAATCAAACTTCCACAACACAGATTTTCTTCAATCAGTTTGCATAAAACATAGACTATCGATAAAGAAAGTGATCTATCAAAATAAAACCTGACGCCACCGAACTTTAAGAGAGTAATACAACCCGTGCATAGCTGATATTAAAATGGTCACTAGTGCTGTATATCTCTGCGCTTCTTCAACAGCATACACGCTCAATGGATGACGTGGCGTGATATCACTATGTGAATTGAGTGTGCATAATAATGCGCAGAAACAATTAGTGCTAACATCCTTAAGAAAGACGCAAGATGACATATATATATATATATATAGTGATGTTGCAATAGCAACAATCTTGGCTCCAGTCTTCTTTCATACCATTTTTGGCTCCACAACAAGAGAAAGAGGGACCTGTTCAAAACACATGCAATATACAGTACTGTACCCATATTGTGCTTAGTTTTCTCATTAGCTATTAAGGGGTGGACAATGTTTGTTAAGCCTAAAAAAGGGGGAATGTTGTTCTCATATTCTCACATGAAAAAGACCTAAAAGCTAAACTGTTGCCATGGCAACATCACACTATGTATTTCTGTGTGTCTTTCTTGAGGTAAATTACTGTGCCAAGTTTCAGTTACAATGCCTCAATAACCATTTCCAGAGAAATTCTTGATTTTGTGATTTGTCTCCACGTGGCTGTAACCACTTATGATGTCATCACTTGTATCCTTTTCAATTAAATATCTCTAGAATGAGAGACAATATTATAAAAAAGAAAACATAATTCTTTGTCACTTTAATAGGCCTTAGATAAGCTTAACTTTAAGTTTTACTTCATAGGCACTTCAAGTCTGAAATGCCGCCCACTAGACTACCATCTCCACAAAAAAGCCCCAAGACTGACATTTTCAGACTAGACAGCAAAATTCTGTTTCTTCTTACTGCAATACAACATAGTACTGAATGGAACAGGTGCACAAAAACAGCATAAATGAATGATTGGCCCAGGATAGAGCATGCAAGCATAAAAAACTTGATTTTCTGAATCTATATATGACAAGCAGGGCACCAAAATACCAAGTCTGCTAGGTTTGATGACTTGTGTGCTTGTATCTTGACAAAACTGGAACTTCCTGACAGAATTCCTATTTCTGGTATGCTGCCTACAATGGTGGACAAAAGTCTTTGGGCAGATTCAACAAATAGCATTTCTTTCTTGTTTGTTGTCTTAAATTCTAAGCTGTTTCCCAAGAACTTCTGTCCAGCATTGGATATGGAAGTTTGAACATACAGCATGCCCAATTCATAATAAAACACAGATGAAATTGATGCCTACCTTGTTGGTAAAAACTGTTTACCAAACCACCTTTAAATGAACCTGTGGAGTCATTTTTGTCAGGTTTTCTAGCCACTTGGAAGGCAATCATTGTGTCAAGCCTGTAACTCATCTTACTATGAAAGATTGTTTCCTTCATATCAGAATGACCATCCCATTCAACAACATGAACACCATCCGTTGACATTTGTCCCTCGGCGGCACAGGCTGCTATGCTTTCTTGAATCAGCTGTGCATGGTGCTGAGTAACAATAGTGATTTTCTTATGCAATGCTTGAAGAGCTTTGACAACAGCCATCACTCCTTGGATACAATCTGATTTTGACATCTCAGATGAAGAGCTTTCTTTCTCATGAAGAAAGTACATAACAATAGATGGAGCATGGGACAGTCTCACTGCTATTTTCAAGAAATCATTAGCAACTTGGACATCATCTGGTCCATCAGTGTTGTCAGGAGATGCCCACATTATTTTTGCAAGCTCTTTTACTTTTTGGATTGCACTGGCAGAGCAGACTGACGCAAGGTATGGTTGATCTGTAAGAGGGATGAGCCTTGGTTGTTCATCCCCATGGTCTGGTTTATGGACTTTAAAATAGTCATCAACAGTGGTGTCACAGATGAACATTGAGCCAGGGTGATGGCTGAAGGATAGTGGTGGTTCTGGGGAAATAAAAATGTCACCCTTTTGGCAAAGTTTGTCTCTTTCACAATTCAAAATGTGAAACACTAATTTTTCTAGACTTGCATTACAACGTACAAATTTATGGATAAAAAACAACTTTGAGCAGAAAGCATGTTATGTTTATTCCATGTCCCCACTTAAAACTCAGTGATCACTCGTGAACAGCACCATTGCTACCACACAAGGTGAGTTCAAGCACACACACACATATATATATATATATATATATATATATATATATATATATATATGCTGGCACTTTAGTTATCTCTGAATACAGTTTCATCTGAAAATAAAGATGATTTATTGGTCTGTGCCCATCTAGCTTGCTTGCTTTTCAGTTTTGAGTTATCTATGGTTATCTGAACTCTCGATTATCCAAACTATTTTAAATTGCCTGTCCCACCATGTCTAGATACTTAAGGTTCTATGTATACTGTATAAATAAATAAATAAATAAATAAATAAATAAATAAACGAATAAATAAATAAATATCATATTCCCAATATGTTCTAAAGGTCTGGGATTGGGTAAAGAGCTTTGAATCACTGGGCACTGAACACCACATCACCACCCACCCAGTCCACTGAAAATTCTCAGGAGCACCCCTCCCTCTAGCATTCAAGAGAAAATCTCTTGGAAAATCAAATGCCAATTAATGCTGTTAAGAAAAATCAGCTTATCCCCTTTATAAAAGTTTAATCAAATAGTTTATATGTTCCACATGAAAACTTTTCTTACTTGCAGATCTCACTGCTAGAGATGATGTTACACCACAGGCCCAAAACATGGGTATAAGATCTCCAATTTCAGAAGGTTCCCCAAATTCTGTTGCATAAATATCTTCAATTCCTATCACAGATGGATCTCCAATATGTATTGGTGCTCCATGCACTGCATCATAAGCTGCGGTAATGATGAGAGCTCTCTCAACCATATCTTTAGGAATTGGACGCATTGAAACCACCATAGGGTTGGCAAACGGCCCGACAGGTACACACTGGATGTTGGTTGTAAACATGGATACATTACGGTTTTCAGTGACATTTTGAAGTGGAATTCCAGCAGTTATCATTGCTTCTTCAAAAGAAAAGCTGCATCCAATGTAGAAGGATACATAGTCATCCATGGGGTATGCAGTCAGGCTGCCAGGTTTCTTTATGATGATCCCATTCTCAGATACACAGTACTTTTGGAGGTCAGTTCTGCAAGTGAAATTTGAGACTAAAATCAGACAGATGTTTAAAGTAACTGCAGTAAAAGCTTACCTGTCATCAGAAACATTACACCCCATTCCCCTCCCTACTCCCTCCTATGTGTGATTCCAGAAAATTTTTACACCCACCCCATTGATGGTCACAGGAAATTCTGAGGGGGTTAGGGGATCTCAAAAGCCAAAATTTTTAAGAATGAAGTTAATCTGGAATTTCTGGAGGGATGGAGGAGGGGGGTCAAAACCACAAAACCATCCCTGGGGGAGGTATGGATATTTCCTGGTACAGTACAATCTGTCAGGTTTTCTCAGCACATTTCTGGACTGTCAGAGACTCTCATGTGGTGGTTAAATTTAAGTGTTGAGTGCTTCTAACTTCCTATTGGAAAATCAGAAAGTGGATGATTCAAGGCTGGTCTCTGTACTATATCATGTCATTCACCCTTAATCGAGAAAGTTCACCCCACATTGTCTCTCTCCAACCAGGTATATGTTATATAAACAGATACTGGTGAAAGCACACTAGGGGTAATCCCAGCATGCTTCGATGGACTAGCATCCCATTCAGGAGGGAGTGCTAAATAGTCTACTGTGGCTTCCTTAACCTTACTCCACATTATGTTGACTACACCCAGGTGTATAAATGGTTAATGGTGAAAACATGTACGTTGTGGGTAATGCTTCTATGGACTAGCATCCCATCAGCTCTATGAGCTGCAAAGTATTTTAATAAAGTACCTACTTACTACTTACTTACTTCACGTTGTAACATTCCTAGTTCCTTCATGCTATAGGAACAGGAGTTTCTAAGTGCCGGCTTTGTGGGTATGATGAATGATCAATTTGAAACCTGGTGAGATGACAATAGCTTTCTTTCTGCAAGCCTGAGACGTTTTGACTGCAGGTGCCCTGAAACACTAGGCAAAAATTGAGTTCCTAAAATGTTTAGACTGATCAAATTTGAGACTGTAAGATAATTATGTAATTTCGGTAAAATTTTGCAAGAACTGGATCTATTTAAAAGATAATTCACCCCACCACCCCTAAATTTACCTTAAAATTTGTAAGAACAATAATGTACATCCTTGCATTATGCCTCTCCTACAAAACAGCAATCAGTACTAGTGACAGTTGCCGTGTTAATTCTCGTACCTTACATCGGAGTCAGGAGCCAAGTTTCCGGCCGACAGTTCACCAATTTTACTTCTGTACAGTAAGGGACACGGAGCTTTGTTTAGCTCACAAAACTGCTCAAAATCATCCGCCAGAAAAGACGGAAGAATCGCTAAATTCGCCTGAAGATAACCCATGCAGTATCCCGAGCTTGAGTTTCCCTCCAACTCTGCATTCGTTCGGAACTCGTATCTTGCTTTCGATGGCTTCCATGAACCGACAGGACTACTTGAGCCACAACTTTGCTTGAAAGCCATAATGGATGTCACGGATCTAATAAAATTAATTATTAATCGCGTTCTTTCTGTGAGTAGTGTTCACGTGTGACGTAAACAAATAACATAGAAGACAAAATAATACAACTTCAAAACAAAAGGAAAATACAGTCACAAACAAAAGAAATCCCTCTCCTCAGCAGCCAATGCTTGAGTCAACGCAAACGCCGACCCCTCCCCCCGTCCCCGGGACAAGGTGGGGATTAGAGGGGAATAGTAGGGGATTGAATACAAAATCATGCCCGAGAAGGTGGGGCATTGGAGGTGCTTAGTAAATTTAGCTGCGCCCGGCCCTGGACTGTTCTAAAACAAAACAAGTGCAAAACCATTTCATTCAGTCTTTTGCACATCGATGGGGAGTGTTTCACTGCAAGTACTTGACATGGTATAAACCACACAACCTCCAGATTTTATTACTGAGGCCCCTTTAGGGGGGCTACGAATGTCGCTAGCAGTGAATTTCAAACCCTTCGTTTCACATACTGAGGAGAAAGCCATGTCCCTGTCGGTATTTTACTATTGTATTTGCGTTTGTCTTCGTCGCTGTCGCAGTTTCAATCCATCTTTGTGTCGTTTGTCGCCATTTCATCTGTCTTATGTCGCTGTTTCAAGGCCATGTCGCTTGTCGAAATTAATCCTAACAGGGCCTCATTACTAAGTTAGACAAGATAGCGGGCAGTTTTGCAACTTCATTGTCATCAGTAACATTTACGTTTATCTCTTGCGTCTTTAATTTTACTTGGCACAATAGCCTCCAAGGGTATCCAAGTTACAAGGTTTGTTAAAATTTAAACATTTCGACAGCTAAGCTATGGATTTCGGACCATTTTACCTAACACTCGTAAACGTTTCCGTAACGTTTCACTCGTTCGGTAAGAAAAATAAGGCTTAATTTTGTTCCTTAGACTCGATTTTACAATAATGGGCCTAAAGCTCGCAGCAAATAACCAACAGTCGCTTAGCTATTAAAACTGGATTAAGATCCCAGTTCACACTCTTTAGCTCTACTGCTAGGGTCAAGGTGAAATGGGTGAAGAAAGACATTGGTAAGGAACCGGAGCGATTGAAATGTGCCCAGTGGCTAGTGACTCAACTCAACAGATGCCAAACCCTGCGGGTGGGGCTATTAGGTAATGTTTTGACTCAAGAAGGCATCACCAGGGGTGGGAGCATTATTCGAGATTTGGCCAAGGTTTTTTCCAAATCCCCACCTTGTCCTAGGCGGGGGGGGGGGGGGGGGGTTCGGGGTATTCGTTCATTCATGCATAAGGTATTCGCAGAAACTAATGTTCCCACAGGTCACCCAAGCTCACTCTGAGAGGAGCGCATATAATAACCTGTTCCTTTTTGCATATATTATGAGTCGGCAAAATATAAGAGTTTGTATCAAAAATGCAACTAAGATGCTCTAAATACCATAAGTGCGAAATAGTTCATAATATAAATGGTTCACCTTGTTTCTGTGTTATTTAATGCTTTTTTAGGGTGATTTGAATCGTTTTGAGCGAGAATAAGCGTCATTCTAATTTTTGCTCCTAATTATTATTATAATTATGAAAGGTGATTTAAATGATCTATATTTTTTGAAATGCGCCATTTCCACTCACAATTTCCTCAAACCTGAATGAATCCATAGTCGAGAAACAACTATACGCCGGAAAAGTTCCATCTTCCCCAACATTTGTCACCATAAACGGCAATAGTTTGAGCTTTTTGTACAAGAAATCAAATGTCGGTATTCGACCGCCGACCTCTGCGCACAAATATATGCAAATACCGTACGCTAATCTCATTTCTCTGTTCTCTTATCACTGGACAATTCGCACAATGGCGTGGACATGACAAAAAACTACTGTGTCGGGGAGGTATGAACGGTAAGGAGATGGTCACGCTTCACGCATGAAATGTCACACTCTGTTTACAATCTGCTGGGAAAAACCACTAGACAAAAACTCGCAGCACCCTGTTAAAGTGATAATAGACTGAACTGACCTTACCTTTAATGATATTCCAACAATATTAAATTATTTTTACGCTTACCACAATTTTGCTTTTTTGTTGTATCCAACACTCACGTTTGGCTTTTCAGTTCTCAGATATTTGTCTTCCGTTTTGACTGAAGACACTTCTTTATAACAGACAAGGACACTAAACCCTCCCACCAATTGTTTGCAACAACAAGCTCCCTTATATAGTGCAAATTTCCTCATCATACGATTGCTACAAAATACATACACGCTTTGCGTGCTACAATTTCGTGCATCTTGTATTTGAGAAAAACTAAAAACAAATATAAAGTACACGTATTTATTTTCATTTCCTTAAAAAAAGGGAAATGAAACCAGATTCAAAGCATTAAGAGATGTTGACAGTAAAATGTTGCTTGAACTTGCAGTTTAGGGCAAACATAAGGAGGATCCAAATTTGGTTTTTGATTATCTTGAAGACAGAGACGAGTGTAACGCGCGCGAGTTTTTGTCTGCTCGTTTTTTCCAGCAGATTGCAAACAGAGTGTGCGGACAATTCATGCGCAAGCTATTGCCGTTTATGGTGACAAATGTTGGGAAAGATGGAACTTTTCCACTCGAAAACGGACGGAAAAATATCCGTTTTTAAATGAAACTTTACTGGCGAAACGCTTGCGTAAACAAAAACATTGCTGCCGCTTTTCACGGGGCATCAGCTGACAGCGGGGACTTGCAGACGCGCACTAATGCCGGGGACCTAAAACAGTTTAAAACGCCGTCAGCGCCATTTTCACTTGTCTCACATTCTTCATCCTTTGTTTCAGAGTCATTTTCACCCGTCCACTTTCAGTCATGTTTTTTTAAAAGTCTCCAATTTCGAAATATGTTTTCAAAGACGATTTCGATCGTTTCAGTGCGGGCGATAGTTGGACAGAAACGCATCAGATGTATGCATTTTCAAATGAAAGCCCGTTAGTGTTGAGAGGGCCTTTACAGAAACTTTTAAGTTCCTCTCAGGCCTCGGCTCAGAAGGAAAAAGTCTGCACCCTCTTGTAAAACATTATTCACGGTTATGAACGGACAGGAAAACTGAAGAACTTTCTTTCAAGCTGGTAGTTCAGACCAGCGTACAAATAACGTCTACATGACCCAGGACATAACCGCGCCAAGAAAGAACGAAGGCAAAGAACACTAAATACAGGAAATTGCTTCCCTTTATCTTAAAAACAAACAGCTAAAAGACGTGTTTCATTAAAGGCTTTATTAGAAAAATACTTTTCACAGACAGGCGTGCGAGGTTTTACTGAACTTAGCAGACAGACGTGCAAGTACTTAATTGAAGTGAGATAAACAAACGTCTATTTACGAAAATACACTTAAAACGTTCTGTATGAACTCGAGGTAAGATGCAGCTATCCCCGCGTCACGCATAGGTTCCTCTGTCTCCGTACAGGAAGGAGATGCGCTGTAAACAGTGATGGGTGTTAATGGTTACCTTATTCCGTAGGAGTTTATCCCCAACACGTGTAATATCCGTATGCTGATGATGTAAGTCATCATTCGTAACTCCACTTCTTTTAAGAAGTATATTGGTATATTGAAATACACCAATATCTCAGTAACCATTTATAATGCATATAACGTTATGGCATTTTTTTTTTTATCTCCAAGCATTTGCTTAACAAATGCATATACCCCCCCCCCCCTCGTCCCCGGCAGTCAAGGGTTGAATTTTCTATATCGTCTGAAGGTCACGTTATTTGCCCTCCGCAGGACATCTTTAATGCTAAGCAGTAAAGACACAACTTCCGATCCGGGGGGGGGAAATCCTTATAGGGCCTACATGATAGAGTATGGTTTTCAGAGGGTTTTGCCTTCAGCAGGGTATCGTTACACGACCTTATGTATTCGTTAATTTGCACGGAAACCTTACGACAAGCCGAAGCTTTACCAGTTTGCTGATGTAGAGCATACTGAGATAAGAAACAGGCTCTGACTAGTCCATTCTAGCCGTAACGAGGGTATGATGTTGGGTTAAATGTCTTAGACAGCGTACAATAACTTGAACAGGGTAGCAAAATCAGAGATTTGTGTCTTAAAAAATGGTCAGGGTTTAAACACCCGGGACTCACCTCTCTACCCGAACATCTGTGTCCCGCTGGTTCATATCCCCTCGCATTTTAGTGCAGTTAATTATCCCCAATAATCTGGAGAATCTTGTCCACTTTATCCTGAAAAGAAAAAAAAATAACGTAAAAATTCCTACATCAATCAACTATTCCAAACAACTTACTTCCGGTTGATACAGGCCTCATATGACTAAACACGTTCACAATTTTTGTAGTTTTGTAATGATTGCATTGGGCATACACGAAATTTGGACTCAAAGCTAAAAGAAGAGGTCATTGTAAGCTTTAACAAAATAATCAGTTCAAAAGGGTCAACTTTCTTTACCTGCTTAGTTAATATGGAGGGCCAAAATAAAGAAACTAGTTAAAACTTTTAATCAAACCTAAGCCTACAAGGTTGTAATATTGTGAAAGCTGCACCTTAGAAGGAAATTAATCCTTGATATGGCAATAAATTAAACATGCCAAAAGTTCCACCTGAAAGTTAGTTCTTGGGTCAAAAGTAAAAGTAAAAAGTAAATTCATAATTATAGTGGTCAGCGCGTTTAGCTTTCCTCGGTACTGCCTTATACGAGAGACCAGCTAGTTTACAGGCGTGCCATTCAAACAACTGAAGCAAGTATTGTTAATGGAACATAACATGGTCAAGAATCCCAACTGGCGGGAGGCAAACCAGTTGGCTATTTACAAGCACAGCCGAAGGATTTAAAACTCGGGACTGCCGTGAAACAAATCCATGAAGTGCTCATTCGAACCCGGAACCCGGGACCTAGGGAATCGAAGTCGATCACCCTAACCACTCTGCAACTTGCCTCCCAGGAAATCAGGAAAATATGGCCGGGAAGGGCAAACAGTGTCAACCTATGATTTTCTCTCACAATCTCAACCTTTTTACTTCCAAGTATCCACCTTACGCAATGTTCTGGATTCACCACAATCGTTGGCCGGAACTTGTAATATCCAGGCCTCGGATTTGCCACATAACCCTTCAAGCCCCAATATCCACACGTATATTCTCCTTACTGTTCTTCATATTTTTGTTATGTTACTAATTGGGAGAATTTGATTAAACATCAACACATTTCATGTCTGATGATCATTTGTTTTATTCTCAGGACCTGTATATTTGATCAACTAGTGATTTTGTAAGGCCAAATTATATGCTTGTCAATCTCGCGACGTAAAGGGTTAATCTCATAATGGAAGACTTACCTCCGCTGCATTCATCATAAACTGCTGAACTTGAAAGTGCTGTCTTTTCCCAATACCACGCCTCACATATCTGGAGTGAATTGAACACTGATTAAGGACATACAAGGCTGCAGCAAGACCACACCCAGCCATCTTCAATGAGTTGGTGGTCATTGTGTGACTGTCCACTGAACTGGCTTTACCCGCTGGCATCTCCTCGCGATAATTAGCAGTTATCTTTATGGATACAATTTCACTGCTCTTGTCAACTGTAAGAAAATTGAATACAAGCTACTCAAACAACTGGCAGGGCATTGCTATGGACAGAAAGATGAGCTTATCTCCCGTCTCCTGTTATGGACCTTGACCCATGGTAGCAGAGCAAGAGGAAGGCGACCTAAGACCTACACTGATGACACGTGCTTAAGGATGACACAGGACTTAAGAATGTGGAATTGAGAAATGCAATGGAGGGTAGGGGTTCTTGGCAATCTATCGTAGCTCGTGGCCTTAGCAGGTCTCGGCAAAAGTAAAAGTACGAAAAACTGTACCTAGCTAACCAGTATATCTTTAGGCGTTTTATCAAAAATGGTGATAAAATCTGACAGAAAAGGAGCAGTATGTTTTTAATGAATTCAGGTCCAAAAGGCAAAACATAATTATAGTAAGATATTAGCCAAATCAAAACAGCAAAAGTGAAACACCTTGAAAGTCACGCTGTTTATGCACCAACCAGGATTGCTATTTAAGACATCAAACAAGCAGTTCTAATGGGATCGTGGTATCTATCTCAACTGAGAATTTTTGTCCAAAATAATGCCAATTTTCAGTGCTACAAGCATTGCCAAATTATCAAAGATTTGATCAATATTATACCTCCACAGTGAGCTCAAAACATTGCACAAACCTTCTTCAAACAATGTGTCAACCAGATCACTTCTAGAATATCCTTTGACGTCATTCTCCTCAGGGAAATTTTCTCTTGCTACTTCCAATCCTATCATCGTGTCAAGCCTGTGATTTATGTTCCCTTGATACAGCCTTTCCATTATATCATAACTCTCATCCCATTCTTGAACAGAAATACCACTTCCTGGTACTCCGCGTCCCTGGGTGGCATTGCTTGTAATGCCATCTTGCATCAGCTGAGCATGATGCTGAGTAACAATTGTTATTTTCTTGTTTAATGCTTGAAGAGCTTTGACTAGACTCATTACTCCTTGGATGCAATCTGATTTCGACATCTCAGATGAAAAGCTTTCTTTCTCGTGAAGAAAGCACATAACAACAGATGGAGCATGGGACAGTCTCACTGCTATTTTCAAGAAATCATTAGCAACTTGGACATCTTCTGGTCCATCAGTGTTGTTGGGAAACACCCAGATCATTTTTGCAAGCTCTTTCACTTTTTGGATTGCACTGGCAGAGCAGACTGACGCAAGGTATGGTTTATCTGTAAGAGCGATGAGCCTTGGTTCTTCATCCCCATGGTCTGGTTTATGGAGTTTAAAGTACTCATCAACAGTAGCGTCACAGATAAACACTGACCCGGGATAATGGCAGAAGAATAAAGGTAGATCTGTTAAAATGCAGAAAAATTGTGTAAATAATAAAATAAAATTGAACCACGAAATCTTCGAATATTGCAATTATAAACGTTTTTGGTAAGTATTCACGGAAAAGTGTGGCCAACTATTGTAATCAGAAAGGTGAAATGTCTCGAGCAAGTTCAAGCTGTCCATTCTCCGTTAATTAGAACTTGATGACAACAAATATAAAGTGACGAATTAATCTCCTAATTAAGAGGCTGTTTTTTGTGGTTTACACCAAGAATTAGAGTGACAATTAGAAGATCAACTTTTGCAAACAACTGCCACCAATCTGGAGTTTAAACAACAATTCATGTTTCTAGAGGTTTCTTGCGTGAAAAGACGCTTTGACTACTTTAATTTTGGAGTTTAAGATCCCACGCTTGCAACATGTTGAATATCCTATCTTTTCTCGCTTCTTTTCCGACTTTAAAATGCACCATCTTTCTTCATTTATCCAATCCTAGAATTGCTGAAAGCGAGTCACCATGAACTCAGTAAATGGTACCCCGGACAAAACAATTCAGGATTCGGTTAAATGATTGTAACTTTTAAATGCTTTACCTAAAATCCGTAAAAACAGCAACAATATTTAGAGGAAAATTTCACATATGGACAACTTTTAAAATTCCTCATGTTGACATTAAGACAGTGAAAAAGGCGGGAAAAAGAGCACAGCCGATACGTTTTTGCTCCAAAAATTCGCCCTACTTGTGCAATGTTCAAATTTTTCATTCATCATAGACCGAGTCATTTTACTTAAAAATGCATGATGCATAGCTACAATATTAACCAAATTGTCGCTTTTAAAATATAAATTTGAACAATCTTTACTACAAATAGAAACAATTTAAAAAGATGTGTCCCACAAGCAAAGGAGAAAGCACACAAAAACAAGGTTCTCCTTAACCACATAGAAGCTTTTGAACGTATCAAAAAAGGTGTAGCGGTAAGCAGTGCACTTACAGAGGCTAGGTTTTAATGATAGGTTAAAAATACTGCAAAAAAGGTGAAAAATATTTTAATAACAGGTAATGCGCGAACCGTTCCGCAGGGTTATGGGCTCCCGACTCGAAGACAACGACTTGTGCCAGAGCCGAATTTTTTGCTTCCCAGAAAGAAGTACGTAGAAATTAGTTCAAGCACTTCCCATTGCCAGCTCCCTCAAGAAGATGAAAAAAATGTTCTTTGAATGTCTCAAACAAATTTTCCAGTGAAGGAAACTGAAGAGCTTTGTCGACGTTCGCTAGTAAGAAAGAACGCGAGAACCGATGTGACCGCACGTGTTTTCCGCCCTTATTCTGGTCTTAAGGTAAACACTCGTGTATTTCAGGAAATTTCCATGTGTGCAATTTTCTTTTCTATTATGTTGCCATTCTTAGGTAAAGCATTTAAAGCATTTAAAAGTTTAAATCGTTTAACCTAATCCTAAATTGAATTGTGCAGGCAACCTCGTCTCCAGGGCCTTCTCTTCGTTCAAAATGGCGGTCGGAGAGACCCCTGGCCAAGGCTGCTAAAATGGCTCCAGAGATTCCTTAGAATTTTGTCACGTAAACACGATGAAATGTTTTCATTTCGTTTGAACAACGGTTTCAGATTACAGAAAACAAACAGGGCCCGCAGCCGCTGGAAACAACCTCCGAAAAACTCATTTGATCATGTGTCACGTGACAAAATACTCCACGAATCTTGGAGTATTCAGGGTTTCTCCGATCGCCATTTTAAACGAGGAGACGGCCCTGGGGACGAGGTTGATTGTGCAGGGTTGCAGGGTACTATGTTCACCACGAGTCTCCCAGTAGCTAAGTGGTTAGAGCACCCTATCCGTGTACGGAGGGTCATGGGTTCGATTTCTGTTGGGGCCTGAGATGTTTTTATCTTCGTTCCACACTCGCGACATGTTGAATATTCCATCTTTTCTTATCAGTTTACATTTTAGACTTAGACGTTGGAACTGTGCATATCGAATTTAGTTCAGAGTCAAAGTTCAGTAAATATTTCGTTATTTGTCAAACTGAATCAAGGACGCAATGCCTATCAGTATGCTAGAACTTTAAGTGCCGGTAAGTCAATTTTAACTCTCATAAATTCCTTGGTATCGCTATACTGATTCTTTTTATGTTATATCTAAAACACCTTTCAAGTTATAGCCAAAATTATGTCATATTCCACCATCCCTTCATTATCATCTCTAAAGTTAATGGTTACTAATAGTATTGTAGCAATGAATATTAAATTGTTTAAAATATCTCTAAAAAGTCATCTCTAATTCATTGATGAATAACTGGGACAATGACAAAGAAGATGAATTACATCTTCAATATTATCAGTTGAGATTACAAAGAGTGCCCTTTTCACAGTTAACTTTTCTCATTGCACTACAGTACATTGGAACGTGATGCAAATACATTGTAAACGAGAAAAGTAACCTGTGAAAAGGGCTATTCTTAGCTTTCTCATCTAGAAATTTCTATCTTCAGGGTTCGATCTTAAGTTTGTAGTTACTTATTCGCAGTTTTACTAAAGTTTTTCTATTAGTGTTTTTCTAGTTAGACCCAAATAAATTGAAGGTGTATAAAAAGTATAAATAGTCTAGTATAAAGAGTATAAAAGTCTAGTTTTTGCGAGTGTTGGATCTCACTTGGCCTCGGCAAATTTAGTAACACAAGAGTATATGCTTGCAATCGTTGATGTGTTTCTCTTCCGTTTGTCCTACTTGGTCTTTAATCGTACCGTCATCTAAAGCGTCATAATTGAAGTCAGTAATGTTATAATGGTTAAACATCTTCATGAGATTGGCATAAAAACATTTTTACTATCACAGTGGAGATCAATTATCATTTAATAGAAGCGACTGTTTTACAAGGCTGTTTGATTGGGAGGCGGCGTAGCCGAGTGGTTAGGGCGCTGGACTTGTAATCCGGGGGTGCCAGGTTCAAGTCCCGCTCTGACCATGTGGATTTGTTACACGGAAGTCCCGTGTACAAATCCTTAGCTATGCTTGTAAATAGCCAACTGGTAAGCCTCCCACCAACGTTTATGTTTCATCAGTCATGGTACTTTCATAGGTTATTTTATTTTTAGTTATCCTTAATTTGAAGATAACTTACATATGATAATCACTGCATACAATATCGGATGCCTTGTTATTAACTTCTAGATAACGTGCGTGCCAGCTAAGGTATTATAAAGGGGCTCTGTCCCGTATTTTTTGGATTACTTTAGAAAGCTAAATGACGTCTTTGTGTACGAGAAAAGGTATTAAATGTGGATTTCAGCACATTTTCCACTCAGAAACGTGGAAATCTCCGTGATGCAGCCACGTTAATGTCAACGACGTCTAGTGTAGTAGCCTGTACCACTGAGGCGTTCAGATTGAGAGGAGTAAAACAACTGGTGAAGAGAAAGAAAGGACTCCACTGGGTCATGGAGAGGAACCTTTCCGTGTCCACCGAACTTCAGTGGCTCGCGACTGCTTTTATTTCGCTTCTTAGAAGCTGGAACAGGTTCTTACATTTGGCAACAACAGATTCAGTTACATGTCAAATGTGGTAAACAGATAGATGAGATCATGGATCACAGGCCTCGGGACAGGAATCCCCAAGTTTTCTTAACTCTACAGGAACCCACCGGGGAGGAAGAGGAGCGGAAACTGTACGGGAGTCGGGAAAAGACGGGGCGGGAAGCGGGATTTCGACAAGCAGGAGAAAAAGATATAATTACATAATACTGCGTAATATTTTGCAGTCCCAAAACCCCACAAAGCTGGGGGCCAATAAAAACGGAGCGGGATGCATGGTTAAGCGTCAGGGGAAGTGGGAAGGTTGGACAACCCCCTCTCCCCCAAGATGAATCCGTATTGTTTCGTAACAGTGGGCTATTGTTTTTTACAACACACGGCGCACCTTACGTGTAACTTAGGAGGGCATCGCGAAACTTGCCCCCGGGGTCTGAGACCACAGCAATGAGGGCCTCAATGAGGTGGTGGCTTTTACGGTTAACGGTTAAAATTCTCGTTTTTTACGGTAAACTGTTAATTTCTTTCCGTTACGGTTAATTTAAATCTAAAAAACTAATTCCCATTGTGTTAAAAAGTTACAAAATAATTTCCATTGTGGTGATACACACTGAAGGTTTTAGGACCATTCCGGGATGAATAAACAAACAAACAAACAAACAAACAAAAAAGTGATAATAATAAGAATTGTAACTTTGCTTTTCTTTCGGCAGCAGGGCAGGATGTGTAGCCATCGTAGCCGTATTAGACACGAGACAAGACACATGAACAGTCTTAACAAGAGATCTTGACACTTTAAAAATGACAAATCGTGGCTACAAAATTTTTCACGGTTAACTATTCTCGCCACTAACCGTTAAAATTTTTCAATTCTTACGCCTAATGACTAAATTTTACGTCTTTTTACGGCTAACGGTTAACCCCATTGAGACTATCAGCAATGAGGGATCAGAATCAGCAGGTTGGCAAGGTTTGGGAATCGGGCGTTGCAATTTTTGTGGGTAAAGATAAAGTCGCACATGAGCCAAGGAGGCCCACACGGCAGGAGCTTATCCTGGTTTCTGTAGCATGAAGCACCTGAGAGTATTGCTACTCCCCCCTGGATGGGATGCTAGTCCATCGCAGGGTTATCCCCAGCAGTACGTCGCCGGTACCCATTTTATACACCTGGGTCGAGAGAGACAACGTGGGGTAAAGTTTCTTGTCTAAGGAAACAACACGATGGCAGGGGACTTGGCCTCGAACCACCGACCTTCAGATCTGCATGAAGTCCAACGTGCTAACCAGTTGATCACATAATCACATAATTCAACTTCTAGTTGAAAAGGGATCATTAATAAACCATCTATCCATGTTATCTATCTCTATCTATCTTCACCAGTGCCCCCACTCAAAAAGGAAAAGGGATGAAATGAATGAAATTTTCACGGTTTTGGATTTTGTGAAATGGAGTTGTCCAAATACTACTGACTGTAACTGTTATATGCTAATGCAATAAAACATGTTCCTGAGCGAAGTTGTGATGCATTTGATGTTGAAAATCTCGGTGAGTAGCAGTGCACAGGACTCTCGCTCAGCCACAGAGCTAAATTCCTAAAAAGTCCCTGTTACAGTAGCGTATTTTAATTACAGAATAAAACATTTATTCCATAGTTCCCTGCAAATAAATACAAAACCACACAAAAATAAATAATGGTACAGGAGGACGCTCTTTCAAAAAGCTACCCCGAAAACCACCACCACCCTAACTAACCCTAACCCTAACACCACCGCCGTCGCCGCCACCACCACTACCACTACTACTACGATCACGACCACGACCATGAAGTCCTATGAGCGCGACGACGACGACGACGACGACGACGACTACTACTACTACAACTACTACTACTAGTAAATTTTTAATTACTTACTAGAATTCAAATTCTAAACCATCTACATAAAAACTAACTACACGAACGATTCGTTAAAATAACTGCTTTGCACCAATAGATACTGGGCTTTTAGACCATTTAAAGACTTCTAGGTCATAAAGCCTGCTGCAATTGTTGTAGTTTCATAAATAAGTCGTCAAGATTGCTGTTTACCATGTATGGTCGTGCTAAATCTTGGTATAACAAATTCTTTGTTACATAAGGCAAAGAAAATACGTTTACACATGTTCAAAGGGTTTTCACTGAATTGACACACGGTTCACGTACTCTAATATCTGAACACTCTTTAAGCTTAATTGTCTAAAGTCCTGCGAACAATCTGGCTGTACACTCCATTCTACAAAAGAAAAAAAAAAGTGCACAAATCAATTAAAAAGTGTTTCATAAACTCTATAATATCCCAGTTGATACGATCGTGGTATGACATAATGAAGTTCAGCTGTCCGGTTGTGTTTTACTAACAATACGACAAGAGCGTACGCTGTTTTTGAGGTGATAAATAACCAAAGAGGCCCCCAGAGCCCGTTTTTCTAACCAAACATTTGCTCGGTGGCGAGAACTTTTGAACGCCGTGGCACTTGACGCGACCTCCAGTTTCCTTAACAGGAAACATGTAGGGTTATTTGCTAATATCCTGTGTGAACCCACCTGAACCCAGTTGTTCAAAAGCGGGTAAATACTAATCTGGGGTTACATGTAAATCTAGGTTTCTCATTCTTCTGTTCGAAAGCGTTTTCACTATTAAGTTAAATGAATAATTTGAGGACAGCTTAAGTCAATTCGTAGAGTAAAAAGAGCTCATTGAAATCTGCTTTGTAAAGGTGTCGATTTAAAGTTTTAGTTTGCACTAATCCTGGATTAGCTTAAGCCTGTTTTGAACAACTCGGCCCAGCAAGTTAAAAATTCAGTAACTGGGATTGGGAATTAATGATCACACAATATTTTTAAAAGAAAAGTTTTTTGAACCGATCTGAATTTTTTCTTTCTAAATTTTCGGTGGCTTCTGGAGTCCACCTTTATCAGAGCTTAGCCAAACCTAATTACGGAAGGAGGCTTTTCTTGGTATCGTGGCGCTCCACTATAGACAGCGACGCCGTAAACGAGAGGAAAGCGTTCCCTCGCGCTGATATGCCGTTAATTCAAAATCAGGGACGCCACCAACAACGCACGAGCTTATAAGCGGGAGCACCAACGAACTTTCAGTTAAGCGCTGATGAACGTGGACAGAAGAAAAAGAAATTAAAATTGTGATCGGTTAAAAAAAAAAAAAACCTTTCTTCTAAAGATGTCTGCTACCGATCGCAATACTGGTTCTAGTATGATCACATTATATCCAAATTGTTTTGTCTTGTTTTGTCTGTCTTTGTTAACACGACCTCCTCGTTGTTAGGAGTATTTTGTGGCTTAAGTAAACGCTGATGTTAACCTTGTTTATCAGACCATCTGATCACTCCGTTAGTATGTCTAGAGTGACCACTCCGTTAGTATGTCTAGACCAGAGTGTTCTAGCGGAAAACAGACCCCTCGTACAGTTCATACATCCGGGAGTCGAGTGGCGTATTTTCCAATATTTCCTGACTAGTGAGGATATCGATGACGTCATTTCCCACTTTTACACAGTTTCTAGTGCAAACATACTCGTCGTCTTTATCATAAAAAGAAAATGACACGGTCGATTGAAGACATACACTCGACAATAAAATTCAAATCTGTGTGCCGCCGTGTAAATACCCCCTATATGTAATTGCATGAACAACTTTTTATGGCCAGGTGGTGGTTGTATTGACACGGTTTCATGGAAGAATGCATAGGTAACTAACTGAACTAAAGTGAAAAGCAGAAAAAGATAATTGTTCTCTTACTATTCTTTAGAGGTTTTGTTGCAATATTTAAATGTGGCATGTTGGTCAAACCAGGTTTTGGCCCGGGCTGGAATCTGCAGCTTAATGAGCCTAATGCACAGCTGTAGTTTGAAGAAAACTAAGTCTGTTACCTCAAATTTATTAAGCAAAAACTGCCCCAGTTGGAAGATCTGTCTCCTCCCAGTACCACGCCCCACATATCGGGAGTGAATTGGACACTGATTAAGGACATACAAGGCTGCAGCAAGACCACACCCAGCCATCTTCAATGAGCTGGTGGTCATTGTGTGACTGTCCACTGAACTGGCTTTATCTGATGGCATCTCCTGTTTGGCAGCAGTGATCTTTATGGGTACAATTCCATTGTTCAAGTTTACTGAAAAAACCAATGCAAAAAATGGTGTGAAATGTTGCAAAAACGTGCGCCAAAATGGGACAAAAACTCGCCAAAATTAACTTGCAGGGCTTGACCTTGGCGGTAATCAACTAGCCAAATACCAGTAAACGTTCTGTTTTTGCTAGTGGAATTCTCCCAGTTACTGGTTACATGTATGTTGGCTACAAAAATACGGAAGGCAATTTTTTGGTTTACTCTGAAATAGCACATTTTTATACAAGAAAAAACTGCTCAGCACGATCATGGATTTGCATCTGAGATGCAGACGCATAACATTCGTAAAATGCGCGTCGATTAGATGCAATCTTCTTTTCTGTTAATTACTATCAAAATCTAGTGCCGCTTTTAAACCGCAAGTGTCTTTACTACATGTACGTTTCTCCACACTTCATTTGTTCGTAGGGTATTATAGTCTTGTCCTTTAATCTCTTCTACATGTGTCGTTTTCTTTGTAATGCATTTATCTTGCCTTCAACATCTCTATAAGTATGATCGTTCGTTCGTGCGTATTGTTATTGTCTTCTCGACGTTTTCTGTACGTCGGTTCGTTTGTAAGGTGTTGCCTTCTTAACGTTTTCCCATACGCTACGTGGTTCGTAAGGTACATGTATTAGTGTCATCTTAACGGTCAGTTCGTGCCGTATTAGGCTTGTCTCCTCGACCTTTCTCGGTTGTTTTTTTTTTGGTTCGCAACGTATTAATCATGTTCTTCCTGCTGGTTTCCGCGAGTTTGATTCCCCATACATGCTGTAGGTGTTAAAATACAAAAAGAACTACCAGAATTATCCTGGCGCATTTAGGAGTATAGCCCGCTAGAAAAATAATTGACAGCAAGAGTACAATTGTAACTTCCAGTCAGAACTTGGTACCTCTTAGGGTTTAAAAGGAACTTGAACCACGCCCATAAAATAAGACTGTTACCTTTCAGAGATTGCTTTTAAACTTTCCCACGAACACCTCTCTCTTTGATATGGGAGTTCCACCCCTAGAGTGTAGGTTACAAACCATGCAATACAAACCTTCTTTGAACAATGCATCCACCAAACCTTTTTTGGAGGTTTCCTTAGTTTCCCCTGCCGATTGTAAAGCAATCATTGTGTCAAGCCTGTGGTTGATTTCACCTTGATATAGCCTTTCCCTCATATCACAACTGCCATCCCATTCAACTACACGAACGCCTTCTTTTGAAATTCCATCAGTTGAGCTGGCTGTTATACTCTCATTAATGATCCGTGCATTGTGCTGAGTAACAATGGCTATTTTCTTATTCAATGCTTGAAGAGCTTTGACAAGACTCATTGCTCCTTGGATACAGTCTGATGACGAGGTCTCAGATGTAAAGCTTTGTTCCTCATGAAGAAAGCACATAACAATGGACGGAGCATGGGAGAGCCTCACTGCTATCTTCAGAAACTCATCAGAAGGCTGAACACCCTTCATTTCCTCATCACTGCAGAGACTTGCTGATGTTTTAGAGAGCTCTTCTATTTTCTTGATTGCACTCACAGAGCAGGCGGATGCAAGGTATGGTTTATCTGTAAGAGTGATGAGCCTTGGTTGTTCATCCCCATGGTCTGGTTTATGGACTTTAAAATAGTCATCGACAGTTGGGTCACAGATGAAAGTTGACCCAGGATAATGGCAAAAGAATAAAGGTAGCTCTGTTGAAATTAAATAAATATATAAATAAATAAAAAATCAGTGTACAATTGTACAACAAAAACCTTCACCTATCCATATAAGTGTCAGAGTTCAAGCACTTAATTGGCTCAATGATCTCAAAATGCCACAGTAAGCTTACTGGGGCTTTGAACCCTGGTAGATTAGACAAAGTTATGGAGTGATTGCAGAATACCCCACACCTCTCACGTGTCGTGTCGGAACCCTTTGAAAAATGGGGTGAAAAACAATAGGCACCTAATTGTTATTCAATGAGATGCAAATGAGTTGCGGGGTGTTCTGCAATGTAGCCAAAGTTATTCCCTGTATTCTGCTGAACCGGTTTTATTCAAATACAGATAGCTCAGTTGAGACCACTTGTTATGTTTCTGCTTGCTGTTACACACACACCTTGGCTTTAAATTTGTATGTACCAGAATATGTTGCAATGCCAGTTATGTAATGTTATTTCACATATACTACGTATGTGAAACAGTTATTGGTTACAACAGTTGCTGACTAGTTAAGCTGCCCAAGAGACTGCATAACATTGAATGCCCAACCATTGAACATCTGAGTACATTGTTAAACTGATGAACTGCTGCCAAGCAGAACCAGTCAAGAAGTAATGTTTTCTGTTGTTTCTTGGATTGCTTTGTGTGTAATTATTTGTGTTTCTTTGAATCAAATTAAATTAAAATAAATAAAACAACATCAAACTTTATTTGTAGTCTACACTAAATATAATTCTGCTTTTGTATTGTCAGGCATCTGCCTCTTCCACAAACCGTAAAGAAAGAGTCACCTTATGAGAAGTGTGAGTGATTGGAAATGAGTGAAGCACAAGACCCCATCTGGGTATAAGAGACTGGTCAGGCAAAATAACCAGCTAAATTAATATGACCATTAATGATACCAATGATTGTCATTTTGTAAACTAATGAATAAAAATTCACCAGTTCAGGCGATGTCCCAAGATATTTTTTGTTTCTGTCGCCTAACAATGGTGACTTTGATGGCTATAATACATTGAATAACACTTTAAGTCCTAAAAATGTTGCAAAATTAAGCAAATTCTCTCAATAAGTACCATATATTAGAAACGTATGGAGAACAGTGAGGAGAATATGCATGCTGATACTGTAAACTGTCGCTAATAAGCCCCCCCGCTTATAAGCCCTCCCGGTTATAGGCCCATCTACTTGTAAACAAAAAAATACATCCGGTTATAAGCCCCCCCGGATATAAGCCCCCCTCTAGTTTTCCTGGTTTCCTTAATATTAAGCACTCTCACAGAACACTGCGAAGATGAACTCCGAGCTTCTGTTTTGTTACGTTCCGGCTACGTTCGTGTATTCTCCGTTTTGATTTTAGTGTTAAAATTGAAATGAAATTGATTTATTATGACGTTTCAAAGGTTAATTAAAAACTGGTAAATTAAAAACGTATTTCAATCAAAACTGCTGTGGCTGATTTTGAAACATTTTTCTTATTCCTCTTATAAGCCCCCCGGATATAAGCCCCTCCCTTCATAAGCCCACCCAAAACCCCTTACGAAGTTGTATAAGCCCAGGGCTTATAAGCGGAGGTTTATGGCATTAGGGCTTAAAGGGTTAAATCAAAAATTGTCTGAATCCCTGAATAAGGTACAATTATTCCTTGTAGCCCTTACTTGCTTCTCTCACTGCTATTGATGATGATCTACCACAGGCCCAGAACATGGGTATGAGATCTCCAATGTCAGACGGTTCCCCAAATTCTGAGTTGCAAAGATCCTTAATTCCTATCACAGATGGATCTCCAATATGTATCGGTGCTCCGTGTACTGCATCATAAGCTGCAGTAATGATGAGAGCTTTCTCAACCAGATCTTTAGGAATTGGACGCATTGACACAACCAAAGGAGCTGCGAATGGCCCGGCTGATGCACAGCAGATGTTAGTTGGAAACATGGACCCACAACGCCCTTCAGTAATGTTCTTAAGTGGAATTCCAGCAGCTATCATTTTCTCCTCAAACGACATACTGCATCCAATGTAAAAGGATACTAAGTCACCCCAAGGGTACGCAGTCAGGTCACCGGGTTGATCTGTGATGACTCCATTTTTATTTACACAGTACCTTGGGAGATCCGTTCTGAAGTGTGATTTAAAAACAAGACAAAATAAAAAACAAAGAAATGTTATTATTTTAGTCAGGGTAGATGCATTCACAATTGGTCTCTGTACTAAAACACAGTGATCACAAAATGTGGGGGGATCCCTTGCTACAGGCATAAATTGTGTATTCCAGAAAAAATCCATACCTACCCCATGGAAGGTCATTGGAAATTCATAGGGAGAGGGTGGTCCTAAAAGCCAAAATTTTAGAGGCAAAGTATGAGACTAAACTGGAATTTCTTGGGGGGAGGGAGGTTCAAAACAAAAACCTTCCGTTGGGGGGAGTATGAATATTTTCTGGAACTACACATTGAAGCACCAACTACACTGTATTCTCATGTTGTCTGTACTGTGTTGCCATTTTGATAATAGGAAGTATGAGGGAAGAGTAAATTTTTGGGACTAATTAATTATAATTCACATAGAGACGTTGGTGTTCATGCCCATGCAGCAGTGTCAGGTGAGTACTACTACTTGTGCGGGTAGTGCTATCTGGGTGCATATGTCAATTTACACACTTGAATGTAGTGTTCACAGCCTGTATCACACAAGCCGCACTGACAAAAATTCAAATTTGTAGGTCTCGATCATTAACCCTTAGAACCATTTTAAGGCATTATTAAAGTCTGATTTACAGGTGGGAACACTTACATGTAAGTTAACTACATACCTAATATCGGCGTCCGGAGCCAGATCCCCAGCCGACACTTCGCCAATTTTACTCCTGTACAATATGGGGCATGCAGCTCTGTTCAGCTCACAAAACTGTTCAAAATCATCCGCCAAAGCAGAAGGTAGAATCGCCATATTAGCCTGCAGATGACCCATGCTGCATCCTGCTGTCGTTACTCCCTTCAACTCTGGATTCGTTCGAAACTCGTACCTTGCTTTCGAAGGTTTCCATGAGCTCATAGGATCAGTTTGTTTGAGAGACATTCTATGGGAGAAACTTCGGGGGCGAAGCACACAACAAGGGTTGTGCCTAAATAATACCGTCCAGAAGGACAGCCGAGGAGTACTAGGAACGACTTTCCGATTCGGCCGGCTTTCGGAAAATTCTCGGCAAATATCCAGTATGGTGGACTGAGCATTCAAAGCAGGCGTTAAAGAGGCCGAGAAACAAGGTTTTTACTGTACACTTCACCACATTCATGTACAGTGCTTGTTTAAACATGAAATTGGCGTCGAACTGTTCAATGTCTTCGAAAAAAACTTCTGTTAGCCGACGCTAAATTAGCTCAAGTACTCCAAATTAAGAAATTAAACTGAAACGGTAAGCTTGTGAGGGTCTTGTAAGAATTGAAATCTTTATTTAAAAACCATGCTTTTGCGATTTAGACATTGTCTTAGAAATAATGGATCCTTTGTCACAAGTCTGTTCCGTTTTATATGTAACAAGGTTGTCTTGTCCCTCTAGTCGGTATTACCCTACGAAGTAATACCGCCCAGGGGGACATACAGACATATGAGCTTCTTATACATCATACTTTGAATTTTTTTTCAAACCATTGCAGGCCTTGCTGATAAGGTATAATGGTAACTCGGAAAACTTGACTTATGACTTATCGTAAATATTTTTAAATTTGGTGCTCTTGCCTTCACCTTTGGGGGGGGGGGGGGTGCAAGCTGTGTATATGTATATTCATCTTTCATTTACTTTCCACCTGGATTTCTATTACACAGTTTCTTTCAGATTATGCTGTTTACAGGTTTCTACTATAACTCGATCTGATAGCTTAACATAAATATTTTCAGACTTAGTAGTCCTTGTCCCTTTGACTGGTATTACCTAAAAAGATTGTACCATCTGTGAAAGGACATACTGTGTGTTCACGAGCATTCACAGCTTACATTTCGTTAATATCATCAAAGATATTGGTCTTGCCCCTTTGAACCATATCACCTAAGTAAATAGTACTGGAGTACTGCCTAGATGGACACATGGTGATTCAGCTTGGATCTGATAGCTTAACATAAATATTTTCAGACTTAGTAGTCCTTGTCCCTTTGACTGGTATTACCTAAAAAGATTGTACCATCTGTGAAAGGACATACTGTGTGTTCACGAGCATTCACAGCTTACATTTCGTTAATATCATCAAAGATATTGGTCTTGTCCCTTTGAACCATATCACCTAAGTAAATAGTACTGGAGGCCTAGATGGACACATGGTGATTCAGCTTGCCATGTTGTAGATATTCTCATGCTTCGTAGTCTTGTCCTTTTGGCAGGTATTACCCAAAGAGATAGTACCATCTGAGGCACACACTGTTTGTATTCATGAGTATTCAGCTCACATTTCATTAATATCTTCAGACCTAGTGGTCTTGTCCCTTTAAATGGTATTACCTAAGAAAATAGTACCGTATAGAAGGACACATGACTATTCAGCTTGCATGTTGTAGATATTCTCATGCTTAGTAGTCTTGTCCCTTTAGCAGGTACTACCCAAAGAGATAGTACCATCTCGGGGA
Organism: Siderastrea radians; assembly: GCA_964017195.1. NCBI lineage: Eukaryota > Metazoa > Cnidaria > Anthozoa > Scleractinia > Rhizangiidae > Siderastrea > Siderastrea radians. The sequence continues at coordinate 39,554,595 of OZ024892.1, forward strand.
CACACTGTTTGTATTCATGAGCATTCAGCTCACATTTCATTAATATCTTTAGACTTAGTGGTCTTGTCCCTTTGAATGGTATTTCTTAAGAAAATAGTACCACCAAGAAGGACACATGACTATTCAGCTTGCATGTTGTAGATATTCTCATGCTTAGTAGTCTTGTCCCTTTGGCAGGTATTACCTAAAGAGATAGTACCATCTGGGGGGACAAACTATTTGTATTCATGAGTAGTCAGCTCACATTTCATAACTATCTTCAGACGTAGTAGTCTTGTCCCTTTGAATGGTATTACTTAAGAAAATAGTACCGCCAAGAAGGACACATGACTATTCAGCTTGCATGTTGTAGATATTCTCATGCTTAGTAGTCTTGTCCCTTTGGCTGGTATTACCTAAGAAAATAGTACCACCCAGAAGGACACATGACTATTCGGCTTGCATGTTGTAGATATTCTCATGCTTAGTAGTCTTGTCCCTTTGGCTGGTATTACCTAAGAAAATAGTACCACCTAGAAGGACACATGACTATTCGGCTTGCATGTTGTAGATATTCTCATGCTTAGTAGTCTTGTCCCTTTGGCTGGTATTACCTAAGAAAATAGTACCACCCAGAAGGACACATGGGTATTTAGCTCGCATGTCACCAAATGAGAGCCTGGTCGCAGGCTATCATGCTTAGTGGTCTTGTACCATCCATCCTAGATTGAGGTGTCTAATTGCAGTGTTAAGTATTGTCAGAAAACGCCCACAAAGGTGAATGGGTTAACAGAGGTATCAGCTAAGGGCTATTTGTCAATTCATAAATTTCTTGTACACGTAAAATTGAAATATTGTGAATGGAATAAAATTATTTTGTGAAAATTAGATTCATTGTTCTGTGTTCTGTGTTTCAGTGTTCTGTGTAGTCTTTCATTACAGGAATTGTCCATTTCCCTTCCATGGAAGGTTTTTTTGGGGGGTGGGGTGGGGTTGAGACACCTCCCCTCACTTAACCCCTTGAGAGATTTTAAGACTTTGTATTTTGAGACTTCCACCCACCTCCAAATTTTCGAGAACATTCCGTGGTGGAGGTATGGTTATTTTCTGGAACAACACAATTATATTTTTAACTAGGGGTTGCAGTGATATTAATGGGACTGTTCCTCACTCTCTCAAATTTTACCACAAGCAACTCGTATGCAGTCGGATGCTCTCTCAAAATGAAAACCCTGCTTAATCTTAGCATTTTCGAAAGAAACATGTCACCGTTTGTAAAAAAATAGAGAATGCAATTTAACGATGCGCTAGTTAAATAATTGGCGCATTTCAAAACCATAAAGTTCATTCAAGTGAAATCCAACTACAGGAAAACTCAGAGGTAAAACTGTTAAAGCTTCCCATTGAACTGAAAATTAAGGTTAATACAATAACACTGACCTTTGGCACCAAAGCCTTTGTCAACTCTTCTCACAATGAATTTGCTGATTGTGGCTTTCTCGAATTCTGAGATCACTCTATTTGTTTCTTCCAGTGTGGAGACATACAACGCACCACCAGAGGACCAGTCATGCAAATTGTCAGCTGTCTCCAAGGAAAGCTAAGAATATTGGAAAGTCCTACTTCGAAACAGTCGTTTTTCCCACCAATTTTACTGCGGGAATGCGCACACGTCTGAAGGCTGGGTTTGAAAACCCATTGGCAATGTTAAAGTTAACACAGTCACATTAAGAATGCCATTCAGTAATCATTCTAAAAATTAGAACTTGTTGTAGTCATCACCCATCTTGATAAAGTAAAGAAATTGATTAAATAATTGAATGGATGTAAAAGGACAATTTTTTTGTTAAATATGTTTTATATACCAAAATTCTCTGTTTTCGTCTTCTGTGTCTTTCTTTTACCACCATTAACCAAAATTAGTACCACATCGTTCCTAATTGAGCAGTCTCAGTTACGAGCGGGTTTTTTCTTCAACAGATGGTGAACAAGTTGATTACAGTTACTATTCCCTTGTCATTGTAAAAATGAAAAACAAAATAGAAAAAGGCAAACAATCAACAATAACTCATTTTTATTACATTTGAAACAATTACATACATACGTAAACTTTATTTACACATTCGGATTTGTACAGTAGCAATTTCTGCTAGTATCTCCCAAATGAAAAACAAACTTAACTAAAAATTAAAAAGAAAAAATTAATTAAAACTAATGTTTGTTTTCCTTCCAATGGCCTTTGCCTCCTTCATGGGCAGAGTGAGAAACAGTTCCATTAATATCACTGCAACCTCAAGTCAAAAATATAATTGTGTTGTTCCAGAAAGCAACCATACCTCCCCCACGGAATGTTCTCAGAAATTTGGAGGTGGGGGAGATCTCAAAATACAAAGTTTTAAAACCTCTCAAGGGGTGGTGTCTCAACCCCACCCCACCCCCCCCCAAACCTTCCATGGAAGGGAAATGGACAATTCCTGTAATGAAATACTACATTAATGACACAGCACAATGAATCTAATTTTCGAACAATAATTTTATTCCATTCACAATATTTGAATTTTACTTGTACAAGAATTTATGAATTAACAAATAGCCCTTAGCTGTTACCTCTGTTAACACATTCACATTTGTGGGAGTTTTCTGACAACACTTAATTATACTGCAATTACACACCTCAGTCAATCTAGCATGGATGGTACAAGACCACTAAGCATGATAGCCTGTGAGCAGGGTCTCATTTGGTGACATGCGAGCTGAATACCCATGTGTCCTTCTGGGTGGTACTATTTTCTTAGGTAATACCAGCCAAAGGGACAAGACAACTAAGCATGAGAGTATCTACAACATGCAAGCTGAATAGTCATGTGTCCTTCTAGGCGGTACTATTTTCTTAGGTAATACCATTCAAAGGGACAAGACCACTAAGTCTGAAGATATTTATGAAATGTGAACTGAATACTCATGAATACAAACAGTTTGTCCCCCCAGATGGTACTATCTCTTTGGGTAATACCTGCCAAAGGGACAAGACTACTAACCACGAGAATATCGTACCACATGTAAGCTGAATAGTCATGTGTCCTTCTAGGCGGTACTATTTTCTTAGGTAATACCATTCAAAGGGACAAGACCACTAAGTCTGAAGATATTTATGAAATGCTAGCTGAATACTCATGAATACAAACACTTTGTCCCTCCAGATGGCACTATCTCTTTGGGTAATACCTGCCAAAAGGACAAGAGTACTAAGCATGAGAGTATCTACAACATGCAACCTGAATAGTCATGTGTCCTTCTAGGTGGTACTATTTTCTTAGGTAACACCATTCAAAAGGACAAGACCACTAAGACTGAAGATATTAATGAAATGCGAGCTGAATACTCATGAATACAAACAGTGTGTGCCCCAGATGGTACTATCTCTTTGGGTAATACCTGCCAAAAGGACAAGACTACTAAGCATGAGAATACCTACAACATGCAAGCCGAATAGCCATGTGTCCATCTAGGCGGTACTCCAGTACTATTTACTTAGGTAATATTGTTGAAAGGGACAAGACCAATATCTTTGATAATATTAACGAAATGTAAGCTGTGAATGCTCGTGAACACACAGTATGTCCTTTCACAGATGGTACAATCTTTTTAGGTAATACCAGTCAAAGGGACAAGGACTACTAAGTCTGAAAATATTTATGTTAAGCTATCAGAGTTATAGTAGAAACCTGTAAACAGCATAATCAGAAAGAAACTGTGTAATAGAAATCCAGGTGGAAAGTAAATGAAAGATGAATATACATATACACAGCTTGCACCCCCCCCCCCCCCAAAGGTGAAGGCAAGAGCACCAAGTTTAAAAATATTTACGATAAGTCATAAGTCAAGTTTTCCAAGTTACCATTATACCTTATCAGCAAGGCCTGCAATGGTTTGAAAAAAAATTCAAAGTATGATGTATAAGAAGCTCATATGTCTGTATGTCCCCCTGGGCGGTATTACACCTTAGGGTAATACCGACTAGAGGGACAAGACAACCTTGTTACATATAAAACGGAACAGACTTGTGACAAAGGATCCATTATTTCTAAGACAATGTCTAAATCGCAAAAGCATGGTTTTTAAATAAAGATTTCAATTCTTACAAGACCCTCACAAGCTTACCGTTTCAGTTTAATTTCTTAATTTGGAGTACTTGAGCTAATTTAGCGTCGGCTAACAGAAGTTTTTTTCGAAGACATTGAACAGTTCGACGCCAATTTCATGTTTAAACAAGCACTGTACATGAATGTGGTGAAGTGTACAGTAAAAACCTTGTTTCTCGGCCTCTTTAATGCCTGCTTTGAATGCTCAGTCCGCCATATTGGATATTTGCCGAGAATTTTCCGAAAGCCGGCCGAATCGGAAAGTCGTTCCTAGTACTCCTCGGCTGTCCTTCTGGACGGTATTATTTAGGCACAACCCACAACAAGAGGTATACTAGAGGTCACGTGATATCGCCCTTTTCTGCAAGTATGTCACAAAATTACGTGACTGCCAGTTATATCTCGGGGTTATGTCGCATCGTTTGTATCGACTTAGAGGAAACATGTGATATATATATATTATTTGCCGGCCGGGAGGTCCGTATTGAGAAAAACTGTGCCAGAGGTCTTGAGTACGGCCCGAGGCCGCAGGCCGAGGGCCGTGCTCAAGACCGAGGGCACAGTTTTTCTCAATACGGACCGACCAAGGCCGGCAAATAATATTTTTATTTTTTTCTTGTTGTTTTTCAAAAGTTAAACGTGTCTTGTTGTTTTCGGAAAGCAACGTTTTGCAAGCGCGCGTAAAATGAACCATGAAACGAAGCCGTTTGTGACACCAGAGCAGCAAAATACGCTTTTTTACTCTGTTAAAACTCAGAAATCACAGGAAGCAATATAACTAAAAGAAACCCCTTTATTTTCCCAAATTTCGATACATGTAGCTAACTCCTGCTCGATTTACTCAAATGTTTGTCGAAAGGGAAGAGGCGATTTACATTGTACAACCGTCGGTATTTTAACAAGAAATTTTGGAAAGAAAGTTTTTAAAGACAATGTACAAAAAATTTCAGAATTCTAAGTTTCGGAGAACGTTTTAAAGATTTTAAAGGTTTTAAAAACCCATTACAAATTTTTTGTTATTGACGTTCCGTTGACCGCGGTCAAGATCGGAAAATTCCGCCCGCTCCCGGAACCAATCAGATTGCAGGATTTGGTTCATCTTGCCCGCTCACGCGCTGAGAAAAAAATAAACATCTTTCTTCCACAAGAAGCAGAGACTAGGGACCTTACATCTAAGAGGTGAGCGCTACGAATGTAGCTTCTGCACTGCTTCCGAAATGACTGCCATTTGCGGGTTGCTGTTGTCGTTTTTTCGGTGATTTGTCACGGCATGCGCACGTGACTTCAGTGTGACACATGTGACTGTCACGCACTGCTATAACAGATTATTGACTTGTGATGTCGTTCCGTTCCTGACGTGGGCAAAGCAGCTGACAAACGTGGCTCTGCGTTCTGCAATCATCACTATAAAGCATTTCCCTTTACGGAGAAGATCGAACCTCTCGAAATTCTCGGGTATGACAGCTTCACTTGCGGTTCAACGAAGGAACATTTCAGGGTCGTCTCAAGCGGTCTTCTTACAAGCCAGTGTAGTTGTAGTTCCATCGGCATATAGTGAACAGTTTGAGGCATTCTGTGAGTTAAATAAAGGGCCATGTCCCTTACTTTACCGCAGTAAAACTGGTAATACAACCGCAGGACACCTTGCCGGAGACACAGACATTAGGTAAGAGTCTTGCATGGTTAAGTTTGCTTAGAATTATAAACTCATTTCAGCCGTACGGGCTGCGGTACATGGTTATCCATTAACTTCATAATTATGAGACGATGATAAATATATGGTTTTATATCCCAAATATGTTAATACCATTTTATACTTGTACGCGTTCGGAGTGTTCAATTTTTAGATCAGGAGACCCTTACCGGTGAAAGGGCTGGACTGGACTTAAAAACTGAACGTTGGATTGCGATCTAATTCATTCTGGTAGAAACCTGAACAGTAAAGTGTACTTATTATCGTTAGTCTCACGATGTGGTCATTTAAGTCATAGATTGCAACTGCTAGTCTTCTTCAGGTGACAGGGTTGACTGGTTATGCGTGACATCACCATGTGTATCCTAGTGGTTGGCTTTGATCGGTGGGTTTTGATCCTCATTGTTCCGGTGAGTTGTTGTTTCCTTAACAATGTTATGAAATAATATAATATTGCTTGCGTATTCGCTACAGCGTGCACAGGCGAAAAAACATCATTTAGATTCGTGAGCATGCGCTAAACCGTGAACCGTTCCCTTTAAAAGAACGAGGCATATAACAAATGTACTGTTTTGTTATTCTTTTGTTATTCAATGAGATGCAAATGAGTGTGCGGCGTTTTTCTGCAATCCCGCACCTTAGAGTGTTTCATTCAGTTTGGATTAAACCTTGGAAAAATATACCTGGCCCGACGTTGGGTTTTCCACGTTATGGCTTTCTCGGCGTTGTTTGAGCGTGGAGTCTTGTTTGTCGAGGATGCAGCGGCCATCACGACCACAAAGAAAATTAGAATAAACCAAGCATTAAAAAACGACTGCATTTTGTTAATTATAAGTAATCTATTGACCAAATTTCCTCCAGCTTCCAGTATCGCTCAAAGATGAGTTGTTACGAGCACTCAGGTGTTTACGTCCCTACATTTCAGTACTTAAATCGGAACGCGAAAATTTTCCCGTAAACACTACAATTATATAATCAATAATAGCTTACTACAGTTTTGTTTATTCTACGCTTAAAAATCCATAGTGATAAATACACGTGTTTAAGATAGATCAAGTTAAAAAATATGAAGGTACACTTCAATGCCGAAATAGGCACATTTTATACCGCAAACAAATTTTATGCCTAGAACAATAAAATAAAACTACTCACGACCCTAGAGTTGAGCCGCGAAATGTTAATTGTATTGCTATTTCAAATAACTTGATGAATTATTTAAATTGGCCGCAACTCTAAGCGCTGTTTTCATCAATACTCTTGGATTCTTAAGTCGTTGTAACAAGCCATTCTTTCGCTGCTAAGTTGTATAGAGTTTGACGAAATATGCATGCGTGTTTATTTAGACTAACAAACGTATTCAAATGGAGACGTAGAAACACCACAAAGAGACAGCGAAAAAATATGTTGCTCACCACTGAGTCAGTTTCCAGTCACGGACGAGGGCGTATACTATCTGAGTTATTAGTTCAATAAAAATGCCGGCAAAAATGACTCGCTTTTTATAAACAGGACTGAAGCCAGACCAAAATTTTAACCCGGAGGCAATAAGAAGATAAAATTATGAAAAGATAGAAATAAAGATATAACCGATTTATTTTTATCTAAAGCAGTTGACCCGAATATATTTTGGACCCTTACATAATCCGAGCCTAGAAGACCCGTCATCTCGAACTAATTCCCGGTGTCTCCACACAGTTTATGATGAACAGCAAACGCCAGATATGAGACGATCGCAGACACCGCCATTTTGGTTTCTTCAAACACACCAAAACGGCGTCTGCGAACGAATATAAAGAACTTTCATCAAGGACAAACGTCGAGAAACGTGATCGTTACATTTGTGACTGTACCCCATCCACTAGAAGCACGCCGTAAGGCTGTCGAGAAAAAAATCGATCGGTACAACTGAGTGAAGTTACAAGAACCGAGTTACACCAGGCTGAATTGCCTTGGTCTCGTGGTTTAATTCTGAAATTTTCCTGTACAACAGAGAAGTAGTAAGAAATGTCTACCGAGAAAATTGCCTCGGTTGCCACTATGCTGGCTTAATTGGGCCAGAAGAACGCCCAATCTCACCTATTAAAGAGCGCGCAACCTTACCTGCTAACTTTTAGTTTCAAAAATAGATCTGAATATCTTATCAGTCAGATCGAGTCCTATGGAATTTTCATCTATCGAAAGGCATTCATCTAGCCTTTTCCTTCGCTGTCGACAACGTTAGCGTGTAAAACAGGCTAGAAATTCACGATATAAACTTGTTCCACATACATACTTTCATTCAAAGCTAATAATCCACATTATTGTCAGCGGACTTGTGGACGTTTAGGTCACACTGATCTGACGGCAACTCGATCGCGAATTAATTTTTGTAAAACATGCTGGTTGGTTATTTTTACAAATGATCTCGAGCCACGTATGAACAACTGAAATTGATCCGAAATGCTTGACGAGGATCCTACCTCAATGGCTCCTTCTTTTGCTCCTTCAAGCAGATTTGTACATAGCAGGTCTAGATCTGAGAGTTGTATTTCTCGTTCGTACTTGTGACTAAACAGGAAGCCTAATACAAAGCGATAGACTTCTGTCTCTTTCTTTAGATGAACTAGCTTTTTAAAGCTGTGCAAGTCGCGTGATAGACACAACCGCGCAAGGAAACCAAAATCTCCCGAGAAACCAAATTTTTATCTAACGATGAAAATCAAAATACGTAGTGTAGCGTTTTACAGAATTTTTTATTCAAATTAAAGTCACATAAAGGTTATTCAACTGGAAATGATGGCATTATTCTTCATAACATGTTACAAACAACTGATGCATGTAAAAACCACTCAAAGATAGAACTGTAATGACTTTAATACGTTTACCAGAAAAAGGTAACACACCATTGTGTCAGTACGAACATTAGGACACGAGTGGTAGTAAAAATATATATCTGGTAGAAGCACGAAAGTGTAGTCGAGATTTAAGGTAATGAGTCATGGATTAAACGTGGGCGAAGTCGATACGAATCTCAGTGGGCCTATCGATTCTTGAAAAGTATCGACACTCGATACTTGTGTCATAGTGGTATCGAAGTTTCGATACGCCTGGCTGGAAGAACGGGTGACTGAACATTACGTGCTGTGTCTCTGTCTTGTGTCAGAAGACAATGCCGTCCCCAAAAAGCTTAATCTCTTTTAGCACAATTGCGTGATTAAGTTGCTGTAATAAAAAAGATTTGTTCGTGTACCATATTTGCTCGAGCCTAAATAAGAAGTTATTGCCCAAGGAGGAGTCGTTTGATGCACGTATAGCCCAATGGCATCATTGAGAGGAATGTTACTTAGACCATAGAATGGCAAAGCGATGACGTCACGAAAAAATTTCAGACACTTCTGACTGGGGCTATTATCTCAAAATCTACTACATGTCGTTGCGTTTGACGAAGGAGAACACAAGCCTACTCTTGTTTTGCGTTTCTTGTGTCTTGCACCAAAATGGCTCCCCCATGTACTTTTTTGTCTCGCCTGGGAAAGTGGTTAGTACTCGGACATTGTATTCGCGTTTGTCTCGAAGGTGACGCCGTCCCGTCCCGGGCGTCTTGAGACTCAAAGCTCTTCAATGGAAAAACCAAAAAACCTGCGATCAGCAGGTTTTTAGCATCGCCCGCTTACAGTTATTTCAATTAAGGTTGTCGGAAAACCCATGCGATAGGACTGCAGGGTAATATGGGTAATTTATTTCAACATTTTCCAAACTTAGCTATGGCTTACCCCTACCAAAATAAATCACATAGGGAAGTGCTTATGGCACTTTCACCCATCCTATGGGAGTGACAACCGCGAAAATTACAGTCGATTCTCAAACGATTTTCAGCTACCCAGAATATCTTTCAGTCTTTCGCGTAAGCTCCAGGCTTTTGCGGAAAAACCGACGTTAATTGAAATAGCTGTATTCTCTCACGTGGGTCGCTCGCTAAAATATCACCGAGCGAAACGATAACAAAGTGATCGCAGGTTAGATGGAATAGTGAATTTTTTCCCATAAACAAACTGTGTATTACACCAAGGATCTCCAGACAGAACAACCGGTTTGACATACGAAATAGAAAACGCTCATTGTTTAATTTAAACAACAGCAACCAAAGTGACGTAAGAAAAATAACGTCTCAATAACTGTTAAAGTTTTACGAGCGAGAGTACGAGCAAAACTTAGATTTTTTTGTGAGGTATGCCTAGACACTACAAAGTTCCAAGCCTGGTGGGATCTCTGATTTCCCGCCTTTGCAGGCCTTGGGCCGTTGGGCGGCCGCTCTTTTTTCCCGCCATTTTATTTCAGTAAATCCAGTGAATCTGCTTTGATGCGGCCTCTCTCGCGTCCAACAAAATCGCCTTCAAAATCATCATCTTCTGATGGCTTTTTACTTGAAAATGTAAAAAAAAAAACCTTGAACCAAGAGAAGAATTTGGTGGAATGCAACTGTCGAGTTCTACTTTGTGTAAGGATTCAAATGACTTTTTTTAACAGAGCCGAGGTTATGTCTTCAGCTCTAAATAACACGTGCGTGTAACGCATAACAAGCTTAGCTTTTAAATAATTATTTCAGATGACTAAAGTGCATAAGCTTTTTAGCAGTCTCACGACTCAATCCACTGTAAGGCTGGGTAAACATTCTCCATCAAATAGTCAAATATTTTAATGTCTGATTTTCTTTATCTCTAATTTCTCTTTGCCTCATTGACGTTCCTTTAATTGAAGTTTTTCACGTACAAGAGACGTTGCGTTTACCATGGAGGAAAACTTTTTTTCTACACAATCCAAGAAGGGGCTTGTGAATCAACTTCCTGTCACACTTTTGAATATTTCCCTGCACACTCCCTCCTGCGAATGAAGATCAAATGTAAGCTTAGACGTTAATGAAAACAAACGTCAGGCAAATCGTGACATAAAAGGGGACACCACATGTACAAGCATGCACAAGCTTACAAGTAATGGCCCACAACTGCAAGTGCACATTAACTGTTATTACATTAGGAGCAATTACTATACTGTACGTCCTCCCTGGATAGGATGCTGATCCGCTAGATACTCGCAGTTATTACATGCATGAAGCATTTTAGGTTAATGAAGAAACCGCACACTAAAGGAGAGATACACGGTGTAAGGGAGCATTGGGAAATTTCCATATCCTCCACCATGAGAATAGGGCAAAAATTTAAGTTGCATAGTCCTTGAATAAGGTGTACTCAAGGCAAGGCCTTGATGGCACAGTGGTACGTACACAAGTCACACAAGGTAAAAGACAAATTGTCAAAATATATTTTGCAAAGTCAAAATCTGGCAAGCCCTCGGCTTGTGATTTTATCCCTAGGAAAGCCGTGTATGTGCATAGGAAGTTAAACTGAATTTAAGTGTGTAATGACTATAGATTGCAGGCTTGTACGCCTTATGACATTAAACTCGCAACAGCAGCCAGTTTTGTCTGAAAAAAAAAAATGAAAACTCTCTGCAGGCTAGTCACACATTGCGATTCATTAAATTTTGATCATTAAAAAGAGCTCACCTTCCCATCTTCATTCACAAAAAACTGTCCAGCTTGAAAGTGCTGTCTTTTACCAATACCACGTCTCACATATCTGGAGTGAATTGGACACTGGTTAAGGACAGATAAGGCTGCAGCAAGGCACCACCCAGCCATCTTCAATGAACTAGTGGTCATTGTGTGGCTGTCCATTGAACTGGCTTCACCTTCTGACACCTTGCATTTGTCAGCAGTGATCTTTATGGATACAAGTCCATTTTCCCAGCTTTTAACTGTTTAAAATAATGCAAAAATTCCACATTTTAAGACTGCCTATTTGAAAATAATAGTATCTCCAAGATTAGGATTTTAATTGTTCATGTTAAATCAGTTTAGCTGTTTATAATGCACCGACTAAGCGCAGTAGTGTGGTCTAAATAATTTGCACCTCATATGTAAGTTGCGAAGAACCAAACCACAGTCTATAAAAGGAGGTGTGAATCCTACATAGAGGAGACAGGGAAGGAGGGGTGGAGGGAGGCAGTCATACCTAGTTGCTGCTGCCCACGAGACTACCATGTCTCCACAAAAAAAAAAAAAAAACCAAGACGTTTTCAGATGAGACAGCAAAATTCTCTTTCTTTTTGCTACAAGACAACATAGTGCTGAAAGGAACAGGCACACAAAATCAGCATAAATGAATGTTTGGCTCAGGGCAGGATAGAACACACAAGCATAAAAGATTTGATTTTCTGAATCTATATATGTGACAAGCCAGGCACCAAAATACCAAGTCTGCTAGGTTTGACGACTTGTATACCGGTATCTTCACAAAACTGGAACTTTCTGACAGAATTTCCTATTTCTGGTATGCAGCCTACAGTGGTGGACAAATGTCTTTGGGCAGATTCAACAAAGTAGCATTAAATTCCTGCTGTCTCTGAATTCTAAGCTGCTTCCCAAGGACTTCTGTCCAGCATTGTAGGCCTGGAGAACGGAGGTTTAAAACATACAGCGTGCCCAATTCATAATAAAACACAGAGGAAGTTGATGCCTACCTTGTTGGTAAAAACTGTTTACCAAACCACCTTTAAATGAACCTGTGGAGTCATCTTTGTCAGGTTTTCTGGCCACTTGGAAGGCAATCATTACATCAAGCCTGTACCTCATCTTACCATGAAAGATTATTTCCTTCATATCAGAATGACCATCCCATTCAACAACACGAACACCATCTGTTGAGATTCGTCCCTCAGCGGCACTGGCTGCTATGCTTTCTTGAATCAGGGGTGCATGGTGCTGAGTAACAATAGTTATTTTGTTATTCAATGCTTGAATAGCTTTGACAAGAGCCATCACTCCTTGGATACAATCTGATTTTGACATCTCAGATGAAAAGCTTTCTTTCTCATGAAGAAAGCACATAACAACAGATGGAGCATGGGACAGTCTCACTGCTATTTTCAAGAAATTATTAGCAACTTGGACATCTTCTGGTCCATCAGTGTTGTCGGGAGATACCCATATCATTTTTGCAAGCTCTTTTACTTTTTGGATTGCACTGGCAGAGCAGACTGACGCAAGGTATGGTTTATCTGTAAGAGTGATGAGCCTTGGTTCTTCATCCCCATGGTCTGGTTTATGGACTTTAAAATAGTCATCAACAGTGGTGTCACAGATGAACATTGAGCCAGGGTGATGGCTGAAGGATAGTGGTGGTTCTGGGGAAATAAAAATGTCACCCTCATGGCAAAGTTTGTCTCTTTCACAATTCAAAATGTGACATATTAATTTTTCTAGACTTGTGTTACAAGGGATAAAATCATGGATGTAACAACTTTGAGCAGAAAACATGCTATGTTTATTCCATGTCCCCACTGCAAACTCAGTGATCAATCATAAACAGTACCATTGCTGTGGGGCAGGAAAAACCCAGGTCCGATTGCCTTGGGCAAGTAAATTTTGCTCTTGGGCAAGTGAAAATAGATGTTTGGTGGGCTGGTGGGCAAGCAAAATTAGCCTCAGTAGTCAGTGGCAGCTTGATAAATGATAATTCCCAGTTAGAAACTTAGGACTGCAAGATGAGTGAAACAATGAATTGAAAGCATGGATTAATTTAAAAACCAAACGCCCACATACCCATTTGGCAGATATGATGATAAAGTACGAGATCAAGCCTCCATCTTCTGGACAGTGACACAGACACCCAGTAACTAGCAGTTACTCTGTCTGACACAGCATTTGTGTCACTGTCCAGTATCTGTTACCAAGTTACAGTGTAAGTACTGGAAAGCTCATTTTGTTATAGTCTGTTACAAACAGTACCTAGGACATGAACTACTGTAGTTGATGAAATAAGGCACATTGCATTCCCATTGGGCAAGTAATATTTAACTGGGGGCAAGTGAAAACTGAAATTTACTTGCCCCGGCACTGGGCAAGTGGATTTCAAATATTTTTTTCCTGCCCTGTTGCTACCACACAAGGTGAGTTCAAGCATAATATACACTGGCACATTTAGTTAACTCTGAATACAGTTTCATCTTAAAATAACCATCATTTGATTTACCTTGCTCTGTGACCATTAAAGGTCAAATAAACCCAAATTTTGATTATTCCGCTTTAGCCGTTTAAACGCGTCTTGACACAAAAAGAAATCATTATAAAGCCAAACTGGACCGAAATGTTCCCTCCTGATTCCTTAAAAGGAGTAATAAAGCCAAAAGTACGAAGATATCCGAAGGTTTCACGAAATCGTTTCTGAAATGACCGCGCGCTTAAATGGAAGGAATGGAATCGATCGCTGATTCTGTGACGTCACTGTTGACGAGCAAAGCCAAAGGCGAGTATTGAAGAGTATTGTTGTAATTTTTTGGAAATTCTCTGTTTTCACCCGTTTTCTTTGCGTTGAAAATGGCCGAGGAGTTCAAACCTGTGGCATTTAACGTAGAGCCATACCAGTTTGAGCTAATTGCCACAGAATCGGACTGCAAAATCTCCGATGATATTCGACCGACAGCAATGGCTTCGAAAGTAAACGACGGAATTGGTTAAGTTTAATGGTGAGCGTTTAAGCTTATTTATTCATTACACTGTAAAAGTTCGTCGTATAATCGTTAATAAATGCGTTACCACTTTATTTGAGGCATTTTTGTTGTTCTTTGCAACCATTTTGTACACTTATCATGATCGATGTTTGTTGTTATGCCTTACTGACTAGACTGACTAGAGTAAAGCAAAGCTTCTTATACATGTATCCATTATGGTTCCTGTGTGAGTACGGTTTTCATCCTCGCGGCAACAGCGGCAGGAAATCCAGCTCAAATTTTGAACATAGCCGAAAACAGGTTACAGTTCTTGTTGAATGTATTTGAATCTTGTTGAATGTATCTGTCTACATCGCAAAGTGTTACTAGTGACTGTGTTTGTTTGTTGTTTTGCATGTATACAATCTTGGGCTCAAAATTTAGGTGCATTTAAATTTTGGCAACTGTGTACTAGCTGATGCCAGCTGGGCGAGAAAGTGTTTTGCTGTCGTGCAATTCCCAAATCCTGTGATAAGATACCACCTGCTATGTCCTAGAGACAGATGAAGAGAATGTTTTAAATCCAGCTGTCATTGAGACAGATTATAATCAGTATTTTGAAAATGAAGGCCGGAGTACGTAGATATTAACGTAATTTTGCTTTGGGCTCTTTTTTTTGGGGGGGGGAGGGGGTAGAGAACAAACTCCATGTATAGATTGGTGCAACCCAAATGAGTATGGTTTTAAAGCCTTTTTGGTTCTGAAAATAGCTGTTGACTTAAAAGTCAGGTCTGAAAATGGTAATTGATTCGGGAGTGACAGTTATGTTTTGTCAGTTCTGAAAATGGGTGGCAAAAATTACACATCTGGTTCTCAAGATGGGTAAGGAAAATTACATGTTTGGTCTGACAGTGGGCACACTGAGAGCTGCTTTGTGGTTGAATTTTGTTTGGGAAAAGAGAAAGAAAAACCTCTGGGAGGAGGGGAGGAACCAGGGGACCAGTGGGGAGGAAAATTACATCTTTTGGTCCGAAAATGAATCACCTATAAATTGTGTTCATGAGAAAAGATCCTTCATTAATACATGATGAGATGTTGCAATGCTTATGAGGTTGTGTGCTAAATACTAAGATATTTGACAAAAGGTGACATAAAAGTAGTAAGAGATCAAGGAACAATAATGAAATGACAATTACAAAAACCCTTATTACATGAATGAACATGATTACATAAACAGTATACCTTGTTATGTTCTTAGCAACCTTGTGCACTTTATGACTCCTTTGGTGTATATGGTTTAACAAGTATTGGGTTTACAATCAGTTGTACTACCAGTACAACATATGAGTAATATAATTGTTAGTTGAAAGCAAAAACAAACTCTCAAAGTTTAGCTTAAGCAAATCAAATGTGATTTCATTATTTCTAAGACTGTGAAATCGAGTTAATGTTGTTTTTCTACTGTTGTTACTGGTTAGCTAACCTGTTTATTTATTTAATAGAGATTTATTTTTGTAGTTGACATATTTATTTAATCCCTTTACTGATGAGTTACCTTTTACTCATCTGTGTATCTTTCTTATGAGTCTCTTGTTTCCTCTTTCGTTCTCAGAACATGTATACAGTAATGTTGCTTATAGGCAATACACTTACTGGATACGTATGAAGCTGGGACGACAAATCGCAGTAGCCATTCCATTTTGTCTGGTTTTAAAAATTAGAGAGAGCTTCCCAAGTAAAAGTGGAAACTGAAAGGGCTTTGAATATGTCCATTAACAGCTTGGCAGTCTTGCTAGATAATATTAACATCATATTTGGTTGACAGTTGTACTACTCTTTGAAATGTTTCTAAACTTTGTATTTTCTTCAATTACTACAGAGTAGTACTTAACCTAGGAGGTGAGAGGGGAGGGGCTCCCATAGTGTAGTGAAGGGGTCACCGTGATTACAATTCATGCTTTGGTACCACTTAGGGTGTTTGAATTAAAAATGACCATTGCCAGCATGTTTTGACACTTTCTAGGGTTTTAAGGTACTATAATGTCAGAAATTCATGCTGGCAGGAACAACTTTTCAAGAGGTATTAGTACTTCTTGGAGTGACAAGGAACATATGCGACACCCACAAAAACAACAATCAATTCCTTCAGTTTTTATGGGTCAACCATTTCCCCCTCCTGAAAGTACTTAGATAGCAGCTGTACGAAGGGTGGACCCCATAATTATATTAAGTGATACACCTGTCATAAACTTGATAGGGGCATGTTCATCTTCATATGATGTCATTTCTGCCTTCCCTAAAAATCATGAACATGGAACAGCCATGAACACCTACTTCCCAGGGGGGTACTCTGGATTTCAAGTGACGGGGATGATCGAATGGGGGCAAAAATCAAAACCCAAAAAAATCCCTAGGGACTCCAAGGAACCCAAAAAATCCCTGGACCAAAAATTAACCCCCCAAAATCCCATGCCGAATTTTCGAGCCTCAAAAATTTCCAGAAAGGATTAACCCACAAGTCACATGTGAAAGATATCAAGAATTGACTACAGCAAAAGGGAATTCCAGTGAGGATAAAGCCGGGTGATAAACACGATGGATGAGAAATCAGTTGAATGAATTGAAGCCTTGTGAAATACACCCGGGACACTTTGCGGACTATTGTATAGCCGGTTTTATGAAACAGATGCAATGTAATGTGACACCATCGTTAAATATAATTAAAACAACCACAAAACAAGTTTGGTTGTCAGTACTTAATATTCGCAGAACTACGCGGCCAGGATACACAGGCACTACCACAATTCTTCAGATTGTTTGAATACCCAAAAAATCTCTACTTAAATCAAGCCACCCAAAAACATCCCGGGATGGAAAATTTCAACACCCCCCAAAAAAATCCTTCGATTATCCCCGTCACTTGAAATCCGGAGTTCCCCCCCCCCCCTCGTGGGACCTGCTTGCCAGTGCAAAGCCACAACACTTAGAAACTAGGCCAGTTTATTAAATCTGGGTTTATGTTGTTGGTTGTCTTGAGTGTTGGCTTGTGAGAGGCTTAAGAAGGGCCTGCAGCCGCTGTATGAAAGCGATAAAACTCAAATATTTTAGTGTGTGAAAAATATTACATTCAGAGCTCGAAATTTACGTTTGTTTATAATTATTGAAGCCTAATTTATGCGCCAAAATCCGAGGTTATTGTTAATGCTTAGTAACTGCTGTGACTTAGAATTCTCAAATAAACCTAGCTGAAAGAGCTAACAACCAACAGAAGATACAAGCTAGTCATAGTTATGTTGAACAAAATGCAAACTTCTTACCTCTAAATTTCTACGTTGTGCAAATGCTGAACACGCAATTGGAATTCCCGTGTGAAGTTGCTCCGTTCTTGGGCGGACATGGATGGTTTATACCGCTGTAACTTACCGCTCAAAACAACCTCCACAAGCTCGGAAAACCGGCAAAAACACAGCAAACACATAACAGGTAAGGTTCTTCAAACTTTATTTGGATTTTTAGGTATTTTCCATGGAAAACGGCCGATTATTTTCGATCGAATCGCTTTGGTTACCTGTGGTGTAAACTGGTCTGCACAGACACGTGAATCAGTGTTTTGTGGGTTGAAACGATCCTCCTTTCATTTTTTGAGCCATTCTTGAGGCAGTTCTGGATCTTCTGGAAACTTAAAATTACTTACTTTACTCTCATAGCAGCACAAAAACACCATGATTTTCCGCTCAAGTCCTCACACTTCGAATCCCCGCAATTTTCCAGCTCGCCAACAGTGACGTCACTAGTGTTATTTCCGACAATTTACCGACAACTTTCCCGACCACTCTACGATTATGAAGGCCAAAAAGTAGCACTTTTCACGTGCCATTATCTCTGCGATCCTAAGTCCAATTGACTTGAAACTTCAGAATATGTTTATTTGATACCAAATCAACACATAACAAGTAAATTGGATTGAAAGAAAAAATGTCGAACTTTTGGGTTTATTTGACCTTTAAATCTAGCTTGCTTGCTTTTCAGTTTTGAGTTAGCTATAATGTTATCCAAACTCTCAATTATCCAAACTATTTTGAATTGCCTGTCCTACCAAGTCTAGATAAAATATAATAAGGTTCTACTGTATTAATATCATATTCACAATATGTTCTAAAGGTCTGAAACTGGGTAAAGGACTTTGAATCACTGGGCACTGAACACAGCACCACCACCCACCCCATCCACTGAAAATTCTCAGGAGTACCCCTCCCTCTAATGTTGAAGAGAAAATCTCTTGGGAAGTCAATGATCAAATGCTAATTAACGCTGTTAAGAAAAATCAGCTTATTCCCTTTGGTAATAAAAGTTAAATCAAATAGTTTATATGTTATATGTTCCACATGAAAACTTTCCTTACTTGCAGATCTCACTGCCAGAGATGACGTTACACCACAGGCCCAAAACATGGGTATGAGATCTCCGATTTCAGAAGGTTCCCCAAATTCTGTTGCATAAATATCTTCAATTCCTATCACAGATGGGTCTCCAATATGTATTGGTGCTCCATGTACTGCATCATAAGCTGCAGTAATAACAAGAGCTTTCTCAACCAGATCTTTTGGAATTGGACGCATTGAAACCACCATGGGGTTGGCAAATGGACCAACGGGTACACACTGAATGTTGGTTGTAAACATGGATACATTACGGTTTTCAGTGACATTTTGAAGTGGAATTCCAGCAGTTATCATTGCTTCTTCAAACGAAAAGCTGCATCCAATGTAGAAGGATACATAGTCAGCCATGGGGTATGCAGTCAGGTTGCCAGGTTTCTTTATAATGATCCCATTCTCAGATACACAGTACTTTTGGAGGTCAGTTCTGCAAGTGAAATTTGAGACTAAAATCAGACAGATGTTTAAAGTAACTGAAATAAAAGCTCACCTGTCATCAGAAACATTACACCCCATTCCCCTCCCCACTTCCCCCAAATGTGTGATTCCAGAAATTTTTTTTACCCACCCCATTGATGGTCACAGGAAATTCTGAGGGGGTTAGGGGATCTCAAAAGCCAAATTGTTAGGAATGAAGCTAATCTGGAATTTCTGGAGAGATGGAGGGGGGAGAGGGGGGGGGGGGGGCAGAACTAAAAAACCATCCCTGGGGAAGGTATGGATATTTTCTGGTACAGTACAATCTGTCATTTTTTCTCAGCATATTTCTGGACTGTCAGAGACTCTCATGTGGTGGTTAAATTAGTGTTGAGTGCTTCTGACTTGGTGTGCGACACATGCAGACCGCAGACTTTCAGACTGCAGACTTGCAGACTTGCAGACCTTCAGACTTGCAGACTTGCAGACCTGCAGACTTGCAGACTCGCAGACTCAACATACTGACCTTTCCTAATTCATTTTTAAACTCACGTTGAGCAAACTTCGCTGTTTTCCACATCATTGTGGTGTGATTCCGAAGCTTGTTAGTCGTGTAACTATACAGATTTGTGCTATCTAAAATTAATAAAACACTAGTTGAAAGTTGCATGCACGGTTCTATGTCCTCTATGAATAACAGCTGTGTAAGCGGGTTGACTGGTGTGGCTCAAGCTTATTTGACCCCTAAAAGATACCATTCCAAGCCAGGCAGTCAAATAAGCTATTAATTTCAATTCCACTAACGCCGTTTCTTTCTTCTACTTTATTTACTTCCTTACTCGTAACACTAAGCAAACCTCAGTTGGTAAAAGCATTGGCGTTCTGTCTTAAACACCGTACTGGCCAGCCCGTTTCATATGGAAGTCCCTTTTTCGGGCGTTTTTCAAGGTGGCTAGCAATTATTGCTACGAGATGCCCTGAAAACTATCAAAATTTAACTGGTCTGCTGTAAATCCTATTCGTTATGTAGCTGGTTCTTTATATTTAATTGCCGAAACTGAGCACAGAGATGAACCCGGAGGGGGGGGGGGGGATCGTGGGTATATTTGTGTAATGATTGAAGAGAGGCGAATGTTGCTAAGTTCAGTCTTCAAAGCAATGGCCTATAAAGGCTTTCTTTTAAAGGGTCATTTAAAGCATACCGAGCGGCAAGCACGCGATGTGGAAACAGCGGAGTTTGCTCAACGTTAGTTTAAAAATGAAAATTAATAGGAAAGGTCGGTATGTTGAGTCTGCAAGTCTGCAGATTTGCAGGTCTGCAAGTCTGCTAGTCTGCAAGTCTGCAAGTCTGCAAGTCTGCAGTCTGCAAGTCTGCAAGTCTGCATGTGTCGCACACCACTTCTGACTTCCGTTTGGAAAATCAGAAAGTGGATGATTCAAGGCAGGTCTCTGTACTATAATTACCATGTCATTCACCCTTAATTGAGAAACTTCACTCCACATTGTCTCTCTCCAACAGGTATATGGTATATAATTGGATACTGGTGAAAGCACACTAGGGGTAACCCCTGCATGCTTCGATGGACTAGCATCCCATTCAGGAGGGGAGTGCTAATAGTCTTGTGGCTTCCTTAACTTTACTCCACATTATGTTGACTACACCCAGGTGTATAAATGGTTAATAGCGAGAACATGTTGGGGGTAATGCTTCTATGGACTAACATCCCATCCAGGGGAAGTTGTAACATTCCTAGTTCCTTCATGCTATAGGAAAAGGAGTTTATAAGTGCCGGCTTTGTGGGTATGATGAATGATCAATTTGAGACCTGGTGAGATGACAATAGCTTTCTTTCTGCAAATCTGAGACGTTTTGACTGCAGGTACCCTGAAACACTAGGCAAAAATTGAGGCCCTAAAATGTTTAGGCTGATCAAATTTGAGACTGTAAGATTAAATTATGTAATTTGGGTAAAATTTTGCAAGAACTGAATCTATTTAAAAGATCATGCACCGCACCACCCCTAAATTTACCTTAAAATTTGTAAGAACAATAATGTGCATCCTCGCATTATGCCTCTCCTACAAAACAGCAATCAGTGACAGTTGCCGTGTTAATTCTCGTACCTTACATCGGAGTCAGGAGCCAAGTTTCCGGCCGACAGTTCACCAATTTTACTTCTGTACAGTAAGGGACACGGAGCTTTGTTTAGCTCACAAAACTGCTCAAAATCATCCGCCAGAAAAGAGGGAAGAATCGCTAAATTCGCCTGAAGATAACCCATGCAGTATCCCGAACTTGATTTTCCCTCCAACTCCTCATTCGTTCGGAACTCGTATCTTGCTTTCGATGGCTTCCATGAACCGACAGGACTACTTGAGCCACTACTTTGCTTGAAAGCCATAATGGATGTCACGGACCTAATAAATTATTAATCGCGTTCTTTCCGTGACTAGTGTTCACGTGTGACGGAAACAAATAACATAGAAGACAAAATAATACAACTTCAAAACAAAAGGAAAATACAGTCACAAACAAAAGAAATCTCTCTCCTCAGCAGCTAATGCGTGAGTCAACTCAAACGCCGAACCCCCCGCTCCCCGGGACAAGGTGGGGATTAGAGGGGAAAGTAGGGGATTAGACACAAAATCATGCCCGAGGGGGTGGGGCATTGGAGGCGTTTAGTAAATTTAGCTGCGCCCTGGGGGTGGGGCATAGGTGGGGATTTGGAACTGCATTGTCAAGTTGTTATCATTCTTGCTGGGAACTGTTCTAAAACAAAACAAGTGCAAAACCATTTCATTCAATCTTTTGCACATCGATGGGGAGTGTTTCACTGCAAGTACTTGACATGGTATAAACCACACAACCTCCTGATTTTATTACTGAGGCCCCATTAGGGGGGCTATGAATGTCGCTAGCAGTGAATTTCAAAACCCTTCGTTTCACATATTGAGGAGAAAGCCATGTCCCTGTCGGTATTTTACTATGGTATTTGCGTTTGTCTTCTTCGCTGTCGCAGTTTCAATCCATCTTTGTGTCGTTTGTCGCCATTTCATCTGTCTTATGTCGCTGTTTCAAGGCCATGTCGCTTGTCGAAATTTACCCTAACAGGGGCTCATTATTAAGTTAGGCAAGATAGCAGGCAGTTTTGCAACTTCATTGTCATCAGTAACATTTACGTTCATCTCTTTCGTCTTTAATTTTACTTGGCACAAAAGCCTCCAAGGGTATCCAAGTTACAAGGTTTGTTAAAATTTAAACATTTCGACAGCTAAGCTACGGATTTCGGACCATTTTACCTAACACTCGTAAACGTTTCCGTAACGTTTCACTCGTTCGGTGAGAAAAATAAGGCTTAATTTTGTTCCTTAGACTCGGTTTTACAATAATGGGCCTAAAGCTTGCAACAAATAACCAACAGTCGCTTAGCTATTAAAACTGGATTAAGATCCCAGTTCACAGTCTTTAGCTCTACTGCAAGGGTCAAGGTGAAATGGGTGAAGAAAGACATTGGTAAGGAACCAGAGCGACTGAAATGTGCCGTGGGCTAGTGGATTTTTGAAGCTCACTTGCCCGGGTGCCCAGTAGCCAGTGACTAACTCAACAGATGTCGAACCCTGGGGGTGGGGCTATCAGGTAATGTTTTGACTCAAGAAGGCATCCCCAGGAGTGGGGGCATTATTCGAGATTTGACCAAGGTTTTTTCCAAATCCCTACCTTGTCCTGGGGGGGGGGGGAGGGGGGAGGGGTATTCGATCACTCATGCATAAGGTATTCGCAGAAACTAATGTTCCCACAGGTCACCCAAGCTCACTTGAGGGTGCGTTTCTTTGGGAGAATCCGAAAACGGATTTGTGGTCCGAGATCATATGGATTCTTCGACGCCAAAGAAACGCAAAATCCGAAAAAGGATTATTTTGTCGTGACAAGACAGGCTGGAGGCACGCAATATATATATCAAAATGATATTTCTCTCGTACCACCCTAGAATTCAACGAGAATGGAATACAAATAATTTATAAACAAGGACAGTATCTGCAGTAGTTCAAGTGAACTCGTTATTTGCGTTAACAATTAGCAAAATCTGGTCCCTGAATTACAGAAATGGTACACAAATGAAGTTATCCTGACGTGTCAATGCTTCTGTCTGTTCTTTTGGAGAAAACTTTTCAAATATACGGAACGGAATAATCACCTGAAGTTACTTTTTCACGATCGAATGTTTTGCCACGCAAGATCGAGAGAAAATATGGCGAGACCAGTAAATTTGCATGGAAGACCGCTTGACAGATGTACTATTTTCGGATCCGTTCCCCAAAGAAACGCACAGATCATGAATCCTAAAAATCCGGATTTAGATTTGATCTGATGTATCCACTCGGAGTATGGATTCTTCAGATCACTAATCCCTGATTAATCCATTTTCGGATTTAGGTAAAGAAACGCAAAATCCGTTTTTGGATACAAGAATCCGGATTTGGATTTTCCCAAAGAAACGTACCCTGAGGAGCGCATATAATAACCTGTTCCTTTTTGCATATATATTATGAGTCGGCAAAATATAAGAGTTTGTATCGAAAA
This sequence comes from Siderastrea radians, assembly GCA_964017195.1. NCBI lineage: Eukaryota > Metazoa > Cnidaria > Anthozoa > Scleractinia > Rhizangiidae > Siderastrea > Siderastrea radians. Next base: position 39,578,373 of record OZ024892.1, read on the forward strand.
TGCAACTAAGATGCTCTAAATGCCATAAATGTGAAATAGTTCATAATATAAATGGTTCACCTTGTTTCTGTGTTGTATTAATTGCTATTTAATGCTTTTTTAGGGTGATTGGAAACGTTTTGAGCGAGAATAAGCGTCATTCTAATTTTTGCTCCTAATTAGTATTATAATTATGAAAGGTGATTTAAATGATCTATATTTTTTGAAATGCGCCATTTCCACTCACAATTTCCTCAAACCTGAATGAATCCATAGTCGAAAAACAACTATACGCCGGAAAAGTTCCATCTTCCCCAACATTTGTCACCATAAACGGCAATAGTTTGAGCTTTTTGTACAAGAAATCAAACGTCGGTATTCGACCGCCGACCTCTGCGCACAAGTATATGCAAATACCGTACGCTAATCTCATCTCTCTCTTCTCTTCTCACTGGACAATTCGCACAATGGCGTGGACATGACAAAAAACTACTGTGTCGGGGAGGTGTGAACGGTAAGGAAATTGTCACGCTTCACGCATGAAATGTCGCACTCTGTTTACAATCTGCCGGGAAAAACCACTAGACAAAAACTCGCAGCACCCTGTTAAAGTGATAATAGACTGAACTGACCTCATCTTTAATGATATTCCAACAATATTAAATTATTTTTACGCTTACCACAATTTTGCTTTTTTGTTGTATCCAGTACTCACGTTTGGCTTTTTCTCAGATATTTGTCTTCCGTTTTGAGAAGACACTTCTTTATAACAGACAAGGAGACTAAACTCTTCCACCACTTGTTTGCAACAACAAGCTCGCTTATATAGTGCAAATTTCCTCATCATACGATTGCTACAAAATACATACACGCTTTGCGTGCTACAATTTCGTGTTCTTGTATTTGAGAAAAATTAAAAACAAATATAAAGTACACGTATTCATTTTCATTTCCTTAAAAAAAGGGAAATGAAACCAGTTTCGAAGCAAGAGATGTTGACAGTAAAATGTTGCTTGAACTTGCAGTTTAGGGCAAACATAAGGAGGATCCAAATTTGTTTTTTGATTATCTTGAAGACATGCAGGGACGAGTGGAACGCGCGCGAGTTTATGTCTGCTGGTTTTTTCTGGCAGATTGAGCTAAATTGCGTATCACCTTTCATAATTATAACCCTAATTAGGAGCAAAAGTTAGAAGGACGCTTATTCTCGCTCAAAACGATTCAAATCACCCTAAAAAGCCAATGAATAGCAATTAATACAACACAGAAACAAGGTGAACCATTTATATTATGAACTATTTCGCATTTACGGTATTTAGCGCGCCTTAGTTGCATTTTCCATACAAACCCTTATATTTTGCCGACTGATAATACATGCAAAAAGAAGAGGTTATTGTATGCGCTCCTCTCAGAGTGAGCTTGGGCGACCTGTGATGTTCCGTCACTATTTCGTGACCAAGAAAAGGTCATGTGACTTTGTTGGATGCGTTCTGACGTCATTAGATTTTTGAATCATTACATTAGTCGAAAAGTTTCGTTCTATAGACTTTCAATATTTTAAAGTATTTTAAACCACACGACTGTAGAAAACAAAAATATTAAAAATCTTCATAATCTTCCCTTCGTGTAACTACTGTTGGCATTCTGCATTCTGATTGACGTCGATGTGAAACCGATGTCACGCATCATATAGAAAACAGTCCCCTACCCTCCCCTTCCACACGAAAATACACTTCCTCTCTCTTTCAAATCAGAAATAGAGGAATCAGCCGTATCGGAGAAAAAGGCCAGCTCTTCTCTTCTCTGACGATCGAAGAGAAAAGTCTACCCATTGGGGTTATGGACCAGCGTTAGGGGTTTGAAGACTGCTGAATGCGATCCGTGAAAATCATCCGCCAAAGCAGAAGGTAGAATCGCCATATTGGCCTGCAGATGACCCATACAGTATCCTGCAGTCGTTACTCCCTTCAACTCTGGATTCGTTCAAAACTCATATCTTGCTTTCGACGGTTTCCATGAGCCGACAGGATCATTTTCCTTGGAAAACATGCTTCAGAAGAGAAACGAACCAAATAACTACACTCAAGTATAAAGGCCGGCAAGGCGAATCAATTGACGTCACATGATATGATTATTATGATACCAAAGATCGCAGATTAAGCATGCGTGACTTGGACTAAGGACATCTGCGTTGGAGAATGCAAGACCACCTACGTCCTTAAATGTTTTTTAAGAAACGTTATCGATTCTGAACTTCCAAGGGAAGTGTAAGCAGGTTTTACTCGTAGTTTTTGAGCCCTGGTTTGCGTGTCCATTGCGGTCTCTTCAGCTGTCTCTTGGTCCGATCCGAGCTCCGTCACGCTAACCCCAAGAATGTTTGATATGGATTGAATGACCGTTGCATGCCTACTTCTTTTCTATGCATATATTTCTATTTTTTATCCTGTTCATATATTTCTAGTATATTTTATCGAACTCTTCAAATGATGTTGTATTTCCCAACATGCATGTTACTGGAATTACTGCTCGATTTTTACTTTAAAGTAAACTGTTAACGTTCCCATTGAAAACATTAAAAAAAAAATGTGTTAGTCTTGATACAACCAAGAGAATCAGTCCTCTTTTGGAGAATGGGGCAATCCGAGTTTTCTACGTCCTTAGTTCAGTTAGTTTTTTAATTTTGCATCTTTATTTTTCAGCGGTGTCAATGCCACCCACCCCCCCCCCCTCCTCATCACCCACCCTCTGTGGGTTATTTTTCTTTTTACACCCACCGTCTCCAAGACGGCGGCCAACTAATATCGAAGCTCACGTAAGGGACCATCTCGGGAATACAGAAAAGTGGTCGCAGCTAGTTCTGATCGCGTACAGAAATGGGCTCTCGTAAGCGACCACGTGGTAAAACAGTGGAGGGTGGTTGCTTGCCACGAGAGCTTTAAATATAAAGCTTGGCATCTCTAAAGTTAATGGTTACTAACAGTATTGTATCAATGAATATTAAATACTTAATATCTCTAAAAAGTCATTTCTAATTCATTGATGAATAACTGGGACAATGACAAAGAAGATGAATTACATCTTCAATATTATCAGTTGAGATTACAAAGAGTGCCCTTTTCACAGTTAACTTTTCTCATTCCACTACAGTATATTGGAACGTGATGTAAATATATTGTAATGTAAACGAGCAAAGTAACCTGTGAAAAGGGTTATTCTTAGCTTTCTCATCTAGAAATTTCTATCTTGAGGTTTCGATCTTAAGTTTGTAGTTACTTATTCGCAGTTTTACTTAAGTTTTTCTATTAGTGTTTTTCTAGTTAGACCCAAATAAATTGAAGGTGTATATAAAGTCTAGTATAAAGAGTATAAAAGTCTAGTTTTTGCGAGTGTTGGATCTCACTTGGCCTCGGCAAATTTAGTAACACAAGAGTATGCTTGCAATCGTTGATGTGTTTCTCTTCCGTTTGTCCTACTTTGTCTTTAATGGTACCGTCATCTAAAGCGTCACAATTGAAGTCAGTAATGTTATAATGGTTAAACATCTTCATGAGATTGGCATAAAAGCATTTTTACCATCACAGTGGGGATCAATTATCATTTAATAGAAGCGACTGTTTGATTGGGAGGCGGCGTGACCGAGTGGTTAGGGCGCTGGACTTGTAATCCGGGGGTCCCAGGTTCAAGTCCCGCTCTGACCATGTGCATTTGTTACACGGAAGTCCCGTGTTCAAATCCTTAGCTATGCTTGTAAATAGCCAACTGGTAAGCCTCCCACCAATGTTTATGTTTCATCAGTCATGGTACTTTCATAGGTTTATAGCGCGTCCCCAATTAGCAATGCGGTGCTAATACTCAGACAATTAAATCGTTATTTTATTTTTAGTTATCCTTAATTTGAAGATAACTTTCATATGATAATCACTGCATACAATATTGGATGCCTTGTTATTAACTTCTAGATAACGTGCGTGCCAGCTAAGGTATTATAAAGGGGCTCTGTCCTGTATTTTTTGGATTACTTTAGAAAGCTAAATGACGTCTTTGTGTACGAGAAAAGGTATTAAATGTGGATTTCAGCACATTTTCCACTCAGAAACGTGGAAATCTCCGTGATGCAGCCACTTTAATGTCAACGACGTCTAGTGTAGTAGCCTGTACCACTGAGGCGTTCAGATTGAGAGGAGTAAAACAACTGGTGGAGAGAAAGAAAGGACTCCACTGGGTCATGGAGAGGAACCTTCCCGCGTCCACCGAACTTCAGTAGCTCGCGACTGCTTTTATTTCGCTTCTTAGAAGCTGGAATAGGTTCTTACATGTGGCAACAACAGATTCAGTTACATGTCAAATGTGGCAAACAGAAAGATGAGGCCATGGATCACAGGCCTCGAGGCAGGAATCCCCAAGTTTTCCAAACTCTACAGGAACCCACCGGGGAGGAAGAGGAGCGGAAACTGTATGGGAGTCGGGAAAAGACGGGCGGGAAGCTGGATTTCGATAAGCAGGAGAAAAAGATATAATTACATAATACTGCGTAATATTTTGCAGTCCCAAAACCCCACAAAGCTGGGGGCCAATAAAAACGGAGTGGGATACATGGTTAAACGTCAGGGGAAGTGGGAAGGTTGGACAACCCCTCCCCCCCCAAGATGAATCTGTATTGTTTCGTAACAGTGGGCTATTGTTTTTTACAACACACGGCGCACCTTACGTGTAACTTAGGAGGGCATCGCGAAACTCGCCCCTGGGGTCTGATACCACAGCAATGAGGGTCTCAATGGGGTGGCATGTACTAAAACCAGGAACACCGGAACACCGGAACACCGGAACACCCCGGAACACCGGAACACCACGGAACACCCCGGAACACTCCGGAACATTCCGGAACACCCCGGAACACCACGGAACACCCCGGAACACTCCGGAACATTCCGGAACACCCCGGAACACCACGGAACACCCCGGAACACTCCGGAACATTCCGGAACACCCCGGAACACCACGGAACACCCCGGAACACTCCGGAACATTCCGGAACACCCCGGAACACCACGGAACACCCCGGAACACTCCGGAACATTCCGGAACACCGCGGAACACCCCGGAACACCGCGGAACACCTCGGAACACCACTGAAAACCGTACCTAAAGACTTAAACAGCCGTAATTTTGGCTTTCATGTTGTTGTGTTTTTAAGGTTAGGGCATGAGCTATAGGAAACATGGAGTTCGAATCGAACTGAGTTGTTTTAAGGAAACAGCGCTGAAAGATGTCGAGACTCCAATAAAATTATCACCTTACCGTTAGTTCTGTTGTTCTGTGTCTTTGATTTCTACATCATCTTCTGCATATATCCCTATTTCTCCCCGATTCTCTCAGCGGCTGAGTTCGATGGTAGATGCTTAAACCGCCCGCCATTTTGAAATTCACTCAGTCCCAGTTCTACTCAGCTTACCAAAAACCCCTAAAGCGAGTGGGTAGGTTATCTTTGCCAGGCTATCGTCACGAGCTCGTAAGAACATTGCACGACGGACTTCCATATATGGAAGGTCGTCGTGCAACGGATTAAAATTTGCAATTCAAATTAGGTTCTATCTTGGTTCTTCTTTCAGGGGTTTTCTCGGAGATTCAAAAAGTAGAATCAAATTGCGAAACTTAAATTCATTTTTAGTTGAAAACCAGATCGCATCAGTGGCCAGTTCTTTCGTATCTGATTATTAACTTTAGTTTAGGCTTACAGTTTGAAGGAGATATTTACTTTCGGGTTTATTTCCCGTTTTCGAAACGAATCGAGCCTGTGTACTCGCTGATCAAAACCTCAACGTCCATTTTATATTGCGAGAATTATTTTGCGTTGTCGAGAAGGAAAACTGTTCTGATCAGCCGGGAAATCATGGAATTAGTGTGGACGAAGCCTACAAACACTTTATTTTCATGTTAAGGTCGAGGAACATTGCCAGAGACATAAACAAAAACAATTTTGGAAGTCTTTTGAGAGCCGCTTTCCCGGGAACGATTGTAGCGAAGAAACGACGGGTTAGCTACGAGGGAGGAAAAACAATTGCCCCAGCTAAGACAATTCACCTACCTAATATCAGCAGTTGCAAGAACAGATGGTTTCAGTGAAACTGTCTGTTCGGATAGCCCGCATTACAAGACCTTACAAGCGTTTATTTAGCCAAGCGCGGAGAGCGAGACGAAACAAAAAATTCGCTTTCGGCGCTCGGCTATAAAATAATGCTTCTTCTGTTTTCGTCCCCGGAATGTAACCTTCAACTTGTGTTCTATGGTAAAATTAATGCTTTTTGTTTTCGGCCAAACAAATACATGTATGTTGTATGTTGTTTTTGTCATTGCTAGCTTCTTCGGGGAGACAACAGCTGCTCCGAATTTCGGCAAATGCAATATAATACTGTTCCCTAAAAGTTTCCCAGAAAAGACCCGACAAGAAAATTTTATTTCCGTTTCCGACTCTTGCCTTGTGGGGAGAGTCGACTTTTTCTCACATATGTTTGCTAGCGGGGGACTGGAAAGTTATTTTTGCTCTTACCAGCTAAAGACGAATTTGAAAAACAATAGCAATTGTCTTTTCGGCGCTACGATTGGCTAATGGCACAAATCTCCTAGCAACGGCCCAAGTACTTCCTACCCAGTGGCTTCACAGGAGAGGTTTATTTCCAGTTAGCTGGGTAGAACTGGGACTGAGGGAATTTCAAAATGGCGGGCGGTTTAAGCATCTACCATCGAACTCAGCAAAGAATCGGGGAGAAACAGGGATATTTGCAGAAGATGATGTAGAAATCAAAGACACAGAACAACAGAACTAACGGTAACGTGATAATTTTATTGAAGCTTCGACATCTTTCAGCGCTGTTTCCTTGAAACAACTTTCTATTCGAACTCCATGTTTCCTATAGCTCATGGTTAGGGCTTATTTTCGAACAAGCAATACAGATTCCAGCGGTAATTATAACAATGCCCGTCGTACATTTCGGCAAATAAAACATGGCGGCTGTCTTGCAGTGATAGCATATGCATTGAAAGTATTAAGGTAAGGAAGAGTCACATTTTTACGGGGCTACTTTGTTGTTGTGTCAGTTTATAAAATAGTACAGCCTGTACGTATCGTTTGGTTACAGGTTTGCCTTTCATGATTGCATAGAGGGTTTTCTGTTACCGATAGTTTTCGTGCTTATCGGGTCGGTCAGGGTGAAGCGAAATAAGCCAAACTGATTACTGACTTTTAATTTGAAGCATCTCCTTATCGGTTGTTCACTTTTCTGTGCCCTGAAATTTTTTTAATCGTTATCATGGTACTATTATTGCGTTAGAAAGCTGAAATAGTTATTTTCAAGTATTCAGTGTTCATTATTCCACTTCAAGATGCTATAAATGTATTGCGAACACGAAAGGAACATTTTATTGACAATACAATAGCTGGAGACTTCAGAATATGACTAAAACACTTTAATGCAAAGAAATAACGGATCACATGCTATAGTGGAACCTTTCCTCGGTTACACGCGTAACTTCAGATCATAGTAATAGTTCAGAACGAAAACAAACGGTTGCTGTTAACAAACTTATTAAAATTATATTCCGTAACAGGCATGGATTGTCACTTAATCGTTCACTGTAAGCCTTACGGATGTCAGTTAGTGGAAAATCGTCCGGAATTACAGTTAACAAACTTCATTTCCAGTGCTATGAATTTGAACTTCAGGCACAAGTACATAACTGAAAACAACAAAAACACCCACAGTCTGAATGAAATCATCAGTGTACATCATGGAAAACTGATCTCAGAGTGACAACTGAATGACACTACTTAATATCATAACTCGAACACTTAAAAAACCAAACGTTTAATTCTCATGTTCCGTGACAGGCATGGTGTGCCATTCTCAAGGGTATTCCGAATTCTACTGTACTGTAAGCCTTGTGGATGTCAATTAGTGGAAAATCTTTCGGCATTACAGTTACGAAACTTAATTTCCAGTTCTATGAATATGAACTTCAGGCACAAGTATACAAATATGGGCAACACGAACACCTACACTCTGAAAGAAATCATCAGTGTACATCATGGAAAACGGATAGCAAAAGAACAACTGAACGACACTACTTTAAATTTTATAGTTTTGAACACTTGAAAAGAACGTTCAATTCTATGTTCCGTGTCAGGCATGGTGTGCCATTTAATCGTCCAAGGAAATTTGAAATTCTTCCTTTATGTAAGCTTTATGGGTGTCAGTTAATGGTAGATCTTCCGGGATTACAAGAGAGGTGCAGATAAATGAGGGCTCCACAGCTTTGATGCACTTCACACGCAGATGGTAATGAGAATCAGATTCCCGGGAAGGAGTACGCAGCTGGCCACTGGCACGATCAGTGTAAGGTCGCCGTTCTTGTCTCGCCACACAATAATCATATGGAGGTGGTTGAAGCTCACCATTGGTTGACTTCAGTGACTGTCTGCAACCTTGACAAACTTTAATTCGTGTGTTCATTTGTTTCATGAAGAAGGGATTTGTATTCGGCACCTCACCTGCAGTGTATGTTCGCTTCACACGCTCTGCAATTGGCAGCTTCTTACAAGATCTTCGTGCTGTTGATGGCACACCGCCCTTACGACCGGGATATTTTGGCATATCTGTTTTGACTACTGAGGACAGGTTAGTAGTCTTCTTCGAACTGGTTTGCCGAAACCACTCAAGAAAGCCTAACAACTCGCCATTTGCTTGAGCCGTTGCAACTGCGTGAGAACAAATTTTAATGCCATTGTAATGCGGGCAGTTCTTCTCACACTTGTATTCTCCTTTTCCTTTCCCTGGCGTAACAAGATGCGGTCTTTCCTTCAATCTTCGACTTTCCACCATTCTTGCCTTCACATCGCACCCGGGGGCACGGACAATTGCATTGGGCTTTTGAAGAAGCTCGACAGCCTTTTCATAGATTCCCTTGATGGTTTCAGAAGGCTGGTTTTCCAAATATTGGCTGAATTCGCGAAACGTGATCAAGGACAATTCTTCACTTCGGTGAACTTCTGATATTGCAGGCTCTTCGTAGTCATCTAACACATTCAGTGCTGCATTGGCTAGTAAAGACAAACCATGGGTGACATCTTCAGTGACAGCATCAGAGCTATCCACCACGTCTCCAGCATCTGACAGAAGCGGCAAAACATCTTCACCCATATCATCAGATCTCTGCACCTCACTGATATTAGACTGAAGCTCTTCCACATCTGCAAACTGAGAAACATCTGACAGCATGACCATTTCAACGTAGGAATCTTTCTCTTCTTTGGACATCACAATCCACGTCTCCTCTAATAGCTGCAAATGGCGTAAAGATGGATGTAGACGGAACGGCCCCTTATCGATAATAGCCCATCTAACATTCCGTGCTTGCCTTTCAGTTAGATCTCTCATCTTAGCGACGAACTCATCAACGGCGGACTCTCTGTTATCCGTTTCACTACTAAGAAGGCTGTTGGCACATTCTACTCTGTTGCTGTAATAAGGTTTCGGTGGCTTTCCAAGTCCTGCCTTCTGTCGTACGACAGGCAGCATCTTCTTTCTCATTGCGTCAGCTTTGTGCTTTAGGAACCATTTATGGAATTGTAGCCCTTTCGACCCAAGCCGCTCACTCCACACGCTCTTGAGAGTATCAAGTCGGACTAGAAACTCTTCTTCATCTTCGGAATCAACGATGCCTTCTTCAAATCTGGCCCCCTGTTGTTGTCCAAAGATGTCGGCCACGATACACTTTCTATTACTTTCATCAACTCCGATTGATTTCAGCTGATGGACAACGTTATTCTTGAAGTGATTAAAACAAAGAAGATGGATTAGATTGGGACATTTTTCTAGGAATGGTGAAGACAAGGCTACCTCACCATCTGTTCCAACAACTTGCAAGTTTCTCAGCTGCGGTCTTGAATTCAGTAAGTGATCTGCAAAGATGTTGTATGTCGCCTTTTCTTTTTTTTGGTGAATCATCAATGGCCCTATCATCACGGGGTTCACCCCACTGCGATGGCTGAGAAGATTTAAGTGCTCGTACGTGGTAGTGGTTACACTGAAGGCACCAAGGTCAAACGTTGGATCTATGGAGAACACACCAAAGTTGGCACCATTTGTACAGAAACGTTCCATGCCGTCCAATTGTTCTTCTGTAGACAGAATCACTATTGGTTCCGGTGCACAAATAACTTTCCGGATGTACGCTGTTTTGTTATCCTTCGCTTCTTCTTTACACTGCATTACAAGTGCCAAGTAAGGATCAGTTCCACTTACTGTGCTGCGAGGTTTGCTATTGCATTTCAGATTGTAAGCCTGCTTGACATCCCTAGGCCAAGAACCAGCACTATGGCCACCCATCATACCATCCTGATCTTCAGCCACTTTATCGATAGCCATCCTTGGCTGGCTCTTACATACTTCCTCTTTAAGACTTGTTATGGTGCTGCTTTGTGTTCTGACATAGGGTTTGTCTCCTTGCTTACTATTGCCGTGTTGGCGTACTGTAAATCTGTGCTCCTCGTCAGTGAATTGGTATTCCACCTTTGTGCGTGGTAGCCTATTGCCTTTGTCGTCTGTGGATTATAAATAACAGCTACATTACCAATTTGAAATACTTGAGTCCAAAAGCCAAATTTCATTTAGGTTTTTTTTTAATTTAAGGGCTCGTTCGTTTGTCAATATTCTGGAATAAGAATATATTCGGGAATATATTCCGGCTACTCTGCTCGTGGGAGAAGAATAGCCGGAATGAAAATCCAGGTAATACGTACAGAATGAGAAGAACAGCCAAACGAATGCTATCTCGCATTATTTCAATTGTTTTTATTTGGGATTGATCCAAAAACGAACGCGCCCTAAGTAAGTGATGGTAGATTACATCATATACTCTACGTAGGGAAATACCTTACCCTGAGGTTGAGTATATAAATTAGTATTTATTACACCCTACCTGTCACAAAAGATATAATCCTGTGAAAGTCTCTAGATTCACTGCTGTCCTTCGAGTCTCTGTTGTCATAATAATGCCTATGCAACGTCACCCATGGCTCTCTGAGAAGACTCGTATTGAATGATGCCCTTCTACCAACCCTTTGGAAAACTCCATCGCTGTCCTGCTTGTAATGAAACTTATGCTGCCCATTGTTAATCCAAGACCCTGAGTCATCAGCAAGTAAGTCATTTATGTCTCTTAGTTTGGAGGTGTCCACTAAAAATGACCGGTTTTCCATAACATTTCTGGGTTGAATAGTGCAGATGCGAGAAGGGTCAGGTGTTTCCTCCACCAAAGTCATTAAAGTTGCAAAGACAGCATTCTCCTTTTCTCTTTTGGATAGCTGATTTTGTGATCGGAGGAAACTGAAAATTGGAAGTCGCGTATCACCATGGTGATATTTTCTGAAAAGAAAGACATTGATACATGGTATCGATTAAAGAATATGTCATAGGATTTTCTATCAAATATGGACAACTGTTTGTTAAGCATTTATTAAGGATAAACCGAATTCCTTGATTGGCTGTTTCTTGCTTGGAAATGACTTAAAGATCAATAGATATTCGTTGACTACCTTATTCTTACTAATTTTCGTGCGTACTTAATTATAATTTCGAGAAAATTCGAGAGCCGAATTTCACGAGTATTAATTTTCGCGATTGCAAGAAAAACTATAGAAAAAGTGTATTAAATTTCGCGATTTTGTCAGTGTTTTATGGATCAGTCGTCAGACTTGCTCAATTAAACAGAACCTTCATTGTTTGAACTAAAGAAATTTGAACCAACTTACAAGCTCGAAACAGTAATCAGAGGATGGGTGCTAGTCAAAAATAAGACGAAAATATATTTTTAAAGGTAGATAGTTGCAGTTCCAAAATTGAATTTTTAAAGTATTTTTTTATTATTTTAATACAATAACATGGTATTAATTTTCGCGTGTTTACATTTCGCGCAATATATATTTTTCATGCGTACTTAATTACTCGATTATTTTGAAATCGAGAAAATTAATACTGACGAAAATTATTTTGAATAACTTGCTGACAATTCAATTCACATACCTCTCAGCTGGAAAGCATATCTTGCGAGCAGTAGCTGCATTGTTTTGACGATGTTCAACTTTTTGCCTTTGTTTTTTCCTCAGTGGCGAATTTAGTCTTACCAACAAAAAACACAAACACATCACTATTAGGAAATAGTGAAAAAAGGATATTATTAAAATATTTCCTTTGACTCTTATGATACAGCTAGGGTCAGACCTTAACTTTAACCAGACCGGGGGGGGGGGGGGGAAGAGCCCACGCTGACTTTGAACGCCTTTAACTTTTTCAATATTCAACCAAACGCTGCCAAACTTTGCGACTTTATCTAAAATTTATCTTGACGTCACCATGGCCAACGCCATTTTGACAGGCATCTTTTCTCAAATTTGTAATTTTCGTGTTTCTATTAATGAAAAAGATTTAAAGCAATTGGTTTCTCCTTTTTACGGATTTTAAGCACATGTTTATTGGTTTTGAGTATTTTCCAGTAATTTTGGGCAATTTTCTGACGTTTTGGAAAAATTTTGAAATCCAAGATGGCGGATGTTTTGACATTATGATGTAAATGTCACATGATGTGACATCATCATCCCACATGACATATACCAAAACAGTATAGATTTTTGGACATACTATATATCCTGTAAGTTTCATTGTGATTGCTTAAATATTCTGGAAGTTATGGAGGGGGGCCGGAATTCGCCCCCCTCTCCCCCCCGAACATTTTCCGAAATTTTACGAAGACTTCCTAAGATTGCCGAAAATTTCCGAATGAAGGTCCCAAGATGTTTCCCCTTAATATTGATGAAAGCATTCAAACATGAGAAACTCGTCAGTGTCGAAATCAATATCCTCACATGTCAAAGATACCATTTCTTTTACAGTGTAAATATATTATTTTTCTCAGGAAAGGAAAATACTGCTAATTCGCTCTAGTATATATAATAAAGGCAATTGATGTGTAAGAAAAACATTTTGTTAGAAAACATGTAAGCTTTACTTACAGATTATCGGAGTCCGTTTCCTGATAAGAGTCACCAAGTTCGTCTTTCTGTTGAAATTTAAAAGCATTTGTTGTTTTTTCGATGTTAAAATACGGTAGGGACTGAGCAAATAGCCGGAACAATCGCGTAGTTGAGAGCAAAGTATTCATCCACTATTTAGACTGGATGGAAAAAGAGTATAAAGTGCAGCACAGCTTACCTCACAGTCATCTGTAGTGCCACTGCCTATGTCTTCGTCTTCGCTTTCAACTACTATCGCATCTTTTTTAGTTCTGCCCCTGGTAAGGTATAAACAGGTATCAGAACAAAATGTAAGTAATATGTCACTTGAAAAATCTGAAAAATGTGTCTACTTTCTCAGCTCACAAACGAAATAAAGCTTCGGATAATAGCAGTCACCGAACTAACTTACCTTTCACTACCTCTTTCTTCCGGGGGCCCATCTTCCCCTGAAAAAAGCACAAAATCTTGTTTAAAATGCTTTCCCAAAATACTTCAAACATTTGTTTTCACATAAAAGACGATGAATATGGATGATTCATTGTACTTACCCACGAAACAATCCGGCCATTCTTCCATGCTCTCCATCGCACATGGGCTTCGTGGTCAGCAGTTGGTCATTAGAAAGTAGAACCGCAATGCGTACTCATAGTTAACCGTGTGCAACGGTTCATAATCTGTGTCAGATATTTTTTTGTCGGTAAATCGAAGCTAATCCAACCAGACACTCGCGGCCCAGCCGGCTTCTTCTGTCACGGTCACGCAAGATTTAATCTTTAATAGCGATCAGCCGATCACACGCGTTTAACATGAACACTCTGCTCTCTGAAATGTATAGTTTTGTTTCATTTCATATTTTACAAGAAGAGAGGGCTAAATATAATCAGATAGCGAAAACAAAGACCGTTTGGACATGTCCAAGCTATTTAAAACTACTACTATGTCACTCACGTGATCACTCGCTTGTAGCTATAAATAATCATTCACCTATTTTTTGTTTGAATACTCTGCTCTCTGTTTGTGTGAAATATTTATTTTTGTATTACTCAAGCGTTTGGCTCGGAGCGAGTACAAGTCGTACAATTAACCCGGAATGTGTTAAATATTACAAAACAACGACTTATTTTCCGGATATCCCAATTTTTGTTTTGAGTTTATTTTGGGAATCGAAACGTTATCGATACGTTAGTTGCAATCTCAGCAAGAATGTGTCAAAGCACGGAATACACGTCATCGCGCCAGGGAAATTAACAAAAGCTCGTCGGACGATGCTAAACGGAGAAACATGATGGGATGGTCTTAGTCTACTCTTTATTTTGGCGTGATTTGGCTTTCTTTTAAATGCAATTCATGAACTGGTTTGGGTTTATTTTATGGAATATTCGGAACAAAATAAATATATGCATGCATAGCCGGCATGTGGTTTTTAAAAAGCAAAAGATGACGCGGTAAAGGTACTTGATGTCACGCACACTCCGTGACTCACGCAAACACGACTTATGTGTTTCTCAAGTGACTGCTTTTCTCAAGATTTAACTCTGTGGCGCCGTGCCTTTAAGCCAAAGCACTGAAAGAAAAACATTAACCATTAAAACATTAAACATTAACCGCATGTTTACTTGTTACAAGTAAATTAACTAGCCCGTGCGGAAATACCGTCAAATTCCAGTGTTCCGGGGGTGTTCCGGAGTGTTCCGGGGTGTTCCGGAGTGTTCCGGAGTGTTCCGGGGTGTTCCGGAGTGTTCCGGGGGTGTTCCGGGGTGTTCCGTGGTGTTCCGTGGTGTTCCGGGGTGTTCCGGAGTGTTCCGGGGTGTTCCGGGGTGTTCCGGTGTTCCGGTGTTCCGGTGTTCCGGTGTTCCTGGTTTTAGTACATGCCCAATGGGGTGGTGGCTTTTACGGTTAACGGTTAAAATTCTCGTTTTTTATGGTAAACTGTTAATTTCTTTCCGTTACGGTTAATTTAAATCTAAAAAACTAATTCCCATTGGGTTAAAAAGTTTGAAAAATAATTTCCATTGTGGTGATACACATTTAAGGTTTTAGGACCATTCCGGGATGAAAAAACAAACAAACAAACAAAAAAAAAGTGATTATAATAAGAATTGTAATTTTGCTTTTCTTTCGGCAACAGGGCAGAATGTGTAGCCATCGTAGCCGCATTAGCCACGAGACAAGACACATGAACAGTCTTAACAAGAGGTCTTGACACTTTCAAAATGACAAATCGTGGCTACAAAATTTTTTACGGTTAACTTTTCTCGCCACTAACGGTTAAAATTTTTCAATTTTTACGCCTAATGACTAAATTTTACGTCTTTTTACGGCTAACGGTTAACCCCATTGAGACTATCAGCAATGAAGGATCAGAATCAGCAGGTTTGCAGGGTTTGGGAATCGGGCGTTGCAATTTTTGTGGGTAAAGGTAAAGTCGCACAAGAGCCAAGGAGGCCCACACGGCCGGAACTTATCCCGGTTTCTGTAGCATGGAGCAACTGAGAGTATTGCTACTCCCCCCTGGATGGGATGCTAGTCCATCGCAGGGTTACCCCCAGCAGTACGTCGCCGGTACCCATTAATACACCTGGATGGAGAGAGACAACGTGGGGTAAAGTTTCTTGTCTAAGGAAACAACACGATGGCAGGGACTCGGCGTCGAACCACCGACCTTTAGATGTGCATGAAGTCCAACGTGCTAACCACTTGATCACATAATCACATAATTCAACTTCTAGTTGCAAAGGGATCATTAATAAACCATCTATCTATGTTATCTATCTCTATCTGTCTTCACCAGTGCCCCCACTCAAAAAGGAAAAGGGATGAAATGAATGAAATTTTCACGGTTTTGGATTTTGTGAAATGGAGTTGTCCAAATACTACTGACTGTAACTGTTATATGCTAATGCAATAAAACATGTTCCTGAGCGAAGTTGTGATGCATTTGATGTTGAAAATCTCGGTGAGTAGCAGTGCACAGGACTCTCGCTCAGCCACGGAGCTAAATTCCTAAAAAGTCCCTGTTACAGTAGCGTATTTTAATTACAGAATAAAACATTTATTCCATAGTTCCCTGCAAATAAATACAAAACCACACAAAAATAAATAATGGTACAGGAGGACGCTCTTTCAAAAAGCTACCCCGAAAACCACCACCACCCTAACTAACCCTAACCCTAACACCACCGCCGTCGCCGCCACCACCACTACCACTACTACTACGATCACGACCACGACCATGAAGTCCTATGAGCGCGACGACGACGACGACGACGACGACGACTACTACTACTACAACTACTACTACTAGTAAATTTTTAATTACTTACTAGAATTCAAATTCTAAACCATCTACATAAAAACTAACTACACGAACGATTCGTTAAAATAACTGCTTTGCACCAATAGATACTGGGCTTTTAGACCATTTAAAGACTTCTAGGTCATAAAGCCTGCTGCAATTGTTGTAGTTTCATAAATAAGTCGTCAAGATTGCTGTTTACCATGTATGGTCGTGCTAAATCTTGGTATAACAAATTCTTTGTTACATAAGGCGATTATGTATTACACCTTTGGAATAGGGCAAAGAAAATACGTTTACACATGTTCAAAGGGTTTTCACTGAATTGACACACGGTTCACGTACTCTAATATCTGAACACTCTTTAAGCTTAATTGTCTAAAGTCCTGCGAACAATCTGGCTGTACACTCCATTCTACAAAAGAAAAAAAAAAGTGCACAAATCAATTAAAAAGTGTTTCATAAACTCTATAATATCCCAGTTGATACGATCGTGGTATGACATAATGAAGTTCAGCTGTCCGGTTGTGTTTTACTAACAATACGACAAGAGCGTACGCTGTTTTTGAGGTGATAAATAACCAAAGAGGCCCCCAGAGCCCGTTTTTCTAACCAAACATTTGCTCGGTGGCGAGAACTTTTGAACGCCGTGGCACTTGACGCGACCTCCAGTTTCCTTAACAGGAAACATGTAGGGTTATTTGCTAATATCCTGTGTGAACCCACCTGAACCCAGTTGTTCAAAAGCGGGTAAATACTAATCTGGGGTTAAATGTAAATCTAGGTTTCTCATTCTTCTGTTCGAAAGCGTTTTCACTATTAAGTTAAATGAATAATTTGAGGACAGCTTAAGTCAATTCGTAGAGTAAAAAGAGCTCATTGAAATCTGCTTTGTAAAGGTGTCGATTTAAAGTTTTAGTTTGCACTAATCCTGGATTAGCTTAAGCCTGTTTTGAACAACTCGGCCCAGCAAGTTAAAAATTCAGTAACTGGGATTGGGAATTAATGATCACACAATATTTTTAAAAGAAAAGTTTTTTGAACCGATCTGAATTTTTTCTTTCTAAATTTTCGGTGGCTTCTGGAGTCCACCTTTATCAGAGCTTAGCCAAACCTAATTACGGAAGGAGGCTTTTCTTGGTATCGTGGCGCTCCACTATAGACAGCGACGCCGTAAACGAGAGGAAAGCGTTCCCTCGCGCTGATATGCCGTTAATTCAAAATCAGGGACGCCACCAACAACGCACGAGCTTATAAGCGGGAGCACCAACGAACTTTCAGTTAAGCGCTGATGAACGTGGACAGAAGAAAAAGAAATTAAAATTGTGATCGGTTAAAAAAAAAAAAAACCTTTCTTCTAAAGATGTCTGCTACCGATCGCAATACTGGTTCTAGTATGATCACATTATATCCAAATTGTTTTGTCTTGTTTTGTCTGTCTTTGTTAACACGACCTCCTCGTTGTTAGGAGTATTTTGTGGCTTAAGTAAACGCTGATGTTAACCTTGTTTATCAGACCATCTGATCACTCCGTTAGTATGTCTAGAGTGACCACTCCGTTAGTATGTCTAGACCAGAGTGTTCTAGCGGAAAACAGACCCCTCGTACAGTTCATACATCCGGGAGTCGAGTGGCGTATTTTCCAATATTTCCTGACTAGTGAGGATATCGATGACGTCATTTCCCACTTTTACACAGTTTCTAGTGCAAACATACTCGTCGTCTTTATCATAAAAAGAAAATGACACGGTCGATTGAAGACATACACTCGACAATAAAATTCAAATCTGTGTGCCGCCGTGTAAATACCCCCTATATGTAATTGCATGAACAACTTTTTATGGCCAGGTGGTGGTTGTATTGACACGGTTTCATGGAAGAATGCATAGGTAACTAACTGAACTAAAGTGAAAAGCAGAAAAAGATAATTGTTCTCTTACTATTCTTTAGAGGTTTTGTTGCAATATTTAAATGTGGCATGTTGGTCAAACCAGGTTTTGGCCCGGGCTGGAATCTGCAGCTTAATGAGCCTAATGCACAGCTGTAGTTTGAAGAAAACTAAGTCTGTTACCTCAAATTTATTAAGCAAAAACTGCCCCAGTTGGAAGATCTGTCTCCTCCCAGTACCACGCCCCACATATCGGGAGTGAATTGGACACTGATTAAGGACATACAAGGCTGCAGCAAGACCACACCCAGCCATCTTCAATGAGCTGGTGGTCATTGTGTGACTGTCCACTGAACTGGCTTTATCTGATGGCATCTCCTGTTTGGCAGCAGTGATCTTTATGGGTACAATTCCATTGTTCAAGTTTACTGAAAAAACCAATGCAAAAAATGGTGTGAAATGTTGCAAAAATGTGCGCCAAAATGGGACAAAAACTCGCCAAAATTAACTTGCAGGGCTTGACCTTGGCGGTAATCAACTAGCCAAATACCAGTAAACGTTCTGTTTTTGCTAGTGGAATTCTCCCAGTTACTGGTTACATGTATGTTGGCTACAAAAATACGGAAGGCAATTTTTTGGTTTACTCTGAAATAGCACATTTTTATACAAGAAAAAACTGCTCAGCACGATCATGGATTTGCATCTGAGATGCAGACGCATAACATTCGTAAAATGCGCGTCGATTAGATGCAATCTTCTTTTCTGTTAATTACTATCAAAATCTAGTGCCGCTTTTAAACCGCAAGTGTCTTTACTACATGTACGTTTCTCCACACTTCATTTGTTCGTAGGGTATTATAGTCTTGTCCTTTAATCTCTTCTACATGTGTCGTTTTCTTTGTAATGCATTTATCTTGCCTTCAACATCTCTATAAGTATGATCGTTCGTTCGTGCGTATTGTTATTGTCTTCTCGACGTTTTCTGTACGTCGGTTCGTTTGTAAGGTGTTGCCTTCTTAACGTTTTCCCATACGCTACGTGGTTCGTAAGGTACATGTATTAGTGTCATCTTAACGGTCAGTTCGTGCCGTATTAGGCTTGTCTCCTCGACCTTTCTCGGTTGTTTTTTTTTTGGTTCGCAACGTATTAATCATGTTCTTCCTGCTGGTTTCCGCGAGTTTGATTCCCCATACATGCTGTAGGTGTTAAAATACAAAAAGAACTACCAGAATTATCCTGGCGCATTTAGGAGTATAGCCCGCTAGAAAAATAATTGACAGCAAGAGTACAATTGTAACTTCCAGTCAGAACTTGGTACCTCTTAGGGTTTAAAAGGAACTTGAACCACGCCCATAAAATAAGACTGTTACCTTTCAGAGATTGCTTTTAAACTTTCCCACGAACACCTCTCTCTTTGATATGGGAGTTCCACCCCTAGAGTGTAGGTTACAAACCATGCAATACAAACCTTCTTTGAACAATGCATCCACCAAACCTTTTTTGGAGGTTTCCTTAGTTTCCCCTGCCGATTGTAAAGCAATCATTGTGTCAAGCCTGTGGTTGATTTCACCTTGATATAGCCTTTCCCTCATATCACAACTGCCATCCCATTCAACTACACGAACGCCTTCTTTTGAAATTCCATCAGTTGAGCTGGCTGTTATACTCTCATTAATGATCCGTGCATTGTGCTGAGTAACAATGGCTATTTTCTTATTCAATGCTTGAAGAGCTTTGACAAGACTCATTGCTCCTTGGATACAGTCTGATGACGAGGTCTCAGATGTAAAGCTTTGTTCCTCATGAAGAAAGCACATAACAATGGACGGAGCATGGGAGAGCCTCACTGCTATCTTCAGAAACTCATCAGAAGGCTGAACACCCTTCATTTCCTCATCACTGCAGAGACTTGCTGATGTTTTAGAGAGCTCTTCTATTTTCTTGATTGCACTCACAGAGCAGGCGGATGCAAGGTATGGTTTATCTGTAAGAGTGATGAGCCTTGGTTGTTCATCCCCATGGTCTGGTTTATGGACTTTAAAATAGTCATCGACAGTTGGGTCACAGATGAAAGTTGACCCAGGATAATGGCAAAAGAATAAAGGTAGCTCTGTTGAAATTAAATAAATATATAAATAAATAAAAAATCAGTGTACAATTGTACAACAAAAACCTTCACCTATCCATATAAGTGTCAGAGTTCAAGCACTTAATTGGCTCAATGATCTCAAAATGCCACAGTAAGCTTACTGGGGCTTTGAACCCTGGTAGATTAGACAAAGTTATGGAGTGATTGCAGAATACCCCACACCTCTCACGTGTCGTGTCGGAACCCTTTGAAAAATGGGGTGAAAAACAATAGGCACCTAATTGTTATTCAATGAGATGCAAATGAGTTGCGGGGTGTTCTGCAATGTAGCCAAAGTTATTCCCTGTATTCTGCTGAACCGGTTTTATTCAAATACAGATAGCTCAGTTGAGACCACTTGTTATGTTTCTGCTTGCTGTTACACACACACCTTGGCTTTAAATTTGTATGTACCAGAATATGTTGCAATGCCAGTTATGTAATGTTATTTCACATATACTACGTATGTGAAACAGTTATTGGTTACAACAGTTGCTGACTAGTTAAGCTGCCCAAGAGACTGCATAACATTGAATGCCCAACCATTGAACATCTGAGTACATTGTTAAACTGATGAACTACTGCCAAGCAGAACCAGTCAAGAAGTAATGTTTTCTGTTGTTTCTTGGATTGCTTTGTGTGTAATTATTTGTGTTTCTTTGAATCAAATTAAATTAAAATAAATAAAACAACATCAAACTTTATTTGTAGTCTACACTAAATATAATTCTGCTTTTGTATTGTCAGGCATCTGCCTCTTCCACAAACCGTAAAGAAAGAGTCACCTTATGAGAAGTGTGAGTGATTGGAAATGAGTGAAGCACAAGACCCCATCTGGGTATAAGAGACTGGTCAGGCAAAATAACCAGCTAAATTAATATGACCATTAATGATACCAATGATTGTCATTTTGTAAACTAATGAATAAAAATTCACCAGTTCAGGCGATGTCCCAAGATATTTTTTGTTTCTGTCGCCTAACAATGGTGACTTTGATGGCTATAATACATTGAATAACACTTTAAGTCCTAAAAATGTTGCAAAATTAAGCAAATTCTCTCAATAAGTACCATATATTAGAAACGTATGGAGAACAGTGAGGAGAATATGCATGCTGATACTGTAAACTGTCGCTAATAAGCCCCCCCGCTTATAAGCCCTCCCGGTTATAGGCCCATCTACTTGTAAACAAAAAAATACATCCGGTTATAAGCCCCCCCGGATATAAGCCCCCCTCTAGTTAATATTAAGCACTCTCACAGAACACTGCGAAGATGAACTCCGAGCTTCTGTTTTGTTACATTCCGGCTACGTTCGTGTATTCTCCGTTTTGATTTTAGTGTTAAAATTGAAATGAAATTGATTTATTATGACGTTTCAAAGGTTAATTAAAAACTGGTAAATTAAAAACGTATTTCAATCAAAACTGCTGTGGCTGATTTTGAAACATTTTTCTTATTCCTCTTATAAGCCCCCCGGATATAAGCCCCTCCCTTCATAAGCCCACCCAAAACCCCTTACGAAGTTGTATAAGCCCAGGGCTTATAAGCGGAGGTTTATGGCATTAGGGCTTAAAGGGTTAAATCAAAAATTGTCTGAATCCCTGAATAAGGTACAATTATTCCTTGTAGCCCTTACTTGCTTCTCTCACTGCTATTGATGATGATCTACCACAGGCCCAGAACATGGGTATGAGATCTCCAATGTCAGACGGTTCCCCAAATTCTGAGTTGCAAAGATCCTTAATTCCTATCACAGATGGATCTCCAATATGTATCGGTGCTCCGTGTACTGCATCATAAGCTGCAGTAATGATGAGAGCTTTCTCAACCAGATCTTTAGGAATTGGACGCATTGACACAACCAAAGGAGCTGCGAACGGCCCGGCTGATGCACAGCAGATGTTAGTTGGAAACATGGACCCACAACGCCCTTCAGTAATGTTCTTAAGTGGAATTCCAGCAGCTATCATTTTCTCCTCAAACGACATACTGCATCCAATGTAAAAGGATACTAAGTCACCCCAAGGGTACGCAGTCAGGTCACCGGGTTGATCTGTGATGACTCCATTTTTATTTACACAGTACCTTGGGAGATCCGTTCTGAAGTGTGATTTAAAAACAAGACAAAATAAAAAACAAAGAAATGTTATTATTTTAGTCAGGGTAGATGCATTCACAATTGGTCTCTGTACTAAAACACAGTGATCACAAAATGTGGGGGGATCCCTTGCTACAGGCATAAATTGTGTATTCCAGAAAAAATCCATACCTACCCCATGGAAGGTCATTGGAAATTCATAGGGAGAGGGTGGTCCTAAAAGCCAAAATTTTAGAGGCAAAGTATGAGACTAAACTGGAATTTCTTGCGGGGAGGGAGGTTCAAAACAAAAACCTTCCGTTGGGGGGAGTATGAATATTTTCTGGAACTACACATTGAAGCACCAACTACACTGTATTCTCATGTTGTCTGTACTGTGTTGCCATTTTGATAATAGGAAGTATGAGGGAAGAGTAAATTTTTGGGACTAATTAATTATAATTCACATAGAGACGTTGGTGTTCATGCCCATGCAGCAGTGTCAGGTGAGTACTACTACTTGTGCGGGTAGTGCTATCTGGGTGCATATGTCAATTTACACACTTGAATGTAGTGTTCACAGCCTGTATCACACAAGCCGCACTGACAAAAATTCAAATTTGTAGGTCTCGATCATTAACCCTTAGAACCATTTTAAGGCATTATTAAAGTCTGATTTACAGGTGGGAACACTTACATGTAAGTTAACTACATACCTAATATCGGCGTCCGGAGCCAGATCCCCAGCCGACACTTCGCCAATTTTACTCCTGTACAATATGGGGCATGCAGCTCTGTTCAGCTCACAAAACTGCTCAAAATCATCCGCCAAAGCAGAAGGTAGAATCGCCATATTAGCCTGCAGATGACCCATGCTGCATCCTGCTGTCGTTACTCCCTTCAACTCTGGATTCGTTCGAAACTCGTACCTTGCTTTCGAAGGTTTCCATGAGCTCATAGGATCAGTTTGCTTGAGAGACATTCTATGGGAGAAACTTCGGGGGCGAAGCACACAACAAGAGGTATACTAGAGGTCACGTGATATCGCCCTTTTCTAGCAAGTATGTCACAAAATTACGTGACTGCCAGTTATATCTCGGGGTTATGTCGCATCGTTTGTATCGACTTAGAGAAAACATGTTATATACATCTTTCTTCTGCAAGAAGCAGAGACTAGGGACCTTACATCTAAGAGGTGAGCGCTACGAAAGTAGCTTCTGCACCGCTTCCGAAATGACTGCCGTTTGCGGGTTGTTGCCCGGGGGTTGTTGTTGTCGTCTTTTCGATGATTTGTCACGGCATGCGCACGTGACTTCAGTGTGACACATGTGACTGTCACGCACTGCTGTAACAGATTATTGACTTGTGATGTCGTTCCGTTTCCTGACACGTTACGGTAAATGAGGTGGGCAAAGCAGCTGACAAATGTGGCTCTGTGTTCTGCAATCATCACTATAAAGCATTTCCCTTTACGGAGAAGATCGAACCTCTCGAAATTCTCGGCTATGACAGCTTCACTTGTGGTCCAACGAAAGAACATTTCAGGGTCGTCTCAAGCGGTCTTCTTACAAGCCAGTGTAGTTGTAGTTCCATCGGCATATAGTGAACAGTTTGAGACATTCTGCGAGCTAAATAAAGGGCCATGTCCCTTACTTTACCGCAGTAAAACTGGTAATACAACTGCAGGACACCTTGCCGGAGACACAGACATTAGGTAAGAGTCTTGCATGGTTAAGTTTGCTTAGAATTATAAACTCATTTCAGCCGTACGGGCTGCGGTACATGGTTATCCATTAACTTCATAATTATGAGACCATGATAAATATATGGTTTTATATCCCAAATATGTTAATACCATTTTATACTTGTACGCGTTCGGAGTGTTCAATTTTTAGATCACGAGACCCTTACCCGTGGAAAGGATGGACTGGACTTAAAAACTGAACGTTGGATTGCGATCTAATTCATTCTGGTAGAAAGCTGAACAGTATTAAAAGTGTACTTATTATCGTTAGTCTCACGATGTGGTCATATAAGTCATAGATTGCAACTGCTAGTCTTCTTCAGGTGACAAGGTTGACTGCATGATGTCACCATGTGTATCCTAGTGGTTGGCTTTGATTGGTGGGTTTTGATCCTCATTGTACCGGTGAGTTGTTGTTTCCTTGGAGGTCCAATTTGATTTTGTTATTCAGGCGATTTGCTGATGTAACAGTCTCCTGTTGTGTTTCGTGATCATTGGTCTCCACACTTCAGTGTCAGCATAAGCTTCCCAAGGAACAACTTCAAAATGGACCGCTGAGGAAACAGCCACTCACCCAAGCCAATCACAGCTGACCATCGTAATTTATATGGTGTTACAAAACCAGTCAACCTCATCACCTGACAAAGATGAACAGTAAGCAGTTGAAACATAGCAATCTACAATTAAAGTGGACACATTGTGAGTTGAATGATAATGATTTTTCTGTGTTCTTGGTGACATCAGCAACACAAATCGTGTAACCAAAGACTGACCTTTCATGTTGAAGGTATTCTTCTTGGGCCTGGTGCTTGATTTTCTGGGACCTTGCTTGCACTTATTTTGTGCCCAAGCTAAAAAGAAAAGCAAAATTCTCAGAAATCATTTTGTAAAATGAATTCCATAGGAGAGTAGTGTCTAGTGGCTTTTCCTATTTGTATTTATGACTAGTGACTCCATGTAAAGCTCAAACTATGTGCCTGGGTCACTGTACATTCATTCCACATAATGTTACGTGGTTCAAATATGGTACATACCTGTATGGGCTACATGTACACTGTACCTTAACCTTCTGCACCACCTGATATAAAAACCCAAAAAAACCAAAGGGAACATCATAACACAATCCCAAAGCAAGTCCAGTCAGCGTGAGGAAATGTATGGGGACTAAGGGTAGTTAGGAAAGACATGAAAATTGAATACATCACAACTGTCAAGTAGAACATGGCACCATTGATTACACATGACTATAATATGAATGCACTTCTGTGTCCACAATTTTCGGTTCCCATTTTAGATTTCTGTCTGATTTAATTCCGGTCTTAACACCATTTTAGAACAGTCCTGGGTACCTGCATTGTCTTAAGAAATGCTCAGGAGGTTAGTTGCGTTGCGGATCTCAAGCAATTTCCCTGGAATGACATGGTGACGTTTTATATCGGCTCTGTCGGTCACTGGGTCGAGAAGTTGCTCCCGGCCGCTGGAATTCCAATCCAAAACGTAGAAAGGAAGCTAGGTACTTCCTACTACAAGACAAACATCCAATGTAAAGAGTCTGGACCATTTTCCTGTCCTATGGTCGTTTGTATGTACCCAATCCCCAGAGAACTTCTAGAAAAGGTGATAGCCACTACAGCGCATGTGGAGGCAATACATGATGTACTGGTTCATATTGGGGACCCATCTGTAATTGGAATAAATGATATCAATCGACCAGACTATGGAGAGCCACCGAACATGGAAGACAAAGTTCCGGTGTTTTGGGCTTCAAGTGTAACAGCTCATTTGGCCGTCAGATATGCTGGTGAGTTTGTTTTTAACTGTTTGTATTGAAGCAATTTATTCTCAGTGGGCTCGCCTTGGAAAAGTGATTTTGTGTAATTCGCGAGTTTAGGAAACTTAAGACATAACTTATTCGGCGAGTAGTTTGGAACTGCCCGCCAATCTCACCGTCCTCAAAGACAGCCTGTCGCAGTTTCGCATATAGTAGGGTCGATGGAAATTAGTAAGGAACCACGGAAATAAGACCCGCGGGAACTGTAGCGAAAGGGGCCGTGAGGGTGTTTTGGGAGGATTTTCGCACTCGCTTTCTCGTTCACTTTCCCTACTATCCGGGGGCCCGGAACAACCTACCTCAGAGGGCCCTTCCTTACGGTCAACACCAGTGACGGAATTATGGTCACCCGCTGACGGAGATTACGGGAGAGAGACTACGCTGACAAAGATTATGGCGGGTCACCCGCTTAGAGAGCTTGCAGGAAATAAGCACTGAAAAAGTTATATCATTTTTTTGTTTGGGGTGCTTCGCCTCGAGTTTCGGCAAAAGGGGGGAGTAAATCCCAATTTCCACGAGACATTTCATACGTACATGTCCAAACCTTTTTTTTTTTACTGGGCACGCTCGACTAAGTCAAAGAGGGTGGCTTCTATGTGCTGATTTCCCTCCTTCCATTTTCCTTCCTGAATAGATTTACCTCTAGCTTTCACTGACGATACCCAGCATCTATTCGTTTGCGATATAACCATCGAAGAATTTCTTCCCGAACATCTGCCCGTTGATGCGGATACTACTAAGCCACGGCTGGTGACATTAAAGGAGGAACCCCTTGTTGCTTCTGTACTTTCTGAGGATGCCGCTAGCAGGATAAATTGCCTAGAGACTGAAATTCAGGAGGACGTTGGAAAAAGAGGTATCGCGCAACTTCACATTCCTGACGAACTTGTGAAAGCCGCGCTCGTGTTATCCCACTCATCATCCGTGGCCATTCATTTTGGTTTCCCTTGTAACACTAATCAGGAATTTCCTGATGAAAACGATGGCCCTCCCGGTGCTATCGCAATTGGCAAAGCTGTTAGAGCTCTTGGGAAAAACGTCGCGTTTATTGCGAGGTCTTATCAAGTGGAACTAGTGCGAAAACTTGTTGGCAAGTTTTTGGGAGATGAGGTGACTGTTTTGGAGTTTGCGCCCGTGCGAACTCACGGACCAGACAGAGTAAGGACAGCTACCGAGGAATTCCTTTTCCATGATGGTTCCAATCAAGTGAGCCCAAAATTTGACGCACTGGTTGCGATAGAAGCGACATCGAGGACTGATCAGGGATGTTACATGACCATGAAGGGCAGGGACTTATCGATTGTTTGTAAAGACAGTCCTGTGGATGAGCTTTTCATTCAAGGTACTTATTAAAGCGAAAATAGGTAGGGAAGGGAGGATAAGACATCCTCTCTGCGTTTGCCCCAACATAAGCAACTTATTCCAAATTATTACGACTTCGTTGTTTTTACAATAAGTCTACTGCTGTGACAGTTTTTTTGTCATTTAGGCTGTGGATCATTACAGCAGGGTAGTTAAGACATTATTATGACCCTGGCACTGAGGTTGTCAACTAATAAGCAGTTGGAAAAGGAGAACCTGAAAAAAAAATTAGGTTTGAACGGGACTCGCGCCCATAGCTCTGCGATACTGGCGCAGCTCTGGGCTACAAAGCCAACTGGTAGCTGGTCATTTGTGAGTTCGGTGAATTAAATAGTTGTGAATATATTTCAGATGTCCGCGTTTATTTAGTAGAGTATTTATTCGGAAAACATCAACTTCGTCAGATATTTGGGTTAACTTAAACGATAGAGCTCAGTCGCGTTCATTTTTGTCTTTTCGTGTGATAAGTAAATTGCTTTGGGTACAAAAAAAGACCAGCTGGGATATTCGGAAAAGCAACAGCAGCTTGTTATTTTGCAAATAAGATCCTTGTTCTCTAAAATTTTCTGCCAATACGAAATTCAGCTCAAAGCATGATAATAAGTTTACTAAAATGACCCAAGTGTTCACGTTGTAAATTGACAAAGCAACAGTCTCTGCAGAAACGAACCCACCGCTACCTCTCATTAAATTTTGATTTTGATTTTTTCAGCTCGTAATTCAGGAAAAATTGCCACCATTGGAATAGGTGATGGCGGAAATGAGATCGGCATGGGAAAGGTGCGCCAGCGCGTCATTGATCACATCGACCATGGATCAAACATTGCCAGTAGTATTGCTACTGATCATTTGATCACTGCGGGCGTGTCTAACTGGGGTGGCTCCGCCTTGGCGGCAGCACTTCTTATCTTAAATCAGTGTCCAGTCCATTCGCGGTACACCAGACGTGGAGCAGGGAACGAGATGGTTGTTTCTTTTGAGGATGCTTTGAATACATTGGAAAAGGTAACAATAATCCTTTGAGTTCCAAACTTGAAATATTAACTCTTGTTATTGTTTTAACTAATTTCCTATTGAGGGTGCGCTGCTGTTTAGATTGCTCTGATAATTTAGAGGTCTTGGGCTCAACTCCTTCGCCAAAGGTCCCTTGCGGTTACATCACCGCAAGGGACTCAGCTCCTCCCATCGGGCTCAAATCTTCCACCTCTGATTTAACTCATCTCCGTACGGTACCTTTTTGCGTGCAAATCTGGGTTGAAGACTTTAGCTGGTTAGGTTATTGCGAAGAACCCCCCGCCCCCAACTCGGTACAATGTACCTTTTCAGGCGTGATCTCGTGGTGGAGACTTTCCCAGGACAGGTCACCGCGATGAGTTGACCCTTCTTCGGTCAATCTTCTTTTAAAGTTCACATGAGGTAAGCTTCCGAGTCCTTCTCTGGTAACCCTTCTCGAGACCCGGCTTGAAGGATTGTAACTGCGCAGGAATCACAACCTTTCTTTGTTGCATGAACTTTGTTGATCAGTTGCTTTGAAAAGGCCTTTGCAAAGATCCAAACAGCGTTTTTTTGTATTCAGGAAGAAGAGGTCCTCTCATATCTGGACGAGCTTGGTGTGTGTGACGGCATTTCCCAGTGGAAGAAAATGTCTGTGGATGGTCAGCCATTTGACCCAGTTCACAAGGACAAGCTACAAAAACTGCTAGTTCTTGCAGCATCATCCAGTTAGTCATAAAAAAGCCCAATTCTTTCTCAGACATTTCTATCGTTGCTGAAAGCCTTCACGCAAGGGTGCAATCTCTAAATTGCTTTCACCGCTTAACGACCAATAAAAATGTGGCGCGTGTAGTCGTATCAGGGGTGGACACGTACTGTAACATAACCTGTGGTTCTATAGCATAACCTCTGGTTTGCGTACCTCACTTTGAAAGTATCTTGACTTTCTGTGATACTTAGGAAATGATTTGAACAGAGCAGTCGCGGTGCTAGCCTATCTAGTGTGATTGTCCGGGCGAGAAGAATTCTAAAAACGACCGCAGTGGGTGATATTGACTGATAGGAGTGTAGACAACGTGAGGGGAAGTCATGCTCAGAGTCAAGTAGGTGTTGTACTGACTTGAGTGGTAAAGTAAGCTGTGACGTTATTATCCGTGAAGGCTCCGAACAGTGTCTTTAATGGCCAACAGAAAAAACGGAAGGTAGCGAACTTTCTAAATAACGATAACAATTGGTGTTTACCAAGCGATGGTGAAGGCAGTGACACTCTGAAAACGACGACTTTGACCTTACTGGATTTCACCGTTGTGCAACAATGGCGAAAACAATATCAGTGTCGTGTGCAAATCTTACGACAGATCATGACAGAAAAATTAGCAGAAAATCAGTGTAAAAAGATTTAAAGGACAATTCCGAATATAACAAAGTTTGTTACTTATGGGACTTTAAAAAAATTAAACAATGGAACTGACAGCACAAGGAATTGCTTGAAACCAGAGACAGAGCTTTGCAAATGTGTCAATTGTTTTATTGTCGTGTAACTTCATACAGTTCTTATTATATTTACATTTTGTGAGCATTATTGGAGAATTCTGTTTCTTCAGCTGGGGATTAGACTAGCAGAAATGTTTGGGGAGTAGACTATCATTCACTTTTGTTGAGCAGCGTTGATTACTGCTTCCTTCAGACAACTCCACACTTAAAGCAGTTTTTTACAAAATAAAAAGTAAAACAACGAGCATAACCCGAGAGGGTTAACCCTTTAAGCCCTAACAGTGACGAAAATGAAATTTCTCTTTACATTATCAATAACTGTTCAAACATTCAAGTGATGAGAATAAAGGAAGTGATCACCAAGGATAAGGTGTCTTGATATTTAAACAAATTCTTCTTACTAGTTCCATAAGAAATGTATGGAAAACAGTAAGGAGAACATGCATTTTTATATCAGGGCTTAATGGGTTAACCACGTGCATCTTTACATCGTACAATGGCTTTTACTACGCTTGGCTCGACTCTGAAAAGTTTTGTATTATAATAACATTGCCGTACCAAATCCAAGTCACTCGACCTAAGTACCGACATGGAACACTACCCGAGCCTTGAAAACATTGTCACTGATATTCTTTCTAAGTTTACCTGCGCAAGAATTACCTTTTCACAGGGCCGAAAACGGATGACTCTGTTAGGCACAGTAAAGCTACTCAGTTGCAGTACCTAACATTGCCATGCAGAGCCATTTTGTTTTATTCACGTACCGTTTTCCCGTGGGGTAATCCCTCTTGTGGGCTATACGGGGAGACTCCACCCGTAAGGGGTGCCATTTTGCCCTTACAACACAGGGTTGGTGAATTTGCTGTTTTAGTTCGTGGAAGGGTCATCGCATTGCACCTTAGCACGGCTGAGTCTGAGTACCAAACATTTTAGTGAAATTTTGGCAAAAAGCAAAAATATGCTTAGAGCATATAAATAAAAAGCTTGGAGCCTTCGAGCAACTAAAAATCCCGCAATGATCTTCTGTTTTACGCTTAGTTTTGAAGCATAGTTAAGGTGCAAGGTTTGTTCTAGGTATATAGAAGAGGTACAATTTCGACAAAAACCAGAGTATTAAAGGTAAAGGTTTGAACCTTGGGGCGGAGCCTCTCCGTACGTAATCCCCCCTTCCCCCCACCCCGGACCATTTTTTCCCGAGCCGTGCCAAAATGTAGAAGACAGGCTTGTTTACACACTATGAACTGTTGATCCGATCGATTTGTACTCTAAGTGAAATCAACCCGAATTGACAGGCTCTTAACCATGCATAGACAGACAGACAGACAGACAGACAGACAGACAGACAGACTGACTGACAGCCTTTATTTTAGCACAATTAAAAATTAAAGCCCTGCAGCTTGTGGGGTCGTGCAAAATACAAAAAACTTATTCGTTTCTCTAACAAACTAAGCCAACACATCATAGCGTGTAAATCGGCCGTTAGTTTCCTCACAGTGGTCTGAAAAAATAGACTGAGTCACGAGAGGTCGTGGACTTCAACATCATTTTTGTCGTGATTGTTGTTGCCAGCTTCCGCCACCTTTATCGGGATAACCTTCGTTTTCTGCCGTGAACGATACCAGAAATATACCAGAAGGGCTACGAGTATCACCACAACCACAAACATGACGACACTGATCGCTATCAAAGCATTTCTCACGGCATTACTGGTACTGGCCTCGGCAACAGAAGGCTCGTCAGTTTTGGGTACACACTGAAAATCTTTGACGCTTGCGCAGTACTGCGTTGAGAAAAACACGTTATCTGGCGCGCTTTTGAAGCCAGTGTTGAAGCGGATGATTGCGCCAAGCGTCAGGGAATGTACCTTGTCGATTTCCTGTCAAGGTGAACAAAACGTCATATGTGAGTATGATTACTAATGGACAAGATGATTCCTTTACTGGTAACTAAGATTTTTTTCAACTTTGTGTAGTAAATTGTTAAAATCCAAGATTCGCAGTAGACTGTCTAGTGTGATCATCCGGGTGAACTTCTATTAGTTCTGAGAAGGACTGTTTTCGGTGGCATTTACTGACGTTTCGAAAACCTTAACAGAAGTCCCTTTCAGAGTCAAGATGTAAGTGTTACTTTGGTTACTGATATTGACAGCACAGTAACTTGCTTTGGTAATTGACCTGATTGGTCAGTTCAGCTGTATTTACGGCCAGTAACATCAGGGCATAATTAAGCAATCAGGTTAATGACCATGAAATACCGTCAACTGACGATACACTGGTCACGTGAGTATGAGGATGACTTTCGCTCAAGTTGTCGAAACGTCACTCAGTGTTAGGACAAACTATCCTTTTTAGACTACTCTTAGTACTACCTCCTTCACTAGTCCATGTAAGTCTTCAGTTATCCTCCTTGCACTAAGATTCTCTATTGCTTTTATCCAGCGAGAGTGATAATGTTGTGATGGCTGACTGGCGTTAACCAGTACATAGCTTAATTTAGAGTGATGATATGTTCAGTATAATTCTTTCCCTATGGCGTTTAGTATACACCATGGAGGTTGCTTTTGCAATCTCATGATTTGAGGCGAAAATACACTAGCGTTGTCTATGGCTTTCAGACCACAGGCAGTTCTGTTCCTGTCTATAGCTTTTTTTTTCAGTATGGATAGCCGGCTTACGTTATCTATTGCTTATACTACTGATTACCAAAACGCATTGTGCGGCTTTTACATATGTTTGGTGATAACTAACGCCATATTTGTTTACCTCTTGGGAAAGGAGACGTTCATACCAGAATCTGTCACCGTCTCTGATTCTTAAAAAGTTTCGCATCATAATTCTGAAAGAAAAAGAAGATTGTCTACAATCCAAACTAAAGGTTGTAAAGATCAAGCTGCAGTTAGCTGCAGTGGTGAGCGTACTCGCCTATCACCAAGGTGCCCCGGGTTCGATTTCCGGTCCCGGTGTCATATGTGGGTTGAGTTTGTTGTTGGTTCTCATCCTTGCTCCGAGGGTCTTTCTCCGGGTACTCCGGTTTTCCTCTCTCCATAAAAACCAACATTTCCAAATTCCAATTCGACCTGGACGTCAAGTGTTTACACATGAGCCCCTGGATCGGGAGATTAGGCGACTATTCCCTACACTATGACTTTAAAATTTGATTTGACTTGATTTCCGGCCAAAGTTACAAAGTTTTTGACCAGGAATTGAACTGACACAGACGGGGTTTCATAATTGGAATGGAGCTGGTCGCTTATTACAAATATAAAGTTTGGCTAGATGTGATTTCAACGGCATTTTTTTGTGATTGTACGTTGACTTGCTCAATGAAGATGGTGGGTTAGCAGATATTCTAAATACGCTGTTTAACTGAGGACTGATTCAAACCGAATGAAGACAATTTCACAAGGTGAGAAATTGGATCGCCACTGTTTAAGGCACAAGGCAACGATTGGCGTATTTTTGATCAGTCTGAAAATAGAACATTTTAATATGGGTATTTAGGTCTCTTTCTATCAAAAGTTGTTAAAACAGACCCTTATGTAGCATGGACATAAAAACTATAAAACCTCATTATTTTATTTCTGGCACTTTAAATCAAGTGTTTCCCGTAACGTTCACATACGTTCTAAAAGTCGGTCCCAGTTCACTGCCACTCTCATGGTCCTCGGCCAAGCCTCCTACCCATAAGTCAATGTTGTCAATGTCTTGGTAAAGGTCCTTCATTTTTGACGCAGCCTCAGCATCCATGGTGATCTCTGAAAAACTGGTGAGCCCTGGAATAAAAAAGACTACAGTTCAGGTGGAAATTAATTGGTCTATGGAAACATTGCAATCACTGCACGGGTTAACTTGTGTATGTTTATGCGCATCCTTACTGCGCACGCAATTCACTTCACAATGCCATGCCAGGTCATGCATCTAACGCGTGCGCTGAGGAAGAAATGTAGAAATACACAGCGTTGTTGGGCGTTTTAATGCCTACGCATGGATTTAAATAGTCGGTTCCCAGTTTTCTTTGGAAAGATCACTTTCTTTCTAGATTGACTACGTTTTTGAAAAATTGAAAGAAAACTGTTTTGTGAAAGTCTGATTTTTCAATTTTTCTGCTCTGCAAATGTTCGCCGTTAAAGAATGTACTCAATAGACTCACTTAAGTGAAATTTTTCTAGCAAATATTACCAAATTGTTTTCGATTAACAATCATTGAGGCCATGCGGAGTCACGAAGGCCAATCTTTCAAAATCGGAATACTTTTCCACATGCTTTATGTCTGAAACGAAGTCTGCGACCTCCCAATGTTAGATTTTTTTTTGCATTCCTGATAAGAGTGACCCGTTATTTTATCTTTATTATTCCACTCTTGCGCCATTTTACCATGCAAGGTCAAGAGAACGCGCAAAATATGCCACGGTATTACACAGTAAAATTGTGTATTGCACTGCAAAATCCCGGTTTCACAGGTTTTCTGGCCAAAGGACTGAAAAAAACAAATTTTGACGTGATTTTTCTAAGTGGAATAATCATTGCTCGCATTTTTCCTGGCCCCTTCGGGGCTCAGAAAAAAACTACGCAACTCGCAAAATATCCGCGCGTATTACATGGTAAACCATCGAATAAGATTTATGTATTGTCTGTATTGTATTGCAAAAATATGTGTTGCAGGAGATTTTCGTGCGAATATATATCCTGAGGGCTTTAAATACCGTACGACTCGAAATGTGTTAGGAATCACCAACCTGACAAACCAAGCGCCTTTCTTACAGAGTTGTAATCCGGCAAACCATGATCTCTACCTCGCTGTATATTCCTGGACGCCAGATCTGAACCAACTTCACGACCAGAAGGAAACAACGCATTTCTCATGTCGTCCACCATCTAGATGCCAGAACGATATGAAATAGATCAACATTAGTAGCTATAGGGTATAACTGAGCCCCTCTGTCTTCAAAGGTAATGCATCTGGTGTTGTGGGTTGTGGTAAACAATGCAGGTTCGTCATTGCTTTTTGATGTGGGAGATGTTTGTTGCATTGACTTTTGCATCATTTGTCTTTTACCGATGGCAACACGAAGAAACTTTACTTACGGGTCGTCTTCGTCAAGGCGCCCTTAAGTGTTTCTGCTCACTCAAAAAACAAAACATCAATTCGTTACCTCCAGTAGTTGTGCACATATGCAAAGCCCATGTTTCTTCGTGAGACGTAATCCTTTAAGCTCTGACAGTGACGAAAATGAAATTTCTCTTTACATTATCATCACTTGTTCAAACATTCAAGTGATGAGAATAAAAGAAATGGTTACCAAGGATGAGATGTCTTGATATATAGCCAAATTCTGCTCACTAGTTCCATAAGAAAGGTATGGACAACAGTAAAGAGAATATGCATGTTTACATCGGGGCTTAAAGGCTTAAAAGGATTACTTAAAGGGGCAGTATCACGAGGTTTTGCTCCAATTTGACCCCACTGAAAAGCCAATAGTCACATTAACATAATAATTTTATATGAAAGCCTAAAAATATTGATCATTTTCTTGTTCAGACACCATACTAATTCAGTGAAGCTATTACTAAGTGTCTTTGGTCACGGATGGCCAAGATGGAAGTGGATTACAACTTGAAAACGTCCGGCGAACGTTTTCAAATTCTGTGCTTGTATGTTACAAAAATCATTAAAAACTTGTTATGGTTTGCTCTCCTTGCAAAAAGGATATATATATCTCCC
The DNA here is from genome assembly GCA_964017195.1 of Siderastrea radians. Taxonomy (NCBI): domain Eukaryota; kingdom Metazoa; phylum Cnidaria; class Anthozoa; order Scleractinia; family Rhizangiidae; genus Siderastrea; species Siderastrea radians. Next base: position 39,613,953 of record OZ024892.1, read on the forward strand.
TCTTGGTGTCCCAGGAGCATTTTGTGTGTGAGTGAAGGAATTTAATCTCAATTTCAGCAAAGTTTTGATGAAACGCGAGGAAAATGCCCGTGACACTGCCCCTTTAAGAACTACAACAAAGAGTCGACAGGTCGACTGTTCAAGCCACTGACGACACGTGCAAGAAGCAATAGTGATGAGGATGAGGATGATGATGATGATGATGATGATGATGATGATGACGATGATGATGATGATGCTGGTTGGTGGTGGCGGGGACCACGACAATGATGATGATGATGAAGACGAAGACGAAGACGAGCTCGTCAACTTTAATGATGATCACATCACAGTCCACCGTACGGAAAAAGATGGCGGCTGTACATTTCACCACAATACCTTGCAAACCCAACACAGCCAATACGCACATAAAAAGCCATATTTTTGCATAAATATGTCCCTGTGCTAGCAGCGTTCTGTTTGCTAAGTAAGAAGTTTTTAGAACTTTTCTTTGCGTTTTTATCAGCGTTTGTAGGGTTCTTGTTCGCTAAGAACTATGGCAAATGTGCCAGTCGCCATCTTTTTCGGTACGGTGGATTAAGACACAAACCTTCAAATCTACTTCCTGTGCTGCTTGTCTTACTGCTCCTCTGAAGAGAGGGTCTATCCCCCCTTCCCTTGTTACTCTCTCAGGTGAAAAGTAAGCGTCTCTCAGGGGGAGGTGTCCATAAGGGGACATGGTACCATCTTCTTCATAGCGCCACAAGTGAGTGTTGACCTGACTGTGGCCAAATCTGAGATCAACATACACAGAGTTAAGTTAAACTGTTTTCCCAAAACACTGCATTCATCCTATAGGGGTCCTTTTCCTTATTGTCTAAAATAGTTCCAGTAAAATGTCAGTACAAAACTGAAAAAAATTACCGAGTGGAGGTGGAGAGGTGAGAATGGAATTATAGCCCTTACCCTGAGGAGCACCAGTTGTACTAGTTGAAATATAGTGGCCAGTAATTCTTTCCCTTTGTTGCATTTTCCTCCTTGAACTAGTTCGGTAACACAGCAAGTTAGAGTTCCAAAAGTCACGTTTCTTTGTACACGTTTTATAGTCTTTTGCATTTGAATTTTTTTAAAGAAATTATCCTTGTCGTTCATGCAACAAAAAACGAGGCTTAACTTTGGCTTGACGTACCTCTAGTCTTAGCTCTGGCTTCCTAGGGAAACATTTGCTTTGACTTCTTTTAAGACGTCAAGAAGAACTGACCAAGAAGCAAACCCCAGAATCCAACGATTTGTGTTTGCTTCTTGGGAAAAGGTAAAGGGCAGACCTGAGTGTGACCCCAATAATACTGCCGATAACAACTACAGTGAGTTGTTGTTAATGCATCTCCACTGTTTACCTGAAAGCTGCAGTTGTCATCATGTTGCTCATACCCACGTCCACACTCTGATTGTACCCCTGATAAGCAGGTATGTGCTCAGTGCCCCCCAATGTCGAAGGCAAGTACTCACGGAATGTGATAGCCTGGATCTCGGCCGCTACCAGGCGGCGCGCGGCCTGGAAAATTTGCTCATCGGTAGCCTGGGAAATAGACAGTTTGGTACAGGATTAGACTTCCTCACAAGTTATAAAGTTGTTAACATTCTCATTTTGGGGGGGTTTTCAGCCATTGGTTGTAATAGTTGTAATAATGCTTCTCCAAGCGACATGACGTAGTACCCCACCCAATCTAATTTTTTTCCTTCTGTTTTCGATCACTTCCGCGAATTGTTTAAACTGCTGACGTACCTGCGGATTATTACTTTTGTACTCATCACAGAGCCGGTTGTGCTCGCGTACAAAGAGTGTGTGAAGTGCAATTAAACCCGGCTGTTCATTAGCTCTACCGTCTCCTGCAGCCACCAGTATACTAGCGTCGCGGCCAGTTGGATTGTCGTTTGATACTGCCACTGTGTTTTCCTATTTAATTATAAAACACAAAATGGAGTCAGAGTAGGTACTCGTAGTGATGTCGTTATCATGTAACTTAAAATGATGATTACGATGATGGTGATGACTATAATGATGCCATGATGATGATGATGATGATGATGATGATGATGATGATGATGATGATGACGACGACGACGACGATGACGACAATGTTGTTGTTGACTGCGATGACAACGAAGATTATGCTGACGATGCTGATGAGGACGGTAATATGATGACGAAAACAAAAACGCAAAGATGATGAGATGATGAAATGATGATGACGATCAATGGCAATTAAGATAATGACGTCATATGATAATGTTAGGTGTAGCTGTGCTATTAGTTAGAACTCACAGGTAAAAGATCACCAGGGCCAACTTTCAACTTGCCATCCCTAAATTCTCGTAGTGCCCGGTTTCTTTCTTTTGATTCACCGTACACGACGGAACCGTCGATGTAGGACGTCAGCTTGTTCACTTGCTGTCTCGGTGTGTTGGTGCTACGACCGGTACACCTTTTATAGGAACGATAAGAAAATGTAACGATTAACAGTATTGCAAAATATGCAGTGCCCTTGTCCCATAAAAACTGACCGCGGTGATGGTCAGATTTGCGAGTGAAATTTGGCTAACCGGAGAGCTCGTCCCGGGCGTTACGCAGGCAAAATGTCCCTAGTGATTAATTTTCTTTGCGATTGCTGCAATTCTTTTATTATCTTCTCTGTTAGGACCGAAGGCCAAAAAGTCATTTTTAAAGTGTAATAAGTGCATCAGTTATTGATACATTTGCTTAGTTGCTGCAGTAACCTAGTTTTGCTACGATACGTCCTGCCTTTTTTACCTTTCACACTATTGAAAGAAACTATTATCAGTAACTGAGTTCTTTTAGTTACTCTGAGAATCCAAAGCTTCAGTCCTGTGTTTTATTACTATAGACCAAACCTGTTAAATGTGGAGCGCGTAAAAGGGAGGTAGACATCGCCTTTATTCTGTCGGTCAAAGTGAATATCTCCCTGCAAAAAATAAATAAAAAAAATTGTCAATGTTGAGATGGGTACTTCCGCTTTGAAATTGTACACGGCAAATTATGTGATCAAAGGTTGAATGCCTCACGCAGACCAATTTGTTTTGTATAATCCCACCTGAAAAGGCCAAGAATTCGTAAATTAACGAGGAAGAAAGGCCCCGAAGATGTTACTAAAACTCACCTTTGGAACCTCAATGGGCAGCCATACATCACTCAAAACATCTGTGAATTCACTGCTGGACAGAGTACCTGAGTGATCCGTGTCATGTGCCAGGAACTGCGAAAGGATAAAGAAGTAAGTCACAGTTAACTCTTCGAGTCCCCCCCTCTCCCCGCTCTCCATGACAAAAAAAAGAACTGAGTTGTAGGGAGCAAAAGAGTTCCCCTACTTTTCTATGAAAATGCATCCCAGGGAATCCCTTCATTATTTACCTTGTTTCACTTACATCATTTTTACTACATTTGCTGATTGCAAATGCAAGGAGGGGTGGGATGGTTTATTAGCTGAACGAATGACTGAGTGGCAAAATTGCCAAACAATGGCGATCATTAAGCAACAAATGAGTAAATAAATGGATGGGTGAATGAATGTTAAGAATTTTTCACCTGTCCAAAATTTGTATGAAAGTCACTGAGACGACGAACACTTAGCTTGGATTCAATCTGCAATAAAATATAAAATGCATTTATCTGATTAGGCTACCATCACGTCACTTTAGTTCACAACCGAGGGAAGCGATAAATGATTTTGTTACTTTCATTATTATTCTATTTTCGTAAGGGAAATGTTGAGACAATTATAAAACATTGACGAATATATTGAGAAATTATGGGTGAGCTTCTAAGTTGCACGCACAGAAGTGCTAGATCATGGGCACCTGACCTTCCTTGGATGGGATTGTAGTCCTTCGAAGCCTTCCGAGTAGGTTAATACACCTTTTTATGGGTTTCTTATGACTAACCACGATTGTGACTTCTGACTTTAATACTTGTTGTCTATATGAGATCATTTTAACTCAACTCAGCACGATCTCTGATCGGCAAGAGTTCAGATCGGTTCCCGTAGAGGTCTTATGAAGATTTATGAATTGACCCTTTCGGGATAATTTTTTGAGGTGGTCTCCTGTAATCAAAGACAAAGATGAACTTTCCTAATCTCGTGCAGGTCTAAGTCCTTACCGGTTCCTTGTAAATTTGAGCACTTGTCATACCGGAGTCATGTAATCACTCTCGTACGGACAAACTACGACAAAGGACGTCCTGAATCATATCGGTCTCAAATTAATCACAACCCAAGGAGATACTCAAGAAATAGACATTATTATATAAACTGGAGTGTTTTATAGAGATTTCCACCACTGAGAAAAATCGTATTTAATACACGTAAAATTACGATAATTTTACATGTGAAAATACGGCCAATCAGCTTTCGCGACGTCACGCGCCTTCTTTCGCGCCACTTTTGACAACGGCTTACCATGATTTCGTAGTTCTCGATCGCTGTTCGCTTGGCTTGTTCAAAAAAGAAATAACTACTAACAGGTTACGATGGCCTCGAGCAGTACACCAGAAAAAACAACCAAAAATTCGGCAAGTGAAAGATTCGTGTCCCTCACCAACGAAGATGTTGAAAGATTTGTTGAAGCTGAAGCCAACAAAAACACTCAAAGAAAGATGCACAGCGACGTAGCATTGATGAAGTCGTTTTTGCCAAATGAAAACGAAACAAGACAACTCCAAGACATACCGCCGCCAGAATTAGACGCTTACCTCAGCAGATTTCTATTGTCTGTGAGAAAAGGCTGGTGATGAATATGAGGCAACAACACTCAGAGGAATTATCGCTTCTGTGGAGCGTTATCTTAAAAACCTACGAACGAGTGAGATGTTCAATTCGACATCTCACTCGTTCGCTACGCTCACTCGTGAGGTGTCGCGTTGAACACTCGAAGAGAAATTCCATATCTCCGCGCGCCCATGTGTTATTGTGTTTATTATATAAACACAAAAGCCCACAATATTACTGAGACAATTTTTATTTAAAGGCAACAGCAGTAAGCGTAAAGGCAAAAGATAAAAGTAATTCCGGTTCAACTCATTCAAACAAACAATTTTCAAATACATTCATTAACACAATAGAAAACTTTTCACTATTATTTGATTTTCATGCTATTAAATTATTACCACTCTTTACTGCTTTATTTGTCCGTATTCATTAGTAGACAATCTAAAGTCACCGTACCAGTTCTTGCTCCAGATTAAACTTGCGACGTAAATAACTGGAATAGCACTTATCGATTAACCCGAATATGGTCATACTCAAATTCGACAAAGTAGCAACTCGCCGTTAGTTGTGGAAGCCTACACACAAACTGATCCACAGTCTCGTGTCAAAATTGAGAAATTTGTTTAAACAAGTGCCTCTCGAACAATTCAATTGTCAAACGTTGTCCTTCGATAACAGAATCGCTGTAGCGTAGGTTTCTAAGATAACGCTCCACAGAAGCGATAATTCCTCTGAGTGTTGTTGCCTCATATATTCATCACCAGCCTTTTCTCACAGACAATAGAAATCTGCTGAGGTAAGCGTCTAATTCTGGCGGCGGTATGTCTTGGAGTTGTCTTGTTTCGTTTTCATTTGGCAAAAACGACTTCATCAATGCTACGTCGCTGTGCATCTTTCTTTGAGTGTTTTTGTTGACTTCAGCTTCAACAAATCTTTCAACATCTTCGTTGGTGAGGGACACGAATCTTTCACTTGCCGAATTTTTGGTTGTTTTTTCTGGTGTACTGCTCGAGGCCATCGTAACCTGTTAGTAGTTATTTCTTTTTTGAACAAGCCAAGCGAACAGCGATCGAGAACTACGAAATCATGGCTAGCCGTTGTCAAAAGTGGCGCGAAAGAAGGTGCGTGACGTCGCGAAAGCTGATTGGCCGTATTTTCACATGTAAAATTATCGTAATTTTACGTGTACCAAATACGATTTTTCTCAGTGGTGGAAATCTCTATAAAACACTCCAGTTTATATAATAATCTCATTTACTTGCTGAAAGAGTTCATTGCTGATTTTTCTTGGAGAAGGCCTATTGGAGCCCAATCCGTAGATGGCATCAACATATCTGCAAGTCCCGTTGTGCCGTTGTTGAGGAGTACACGCGCCCGCGGGCAGAGCTATCCCATCAGTGTACATCGCAGGTGCATCACGTGCCACGTCCTCTTGTGCAGCACCCCACCTGACGTGATTTTTATTGTTTGAGGTACCGTCCAGACGCCTGTAAGAAAGGAAACAGAAAATGATGGCTTAATTCACTTGGTTGACGGTGTATATGTATGTTATTATCGCGATTTTGATTGCAATGAGGAAATATGAATATCATATATTAGAACTGCGGGATGAAGAATTAAAGGTAATGGAGACCATCGCAGTTATAAACGCAACTTTTGCAGTTGCGAAACGAAAGCTTTTTTCAGGCTTGTACGGGATCCGAACCCTTGACCTCTGCGATACCGGTGCAACGCTCTAAAAATATAATCAATTGAGCTAACAAGCCAACTGGGAGCTGGTCATTAAGTCGGTTCGTTATAAACCCGTGAAGGATTGGCTACAAGTAGCCAATCAATTATAAAAACGTTTCACAAAGCATACACAAGGTTTCATTTCAGGACCCATTCACGAAGACTTCGGCTTATGAAGAGCCCAAATGCTCGAGACAGCAGCAATAAAACAAAACGACATTCTTCAATTTTCCGGACATATCTGAATGTCGTTTTGTTTGGAAAGAAGAATCTTTCTTATCGTTTCTTAACAAAGGAATTTCTTAACCAAAACCCTTCGTTAAGAAACCATACTTAGGACTCCAGAATCTGGCCTCTGCTCCCGTCGTAACAAGGCTTCGCCGGCTAAGCTGTTAGATAGAGCAAATAACTGGTACGACGGACGTCATGGGTTCGATTCCCATTGTAGCCTTGATACCTTTTTTCCCAATAAGGCCACTCCATTCATTTCTTTACTAAGTATTTCTATTCCTTATTAACATATCTGCAAACTGATAGATAACGCGAAAAACCTGGTTCCTATGTTATTTGGAAAGGGATAATGCTGGCCATCTTACAGGCCGATGTTGGTGGTGCATGCCTTAACAGCTCTATGTATGAGAAGTATGTACCCCCCAAAGTTCTAGGAAACACTTCAGGGCCACGGATTTCAAAGCATGGATAGCATCATCCACTAAAATTTCTCCATTTGTACACATTTTTTTCCGTTGGATAACGAACCTGAACAGGGTTCGTTGTCCATTTCTCTGAACATGAAATGCCGCGCCACGCAGCACTGCAAGGTTGTACAATTGAGAAATCAGAGAATAAAGGCTTCAGTCTTCGGAGTTCAATCACCGATGCTCCTTCAAGTAAGCGACGCGGCAACACGGGAGCAGGTCGCGGATAATTAAGATTTTAGTATGCGGCAATGAAGGCGGGAATGGTACATAAAATGTCGTCAGCAGCACTGGTCGTACAACTGAAAACTCAGAAAGTCAAATCCGAAGGGTGAATTTCAAAGGTGCTGTAAAAAAAAATCCCATTAATTTTCTACTGAGCAAACTTCTTTGAACTCGGTTGGAGATTGCTCTTTTACCAGGACAACGTTCAGTAGAAAATTAATGGGTTTCTTTCAGCAGTTTTTACAATGCAACATGTCATGTACCCTTCATATCTTCATTGCCACGTACTACCATCTAAACTACCCACGAAATGCTCCGTCTGGCCTCGTTGCTCAGTCGATAGAGCATCCGTGATCTCAATCCGGGGATCGTGCTTTCGAATCCCACCAAATTCAAAGAAATTTCCGTTACCTCGTGTGGACCACATTTTCTCACTAGCCGCACTAGCTATAGGGCAATGCTCAGTTGAAAGATAATGGTTTTTTTCAGCACTTAAATTTACGATGCGGACTGAGTTAATTCTCCGATTTCTTATTGTTTGCACAATGGGGCCTGGATGTGTAACTGCGTATTCCCGAAGTGAGACCAATGGATCAAGGCTCGGTCTGAAATCAAAGGCTTGTTGGGCTACATATAAGCGGAGGCGAAGGCAAAGCCAAGTGATATTCGGTTACCGGGTATCCGGTAAGCAAACAGCTGGTTGAAGCCAGGTACAAAATTTCCTTTTCATTTCGTCACGATCATGCAAAAGGGCATGGAAAGAGTACAAGATATGATTCCGCTTGAAATTGGCAGTTGTTATTCCTCCAAAATAAACAAATAAACTTGGGTTGCGGGACGGGGAGGAGGAGGCCCGGGGGGAAAAACCCAGGGGTTTGTCGCACAATAACTGGTTCAAGCACCTCATTCCCTACCTTTCATCTGTAACACTTGGCACCGGTCCTATCATTCTACCGTCCTGGCATTCGCTTGCAGTGCGGGATAAGAATGAAATCAAAACGATGTTCAAGGAAACGAAGACTGCCTTCTTTAAAATCATCGTGCCTCCTTCTGTGATTCTATAGCATGAAACAAAACAGGATATTAATGTCCTTACAGAGAGTTCAGGGATGTTGGATGCCGCGAGTATTACGGACAGTCAATGTTCCTTGTCCCAACGAAAGGCTCATATATTTTCTTTTATATTACTTTGCTTAATACCTACATCGGTTAATACGGGCAAGTTGGTTTTTTTCTATGACCCTAATGCCTTGCTGGCTGGAACGCAAACTGAAAAGCGTCAGTGCAAAACGAAGGTACAGGTTTAAGACTATTTTAAAGAGATTACGTTTTGCTATGCCCTTTCACAAACTCTTTGCTTTAATTTTTTATCCCTGAAGCATGTGCCCGTGACGATATCCCGAGAGCCTGCTTGATACAGACACCTGGGCCCAGTTATTCGAAAGCCGTTTATCGTTAACTCGGTTTAAAAGTTAACCAACGTTCATGTTTCTTTCTTCGAAAAGAATTTTCACAGCTAATTTTAAGTGGTCATTTGAAAGTCAAGACGTGAGGGCAAAGATAGTTTCAGGAATCCTCATCGCTTGGCAGCAAGACTGAATTAAAAATTGACTCAAGTCCTCGGTTAACGTAACCTTGCTTCGAACAACTGATGAGCCTCGGACAATACAGACACTTCTGCGCGTCCCTTTGGTGTTCGTATTAACCGGGTACTGCTGTGTATCTTTGTATACAGTGTGTGTTTAATTCGAGTCGCCATTCTTCCCACGAAAGACCTTATTCTAGTTTTATGGATAGCTCAACATAATCATAAATTTTGGGTCATGCTGTAGAGAATCCATAGTTGTCTGGGAGACCTTCTGATGTTACTGTAGATACAGAGACTTCTTGTCAAACGCGATACCGTATTACAGGCTGTAAAAGACTTAAGACTTCGGACAATAGCCTCGGACAATACAGACACTTTTGCGCGTCCCTTTGGTGTTCGTATTAACCGGGTACTGCTGTGCATCTTTGTATACAGTGTGTGTTTAATTCGAGTCGCCATTCTTCCCACGAAAGACCTTATTCTAGTTTTATGGATAGCTCAACATAATCATAAACTTTGGGTCATGCTGTAGAGAATCCATAGTTGTCTGGGAGACCTTCTGATGTTATTGTAGATACAGAGACTTCTTGTCAAACGCGATACCGTATTACACGCTGTAAAAGACTTAAGAGGCTGTCTCCCTAAGAGTGTTCCACTCGATCTCGGACTCAAAAATGATCAAAAATAGATTTCCTTCAAATTTCTACCACAAATACTTCTATCTATCCCTACTACTAAAATGCACTTGAAATGATCCAGAAGTTTATTTTGCTCCGGTTTTGAGGATTTGATTGTCAGTATACCGTACGTGACTAAAATTTGGCTATTTTGGGCGCCGTAGTATGGGGTTTTTCAATTATCGTTTAAAAAGACTTCGCACCATCACAACCTTCAAATTTACACCCATTTGATAGTTTATTACTTCTTTTTTACCGCTCCTGTGTCATTTGGACATTTTCCCGATCGAAATCGTGTGAAACTGTAAATGATAAATGAACTAATCTAATAAGTCACTCGAACTGGACGAAATAGTGCTTTTGAAATATGCCAAAATTCTCAATTGAGGCACTTAGGCCAGACGTAAAAACCAGTTCTAGGCATAGACTAAGCACTATTTCCTAGAATTATACAATAAAACTTGCGGCAGAATGCGATTCTGAGAAATCGTGTAGAAGTTTAGTAAGCCATTTTCGCCAATGTTGTCTTGTGTGACATGAATTGCCATTCAAGTGTTGTTATATATATCCGCCTAATTAAAGAGATGTCGATGGTGGTTCAAAAGATTATACAAAGTACTTTTCCTGTTTTTGCTATGAAACCGATTCTGGAGGTCCAAAACCTCAAATACATACTGCAGTTACTTTATTTACCACTCACCTTGTTCGATAAATAACTCTCCCCTCCGGCAAAGGATTCGGCGGTTTCATTATAGAGGTGATGAAAAAGTCTTTTTCTCTTGGTCATGAGATAACAGGAGGAAGCTATAATCTCTATAGTGCTTTCAGCTATACTTTAAATTCACCAGTTCCAGTCGCCGTGAGTCGTAAGGGGAACAAACGAGCGGAGCGGAGTAAAGTTACGTCCTGGTAGGCGCAGATGCGACACAATATCAAAATGACGTTAATAATTTATCCACGTGCGTCAATGATTAAGGTCAGTATTCACCAAACCTTTTTCTTTTTTTTTTCTTCGAGATTTTCTTGTGAAATATCGATGCCTGCCTGACACGCGAAAGAGGCTCTTTGCTTGTGCGCGAGCCTCCCTTACCCTTACTTGTAATTTTCAAGCTCATTCCATTTGTGCCCGTCCGTTTTGCCCAACCAGCAAGAAATAGCAGGCTGTTTTCGCTTGTGTTGTTTCTATAATATGGGATATGTTTTGGTTCTGTGCTTTTTGCCTCAGCTTCCCGCATTCCTCTAGGCTATTTTTTTCTGTCGGCGTTAACCCTCATACGTACAAGCAATCTCCCACTGTGATACAAGGGATGGGGTTGATGGACTCTTGGATTTCGTTTTGTTACAATACTTCGAAAAAAATTCGCCTTTTGAAGATAGCCTTAATGTGCTCTACGAGATGAGATAGAAAGTAGATATTATATGAAAACGGTCGAAATTGAGAATTTTTCATGCTAGACGCGTAAAGTAGGAGATATGCTGTTTGTCGATATCTTATACTTTCTCACCGAAAAAAGTTGAAAAACATGCACTTTATATCAAACTTTGCCATGATGTGGCTAACGAATACATGCGTAAAGCTTCTGAAAACGGTAGGTGCTGACAAAAAAAATCTTTTTGAAGAAATTGATAGCCTGCAGGCCTCCTCCCCCTTCTACGTCCCAGGATCATAATTAAGCATCATTTTATTTACAACACCGACACTCGTGAATAACGTCTTTCACCAAACGAATCAGGTCCGCATTTCGATCTTTTGCTCGAAAAAGAACCTCAAAATGCTGAAGTATTGTTTTTAGCATGGCGACACTGAATATGCCTATTTTTTCTGTTCTTATAATGGTCACAAAAATCATAGGCGTCAAAACTATGGGATTTGTGAGCCCGATTTCTTCATTTATATCGTCCACCAAAGCGCAGCAGTCTCATACCAGAATTGACGGCCTCAATATCTTGATTTTGATCTTCTTCTGGCCGCGCTGTCGCATCCGTTGATGCAGTGCTAGCATCCTGGCCGCGGGACTTCTGTCGTGAAGCTAAGCGTGAAAAGAAGCTGGTAATCTGGGTCTTCGTGAGCCATTCTTCTCTTTCAAACAGCCTTTCGTTTCTTTCATTTCGTGCATTACGTATGCTATTTGCTTGAACTTGATCTGGGTCAGCCTTTCTCCCATGTCCAACTTTGCCGTGGTCTTGTAGTCAGGATTCAAAATTAATTTATAGTTTAAATTTTGTCCTTTTTCACCCTCCCTCATCCTTCAGAATGTATGTTCTAAAAAGTGTTCATGTTGATCGCACGAACGAACATTACAGCACTTCAAGTTGTAGTACGACAAAAGGACTTAAGTCACGTTTTAGACGTTTTGCGTCTCTGCTTTTTGCATCACAGGCAGCCCAAGCTAAGGTTGAGAGCTGCGCATAAATTAGACTTTTTTTTCCACGCTATGCATAATAATGACATCGGCAACATTTAAGAGTTAGTATGAAAATGATACAAAACGTCTCAAATTTCCACAAATCAGAAAGAAGTCGAAATAGAAATGATTTGCCTTATTTCATTGTTGTATTGGTCATTATTTGAGGGCTCCCTGGGCTGGTTTGAAGCTTTTTGGGCGAGAAATTGAGGTTTATATTTTTCATGTTTACTGAACGTTTAGAATTAATTAAAGGCAGGAAACAGTTTCACACTGCACCTCACTTGAGGTTCGATAAATTCCACCGCAAAAAACGAATCGCCCTACAACTTCAAAGGTGTATTCTTGGGTCTTGCGCATACCTCTGTTCTTTCTCATGGGTTCCAGATCCTACTTTAAGCGGTCGAAAACGCCTCTTAAATACGAAACTCGCCTTTCCTGGTATGCGTTTTCATTTGAAGTGCACACATGAATCATTGCGAGCCGCGTTTCGACGACAAAATGTCCCTCAGCCGGGGAGAGGCTGAGTGAGATTGTCGACAAGCAAACACGACACTGCGGAGTCCAGAGAGGTCGGTTTGACGGAAATAGAGAAATACTAGAACGGCCGTGAAATTCACTCGCCTCACTTCACTTGGAAAACCATAATTTTGTTTTAGGGACGAAACGAAGAACTATCTTTTGCTGCACTCTAATCAATCCATTCGATGATTTTATGCCGAGTATTTGGCGCAAGTGATCCTACTCACTGCCCGCAAATCAACCTCATTATTTAATTCCGATGTGTAGGGTTGTCTTGCCCTAAAAAAAAATATTGCTGTGACCGTGGAAAATACCCACTACAATTTCCATTCCTTTGAAAACCGGTGCAATTTTTTTTTCTAGATGGAAACTGCTCCTCGTCTCTGCTTCTAAATTTCGACAACATTTTTTGCGGTAAACAGGTTAATGTGACGGAACAAATCACTATGCTAATAATTTGTCGCACGAAGACATTAAAGCGTGCTCGTGGCGTCAACTGAGGCGACTAAATCTCACGGGCGTGCTGATAGTTTTCTATTTCCGTCAAACCAACCTCTCTGGACTCCGCAGTGTCGCCTTCTGCTTGTGGACAATCTCACTCAGCCTCTCCCCGGCTGAGGGACATTTTGTCGCCGAAACGCGGCTCGCAATGATTCATGTGTGCACTTCAAATGAAAACGCATACCAGGAAAGGCGAGTTTCGTATTTAAGAGGCGTTTTCGACGGCTTAAAGTAGGATCTGGAACCCATGAGAAAGAACAGAGGTATGCGCAAGACCCAAGAATACACGTTTGAAGTTGTAGGGCGATTCGTTTATTGTGATGGAATTTATCGAACCTCAAGTGAGGTGCAGTGTGAAACTGTTTCCTGCCTTTAATTAATTCTAAACGTTCAGTAAACATGAAAAATATAAACCTCAATTTCTCGCCCAAAAGCTTCAAACTCAGCCCAGGAAGCCCTCAGATAATGACCAATACAACAATGAAATAAGGTAAATCATTTTTATTTCGACTTCTTTCTGATTTGTGGCAATTTGAGACGTTTTGTATCATTTCCATACTAACTCTTAAACTGTTGCCGATGTCGTTATTATGCATAGCGTGCCGATATCATTATTATGCATAGCGTGGAAAAAACAGTCTAATTTATGCCCAGTTCTCAACGTTAGCTTGGGCCGCCTGTGTTTGCATCAGCTTACTACATTCCTCGAGGCGGACGGAGACTTCGCGTGCGGACCACTCAATATGGATTTCGAGTTAGAATATACTTTTTACATACTCAATCGGTTCCACAATATAAAATTCTCGCTATCTTAAATGATTCGTACTAATACTGCCGGACGAACTGACTCGACAAGAATAACACTTGCATCCTGAGAACCACAAAGTTTATACTGCTTGAGACCACTCTGCGAAATCCTTCGATATTTCTGAAAAGTTTTGAAGACCAGAGCTTTTTTCCATTCTCATATCAATTCCAAACTGGCGGAATGACGTTGCTAAGTTCACAGATTGAAAACGTTGAGTGAAATCGATTGTAACAGAGTAATATTTACGCTAGTCCGCTATACACTCAGTCCCATGTTCCAAGTTTGTATTCCATAATCGGAAGTCCGTTGTCCGCAGTCCGGAAATGCAATTTTTACTGGCCTGTTTATATTTTGTAACACAAGTCGTGAAACATTTAATTCATCGGTTGTTCTCCAGAAATATAGCGGCTGGATCTCGGTACCTTCCTTATAAATCTCTACTGTGTCGTCTTCGTATCTTGTGATGAACAAAAAGACTGTACGTTGCACATTTTATGAACCGCCAAAGCGTTCGACGGAAAGAGTTTTAAATAACACAGACTGAATAACAAGGTAGGCGTCAAATGAGGTGATTTCTCAGGTCAAGGAGCGTAAGAATAGATGTTGATATAGCAAGATGAGAAAGAACAGGCCATTGTATGTAGAAATGTAATCAGATTTCCCTTCATTTGGGTAGAATTATTGATAAATTAAGCGACCATAATAAGATAACAAGTCTTCAGACTGGAATGGGAGTCTATGTCACGCAAGACACCATTGGCGAAAATGGCTTACTAAACTTCAACACAATTTCTCAGAATCGCATTCTGCCGCAAGTTTTATTGCATAATTCTAGGGAATAGTGCTTAGTCTATACCCAGAACGGGTTTTTATGTCTGGCCTAAGTGCCTCAATTGAGAATTTTGGCATGTTTCAAACGCACTATTTCATCCAGTTCGAGTGACTTATTAAATTAGTTCATTTATCATTTTCAGTTTCATACGATTTCGATCGGGAAAATGTCCAAATGACACAGGAGCGGTAAAAAGAAGTAATAAGCTATCAAATGGGTGTAAATTTGAAGGTTGTGATGGTGCGAAGTCTTTTTAAACGATAATTGAAAAACCCCGTACTACGGCGCCCAAAATAGCCAAATTTTAGTCACTTACGGTATACTGACAATCAAATCCGCAAACCGGAGCAAAATAAACTTTTGGATCATTTCAATTGCATTTTAGTAGTAGGGATAGATAGTAGTATTTGTGGTAGAAATTTGAAGGAAATCTATTTTTGAGTCCGAGATCGAGTGGAACACTCTTAGGGAGACAGCCTCTTAAGACAGCGCGACAAATTAAGGTGCAAAAAGCAACACAAATCTTACAGTGGCGGTCCGAGTAATGGCAGAGTTGTTCTGTCTACTTCTGTAGTGACATACAAACCAGGATATTAATGTACTTAAAGAAAAAAATGAACACAAATCTTACCTATGTAATAATATACAGTGCTTCTTTCAAAGATGGTTTATTGTTTGAGTTACATAGAAAACAGGATGTTAATTCCATTACTTATTTACGGTTGTTTCACGTACTTTGGGTAAGGACCCTAACACATACCTTATCGTTCTGAATGGTGTCAGTCGTCCTCTCACTGTCTATCTGTGTATTTGTACTGACTGTTTTTTTATTCTTTGCAGAGTTGTTTTTCTTTCCTTGAGTTCTTCAAAAGTTTTGAAAATTTACATAAGCAAAAAAGTTAAATGATGGAACACATTTAATGAGGAGACCATCGAACCCGATTTAATAACAGATAAGTTATTTTGGTACCGCCTTTTGAGTTCCAACTCACTGATTTCTGAACATTAATATATGAAATCATATATTTGAACTGATTTCTGTTGAACGAGTTTTAATTACGGAGTAGAACCTACTAACCGCCTGGCGTGTCCTAAAATGAAATATTAGTTTTATTGTATTTGAAATCTTTCACTTTAGAAGTCAGACGTCTAACCACATGTCGTGCATGCAGAGCCGAACTGTAAGCTTGTATACAAGAATGTGTTTGCTTACGGCGTCGGCTTTGACACAGGCTCAAATAGGAATAAGTTGTAATATAACAAAGGATAATGATCTATGATCAATATGTTTTTATTTTTGATCCCTAAACATTGCATCAGTCGCGTGATTTCACGATAAAAGGCAAAAGAAGATATGAAATACTGATGTGAAGTGAACAAAATCCCGTTTAGACCTTCTAAAACACTTGTAAGTGCTGTTTACTTAAATATGGATTAAAATTGCTTCATTATAAAAGAGCTCGCAAAAGCTTATTGAAAAGAAATGTTAGGTAATAAAATCGAACGTGTAATTTGTTTGGAAAACATTTTGAAAAATACTTGTTCTGAAAACATTTTCCGATGTCAAGGAAGTCGCACAATAGGCTACCGTGATCTCGAACAAAGAAATCTTTGGAGCAAACAAAAAAGTCAGGAGTGAATTGTAATATGCAACAGTATCCAAGGGAAACAGATTTATTTACAGGGTATGGAATTTTAAAAATAAAATATAATATTGTGAAATGAAGTGAAACAACAATTTAAACTAGAATGGAAATGCAAGCTATGCAAGGTAAATTTTAGACATCCTGGAAAAAAGGAGGTTCATTGACATATGACACTGATTTTAAAGAAACGTGTTCATTGCTTTCCCCTACGAAAAACCATCCATGTATAATATCGTGAAATTTAACTCAATTGCAAGCGACCTTCATGGATGAGACGTTCGTGTATTTGATTGATAACTTTTTACATGGTTATTGCCACTTGTGGTTGAAACAAAACGAGGACGTTGGCCTGAGGGATTTGATGTTGGCTTTGTCCGTGTTGTATTGTAAAAGAATGATTTCTCTCATGTGCAGTTAACCCTTGCACACCACGCGATTGAGTGATTCGTGATCAAGCTGCTTGATCAACTGCATGTTGTAAAAATAGGAACTGGTTGGTAATAACAGAATGGTAATTTTTGGTCACACACGAAGAACCAGCAAAACGGCAAAACGGTCCACCTCGGCAAAAGAGGGTACCTTTTCTTCCAGAAGTGTTCCAGTAGGACCTGACCGTTTCGATAATTTTTCAACTGAAATTTCGGGGTTTTTCTTGGTTTCATGGAACTGGCACTCCTCAAATATGCCTACGAAGCACAATTTTTGGAACCAAGAAGCTTACAAGTCTTGTTTGCTTCCGGCATTGGAAAGAAGTCTGTCGATGATTTCAAGTTGCACATAATGGACGTGGGCAAAACGCTTTCTTTGTTCCAGTGAAAACGAAAGAGTTTGACGTTTCTAACTAGCACATAGGATAGACTAGAGCTTTATTTGTGTAGAAACAGTGACAGAACGTCTGGCACTGCTCCTATTTTTTGGAATATATTTATCCCACAGAGTCGAGAAAAAATTTGAGAAATGAAAACAAATTCGTTCGTGACGGTAATTTTCTCGGCACTGATATATTAGCAACTTTTGCTTTCAATTCTCAGCTTGAATTTTCACGAACAATGCAAGCTTGCTGTTCCTTTGTTTAAGTATAGTCAACTGAAGGCTTCTTGACTATCTTTTACTTTTACTCTTACGGTAGTATTTCATGACGACGTAGTTCTCGAATTTGAGATGTACTTGTGAGTGAGTGACGTTGGCACACTCGGAACAAAAGCAAAAAAAAAAAGAAGGAAACAAACCAAGTTCCCTCGACAGGAGTCGAACCTATGACCTCCCGGGTGCTCTGTTAATGAGCTATATGAGAGTCGTGGGAGCAGACGATTAAATTAGGTTGCTAACTTAAAAGGAAGGTCTGACTTTCCAACGAGAGTGGGGCCCAATTAATCGTCCGTCGCATATATTTCGCTCGCGTAGAATGCAGTTCAAGTGTGAGCAAAACTGAACCAAATCAGTGCAAGATTCGCAAATTGCAAATTAAAACAACAAGTACGATGAAACCGCACCAAGCGACCATAGAAACGTGGTCGTGTTAAGGGGTACCCCCAATCAATATGCAAGCTCTCCTCACTGTTCTCCATTATATTTCTATGAAACTATGGGGAGAATTCACCAACGCGTCAATACATTTTGTCTTTGGTGATCATTTTCCTTATTCTCATGACCTATATGTTTAAAAAAGTAGTGATACTGTAAGGTGAAATTACATGCTTGTCACTTTTGTAGTTTAAAGGGTTAATGTACTTAGCTTTGAAAGAGTAGTTGTGTGCTTTGTTGTTGGGTTCATTTACTGCGATTTCTACGAGTTCGCTTGGCTAAGGCTTAAATGTTACGTAAGCCCTAAAAGTCAAAACGGGAGGACAAAAAACAATGAGTAGTTAACTTTCCTGTGGTGCTGTTTGTTGTGCTGTGCAAGGAGTTAGGTTTTACTTTTGGTTCTGTTCATGAAATCCTATCTTGTGATCATCAGTACGAAAGCATCGCTTTCCGTGTCGTGTCGTTCGTTTTTCAATATGAACTGGTTAATAAACTGAATTGGATGATGGATGACTTATTAAGAACAAAAGCGCACGGAACAGATACATTTTAAATAGAGTTAAAAATATTAAAAGAGTTCCACGGATACAACAACGTGTGCTTTTTAACAACATTTTATATTAAATATATTTATCAGGACAACTTACAGCTCTTATAGTGAGAAAAACTTTTCCATGACTCAAAAAGTTCCTGCGGTAGTTCTTAGTAGCTGGGACGCACAAAAAACACCATCAAATACAAAAATCCCAGTACAAAGAATCATTTGTTAGCGACCGTTTATTTTTCCCTTTTTCAGGTTTTTACCTTTGATGACTTTGCTATTTTGGTTTCCCTTTGTCAGGTCCCGTGACTACTGAGTGATCTTTACAGATAAAAAACCAAAAGTCGCAAAATAAACGACAATGAAGGAATGTCAAAACGCCTAGAGCAAGAAAATCCGGGGATACAATAGAAACTATTAGAATCTCTCTGACAGACGATGGGCGGTTTAAACTCCTTAATTAAAAGCTCCTTAATTAAAACTCATTCAACATAGAACAGTGGGTAACAGTTAAAAGACGGCATCGTTCACGACATTGTCTTAATGCATAATAGCCGTACTGAAATTGTACTGCATCCAAAGCAAGTTTCATTTCATCAAAAATTCGGTGAATGTTGTTGACATGCGCAGTTGGTGACATTGGTCGGCTTAATAGAGTAAACCTCGAAATTGAAGTTTAACTTTCGAACCAACGAACAAACAAGCAACAAACTTTTCAAGGCAGGTGATTTTGAAACAGTAAAAGTGAATAAACTGGTTAATAAACTGAATTGGATGATGGATGACAAATTAAGAACAAAAGCACACTGAAGAGATACTTTTTAGATAGAATTAAAAATATTAAAAGAGCTCCACGGATACAACAACGTGTGCATTCTAACAACATTTTCTATTAAATATATTTATCAGGATAACTTACAGCTCTTATAGTGAACAAAACTTTTCCATGACTATCAAAAAATTCCCTGCGGTAGTTCTTTGTAGCTGGAACGCACAAAACACACCATCAAATACAAAAATCCCATTACCTAGAATCATTTGTTAGCAACCGTTTATTTTTCCCTTTTTCAGGTTTTTACCTTTGATGTCTTTGCTGTTTTGGTTTCCCCTTGTCAGGACCCGTGACTACTGAGTCATCTTTACAGATAAAAAAAAAAACAAAAGTTGCAAAATAAACAACAATGAAGAAATGCCAATCAAAGCGCCTAGAGCAAGAAAATTCGGGAACACAATCTAATAAAATCTCTCTGACAGACGACGGGCGGTTTAAACGTATTGCTCCTTCATTAAAACTCTTTCAACATAAAACAATGGTTAACAGTTAAAAGACGGCATCGATCACGACATTGTCGTAATGCATAATAGCCGTATTGAAATTGTACTGCATCCAAAGCGAGTTTCATTTCATCAAAAATTCGGTAAATATTGTTGGCACGCGAAGTTGGTGACATTGATCGGCTTAATAGAGTAAACTTCGAAATTGAAGTTTAACTTTCGTACCACCGCACAAACAAGCAACAAACTTTTCAAGTCAGGTGATTTTGCTATGTTCTTAGCTGAAGTACTCATTAATATTGTTGTTCATTATGGTTAGCAAAGGTTTGGTTAAACATTTAAATATAAACATAAACGAAGAACATTAAACTGACCAAAGTCGTCACAGTGAACTCGCCAACGTCTTATATTTTCGCTTATTTTAACTTTTTAATATCATTTAATCGGAGGCTCTTTTTCTTCTCAACTTAAGGCGACCTTCTAGAGACCAAGTCTCTTGGAACGAGCAGCACGATGGCTTTAAAAAGGGGAACAGAAATTTCCTTCCGCATCTTCGTGATTTCATGTTTTATGCACACTGCATCTTCTTCTACGCCAACGTTAATCTCTGTCCAAGACTGGTACGAAGTTCGAGATGGCAGCTATGCGATAGAGCAACGTGTTGACGCCAAAGGGGACCAGTGGTCCAAAGAAGTGAGCTTGGATCGGCTTGAGGTGCTCGTAAATGATGCAGTTCTGAACATGACTTTTGAAACCTGCATCGAGGATAAATCGACTCAGCAGAATAAGTATGCAGACCACGCTGGACAAAATTCAAAGTTTCAGGAAGTGCATCAGGTACACTGGTTTAGTTTTTATGTCTTCTCTTTTACTGCCAAAAGTGCTTAAGTTAAGGAAGAATCACCACAGCAAATTACTGCTCAGTAGCTTTCATTTGAAAGGTCACACTTTAGGCTTTCATTCACAGACACAAAAGCTAGGACTACTTTGTACAGCATAATAAACAGTACCACAGAAAAGTACTGCTCAGTAGCTTTCACTTGAATGGTTACACGCAATTAAGTATTTCATCCATTACACAGATCCCAAAACCTTAAGCAGCATAATGAACAGTACCAAAGTTAAGTACTACTCAGCAGTTTAATTGAATGGTTCTTTGGGATTTTAATTTTGTTTACAGAAACCTGAAATGTTATGAGTAGAATCACCCTGTATAGCATCATTGATAGCACTTCACGAAAGTACAGCTGGGCAGCTTTTATTTTAATGGTCGTACTTTACGATTTGATACAGCACACTCATATTAAGCTGGAATCACCTTGTACATCGTAATAAACAGCTACGAAAAGCAGGTTTATTCGCTGATAACGTGTAGGCGATGAACCAATGAGAAAGCTAAAAATTCAATGCAATATATCCAATTAGTAAATGTCAAACCACTGGATAGTGTTTTTCCTGCGCTCTGATTAGCTATTCAACCCGGCATAGTATCTGCTTTTCAACTCCACTTCGGTGAATAACTGTTAAATTTACTCAAATAGTCAGCAATATCAATACTAAGTGTAAAGAGGATCCTCGCAGTTATTAACGCAACTTATGCAGTTGCGAAAAGAAAGCCTGAAAAAAAAACAGGCTTGCCGGGATTCGAACCCTGACCTCTGCGATACCGGTGCAGCGCTCTAACCAATTGAGCTAACAAGCCAACTGGGAGCTGGTCATTAAATTGGTTCGTAATATACCCGGCTTTCTGTAATAAGTTGCGTTAATAAGTTGCGTTTACACTTATTTCTTCATTCCGCAGTTCAAATATATGAGTTTCATATATTCATAATTTCAATATCAATACTGTTTAAACCTCGTTACAACTTAGATTTGCTTGATTAGGTTGCTGTTTGGCTTTCAAGGACTATTAAACTCTACTTTTATTCTGCTGCTACAGATTGTTACAGTGCAAAAGCAGACCCGCAACATTGCAAACAACGACAAAAAAGTCCGCAAGCGATTTGCATTCAAGAAAATATTTTTAAAACAAAATTCTATTGTAGGCATAGGTCTATACGTATATACTAATCCACGAGAATGGCATCAACGAATACGGCATGGCAATCGTCTTTCGGATTATTGCCAATGATCAATGGGTAAACAATGACTAATGTTTGTTTGTGGCTTATCAGGAGTACTTTCCGTTTCGTGTATTGCTCTTGAATGAAGATGATCGCTCACTGATGGTGTTGATAAGTTATCGATTACTCATTGACAAACGGAGTTGAGTATTCAGTGCTCAGTTTCTAAGAACGACATTAATACGTGCACTTGTAAAGAAGATGTAGCAGATGGGTTTGAGATTCTGTGCTGCCCTTCTGCATAGGACAGGGCTAATTTTCTTTTACGGCCCACTTCAAACGACCTTCTACTAAATTGCTCATGTTAATCGAGAGTTTCGAATTTTATAAGTAGGTGTAGTATGATCGTCCGGGTGAGTTAAGTCCTGAAAAGGACTGTTAAGTGATGGCATTGGCTGACGTTTGGATAACCTGAGCGGGAGTCACCAATTTGTGTTTATTAAGCAATCGAGTTACTGTGCCTATTATACAATATGCCGGCCAGGTGTGGTACGATATACTAGAGCTTCTTGCACTCAAAGTTGAGAGCATCCACAAAAGAGTTATGTTGGGTTATGTTTTATGTTGTGTTATTTTATTTTGTTATGTCAGGATAGAACACTGTGCGTGTCATATTTCTCAGTTTTTAGCGCTCTCGTGTAAACTTTATTATCGAATCCGGTGTAATCCTGTAACAACTGTATCTTAAAATCGGCCATGGCGATTTCTTGGCCCAAGCAAGAAAGCTCATGTCGATACTGAATTTCTTAGTTGAAAATGCCATTAATACGATCACGCCGTTAATATGACAATATTTTTATGGCCCGTCGGCCGTCGTTATATTAACAGGTTCCACTGTGATTAATTTGTAATTCATATTTGCCTTTTTTCCTTGGCAGCAAGCTGGATTCCACCATGTCCACCGCAGTAGTGGTCCCTTAAGTCCTTTCTGTGTGTTTGACGTGGTTTTACCTCATCAGAACGCGTCATACAAAACGAGAATTTCTGGTGAATATTGCGCCCCTGAGCACGTGACTGGCGGGGCAGCGGTCGCCGATTATGACGGAGACGGAATGGAAGACATATACTTCACCGTGTTTCATGAGAGAAGTGTGCTGTACAAAAATAATGGTGAGTAGTTTTTCCATTTTCGTTACAGTATGAACATTGTGACTTATACGATATTTTTATTAATAGCGTTGCCTGCATAGCGGTCTTCTGCCGTCATTGGTTACATCTGAAAGTTGAAATTTACCCGGTAAACGAACTGACATCATAACTAGAAAGGTCATATAAAAATTAGTTACCATGGGAAGTTTGAAGGGAAAAGGGTGAAAACCGGCTGCAAAAGATTCATCTTAAAGTTGCAACGCTTAGAAACGTTTCAGAGTCCCAGAGGGGTTTAGCGCTCTTAAGGGCTCCTGGGCTTCAGATTTTCTAGAGGGAAAAATCGGTGCTCTAGGGCTCCATTGCTTGACTCAAGGGTTCCATTTATCCAGAATCAGTGCTGGTCTGGGCCCCAAGTTGAGAAAGGCTTCCGGCTTCGGGTTCCAAGAAAAAAATGCAATTGCAACAGTGGCTAAGCACGGGAAAATTGATCGTGGATAAACTTCTGATTGGTTGAGAAATGAGGCGAGTGTTTTTTAACCGATCACAGAGAGCTGCAAAGCAAAACCAAAAGGAGACGCGAATTACTTTGGACTTTCACTTTCACTTGAGTAAAACACATACCATCATTAGTCATTTGTGACACCACCAACCATTACCTCCTCCCGTGCAACCTCGTTCCAAGGGAGGCAGAGAGGAGAGATCCTGGGAACGAGGTTGCCTCCCGTGAATCCTTATGTAAATATCCTTCCTAATGCGTACGTTGTTTGTGTTTTGCGTTACTGATATCTTAAACCTTCCTCTTTTCCCCTTATTTCAGGAGACGGAACATTTACTGACGTCACCAAACACACGGGCATTGGACCCAGTTCCCTCGCCAATGGCGCGGTCTGGGCTGACATTGATCAGGATGGAGACCTGGACCTTTATGTGACAACAGTCGGTGATACAAGACATTACTTGTATATTAATTACGGAGGACACTTTGGAGAAGAAGCTATGGAGAGAAACTGTTCAATGCAAACGAGTGATAACCGAAAACTTTCTGGAATGACACCAAATGTCGGTGATTTTGATCACGACGGGTTTGCTGACATTTACGTGACAGAATGGCTTCCGCATTCTTTGGGAAAGGTAACTTACAAAACTATATTGCTTTGGTTCTTGCCAAAGGGAGCGTGAGTAGCGATTTTCTAATCTTTGCTAAACTCAGTAGCATGGTAGGTATGGTACGGTTCATCAAAAAGAGTTCTGTTACAAAGTTGATGCCATAGTCTAATATTCCTTGTATATATATTTTTGCATCTTGTTATGAGGTCTCCCGAGGTTACGTGCTAGTGCTAAGTGCGCTTTTTTCCTAAAGACCTGCGTGCATGTGCTCCAGCTATCCACCATAAAAAGTTCCTCGGCAAAAGGGGTTATTTCAAAAGTGACGGCGAGGAATCTGGGTAATCTTGTTGGGAGGAATGAGGACCTGTTGACGGAGAGAGCGAATGTGATTCACGCCCACAGAGCAAATTTCTAGTACATTTTAAGGTTTTCTTTTCCAAGTTTACTACGATCATTCACATCACGTTTATGTGGAATCCTCCCCTCTAATACCTCCCAGAAAAATGTCCTTTATCGTTCTCTATTAAATAGTACTTTGCAAATTTTAACTGTAATTGTTACTCGTCAACTTCCAGCCATCAGTGTCCAGGCTTCTCAGGAACAGAGGTCAGGGGGCACCTGGGTAAGCTTTTAGATTTAGTTCACGTTTTCTTGCATTGCAGAGGGTTGTTGGTGCTGCCATATTAGTCTTTTATCAATTCTCCCGCTGAGAAAAAAGTAAACTCAGTATTCCTACTTCTAGATCTCGTGTGACAGAAAAAAAATCAAGATATCACGCGAATCTCAGTTCTGAAGTCTCAGTTCTGAAATCTCAGTTATGAAGGTCTTACTTACTCATTTTTAGGCGTCAAAGCGAAGTAATGCAGGTATTGACTTCTGCATTAAGGCCCTGTGCATCTTTCATTTATCCACCAGGTACTTTGAAGATGTTACTCTAAACGCCGGAGTAGATATGGATGGTTATTATAATGGCTCGGCACTCAATAACGGAACATACACCTTTGGGTCTTCATTTACAGTAAGCCAGTCTTTCTTACAATCCGTTATATAGACATTTTAATAATATAATTTATAGCTTTTCTTTGCTGACGGTATCTGACGGTGAGAAGACGCTTACGAAGGATAACCCACGATAATCTAATTCAACATAATCTCTGTTGGAATCACACTAGCTTCCTTTTCTTATGCTGTGGATCGATAATTGTCCAAGGCATCATTTACAAGGACACAGTTTCATTTGTGCCCGCACGGCTTCGGCGATGCGTTTACCCCTTTCGTATACATGGCACCGTTCTAGACTTTCTAACATCTTGTCATCTTGAAAACGCTGTCAAAAGTGTATTGGGGTTTGAAAATGAGAATGCAGTTTCTTCTATCGTGTACCGCAACTCAATTATTTCTTGTCAACGAGAAAGACTAAACAGGTTCCGTGTAAAGAATTGCCGTTTAAAAGGCGTAAACCTTGTTCCTAAATCTGAGACCACAAGCGATTAATTAAAGATTGCTTGACTGAATGCTCACAAATCCCGTAACAAGGTGATCATTCACAAAACCGATAACAAGTTGATTATTCACAAATCCTGTAATCAGCGTGGAATCTATCGACTCCTCTTAAAATGTTAATCTTTTGACCTCGCGCATCAGAAACACATCTCCCCATTTGAATATTGTACCAGAAATAACTTTCTACATCTAAACGGGCATTTCATGTTTGATGCAGGATTTTGACAATGATGGTTGGCCAGAGCTGCTGGTGACTGCAGATTATGGCAGCAGCAGAATGTTCTGGAACACGGAAAACGACGATTTTACTGAATGCACACAATCTTGTGGACTGAGCGTAAATCAGGTACTCTTATTTTTGCAAATTTTTCCTCTTACCATGACACCAAATGAAGTAATGTCCTACTAGTATACATGATGACCTCTCTTTTGTCTTTTCCACGGGTCCTTGGGATTCGTCGGAATTCTATTGCGTATGTGACAAGTCCTGCAATTTTTTCCTAGAATGAGCATATGAGCATATGTCTGTTACTTCGGAGCTGGCAGCTGAACTTTTTAATCGGGGTGGAAAAGGAATAACTGTGCCTACTTATTTATTATTTATTTGGCTTTTTTCTGTCTTATTCGATATTCGTTTTAGATGTTTTAAAGCATATTCATGAGTTATTCATTGTTGCGTCCCGTTTTATGTGTAGATTTTGTTGGGCAATGTTTGTTCTTATGTGGTTAAGTGAATACTGTCACTGACAACTAGGCCATTTCAGGGCATTGTCTCTTCTACTTTACACATTAAAAGGCTAAGTTAGTTTTACTCCTACGGACCCTCAGATAAATTGTCTTCCTCTGTTTACGATAGCTTTCCACTTTGGTCGACGTTTACAATACTGATAAAGTTTACTGGAACTACATGGATTAATTTATGAACGAGTCATGGGAGAATTCATCGGTTAATTTATGAGTGAATTCGTAGGTGAATTTGTGCATGTGTTCATGTGTGAGTTTATGGGGGTTGGGAGGGGTGGAGGGTGAATTCATGGGTAAATATATGTATGGATGCATGGGCCGGCCGGGTGAATTAGTGGATGAATTTCTTCAATGGTTTGCCCGAAGCTAATCAACACTTTCTAACTGATCTTACTGTTATGTTCCCGCATGTGTATTTTTTTCTACACAATGCAATTGTTTCAGCTTTAAACTTGACAGAGTCCCTTCGGGAACGTAAATGTTGAAAGGTTTATCGGTCCCTGTTTTGAGCGGTTTGACAACCAGGCGTGGTCATATGAGGTTATAGTAAAGCTAATAATTTTCAACATCATTGGTTCTCCTATTTCTGAAACTTTCACCTCTCATCTTAAGAAATTAAAATTTTTTCACTGTTTTCCGGGATCTTTTTCGAGGTTAAGAATATTTAAAATCGACGTTTCGATCAGTTTCACTGATCTTCTTCAGGCTGTTGTTAAAAATGACAATATGGCGGATTGTTTCTCATGTTCAGCTTGGTAACCGCACCAATAAATCGTGACTATTATACGACGCATGTGAAAAAAGGGCGGGAAAATGTAACGAGGCCTGTCAAGTAATTTTACATTTGTGATACTTCACTGACTATTACAGTCTCCCTCACGATCGAAGAAGGAGTTCAGGATTGATTTCCACGTTTCAACATGGTCAAAACTGTTAAGCACTTTCATTCCGCGGTGCTTCTGTCGCAGTGATTCAATTCCTTCGAGAACCTTCCTTTGTCTCAACCCTCTCTCTGTCGCTACGAGTTTTGCGTTTGTCCAGTCAATACTTCTTTGGCACTCAATAGTGTGTCGTGCTAGGCCTCCATCTTCTTTGCCCATTCGTCTTTCGGCCGATAGAGTGTTTCCTTTTTGAAGGTCTTCATTTGTTAATCTGACTTTGTCCATGTGTTCTTTCTTTCGTGTTTGGAACAGGCGCCATGTCTCTCCTACATACACTGAATTCTGGCAGGTACACGGAATCTTATACACAACACATTTCTGCCTTTCACCAAGCGGCTCTTGACATGTACGTTTAATCTCTTTGATCTTTCTTCCAGGCTTGAAAGCAACTCGAAAAGAGTGTCGGTTAGCAGTTCTCCTGAACCGCTCAGACAACCCTTTTAAATATGGTATGGTCACGGCTCCACGACTTTCCTGTTCTTCCTGTTCTTTCTTGTCTGTCTGTTGATGTCTTTGCTCCATAAACCTTCTCACGGTCTCTCTTGGATACCCATTCTCTACAAACACGTCTTCGATGTTGTTCAATTCTTCTGCCAGGTGTTTTTCATCACATAAGGCCCTCGCTCTGTCAGTAAAACCTTTCACAATCGCTCTCTTCATACTTTCTGGGTGATTGGACCTTTCCTTTACATTTATGTTTGTGTGAGTCTTCTTGTAATAGACAGAGCATTCTATCTTCTTGGTCTTCCTGTCTACGGTCTGTTTTAAATCAAGTACTGGTAAAACATCTCCTTCTTGGTCTTCTTTTGTGAACACAATTACTCCTGGCTCGATGGTATTGAGGTGATCTAGTATCTCTTGAGCTTCTCCTTCCTTGCATTTGGTCTCACTATCATCTACGTACCAGAACCATTCATTTAGGGGATATGGGGACGTTTCCATAGCTCTCAACTGGAAGTCTTCCATGTATATGATTGCAATTTCACCCGTGGCACCAAGGCCTATTGGTCCACTGTCTAAAACAAAATGACTTCCTCCGTATTCACAATAGGTCAGATCGAACATCCACTTTAACAACTCCATTATTGAACAGGAAAGTCGTGGAGCCGTGACCATACCATATTTAAAAGGGTTGTCTGAGCGGTTCAGGAGAACTGCTAACCGACACTCTTTTCGAGTTGCTTTCAAGCCTGGAAGAAAGATCAAAGAGATTAAACGTACATGTCAAGAGCCGCTTGGTGAAAGGCAGAAATGTGTTGTGTATAAGATTCCGTGTACCTGCCAGAATTCAGTGTATGTAGGAGAGACATGGCGCCTGTTCCAAACACGAAAGAAAGAACACATGGACAAAGTCAGATTAACAAATGAAGACCTTCAAAAAGGAAACACTCTATCGGCCGAAAGACGAATGGGCAAAGAAGATGGAGGCCTAGCACGACACACTATTGAGTGCCAAAGAAGTATTGACTGGACAAACGCAAAAATCGTAGCGACAGAGAGAGGGTTGAGACAAAGGAAGGTTCTCGAAGGAATTGAATCACTGCGACAGAAGCACCGCGGAATGAAAGTGCTTAACAGTTTTGACCATGTTGAAACGTGGAAATCAATCCTGAACTCCTTCTTCGATCGTGAGGGAGACTGTAATAGTCAGTGAAGTATCACAAATGTAAAATTACTTGACAGGCCTCGTTACATTTTCCCGCCCTTTTTTCACATACGCCGTATAATAGTCACGATTTATTGGTGCGGTTACCAAGCTGAACATGAGAAACAATCCGCCATATTGTCATTTTTAACAACAGCCTGAAGAAGATCAGTGAAACTGATCGAAACGTCGATTTTAAATATTCTTAACCTCGGAAAAGATCCCGGAAAACAGTGAAAAAATTTTAATCATTGGTTCTGTTTTCTTGTTTTCACACGATGTCCACGTTATGATAAATTTCGTGGGTCTGTGCGTTTCATACCATGCTTGGACTTGCCAATGGGTTTTATTTATAGGAACTAAAAGACTGCCAAATTTCATTTTTCATACTTGAGAAACAAGAGCTGTTTGCAACTTTCCGAGCTGAGAAATGACCCAAAATGTAAAAGGCAACTCGAAGTTGCCATTGTGATCCGTTTGGTCAAACTGGGAGTCTCTTAAGTCTGTGAAGAACTTGAAATCGTTAATTTTGACCATTCAAATGAAATCTACTGCTTTGCATTTGTTATCAAAACAAAATTTAGGACTTTTTTCTGCTTTTGAACTTACCGTCTCTTGAGAGTGCATAATAACCTACTTACTTTTCTTTGTAGAATCCCATGGGCCATGCGATAGGGGACTGGGATGGGGATGGTTACCTGGACTGGTTTTCTACCGCTATGTGGCAGAACATCAGCGAATGTTCCATGTCTGGCTGCACTTTTGTTGGCAGTGGAAACCTGTTATACCGCAATCGGGGAGGGAGGCAGTTCGAAGACGCCACAGATCAGGTATATACGAATTTTTTGTACAAGCGATCACCCGTTGAGAAAAGGCAGGGTCGGCACTTAAGGGAGGCGGTCGTTTACGAGACGACCATAAATGCAGAGTTTGACTATGGGAAGTGATACAAGCGTAAGTATTGCCCCTTAGGGCGACGGAAAGGTGGTTTAAATGCAGTATGAGACTCTGAATATATTGTTCCACTGAGAGCTGATCCAGACAGAATACATTGGTCAGCTACCCAGATAATCTTAACCCTTAAGGCCCAAACATTGACGAAAATGAAATTTCTCTTTACATCATCACTATTTGTTCAAACGTTCAAGTGATGAGAATAAAGAAAGTGATCACCAAGGATGAGATGTCTTGATAATTAGACAAATGCTCCACCCTAGTTCTATAAGAAATATATGAATAACAGTAAGGAGAATGTGCATTTTTATATCAGGGCTTGAAGGGTTAAGGTAGCAACATATTCTTAGCTGATCGCTTACAAGAGATTCTAAGGACATTATTTCACAGAGATGGGCGCTTTAATATATTACGAGAGAGAGTTTAAATACAATGTTTGGCTAGGAAATAGTTTAAACGGGATTTTCATTACATTTTTCGAGAGATGCCTGCTTATAAACGTTTTTTTAATGCAATGTTTCATTACGATCTAATTCAAATATGATTTCGTAAAACTGGTCACTTACGAGAGACATTCAGCCATTGTGGGGACTCTAAAAAGGTGTTGAAGAGAGATGCAGTCACTTACTTATAAGAAAAGTCACTTGGAGAGATTCAACTGTAATATTTAAAACATAGTGTGGCACATACAAAAACAACCTCACCAGATGTGCAATCTTCTGTTCATCCAGGCTGGTGTAGCAAATGGTGGCATGGGCTGGGGGGCAGCGTTCATAGACTTTGATAACGACGGATTCCTGGATTTCATTTCAACAAGCGGTATGTAACTTGTGTCAGTGAGTGATGTTTATCCCTGATTTTGGGAGTGAAACACATTTCTTTTAGGTGTGAACAAAGACATCTTGGGGTAATTTTCTTTACCCGCATACACCCCTTAATACCACTGCACGGTTAATTGAGACCAACGCGTACGTTTAGTTTCCTGTCAGTGGCTGTGTGCGAGGGAATAGCAGGCAACTTGCAAGGCAACTTGTACTTGATATTCAAACACAAAGAAATGAAAGCTCATTTAAGCAAATTTAAAACAATCGACAAGAGTTCCTCGTGAACTTAGTCTATGGTCTACCCTATTTTTTAAATGCATTTGGTTATTTGAAGGGGGTGGGGGGTGTGGTACGGACACCTTAAATCCCCCCCCCCCCCGCTTCCCCGCTTAGGTCCACCACTGCCACTGTACCTCCAAACCTTGTGTTTCTCTCGTCCGGCCAGAAAAACGTTTAAGAAGTCGCTATCACTTATTGGCTCGTTAATTGTATTTAGGTGTTTAACCAATGGATACACGTAAGACCTTATTCATCTGTCGCATTTCAGTGGAGTCCAATGATTAATTCAAGCCGCGGAAAAAGCTAATTTTGAATCTTATTTGAGTGAAAAATAACGTCTGAACCCACCTCATGTCTCTGTCGTTTTATGAGGATTACTTATGGAAGGTGATATCTTCTCTGTGTTTTTCTTTTCTTCTTAGGAAAAGGCTCAGATAAGATGCATTTATGGCAAAACCTTGGATCTGGCCAGAACGGAAATACTCAGGAGGTAAAGAACAGGCGTGAT
The DNA here is from genome assembly GCA_964017195.1 of Siderastrea radians. Lineage (NCBI taxonomy): Eukaryota > Metazoa > Cnidaria > Anthozoa > Scleractinia > Rhizangiidae > Siderastrea > Siderastrea radians. The sequence continues at coordinate 39,645,406 of OZ024892.1, forward strand.
CTGATCTGTGGTTGATAGTTGAATACAAACATTCTTAACTTTGAAATTATTCCGTTTTTACGTCCAGAAATCTCCTAGCCTGACTTTTTTATTAAGCTGTTCAAGGTGGTTCTAACTTTTGGCTCTGTCGTGAAATTCTGCAGTGCGCATGACTATGGTGGAGCACACACATTATGGTGTTGATTATTTCGGTAAAATAATTCATGATTCAAAATTTTCCGCACTCCTCCCCTTACATTTCGTGTTTAAACTAAGACATTTTTCTCTTGGTGATAACTTCTTTCATTCTCGTGGCCAGTGCATGCTTGATCACACATTTACATTAATGTCAAAGAGTGAAATGAGACGCAGATCAGTTGGGGCTTCAAGGCCCGTGGTGGGGCTACTCAATGAAGTTCTATACGGGGAGATCCGCCAGGAGGTTTAAACCCTTACCCTTCAATATACTAATTTTTAACAAAATGGTACCCCTTTCATACATCTAGAGGAAAATTGCACCTCTCCCTTATACCTCAGAATAAGCCTAAACAACAGAATTTCAGTCGTTCTGGTTCAGTCGCTCAAAGGGTGCAAGCTTTTATGTGTTTCGCGTTGTCATTTCCACCAAAATTTGGCACCCTTTTATATACTTAGCTTTAGCCCGCCATCTCGAGTCGACCAGCACCTCATTGAACATCTCACATGATTGGCCATAAGAACAATAAGATAAGGGCGCAAACAATGCACCTATCCCTGAAGACAATGAGCAATATTGTTTTAGAATGCCTCTGAAATTATAGGTTCACAAGAGGTACTGGACTACTCGCCATCTCCTCCACTTTGCAGTGGATTTTGTGACCCTTTTATAAAACAAAACTACAATTTCCCTACCCATTAGTATACGGCGAGCTTAAAAATTAGACACCCCTTTCAGGCAGAGCCTCCCCATACAGCTCACTATAGGGGGTACCCCACCCCCCCCAGGGCTTCAAGGTTTAAAAGGAAATTTGTCCATGTTGTCCAGTTTGTGTGTTTAACACCGCATATTTTATTCTTTTCCAGGTGTCTTCTTTGTATGGATTAAACGGCACAGGAAAAGGGAGAGGCCTGCTCAAGTGGGACTATGATGGTAAAACATTGTAGGAACAATGTTGGACTTACGACTTTATCAATGTTATACCTATGTCGTTGTTAATTCCATGGTATGCCAGCGAAGAAGTAGAGAGAATTCAGGTTTTGGTGCTAGTGCCCGGCATTCTAATATAATCATAGAAAGTTTTGCAGATTAATAACTTTCTGTTGATCAGATGTAGAACTCCAGGTTCTTATGATAAGCAAACATACTTGTAGCGTTACACTGTTTTAAGTTAGTATTCACTAGGCGAAATGGCAAATTTAAACGACCTTAAACATGACTTAACCCTATCTTAAACATAAGTTTAGTAAGTTTAAGTTGCTGTTTAAGCAACTTATACCTGAGTTTAAGTTTTGCTTAAACCAATATTAAAATAACTTAAGGTTCATGTCTAATGTAGGTTTAAGTCCTTCTTAAATATACATTAAACAAATGTTTAGTGTCGTTTAATAGGATCATTAAAGGTATTTTAAATGTATGTTTCAGGCTTGTTTAATTAGAACTTAAACCTGCATTAGACATGAACCTTAAGTTATTTTAAGGTCGGTTTAAGCCAAAATTAAACTTGGTTGTAGGTTTAAGTCCTAATTAAATGTAACCAAAACAAATGTTTAGTGTCGTTTAATAGAGACATTAAAGGTATTTTAAATATATGTTTCAGGCATGTTTATTAGAACTTAAACCTGCATTAGACATGAACCTTAAGTTAGGTTAAGGTGGGTTTAAGCCAAAATTAAACTTGGTTGTAGGTTTAAGTCCTAATTAAATACACCCGAAACAGATGTTTTATAGTTTCGTTTAATAGTCATTAAAGGTCACGTATTTCTAGTTAAATATTAGTTTCAGTCACGTTTAAGAGCTGTATCAAACGACACGAAACATGTGTTTTAGACATTAAAACCTAGACTTAAACTGGCCAAAATGTGTCTGAAGCAAGGACCTCAAATCACTGAAGTGAATAAAGTGAGTAAACAAAGTACCATTTACTGACAAATCTTTATTGTCAATTCTCTTAGCTTCCTCCTTGTCCCATTTAAGTATAAAATAAATAAGTGATAAAATACACTTCATTTCTTGTTTATAATCAATACATTCTGTCTTTAATTTTTCTTAAACTGCACCATTATACTTTTTTGATCCTTGAGTTTCTTTAAAAAAACTCTTATATTTCACATCTTATATTCAAATGAAAGTTCAAACACATCTTCACTGGGACTGTTCTCTTTTCCTACAAATTCACTGACCTGAGAGACACGAAGAAAAGAGAATTTTTGCCCTGAGTGGTATGAATGAAAGTTTGACCTTAGCAAAAAAAAAATCACTTAGTGAAACCGGTACTAGAATAGATGCTCTTTCAGATGACTAGTACCTTCACCTACAGTTCCACTGTACAAGCTGTTTTGTTTGGATGCTAATGAATGAGTACATAAGCACTTAAGTTCATTAGTCGCTGATAGGCATTGCTACAATGTTATCCAGGACAGATTCCTCTTTCCTCCAATCTTTACAATGTAGTTCATCCAAAAGCAAAACACTGGACTCTGTAGAAAGGACATTGTTTCAAAGCAAATTTTCCCCTTTTTGATTTTTGTTTATAGCTGACTTATCCAGATTTACAGTGACTATGATAGCCGGGAGTGTTTCTGATCTGCGATAAGGACTTCTTTAAGCCTGTCTTGATGGGGATTGAACTTTTTGATCCACTTCAGATTATGTACACATGCGACTGATCTGTTGGAATGAATGAAAGGATAGTATTAAATTTACTCTACAAATACAAATAATTCCTATGGACACTGACCCAGGTAACAGTTAAAATGTGCAGTTACTGTGGACGCTTTTTAAAGTCAACCTGGTATATGTGAATAACATTGGTGACTCAACCCCATCACAGAACTTTCTTTTTTTCCCATCACAGAACAATGGGTTACCTTATTTTTGAGAATTCATGGAAAATGGACCTAAGCTATTCATAAAATCATACATTTTAGTTAAATCGTCATTTAATAGCATGTCAGGGAATGTAAAAAGTTCATTGCACAATAGAAACCAAAATGGACAGCAAGGTTAGCAACGCACATGGTAGATAAACTTACTATCCTACATGACAGTATCAATTAACTAGTCAATAAAAGTGCATTTTATCTAAGTTTTGAACAGTACAGGACACGGGAATTGCAGCACTACATGAGGGTTTCCTGTGTGTAATGATGCCATGTTGAGCACAATTATTAAGCATCAAACACTCATGCAAAAAAATTACATACAAATGGGTGTAAAAAAGACACAAATTTTCTGAAAGTGCAAGTTAAATTTACATGGGGAGGTTGGAGACAAGCTCATTTTGAGTGTGTATCAGTAAATAACACAAGTACAGAGTAGAAGAAGTTATGTAAGAATTGGGATAAACTATGTGTCGTGACCCTATTCATACCATAGGTGGCACAAGCAGTAGAAGTACATGTATAGCATGTGTGATGCTTGACCAGTGTTGTGTTCACCATAACCAAAAATTAATGCTTGAATTATAGCGGTTTATATATGGGTCTTGGTTGTTTAAAGTAAGGCCCTAGCACTACAAATGAGAATGTTTCTGATTTTCATAACCGAGACCGGCCTGGGATGATTGGTCCCATACTTAAACCCATCCTGGAGGGCCTGAGGCAGTACTTTGTTCAGCCTCTCTAATTTCGACCACTCAGACATGACTGAATATAGCAGGGGCCAAGGCCCCAGCAAGCCAGCTCTTGGGATCACCGAGACATGCAAGTTTCACTACCTTGGCATTGCGACATGCCCAAGGTTATTTTCCATGCGACCACTCTTCACAAAGTTTTCAAAAATAACGGAAGTTAAATGTTGTAAATTAAGTGACGGGCCAGGTTCATAATTTAATAAATAAGTGTACTGGCTACACAAAAATTAATGTAAATGCCATGACACAAGACTTTGTTCATTCAAAGTTTCTCTGCCCCAAGCACTATGACTGTACTATCACATACAAGTAACTAGAAATCAGTGAATATATGGTCATGTTTCAACTGTTCAGCAATCAAGAATGGCTTAATGTGAGCTCACCGACATCTTGGAATTTTTAAAATGCAGTAATAAAACAACAATCAAGAAAGCTCCCAAATTATTGGTCAATTCAAAACATAGCAGAATGTGTAGCAGTTTTTGATGACTATTAATAATTATCAATAATTGCAAGTATCCATAGGATTTGTTTGGGTATTTTGTGAAGCCAATTGAGTTAAATTCATCAATTGAAATTGTTTCTGGCCTTTACACTTCATTCAGTGTAGTGTTATGTTTTTAGTTTGAAAACTTAACAAAAGAGTCAAATACCAGATATGGAATGCACTGTTAATTTATTTAAGTCATCATGTGGTCTACTTTAAAAGTACAATTCCATGTACCGTAAACTTTGATACCCGGTGGGGGGGGGGGGGTACTTCCTAGTAATAGGCTAATGGGGATGTGCCACTGGATGGGGTCGCATTTTCACGACTGGATTGACTATAATGGGGTTGCATTTTCAATAGGAGCTAGTAGAGTTCCTAGAATGGGGTTGCACATTTGCGGGATTTCAGGGGTAAGTACATGTAAATTCTGGCAAGTAGGGGTTTGGGGTATATTTCCACAAAAGTAACTAACATGGGGTCTATAATAAATTGGCTAGAGAATACACTATAATGGGGTAGGGGTTCGGAGAGGCCAGCAGCACATACCCAGCAAAAATTGACCCAAGTACCCCCCCCTCCCCAAGACTTTGATGATATATAGAGGATATTACACGGCGGCACAAAGATATGAATTTTATTTTCGAGTGGTAAAAACAATATTTTACGAGCTAGTGCATCGAGCGAGTAAAATATTGTTTTTTACCGCGAGAAAATACAAGCCACAGTGTAACTTTCTTTTTATTATATAGACAAGAGGATTTTGCACAAACAACGATGTTAAAGCGGGAAATGACGTCATCGATATCCTCACTAGTGAGGATATGGAAAATATTCCACTCAAGTCCCGGATGTAGTTTCGTATGAACTTTACGAGTGGTCTATTTTCCACTAAAACACTCTTGTCTATCTAATAAATTGAGATATTACATGGTGGCGCGAAGATATGAATTTTATTTCCGAGTGGTAAAAACAATATTTTACAAGCGAGCGCAGCGAGTGAGTAGAATATTGTTTTTACCACGAAAAAATAAAATTTATACCTTCAAGCCACCGTATAATTTTCTTTTTATTACATGGACAAGAGTGTTTTTGCACAAACAACAGCGCAAGAGCGGGAAATGACGTCATCGATATCCTCACTAGTGAGGATATGGAAAATACCCCACTCAAGTCCCGGATGTAGTTTCGTATGAACTTTACGAGTGGTCTATTTTCCACTAAAACACTCTTGTCTATCTAATAAATTGAGATATTACATGGCTGCGCGAAGATATGAATTTTATTTCCGAGTGGTAAAAACAATATTTTACAAGCGAGCGCAGCGAGTGAGTAGAATATTGTTTTTACCACGAAAAAATAAAATTTATACCTTCAAGCCACCGTATAATTTTCTTTTTATTACATGGACAAGAGTGTTTTTGCACAAACAACAGCGCAAGAGCGGGAAATGACGTCATCGATATCCTCACTAGTGAGGATATGGAAAATACCCCACTCAAGTCCGGATGTAGTTTCGTATGAACTTTACGAGTGGTCTATTTTCCACTAAAACACTCTTGCCGATATAATAAAACACAACAGCAGTTGCACATAATCTATGTTCATACAATTTATTGATGTTAAATGTTGTGAGGGAGTGACTCTGCAGGGTGTGACTTGACATTATGGAGCAAGATGTCCAACATATACAATCATTTTTCCCTCTTGAAAGAGTAGCCCTCGGGGCATGCTGTTTCCAGGTGATGTATTAAGTTGTATTTAAGTTACTGGTTAAATGTTTGGGTAAGAGCTGATAAGACTGCAACAACAGGAAGTCAAACAAGCAAAGGGTGAAACACAAAAGTACATGCAAACTGGTAACCTTTTTGGCTAATTAGGGATGTTTGCTCATCTGGTACACCTGTACATTCAATAATATCATTTCTTTTCTTTGCAAACTCAATATTTAGGGCCAATTACATGCGCTGGGCTGGCCCATGATTAGCCAGGCTGGTTCAGGCCAAGATGACTGTTCAGCCTGGTATTCCATGTACATGATGCAAGTCACCCTGGCCTAGTAAACACAGTTTACATGGAAAACTTTCAGCCTGGCTAGCTGGGATTCTGGCATCACATTGCTGGGATCCTGGCAAACTGGGCTGAGATTTTCCCATATAATTGCTTGGCCCAATATTACTTTTGGTATGTTTAACATTCCACATGCTTCCCACACAAACTATGTGGCCAGTAGTATGCAGTTTCAAAATGTAATGTATAGCCCTGGATATTAATGAAATGTACCTATCAACATGAAATATTATTGCAAAGAATGCTAACCTTTAAGTTTAAAATAAACATACGTAGCAGTTCATGTCACAAGTTTTGACAAACGTACAATTGAATGGCACGAGAAGAATCTTTAACCACTGAGCTTGCCTTTTTGGTTTAGAAGCTGAGCGATGAGAATTTCTGGGCCAGTTTGAAATGCAGTGTTCCTTCCTTGTTTTTCTCTTATTATGTACAGTAGAATGATTTGCAAAACCCTTCAAACTGTACAAAATGCACCATTTAGAGCCACAAGGACCAAACAGAAAATCATTGAACTGATTTAATTTTAATATTGAACTCAGGCGTAAATACCCTTCACAATATTCCATGTTAATTGAGATGTTTCGGTATTGCCGTATACCCTGTTTAGCCCTGCTAACCAGGCCAGGCCTCGTTAACCCTTTCATTCCCAGAGTCAGTCATGGAGACACAAAGGTATTTCTAACTTTTTATTCTGTGGATGAAATCTTATGGTGTGACCACTCAAATGAAACCTCTTCAGCAATAGTTTCCCATAGTATTATTTATATTTTAGAAGTTTACAAAACGAAATTTGGGATTCGTCTTGAAGTTTGATTTTTGGTACTTTGGGAGTGAAAGGGTTAACAGGGACGGCTTGGTCTGCCAACCCTGGCAAGTCTGTTCACAGGGGGCCCACATAAACTACCTCACTTTTAGTAGTTTCAAAATATAATTCCTTGCTCATGTTATCAGCCCCTATATTTATTTGCAAACCTTTCTCTAACAGTCAAATCTTCAACAAAGTAGATTTGATGAAGGCAATCCGATGTCAAAAACTAAACTACAAAATGTAATGTCCAATATTTTTCTTAGCTAAAAACTTACAATGTCGGTCCTCTTTGAGTGCACGTGTTCGCAAACAATACTGAAAACCTACATTATAAGTTACTACACATCATCTGCATGGAGACTAAAAGAAAGACGGCTTACCTCTGTTTTCTGTATTTCCGTGAATGGAGAGATCCAATCCAGAATAGGAGAAGAAAACTTAGCTTCACAAGCCTCATTGAAGCGTGCTTCAAGTTCACATATCCCGCCAGTTTAAATCCACGATTCACGACGATTTTGCATTTGTGCACGATAGAGGTGGTTTTAAAACTCTCCACGAAACTTTATGGGATCACCAGCGGTTCACAGATCACTAGTATTTTACAAAATAGCACTATTCCAGATAACAAATGGAGCAAATTCTCGTTTTTACCTTTCAAAGACGTCGAAGAAATATCACACTTTCGTGTCATTTCAAAATGGACGCCAGAAAGTGACGCCAGCACAGAAACCGCTGATCAAGTCCGCCGCCTCATCTCGTTTCCAGTTCCCTTAGAGCTGCGCTTTGAGGAGACAACTATTTCCAGAAAATTTTTTCTATAACAGTTTCCACCCAATTTTTTTCTTTTTCACCCAATTTATTCCTTTTTGACGAGGTTAAGCAAGAAACCAGTGTTTTAATTTCGCCGGAGGGTGAAAAGTTGCGTGAAAAGATGAATTGAAGTTTACACTAAGACGCTTTCTATTATCAGATCCATCATCAACTGCCTTATGATGAGAATAACATTCCTTCAGTCATTGCTTATAAAATGACATGATTAAATGAAAGGTTGACAAATCAACAGCCCAATGCATGAGTGTTTGCTAACTTCTCTCTGACAAGTCACTTTCCGTCATGATTTTATTAAATGACATGACTGTTGTCACGGACACAGATATTTCATTTCTCTCTGTATATTAATAATCTGTAAATTGATGGAAAATGTGCGCGTAATCAAGGGTAAAAAATCATAAAGAGCGAAAAGAACGGTGCATAAAGATGCGTAATGGGCTGAAAAGAGGCGTAAATTTTATTCAGCAAAGCCGTTCAAAACACAACGGGAAAATCACCTTATATTTCATATTTGCCTGTCTTCTGCAAACAATAACCTGTCAATTAGAAAATGTATCGCGCGTTAAGCCCGGGGAAGGATATAGAATCGTAAAAAGCATAAATAACAGTGCGTAAAGATTCGCTGAACTGCGTTAAAGAGCCGTGATGTATTGACAGCAATGCATTGACAGCGGGGTGATGTATTGACAGCGGGGAAATCTTGAATGAATGATGAGACGTAAAAATTTCATTTCGCTCTCTATTTTCACAAGTAATAACCGCTAGTTACACCCATCTTCATTTTTGTGCTTTACGTATCTTTATTGCCCTTTACGCAGCCTTCACGCGTTCTGTGAACTTGGCCTACGCGCACGCGCTAAAACAAAATATTTTACAATTTACAACAGAGTCTGGTTTAACTGAAATGTAGCTTAATTGTAAAGAAACGTTTTTGTAGCAAAGTTTAATGGCGTTTGGCAACATAGCACTCAAAAAACCGCTTAACGGTAAAAAATCAGCAGTGAAAGGCTTTATGTTGTGTTTACCTAGACTTAAAACGATCCTAAATCTCTACATTGATTTAATGTTGTTTTAAAGTAAGTTTAAATCCTGTGAGAGATTTCGTGTTACGTTAAATGTGGCTTAAAATAGCCTTAAATCATTAATCTGATTTAATGTTATTTGAGGTAAACCTAAATTTGCCTAAATCTTCTAACAGATTTAATGTCGTGTTTAAGTCTTCTTAAACTAAAGGTAAATCTTTCACGTTATTTAATATTCATTAAACATTTATTAAACATAGCTTAAATCATGAAACAAATTTAACATGCATTTTGGAACATCTTAAACAATACTTAAATATGAAGTCTTGTTTAAGTCATATTTACGTCGCCTAACCCTACATTAAATTGATCTTTAGACTTAATGCCCGTTTAGTATTGCGTAAACTCTACTTAAATTTGGCATTTCACCTAGTGATTGTTTTTCTGTTCAAGATGATGGCGACGAAGACATCATAGTGTGTAACAACGTAGGAGCTCCGTTCTTTTATCAGTATCAACAAAAAGAACCAAACAACTGGATAAGGATCCGTGTTATGCACGAGTAAGTTGTTTACCGGTGTCACATATGTACCTTGCCAAGTTGTGAAAATGTTTTCTTTTTTTTTTAAAAAAACGCTCAGTTGTGACTGAAGGTAAAATTCTCCCACTGGAGGCGACCTGGTGAATTGGTTTGAGTGTGGACCCAATACTCGCGTGGTCGGTCGCCCGTGTGGAGGGACTTGAAAAACGTTTTCGTGGAGTTGCCTTGCTGAGGTCTAGGAAACCCTACCCCGTCTCAGACCAAAAATGAGCTAATTTGTCACCTCATCTCAAACTAAAGAGTTACATTTTATCCAACATTTCAGTCCAGAAATGAACAGAATGCATTTTTCTAACATTTCATAGCCTTGACTTAAATTAGAAAAGAGAGCTACCAAAGCTACATTTTACTAAAAGGTGAATACTAATAAAGTGAAAAAGTAAGTAACGGTATTGTCAAACACGCTTTTACATTGAAAATTCCCATCTCAGACTTAAAAGCTAAAATTCGAACCCCATCACTGGCCTGGGAGGGGCGGTACGTGCCTGTATCATGGTGTAATAGTCCCCGGCCGGGGTCGGCAGGTGGCTCTAGTTCTTGTCTCATGTTGTTTGCAAAAAGCCATGGACCTCATCCAAAGATGTCCCGACATAGCTTAAATTGATGTAGCTCGGTTTACCAAAAAGTCAATAAAATCATCAAAAAATGTTTTTTTTCTAGAGAGTTTGGGTGCTTACGTTTTGAAGGCTTAAAACTGAAGAGTAGTACGAATTACAAGATCTGTATGGTAATGATCTTTCCCCTCCCCTGACAACAAATGACAACAACACAGCGAGAAATCTAAACAGTTAATTTATTTACCAAACGAGGGGCGACTAAACACGCCCACATAAAAGACGATGAATAGAAAATTAGAGCTGACAGCGCTAGCGACAACCCTTTGGCCGGCGAGAGGAAAGGTGGTGGGAAAACTTCACTTGAGATATTGACTCTGCGATGGTTACATGCGTTCGATGTGAACAACACTATGTCTGGGCATAGCATTTGTTTTGATATGGAAATTATTTGTCTAGGTGATGAATCAGTAGCATTAGTAACATGAATTAGGTCTATGTACATAGTTTCTTTTTTCTATAACCTAAGTGTATAAATGCGGTTAGGAAAACTTAACATGATAGGGGTAGGGAGTGGGGAAAGCGTGCGATCGATTTACGATTGATTTGTCAAGGGGCTGAGGGGAGGAACGAGCAATCGGTAATCTCTTCTTCGGGAACTGGTTGAATGTCAATTTTTCGAGTTGAAGACACGAAGATAAGTTTTATATCATGCCATGCATAAATATATTTCAAACGTAAATAACTGCTGACTAGTTAAGACATTACAGAATAACAGTTACACTCAAGAGGTTAGAAAAAAAAACTAAAAATTTAAAGAAAGCGATCTTCGCAGTTATGCGGTAAATTAGGAAGTTGCAAAAAGATCCTGGAAGAGGGTGAATCGTGGGTTTGCGATGTGACTGTCTACTAAGAGTGCGCGTGTATCATCATCGTACGGGGGTTAGAGAGAAATTAAGAGAACATTACTTAGCTTTTACTTTTTACTAAAATGTTTAACTTCCCACGTAGTAGTTAATATTCAGTAGTGCTGGTTGGGTTAACAAAAAACCACATTGTATTGTTGCTATCATGAATAGACTTGCGTTATTTTTATGTTTGTTCAAGGTGTCTTAAAAATTCACACAAGTTATGTGACAGCCTTGGCGCTCGGGTGCAAGTTATCATGGGAAACAACCACGCACAGGTAAGGCGATACGACTTGTTATTACATGTGTGAACTGCGCAATTATAAAATGAGTATTTACTGATTTGCGATAAAACAAGGTAAAAAAACAGGTGTTATCGGTGAAGCAGGAACTTTTAGCTCGTTGTATTTTTGGCGTAAGGTTTTGATAAACACATGCAAAATTAAAGTGAAATGGTTTCGTTTGCAAATTATGGGTAACACTCTTTAACGCATAGATAAAGCTTATTTCACAAACCACAAAGCGAAGTTTTTAATGGTTTTCTCTTCCAGTCTTTGGTGAAGAGGAACTTACTTGGTTTTGGTGCCAACGATTTAACCCAAAAATGTTGCCTTAGTCTTTGATCTCGAAGCTCTTCAGCAAGCGAGTGCGCCGCCACGAACAGCTCTTGGTCTAGTTAAGTAGTCTGTAGATAAATCGTGAAACTGAAATGACTTGATATAAACAAAACGAACATAAATCAGGAAATAAATAAAAGCTAAACACTGCGCTTTTGTATACATATTGAAAGCCAAGTTCCAGTTCATTTATACATTGTACTTGTAAATACATTTGCCAATAACTCATACGTAACAGTCTTCCAACCATCAAACAGTCCCCTTGACAATCTGTATTTCCTTTAAGACACAGGAAATCGGTTCCAGTACACATTTCTTAGGTCAGAGTTCCCTGGTGGCTCATTTTGGACTGGGGCAAGGCAGCGGTAACGTCACCGTAAACGTCACGTGGCCATCTGGTATCATGGTGACATACGAAAACGTGATTCCCAACACAAGACTACGAGTCGTACAACCAAATAGGTAACTATAAGGTATTATCGAATGGCTGGGATGGTCCGATATGACAGGACCATATTCTTATTGGTTTTTTGAGTGCTCCACTGAAATTTCAGTTGTAAGAATGCTGTCATCACTTTCTAGGTTTACTTGTTTTAAATTAGCTCATGAAACTTATTAATAATTCTTTGGGTAATTTTTTAGGGGGTACAAACATTTATCAACACAGACTTTTTACATGGAGGAAATCGGTTTTATTGTGACAAAAATCCGTGAAAATAAGAAACATTTGATGGTAGGTATATTCTGTAAACAACGTAGCATTCTGGTGCTTTTTAAACATTTGCCTTTGAAGTTCAAGCTTCTTCCCTTTTTATCGTGAAAACAGGGTTTATAGTAAGCTTGTAGCCCATGGCCAGAACCAAAAACAAACCAGACATTCTTCAAAGCCACGGTGTAGGGTTATGGGATGCTGTTTACCTGTATGAACTTGGACCGACGCTTTCCAGACAAAAAGGCTCAAACAATGATGTTTTCATTGTTATTGATTTCAGTTCTGATTCAGGGAAGACGTTTTCATATTCATCTCTTGATAAGTGCTCCTCTCTGAAAGTTACAGCGATTACCAAACAGGTATGTTTGGCGAACTTAAACGTGTACACACTGAGACTAGGGACCTAGCCACCCAATCAACCAAGTCTGGAATGAATCGTCGTCTTCACTTCAATCGTTCCTGTAGAACCAGAATCCGACTCTCCGGCCACATAATAATAATAACAGTCTTTTATTTGATTGTGACTTTACGAAGCAGCAGTAAAAGTAAACTAAAAATGCTAGTTATACATATTTACACAAACCGAAAAAGACATCATTAATAAAGGATCTTTTAAAACGTTCAATCTTGATCGAAGGTAGAATAAAATTATGTCCTCTATCACGCGGCATCCTATCTCTTGGAAGGCAATGGTCCGTTGAGTACTCGACAAGGTTTTTCGATAATAATATTCCAGAAAAGGCTCACTTAATGGTGAAACTTGCCTATACCGTCGAGGCATACTTGCAACTTCTATGATGCATAAACGCCGAAGAATCACTGGAATAAGCAGGCACCGTCGGACTAGGGTTTCGATTGCAATGCAGTAATGCGGCACATTCAGCCAATGTGGAAAGAGAGACAACTTCGTTTGGATAAAGATGTCCCAGGCCGAACGAAAAGACAGGAAAGAATGGTTCAAACTCCATTTAAAAAATTAGTTTTCGAAAATGATATTATTCCAACTCGCACAAACACGGCTCGTGATTCTTCGTTTTTTATGGACAAATCTGTAAGATGAATATCTAATCCAAGTTCACCCCTGCAGTTATTGCCTTTTAGTGCTTTGTTTAAGACGGACAGTCGGTGCAGGTCTGTCTTAGAGAGAGTTGACCCTGTGTTTTTCTGTTCAGCCTTCCAAATCAACAGTAACTGTCAATCCAGATGGAAAAACAGTGAAATTTCAAATAAATCCTGGAGTTAACGTCACAGAGTTAAGCAACGAGACTTTCACTTATACCGCGAGTCTGGTACCCAGTCCAGGCGGACAGCCGCTGACCTCCAATACCACTTCTTCTGTCGTGTTTACGCGAAGCGGCGTAAGCAATTGCCAAGGTGGTAGGATGATCGGACAAGTGCCAACGGTAACAGATGATAGGTAAGGAATGAGGTCTTCTAATGGGCTATAAAAGTTTTTAGACATATAACGGAATGGTCGTGTTGACGGAGTGCTGTCAAATTGTGATGCCCTACAAAAAGTGAGAAGGCGTAGAGGGAAAAACAACAAATCAAAAGACTATAAATAATAGGAAGGCGAAGAGGCTTTTAAGCCGGTAACCAAATGTAGTTTAACAGGATAGTTTGGACTATTTCTTTGTCAATAGAAATAGTCCAGAAACAGTAGTTTAGAAGGGTAGTGTCAACGGCAAACTATCAACTGCTCGTACCCTCAGTTGCGGCGTGCTTCAGGGCAGCATATTGGGTCCTTTGCTATTTTTAATTTACATTAACGATCTCCCGAACTCCCTGCAGAACGCTGTACCAAGAATGTTTGCCGATGATACCAATCTTACGTTATCTGTTAAGACGTTAACAGAGCTTAAGCTGGCTTTAGCCCCTGAATTAAATAACCTTAGTTGTTGGCTGAAAGCTAACAAGCTCAGTTTAAATGTTGCCAAAACAGAGTTAATGATTATTGGATCAAGGCAAAGACTATCTGCTCAATGTGATGACGTAGAAATCAGAATTGATGACCAAATTATCGAGAGAGTTGATCATACTAAATCTTTGGGTCTTTTCATTGATGCTCATCTCTCTTGGTGTAAACACGTTGAAGAGATTTGCAAGAAAGTCTCTTCGGCTATAGGTGCCCTTAAACGAGTGCGGCCCTTTATATCGAAAGAAACTGCAATTCAAATTTATAACACTTTAATTATACCACATTTTGATTACTGCAGCCCTGTCTGGGACTGTTTGAGTGGTTACTTGAGTGAAAAGCTCCAAAAATTACAGAATCGTGCAGCCAGAGTTATTACTAAATCACCCTTTGATACAAGCTCAAACCACCTTCTGTCCACCCTCAACTGGGAGAGGCTATTTCTTCGACGAAAGAAACAGAAAGCCTTGATGATGTTTAAAACTATGAATGGACTTGCCCCAGATTATCTTCAAAGTCTTTTCTCTCAGCGTCACTCTGTTTATAACTTGAGAGACTCTGAGGGAAAGCTGACGCTACCCAAACCAAACACCAACTATTTGAAACGGAGCTTCTCTTACAGCGGAGCTATGTTATGGAATAACTTACCCAAATGCCTAAAAAATGCTGTATCTGTTAATAATATTAAGCAAATTATTAAGAAGATAGGTGATATATCGGATTCCCACACGGGAATCATGTAAAGCAGCTGTAATTAGTTTTAGTTATTTCCTTAATTAACTGATGATTTTTCGTGTTTAAGTAAAGTTTTACTACTACTACTACTACTACTACTACTACTACTACTACTACTACTACTACTACTACTACTACTACTACTATAGTTTGGACTATTTCTTTGTCAACTTTATTTCAAATAATCTTTTTAATTTCTTAATTAGTCTAAATGGCACTTTAACGAGATGGCCGTCGTTTTTAACGCGGTTTTCAAAAAAGTAAGAAGGCGTAGAGGGAAAAACAACAAATGAAGAGACTATTAATAAATGATAGGAAGCCGAAGAGACTTTTAAGCCGGTAACAAAATGTGATTTAAAAGGATAGTTCGGACTATTTCTTTGTCAACTTCATTCGAATAATCTTTTTAATTTGTTAATTAAATGGCACTTTAACGAAACGGTCGTCTTTTTTAACGCGGTTTTCAGGTAAAAAATAAGTGGGGAACTGGGTTTTTGAGCGGGCCTAATAAAATCGATAGTAAAAACAAAATAATCGAAGGGCGGAGATCCAACGTGTTTATTTCTCCGACGAGAGCGAGTCATTCATAGGTTGAAATAAGGGTCCAGTCTTTCTATGAAAATTAGGTAAGAGGTGCGAGCAAAAATTGCAGCAAACGATGTGCCGAATGCGGGTATTCAAATCTGTTTTGTGTTTTGATAGACGACTGGACGGTACCTCGAACAATAAAAATCATGTGAGATGGGGCGCCGCACAAGAGGACGTGGCCCGTGATGCACCTGCTATGTACGCTGACGGCATTGTTATGCCTGCGGGCTCTAACAGGCCGTCACCAAGAAAAATCAGCAATGAACTCTTTCAGCAGGTAAGTTTTATTCAACGACCATCAAATGAGGTCGACGACTAGTGGGTTAAAATTGATTTCGTATTTTTTCTTTTCTTTTCTTTTCTTTTTTTGCAGATTGAATCCAAGATAAGTGCCCGCAGACTCAGTGATTTTAGTCCGGGTTTCGGGCAGGTAAATGTCAGTCAGTCAGTCAGTCAGTCGGTCGGTCGGTCGGTCGGTCAGTCAGTCAGTCAGTCAGTCAGTCAGTCAGTCAGTCATTCAGTCAGTCAGTCAGTCAGTCAGTCAGTCAACCAGTCAGTGAACCATCCAGTGAGTAGTCAGTGATATATCAGGTTGACATTCTCAAGTTTCGTAATAGAGCGCGCCAAAACACCACCGCAAAGTTTTACCCTCAATATAAAAACCTGAGATTGATCAGTATAAAAGAGGATCAGAAATACGAGATACATGTGTATTAATCGGACATCAAATACACGTGACGAGTTAAATTGGCCTGACCCAGGACATCAAAATAAATCGATCCCCAGCATCGCGGAATTTACGCCAGTCAAGTGGTTAATTTTTATTTGATATTGGTAACAACATGGCTGCTTTAAATTTCGTTTCCTTTCCTCTTCCTAGTTTCTGGCTCATGACACGGATCATTCAACTACCCTGAAAGGCCCGGCTGAAGATTTTGATGTTTTGAGTGATTTTTCGTTACCTATTGAAGTTCCAGAGGTCAGTTGTGAGAATACCAGCAAAGAACTTTTGAACCTTTTTGCTTATATATGTAGACTGTTTTCGGATATCCTGTCAAGTTTCCGGGTACTGGACCAGAGAATCACTTAAAACCTTGCCAGCAAGGAAACGTTATTGTGCGTTGTTGGTCAAAAGTGGACTCAAAGATCTTCTATTTTTTATAACAGAATATTCACACAAGTGTATACAAGTAAATAAATAAATAATAAATAAATAATTTTTCTTTCTTATATTACAGGGAGATATTCACTTTGACCTACAGAATAAAGGAAATGTGTACCTTCCTTTTGTGCGCACCACCTATAACAGGTAATAATAGTTTTTATTTTTTTCTCAGCGCGTGAGCGGGCAAGATGAACCAAATCCTGCAATCTGATTGGTTCCGGGAGCGGGCGGAATTTTCCGATCTTGACCGCGGTCAACGGAACGTCAATAACAAAAAATTTGTAATGGGTTTTTAAAACCTTTAAAATCTTTAAAACGTTCTCCGAAACTTAGAATTCTGAAATTTTTTGTACATTGTCGTTAAAAACTTTCTTTCCAAAATTTCTGGTTAAAATACCGAAGGTTGTACAATGTAAATCGCCTCTTCCCTTTCGACAAACATTTGAGTAAATCGAGCAGGAGTTAGCTACATGTATCGAAATTTGGGAAAATAAAGGGGTTTCTTTTAGTTATATTGCTTCCTGTGATTTCTGAGTTTTAACAGAGTAAAAAAGCGTATTTTGCTGCTCTGGTGTCACAAACGGCTTCGTTTCATGGTTCATTTTACGCGCGCTTGCAAAACGTTGCTTTCCGAAAACAACAAGACACGTTTAACTTTTGAAAAAACAACAAGAAAAAAATAAAAATATTATTTGCCGGCCTTGGTCGGTCCGTATTGAGAAAAACTGTGCCCTCGGTCTTGAGCACGGCCCTCGGCCTGCGGCCTCGGGCCGTACTCAAGACCTCTGGCACAGTTTTTCTCAATACGGACCTCCCGGCCGGCAAATAATATATATATATGTATTTAGTTTGAGAAGGTGTTCAAGTTTTCGACTGCGACGTTAAGATCACCCAAGCCTTTCTATCACCGTCTTAACTGCCTGCCTCTCTTTGCTTGCCGGGTGTGATCTAGGTGCAACCTTGCACGCAACATGGCACTTTTTAAGTGACTTGCAGCATGTGTCAATTAGTGATACTCGGCCTTAATGCTACTTCGACATGCTTCGAATTGCAAAAATCAAAATGACTGATCCACTGGGAAATTTAGAAGCGGCAGGTAATGTTGCTTCGTATATCTGGGTCTTAATTCCAACTTATTCATCTGTTTTTGCAGAACAATTTAATGTTTATATGCATAGTACGGTCTCTGAAAAGTAAATTCGTGATGCGCAGTAAAAATCTGCTTACGGTTAAACATTTTTTAGGATTTCCTCTCGGTGGACACCTTTATAGTACTGTCATCTCTATCTATTACGAGAAATTCACTTGGTCGCGCAAGAGAACAAAATTCATTTAAAATTTACCAATAATACCGACATTCATGTATATCCATGCTTATATTACGGAATGATCATCGCTTGGAGTAAGTGAAGTGGTAACTTGGATTAAATGAAAACAAATGAAATTGCTCTCTCAGAGAAAATCTGAGTCCTCCCAACGGGAGTAGAACCCATGACCTTCCAGGTGCCGGTTGGATGCTCTAACCACTGAGCTACGGGAGACTCGTGGTGAGCCAGGCCATGCAACTAGGTTCAACTGCGACACATGTCCCGCCTATCTGCAGGCTCAAAATGAATACATGATAAGCGAAGTGACGACTTGGACTAATGAAAACAAATGAAATTGCGCTCTCAGGTCAAATGCTCAGAAAAATTCTGAGTCCTCCCAACGGGAGTCTGAGCGCAACACAACAGATTCTACTGTATTCCACTGTATTACAGAAAAAAAGTTGACAAGGTACATATTAGGCAAGAACGTCTTGCTAGCCCACATATAAGGCACTAATAACATTATAATCCTATATGAATATATACACCAACTGATTAACGCACCTACCTCCACTAACACACACTTTCCTTACTCACTTTCCTTCATTTGTACTCACTTCCCTTCACTTGTACTCACTTACCTTCACATTAGTGCCTTATATGTGGGCTAGCATGACGTTCTTGGCCTCTATGTGGGCTACCCTGACGTTCTGGCCACATATTAGTTGCCGCTGGTTTGAAATATATACCTTAGTTTAGGGTATTTGAATTTGTAATTCCGTGGTTTCAAGGGAATTTTAGCATAAGATTCTTGTGTGATATTTCAAAATTTTCCAAATATAACAAGCCGTGGGCTTGTATTTTACAAAGAAAGTCATTAGAAAATTTGTCAAATAAAAAATCTTAATAAAATCACTTTAAAATTAAAATCTTCATCATATCTCAGTGACTTGGTGCTTGGTCTTGTAAAAATGTATTATTATCTCTGCTTCATTAGATGCACCGGCCGTGGTACCAATATTCCCAGACAACAGGTGAACAAACTAACGTCCTACATCGACGGGTCTGTCGTGTATGGCGAATCGGAAGAAAGAAACCGGGCGCTACGCGAATTTCGAGATGGCAAGTTGAAAGTTGGCCCTGGTGATCTTTTACCTGTAAGTTCTAAGTTTGAAAGGCACGTTTAAGCATAGGAATACAACTATTCCAGCCATAACAGTCACTAGAACACTGACTGTACAAAAAACAAGACAAATAACAACGACAACAACAACAAACACTAAATAATGTCTTGTGTGCAAAATCTTTCTCATTAAAGGCTGGTTGCACACCATCATCTTCTTTTAACCTGGATTGCGAGGACTGGTTTTCACTCACCCGGCGTTTTTAATCTTTCCATTTCGGATTTTATCATTGCCACGTTGACCAACTCCAATTGAGGATTAGTTATTTCCCCCCTCTACCCTTACCCCCTCCCGGAACTTGGAGCCGTTCAATTATTACCAGTAGTTAAAATACTGACGAAAAGGGTGTATTATGAACCTAAAAGTGTAACACCAGTTTTGAATCAAAAGATGTAGTTACAGCCCGTTATGACTACTTTTCCAATGAACTAAGTAAATAAAAGGCCACGAAAACATAACTATAACTATTGGCATC
Organism: Siderastrea radians; assembly: GCA_964017195.1. Lineage (NCBI taxonomy): Eukaryota > Metazoa > Cnidaria > Anthozoa > Scleractinia > Rhizangiidae > Siderastrea > Siderastrea radians. The sequence continues at coordinate 39,665,197 of OZ024892.1, forward strand.
CGCGAAGTCATTGACGATACAACAACTACTTCACTCCGGCTCAGTCTGAAACTGACGTCCTCTCAGGTTGTCGCCGAGAACGTCATGTAATATCATCGACAACGTTCCCTTCAAAGACTACACTCGCCTGGAAGATCACACTAAACGGAATAGCAGGTGCTCATTAATTTTTTAATGTTTCATTAACAGGAAAACACAGTGGCAGTATCAAACGACAATCCAACTGGCCGTGACGCTAATATACTGGTGGCTGCAGGAGACGGCAGAGCCAATGAACAGCCGGGGTTGATTGCACTTCACACACTCTTTGTACGCGAACACAACCGGCTGTGCGACGAATACAAGAGCGAAAATCCACAGGTAGATAAATAGATTTGCCATTTTTCAATGGCTCTATTAGGAAGCTCCTCTTAAAGCTTCTCTATACACTACCTCAGCCAAGCAATCAAGGTTAGGAGAATTTATTCTTTCGATCAACGTGTTCGAAGGCACTATCTTAGAAAATATCAAAAAGCCAAGTACGTATCACTGCACTCATGAGCGCTGGGAAGTTATGCCTTCGACTAACCTATTTTATGTTCCCCAGGCTACCGATGAGCAAATATTCCAGGCCGTGCGTCGCCTGGTAGCAGCTGAGATCCAGGCCATCACATTTCGTGAGTACTTGCCGTCGTTATTGGGAGGTACTGAGCACATGCCTGCTTATCAGGGGTACAATCAGAATGTGGACGTTGGGATGAGCAACATGATGTCAACTGCAGCTTTCAGGTAATAATCAGTCAAGATGCTTTTCAATTTACACACCATCCAGTTGTTGGGCGGACCAGGGACCCGTTTTTCGAAATTCTCGATAACTTTCCGGGCCCGATAAGTATTTTTTCGAGCTCGTTTATTTGTCAGCTAATGGTAATTATTGGCACAAACTTAGCGATATGCTTCACGAAATTATAAAGATTAAAACTAAGCTTTCAAAATCAATAAAATTGTAAAGCTATTGGAGAATATTGTGCACCTAAAATAGTTTTCGGGCCTGGAAAGTTGTTGGGAGTTTAGAAAAACGGGCCCCAGGGATATCTAAGCTTCCTAGTCTCTTAACTTCCGTTTTAGACCCTTTTGTTGCTAGCTTTTTTTGGGGGGGGATATTTCTAATTATAATACGACGCACTATTACTAAATTGTCCTTAATTCTCTTGCTTTTCGTCACCTAAGTAATATCTTCCACTGTGTTTTGTTTTCGCTATCCTAAGATTTTCCAGCACCTTTTCGTTACAGGCCCCCTCCCCCCCCCCCCCCCTCCAGCATTTCCTCTTCACCAAATTGACTTGGTCTGCTGCGTCTTTTTATCTTTGGCTGTCAAGCTAAAAGCGACACAAGCCTTAGAATTCAAATTATTGATCGAAAACAGTCAGGAATTTATCTTAAGATGACCAAGCCTCACTTGGAGCGGAAGGGAACGGTTACTAGTGACATCAGCTGCTGTAACTTGATAATACGTAACGTTTGTAAAGTAGCATAAAAGCTCAAACGCAAGTGCAAGAAACGGTGGTCATCTTACTTTTCAAATCTTAAGCGGGCTATGTCACCAATTTGTATTATTAATTTAAGAACCCAAAAGTCGTGTTTGTATTGATGGAAACCCAAAATAAATTTCGTTATAAACTGATTATGTTTTGGTCTCTCTTCAAAGATTCATTTCATTTCTTCCTCTTGGACCTCTAAGACCCTTTCCTGTAAGAACTGATGCTCTTAGTTTTGATTTGATTAGAATTTGCTCCCAAGGCGTAAAAATAAACTTACCTCAGAATATGGCTTACATGGACGAATTTTTCACGACCTTTTACTGAGTTAATCAATTGAAAAAGCAGTGACAACTGGTTGTAACCACATCTTTTGATAACTTTGTAATTCATTATTGTTCAATCGTCTCAGATTCGGTCACAGTCAAGTCAACACTCATTTATGGCGATATGAAGAAGATGGTTCCATGTCCCCTTCTGGACACCTCCCCCTGAGAGACGCTTACTTTTCACCTGAGAGAGTAACGAGGGAAGGGGGGATAGACCCTCTTTTCAGAGGAGCAGTGAGACAAGCAGCACAGGAAGTCGATTTGAAGGTTTGCAGCCCGCTTTTAGTTAATCTGAACTTCCTGTTTAGTTTCCTCATCCAAACATCTCAAAAGGCCTATTATTTCTCAACTACACAATTACATGTAGAGAACCCAAGAAGGTGCCAGTAAAAAAAGCGAAATGTTCCCGTATGGCTCTGATTATGGTTCAGTATATATTCTATTATTTTTGTGTGGTTAAGATCATTAATTAGGTCCTCATGATCATAAAAGGCACGATAATGTAGTTTTGAACGTGTTTTGTTAACGTTTCATCATTATGTCACCTAGATGGTTGATGACATGCGGAATGTTTTGTTTCCGTCCGGTCGTGGACTTGGCTCAGATCTGGCGTCCAAGAACATACAGCGAGGGAGAGATCATGGTTTGCCAGATTACAATACTGCCCGAAAGGCACTTGGTTTAGCAGGTTGGTGATAAGTGGACAAAATGTGAACCTCGTGTTAATATCGCTGATCGCTTTTGAAGCGGTCATGTTGTTGTTAAGATATCGATCGTGTTCAATTCCGCTAAACAACGTTGCTATCAGCGAGCACCAGTTTTCTTCAACCCTCTAGTCAATGAGACAAATAGTTCACAAAATAGTTTTGCATGGTCTTTTCTGTGATGTCAGTCGTCCAATTGGTCATCCAGTCAGTTAGCGACCCGGTCAGTCTCTCAAAATCCACCACTTCTTTTAACTGACGTTATAACACGAAGTTTATTTACCTCTAAGGGCTCACCAGTTTTTCAGAGATCACCAAAGATTCTGAGACTGCGTCGAAAATGAAGGACCTTTACCAAGACATAAACAACATTGACTTATGGGTAGGAGGCCTGGCCGAGGACCATGAGAGTGGCAGTGAACTGGGACCGACTTTCAGAGCGTAAGTAAATGAGCAAATTAAATTAAAGCTGCTTGAGTGTCATACCCTATAAAAAGTGAGTGTCATACCCTAGTCGCGGATGAGCGTACACGCGTTGTGTTATTGGCTATGAGGTCATGGGCGACTCTGTTTCGTGGTATAATTGTTCTATTATATAGCCAATGTTTGACCCATGGAAAATTTGAATACCACATTGTTAAAAGAAGCATACGTTTTCGCCATCTAACTTGAGATACTTCTCTACTCGTGAGATGTGAGCTGCCTCCCAGCATTAAAGAGCGGAGGGAGCCAATCAGAACGCACGCTCATCCTGCTCATATTATCTGGAGGTTGTCTATATGTTAACAACTTCTTTCAGAGGCTGAAGTAAATACCGTTTTGAAAAAAGATAAGAAAGTCGCACTCAGGCCAAGAAGGCAAACACGGACGGCGTTTATCCCAGAGTCCTTAGCATGAAGCAACTGAGAGTATTGCTACTTCCCCCTGGACGGGATGCTAGTCCATTGCAGGGTTACCCCCAGCAGTATGTCGCCGGTACCTATTTATACACCTGGGTGGCGAGAGACGAATGTAGGGTAAAGTTTCTTGTCCAAGGAAACAACACGATGGCAGGGACTGGGCGTCGAACCACCGACCTTCAGATCTGAAGTCCAACGCGTTAACCACTACACCACCGCGCCCCCACACCGTTTTGAAGTTTCAGTAATTTATTGGCCACTGGTTGGGGGGGGGGGGGTGGATGCACTTTGTTCTGCTCATTGCGTTTTTCCAGTTAATGTGGGTGGATTTGGCACCTTTTTATCGATTTTTATGTATGTTTAGCTAATTTTTCACACAAACGGCAGCATAATTCACAATAATTTAACTATTATTCTACCACACAAATAAGCAGATTCTCATTAACTGCAGGCTATGACAATTTTCGATTACTTCAGATAGTTTGAATGATCTTCCTTTTATTGCAGAACCATTATGCGTAATTTCTTGAGAATTAGAGATGGTGACAGATTCTGGTATGAACGTCATCTGACGGAAGAGGTAACTGGAGGGATTTTGGTTGTAATTCAAATTCTGTTTGAAGGAAAGGAAAAAGTTTAGTGACAAGTCGATATGTATTCAAACCGAACAAGGAAACTGTTTAAAATCTTATTGTGAAAAAAGCGAACTTAAGCCGGGGAGAGTTGTCTTTACATAGGGCTAGTAAACGAAACTCTTTTCTAGTTAAAATCCCAAGAAATGTGTCTATGTAGTTGAACAGCGCAACAACCATTCATATTCGGTCGGTTGTTCACTTGAACAAGTTCTATTATATTGTTTGTCTAAATTAATTTCGCAATCTAAGTTAGCCTGTTCACAGACGTTAATACTGGCCATGTTTTTGGCTTGACCAGAAAAAGGGAAAAAGACGCTCTGGCTCATCGGTAGGAAGAGAAAATAAAGTCTCAGTATTATGAGACGGTTATGATTTGATAAACCAGAGCACTGTCAAATTAAATTCTTGGTGAAATGAAGTTGAGCAAAAGGGTTAATGGTGGATAGAGTAATGCAATGTCGTCGAACCCCACCTTATCATTACCTCGTTCGTACGACAAACTTATTATTACGGCCACCTTCGGCCCAAGGAAAAGCATATGCGGTCATTTTCTTATCTAGAAAACTCCGAAAATTAAAATTAAAACCTGACCACATTGCTTAAACGAACAAATTTGTATGACCCATCGGTGTTCTTGTTAGCGGGATTCCACTATGGAAAGGTTCTTTTTAGAGGAAAACAAAAGTTTGCGAACTCTTGCTTTTGAACACAAATTGGCTCACAGGAAAGTCAATAATATAGTTTACCAACATGTTCGGTTTGCAAACTTACGTCTCCCATGTGAATAAATAAGGACCCCTCGAGGAAAAAGGCCGATGAGACGGATCACATGTTTCAGTATAATTATTTGAAATTTAAAAGTAACCCAGTGTGCTTCCAAGTGGAGTTATTGTGTTGAATAAGTTTCTCGACTCCAACATGAGGTTTTGTTTACATAGGAAGTTAATTAAACCTATTTGCTTACTTCCTTGTGGAGTTACTGCCGGTGTTAACCTCGATACTTCTAATCCCAGCAGGCTTTACAACAAACAAAATTTTTTGTTCACTTTGACAGGAGATCAACAAGGTACACTCCCTGACGCTAGGGGCAATCATCCGCCTCAACACTGGATTCAAAAGCGCGCCAGAAAACGTGTTTTTCTCGACACTGTACTGTGAAAGCGTCAAAGATTTTCAGTGTGTACACAAAACTGACGAAGCTTCTGTGACAGAGGCCAGTACCAGCAATGCTGTGAGAAATGGGCTGATAGCGTTGAGTGTTGTCATGTTCGTGGTCGTTGTAGTACTGGTAGCTGTTCTGTTGTGGCTCTGGTATCGTTCGCGGCAAAATAGAAAAGTTGCTCCTATGAAGGAAGCGTCAAGTAACCCCGGGGATCGATGGGCACGGCCAAAAGATAAAACACCTATCATCTCGAACTAAGTTTAGTTCCTCTGTAAGACTACAAGCAGACCCTCTTTCCACTAAGCGATAATGAAGCGAAGAGTGGCCTTTCGATATCGCGCTCTTTCTCTCCCTTATTTCGCTTTTCGCTAGATGTTCCTATAAACAGTCGTTTTAAGACCTTCTTAAACGTCATTTTCCTCCAGGATAATGGTAATATGTAGTTTGGTTTTTAGTACCATATTTTAATCTTAGCCTTTTATTGTACTTTTTGTATCTTTTAATTATTTTGTATTTCTACAATTCTCAAGCAACTTTATTATTGCAAATATATTTTGTTCTTAGGTGATTACCGTGATTTCCGTAATGCAGGGTCTCTCTAGATATTAGCCCCCCAGCGTAGCAGTAAAAAATACAAAATAACCCTCACCCTAACCCTAACCTTTTCCTAACCCTAATCATAACCCCAGCAACCCAAACCCAATCCGAACCCTTTGTCCACCGGCTGGGGTGTAATTTTGATTATTTATGGAGCGTACCGCTGAGCGCTCGTTCTCTTTTTCCCCGTCCTGGTTTTAAAAACATCTCTCACTTGACTGTCCAATGAAGAACCCTTTTTCCGAATTTTGCAGTAGTACGGTTGACTCCCGGTAACTCAAAGCTCGCGCTAAGTCAAACCAAAATTGATTTTCCCTTGCTTTTTTCTTTTAGAATTTTACCCTCTATAACTCAAACTTCATTTGTCAAGTGTAATGAGACAAAACATACTCCAAAAGATAAAATTTAGTTTGAATCTATTTTAAAAAAATTCAGCAACCTGCATTGTCCTTTCTTCAATTTCTTTAGTTTCGTGATGTTTTGATACACAAAACGTGATCTGTCGGCAGGAATCCCACCCTCCAATAACTCGAATTCCCGAGAACTGGAACATTTTAAATTTCCCTTGAAAATTCGAGTGGTCTGAAGTCAACTGTATTTGTGGTAGTGGTATCTGCGGCAGTTAAGTTGGTGGCCCATACACCACGTTCAAAATGGCTGCTTGCGGCTCTATTTGAAGGACTCCGTTCTTGTACACACGTATGCTTTCGATATGTTTTGCAAGAGGCTGACGTTTTTCCAAAGATCAAACAAAACACTGAACTGCTAGCTTCGCTATGGTCTCTCAGGACCTTTGAAAAGAGGAACTAATCACAAGTTTTTTCAACCTATTTAAAAATGAAGTATATCCGAATCTACAAGAATTCATAGTAGATAACTGAAGTTAGTATATACCAAATCGGTGGATAATGTTTTTCGCGCGCTCTGATTGGCTACTCAAACTCGGGATAGCATCTGCTATTCACCTTCCGGCATTTTTCGCGCGCGAGTTTTCCCTCATTTCTCAGAAAAAAGAAACTATTTAGTGCTGGCTATCCACTGGTTTGGTACATACTAAAACAATTATTTACCTCAGTGTCGGTGAAGAAGGGTAGATATTTACCTCAAAACTTCGAGGCTCGGCAAATACCCACCACTATTCACCTCCACTTCGGTGAATAATTGTTAATTATTCATTCACAGATCATTATGAAAAGCACCATATTTAAAGACCCCTAGCAAACAGGTACGGTGTAGCTACAGTTACCAAAAAAAAAAACGTAAATAAAGAAAGAAAAAAGAAGAAGAAAATGCATAAGTGAATCAATGCGTTTGGAGGAAGTGCTTTTATACTTTTTATAGGCATGTGTGTTTCCAGGTTTGTTATTTTGGGGGCATTTTGGTTTCGGAGCAGATAAATCATAACGTTTTCTGTTTTGGCCTGAACAAAGGGGAAGGGTCTCAAAGGCAATATGAACGAAAGAGAGTATAAAACTTAAATGTTTTGTTCTGAATTGAGATTTGATTTTCCAGCTCTCTACGCCGCACAACCAGCCCAAACTTCCCAGAGGTATTCGCCTGGGGGGGGGGGGGAGGGGGGAGGTTGGTTAGGCTACAAAGTAGGCAATCTTTACGACATCAAGGGGATGATCATGTAGTCTAATAAATAATTTTGACCACGAGGCTAAGTGTTATATGAAGGTATGTTCAACGAGATGCAGTAAACCATCGCTTATCTGAAAACGAGGACGAAAAGTCTCGTTATTTCAGTAGACAACTAAATGACTGGAATTGGGAGACAACGATTTTTAGGTTGAAGTCACTGAGGGCCCACAGTAACCTTTCTTCAACTGTTTATCTGGCTAGGGATTAGAGGGGGGAGACCCTCAGCTACAGATCTGGCGCTGTTGCTAAGGGATTTTTGCGGATGGTATTTTGTCATACGCTGTTTTGCAGAGACTTGTAACACCAGATTGGTGAAACCAGTTGTTCAAAAACTTGGATAGCGCAATCCACTGGATAAATCTCTATCCAGTGGATAATGCAATTACTTTCACTAACACTTATCCACTGAATAGTGATTTATCCAGTGGATAGCGCTATCCAGCTTTTGAACAACTGGGGCCTGAATTCTAAAAATCAACGGGGCGCGTGCGTAGCTAGTGCCAGTCCCCAACGGCGCATAAAAAACAAAAATCCCTAAAACTAGGAAGAAAAGAGCTCAGGTACTGATTTTTTTACGAATCAGAGATAAATCAGCTTCCTTTATAATCTGACGTAAACAATTACAACTACCGTCAATAACAGAAAAACCGCAGCAGAAAGTGTGCTGATAAATCTATGTACTTATGACGTCATAACTTCTGTACTAATGTAAATTTCAATTTTTTTTCGCTCGCGCCAAGATGGCGCCGGCGATCGCAAACTCGGCGTTTTCCGCGATAAAAACACCCCCAAACTGCCTGGAAGCAGGCTATAATGACTTCGTAAATCCTTGCGGTTAGCCATCGTAATCGGTTGGTTGGTCACTAAAAACAGTGAAATAACGATTGGACAGGTGTCAGAACTCTTTCCCTGGTCTCTGAGGTTTTTCTATCTTCATCTCAAACGGACTTGATCCGCGAAGCGGTGACGGCGAAAGAGAAATCAGTCTCTTGATGTCCCCTGTAATTGTTGTCTAAAGTGACCACAGAGTTGTCTCAGACAAATAACAGAAGGCACTCTCTGTTTACATCGGATGCGTATTCAATCAAAAAGAAAACTGTTCAATGACGAAATCTATACTCGTCCCTGGGGACTCTCTACTTTGCATTGAGAAGAAAACAGAGAGAGCTTGGGGACGACAGTTATTAAGGCTGATATGGTGCAAATTAAGGCCAGAACGTCATACTAGCCCACATATAAGGCACTAATGTGAAGGTAAGTGAGTACAAGTGAAGGGAAGTGAGTACAAATGAAGGAAAGTGTGTGTTAGTGGAGGTAGATGCGTTAATCAGTTGGTGTAGATATTCATATTAGTCCGGCAGATTGGTGCAAGGATTGTGGAATTTATGGTAAAAGCACCAAATTTTGCACAAAGATAAAGAATTACCTACTGAACAATATTAGCTATGGATCCACCTGGGATCCATCCCGCAATTGTAATTATAACGGGTTTAAGGTGGCACACTACACTTCTAACATGGAAACGAGGCCGGGTGAATTATTTCTTTATTTTCAGCAAAGTGAAACAGTGTATCGGAAGAAATTAACAAGTTAATCCAAAAGATGAATTACAAAATGCATTCTGAGACATAATTGGCCTTCTTGTATGATCACGTGACTAACCACGTGTCCAAATACGCTTTTTAATACCAAGCATTGGACACTGTAATCTTACCCTGACTCTCTCAATTTGCATCTAAGTTATTTGGTCAAGTTCATACACAGAAACTACGAAAATGCTATGAACCCATTTGGGATCCATTCCATTAAGGTGGCTCACTGGACTTCTAACATGGAAACGAGGCTGGGTCAATTATCTATTTCCAGCAGTGTGAGACAGTGTTTCGTAAGAAATTAACAAGTTTAACCAAAAAATAATTACAAAATGCACTCTTAGACGTTATTGGCCGTCTAGTGTGATCACGTGACCAACCACGTGATTAAATACGCTTTTTATGCCGAGCTTTGGACATAATAATCTTATCCCGGCTCTCTTAATTTTTATCTCAATTATTTGACCAAGTTCATACGTAGAAACTACGAAACAGTAAAGTCTTTAAAAATTAAGCCCTAAAAACGTCAAACCACCTTAAAAAAGCAAAACAGAAATTCATAAGAATGTTGTTAATAATGCAAGCGATACGCATATTTGTTCATTTGCATCCGGCATTCTGTTGTTCGTTCTCGGTCGCACAGCCCAGCGCAATTGCACAGTGCTGTGCACGGGAGTTCGGCTTTAACGCATTTGCATCGTCCTGCACAACCTCTTTCACTCTTGCAACCACATTTCAATAGCTTCTGACAGCTCTGTGATGCCTGGGGAATTGTCATCTACAAGGGCACCCACATATCGTTAGCGGCTTTCACCCATCCCCATTCACTTGAACACGGAAACGGAGGAGACGGCACCAAGGAATTGCCCCAGCAGTGGCCAGCCTGGTACGTGGACCTCTTTGCATATTGACGTAAGGTATCTGAGGTGGGAGGAATGGCTTCAATGTCTCTCCCTTTACGTGTAAATTGGTCCCTCCGCGCATCATTTACTTTAATACAAGCGCTGGTACGATCATACATGATGGTGACGTATCGCTCAAGAATAAGCATCACCTCATCCACAACATCCACCGTTGGAGCATTGCTAAGAGCTTGGAAAGCTGCCGTCACCTCATTGAACGCGCCCCACGCTTCCCATGCTGTCTTTTTGCCATAGTGGGCAAAAGACGACGTTTGATCACAGCCTGTGAAGGCGTGAAATGCGAGGAGAGCCTGTGACTTTTCTTCGCCAATACTACAGGATATGTCGTGTGCTAGCAAATATTTCAGGTGTTTGCCAACACCAAACTCAATCCAAAGCACGGATAAGGAAAGGTATTGGAATTTTGCAACTGCGATGACTACAACATCCGTATCGACAGTGCGTACCATTACTTTAGTGTACCCACTTCTTGCAGCGTCAGCGGCATGTAGTAGGAGCCTCGTATCGGCTTCTTCGTACGTGCAAGGTGATAGATCTGCGGCGTCAGTTCTGTCATTGTTAAAGACTACTGACTCATGTTTAGTAGATACTACTTCTCCATGGTCAGTTCCAACTGTGGTAAGCTGCTCGGCCAGGTAAAGAAAAAGTTCCTCTTTGTTCTCATCAACCCTCAAAAAGGCTGTCCAATTTCCTGGGATCCTGGTGTCCGGTCTGACACGTCTACAGATACCCTTTCCTCTCTTGCTTCGTGCAGATCTTTAAGACTGCCCGGGAGATATCTGTCCCATACCACATCCACCCTCTCGACATTCCTTAACTGGTTTGTTACGTATGGAAGGAAGACGGTCTTGCTGTACTCTTGAAATGTCTTGGTGCACCATCTAGTAGCAGAGGTTCAACAGATGGCCTTTGTGCTTGCGCTGGTCCATTCTTCTCGAGACACGATAACAAATCCGATTTGGTACCAGATCTGAGCTTCCCATACTGAGATAACGAAGGGGGAAAACTCTGGTTCTCGTGACCAAAGAATCCTTCCAAATCACCATCACTGACCTGACATGAAACGTAAAGACGTGAAAACAGAGAGCAGTTGCTTTTTGGTGATGCTATCTTGAGTTTATCGCTAGACTTCTCTTTTGTAGCGGGAGGACTGCTGATTAGTGGCAACTTGTTTTTCTGGATTGTGTCATACAGTGGTGTTGTTCCCTCCTGCAGCCTTTTGGTAACAAACTGCTGATACTGATCCTTGCCTAGTTGCTCTACAGTTCTGACCGTTTCAACAACCTTGGAATCCGCAATGTCACGGGTGTGTAGCACAAGCAAATCTCCAGTTTGGTCTGCGAAGGGGTTGCCCATTTCTTCAATGGTGCTACAAACTGCGTTCACTTGATTGCGGAAAGTGTTTTGGACCCCTTTCATTTGCTCGTGGTGGCGTAAATCTTCTTGCTCTACTTGTTTCGCTATATTCCTGACCAATTCCTGGGACAACTCGAAATCGTTGATTATTCTTGACATTTCTGGTCCAGATACCATCCAGCGCAATAATTGAGTTGAACTCTCTGTTAAGCCAATAGCTCCTCCGTCACCTTTGACGATCTTGTTGGTTTGCTCATGCGCTTGATCAATGGGAAGGGAGGAAAATGCACGGTTGGTTTTATTCACTACAAAATTACTGTTCTTGAACTCTGCAGCTATTGCTGGAATTTCTGTTTCAAGACATTCCATATCGCCAATATGAACTGGCAGCCATCTCGCGTAGTGGGTGTGGTCTAAAGCAAAAAACCACGGCGCTAGCGATTTGCAGGCATCCTTGTAAAGTTGAAAGTTCCCTTCCCTCAAAGACCGGACGAATATCAGAATGATGAGCTGGAAGTGAAGCGTAAGCGACCAGTAATGAAATTGTGGACTTTCTAGCTCTGCTTGCTTGCACCAGTCGCTGAATGACATGGGCTCCTCTCCTTCATCAACACCCTCCCGATAGGTCTTGTATGCCTTATCCATAAGGATATACAGAGCAGCAGCAGTAACTTGATGTGCGTGGCGGGTGCGTGAAACGTGCGAAGCTTTGAGAAAAGAATCAGCGGTACCTGGAGTTGTCACGCCAGCTTGTACTAAAACGCTGGTCCAACCACTATCCTCTATCAAGCTTCTTAGTGCCTTGAGAGCCGCAAGCTCAATATGAAATCCACCAAACATTACCACCAGCTTTTTCTCACCATACACTGTCGGAAAGTTCCATTGAATCTCCTTGGCAATGGTATAAAGTGGCTGATCGCAGGCGAGAACTGGAACCTGCCCTTGATTTAGGAAGTTCACTGCTTTTGTGATGACGTCGATAGCATGGCAAGTCATAGCCGCTGAAGCTGCTTCTTCGTGAAATAAAGGTAGCAACGAGCTTCTACTCAACTGATTTTCTCGATTAGGAAGTAGCTTGTTTGCGTGGAACACTGCCCATGAGATTTGCAAGATATTTTGTGATATTTCTCTGTTCAGCTCATCTCTTACATGCTCTAGCCATTTATACTCTAAACTGAATGCTTCTTTCACTCCAGGGCAGATTCTTACAAACGGACCTTGAAGAGGAGGAACATCTGGCTCGTTCTTGGGAAGGATAACTGGTCTTACGGCTGTGTAAGTCGAGCAAGACGCTTTGTCTTCGAAGGCTGATTGTCAATGCTCACCATCTCTCGCTCACCTCCTGGAGCATAGAAAGTGGGATGTTGAAATAACGATATGCCAGTTCCATGGAAAGCACCTTGCGCAGTTACAGAACTCGGGCTGTGGTCAATATTGTCCACTGCAGTAGTTGTGAAAACTCCTTTAAGAAGCTTAGGCGGACAAATGACTCCTTCTGATTCAAAGTGCGCGCAAACACTGTTTCCCATGTCAGTCGATAATTCCAACACTCTATCATACGAGATCGACAATCCCAGATTATAGAGCTTATCAACAAGTGTACGCTTTCGCGTTTCTGCGTGAGTCATGAGGCCTAGATAAATGGGCAGTGGCGGCTCGCGATCTCTGGAATGGTAATATGAAGCACCTGTTGTACCGTTGTCACGGCGCCTTTTGGTTGCATTGAAAAGCATCAGTTGAGAAATGCTTAGACTTGTCTGCGCTTCCGTCATATTGCTTGACCGGGTCTTGATATCTGGTCTCCCCCCAAAATCATTCCAATTAATGTTTTCAGAGACTCTGGGTCAGATTCCTGCTGACAACTGTTATTAAATGTGGCGTTGAACTTTGATTTCGTGTCCGACATATCCCTACGAATTATCCTCGTTGCCTTAAGGAGGGTCATCGCTTCATTGTCAAAATCGCGTTTGCAAGCCTGTTGAAGCGCAGTAGCAACTTCGTCATTGAATGCTAGAAAAATGTCTCGCCCTTTCTTATGAGCCTGAAGACCTGGAACATTTGCTAAGAGCCTTTCTTTAAGATCAGTAGAGTGAACTCGACCAGACACCTCCACTCCAAGTTGTGCCAGACGGTTAGAATACATGTCCGTAAGTTCTGCTAGCCTAAACACTGTCGAAGCGCTACCCTTTGTCTCGGCGCACGTTTCTTCTATATATGCAACTAGTTGTGCTAAGGCGATACCTAGGTTTCTCTTTTCATTTCCATTAATTGTACACTGTTTCGACCTCTCCGCTTTGTTATAAAGTGCTGCCAGGCATTTCGCATGATAAACAGCTTCTTGAGAAATCATATCGCCTGCACTCAATTTCGCAATTAACATCTTGTCTTGCAACTGATGCGTGCACTCGCGAACCCTTGTATCTACATTAAAAGTCGAGGCTTCATGAAGCGTTTCCGAGGAACGTCCACAGAGAAAGCAGCTTTTTTTCGGCTTTTGAAGTGGTTGCGCCAGAACATGCCCTTGTAAATTTAGAACGTTGAGGGGATTCAAGCTCTTCTTGTCTTTTCCGTTTGTCTGCTCTTTTCAGCTTCATGTTAGTAAATTTATTTCTGCAGGATGTGTTCAATTGACTAACCAAATCTTTGCGAACTGCCTCTACACGTGTGTGGGGATAGTAACCTGGCCAATTACGACACTTCGTTGGTTTCCTCAGGCACAGAAAAAAGGTGTAAAATTTGTGGTAGATGAACTTTATTGCATTTTCGGTTACACAGTTAGAGATACATGAATCGTATATCGTGGCTTTGAACCAATTTGGTGGAAAAGGTGAAATATGGATCTTTTTTTCCTTTCATCTCACTCTGCTTTCGGAAAAAAACCCATTGGATAGCCGTCTCAATTTGTTTTGCTAGCCTTCTAACTCAAGAAGAAAAGAATTCAAAAAGGAGTACGAATAAAAATGAAAAAACAGGCAGCAAAAGGAAATATCGTTTTGACTAAAGATGTTCACATTTAACAACCCGTGAATAGCCGGTACGATTTCTATTTTTATCAACAGCCTACTTTTCGTTATGTTAATTGCTTCAATCGCAATTTTTAGGGCAGCGTTACAGCTCTATATTGACGAGGCTGAAAAAAAATATTATCATCGTATTGATCATCGTTTTCTTGGCTATTCTGAAATATATTTTCACCCCAAACCATCCATCAATATCAGTGCAGTATCGCCGTCTCAAATTTTTATTAGTTATGTCACGATACTGTTATGTGCAATCACGTGACCTGTCACGTGATCAACTGAAACGATTCCACGATCAAAGAAAAGGAAACATATTAAATAATTCTCAACTTTGGAGGACTGTCGCTCTTTTGATGCAGGACTGTGGCTGCTACACGAGAAACAGAATCCCAGCCTCGTTCCTATGCTAGAATTTCAGTGAGCCACCTTAAACCCGTTGAAACTGCAATTATGGGATACTTCCAAGGTGGGTCCATAGCTAATATTGTTTAGTAGGTATGTCTCTATCTATTGTGCCAAATTTGGTGCTTTTACCATAAATCCTACAATTCCGTCATATTTTTGCACCAATCTGCCGGACTATATAGGATTGTAATGTTATTAGTGCCTTATGGGCTAGTATGACGTTCTTGCCCAAATTAACCCCGTTAGCCGTACCTCCCCTCCAACCCTATCGAGATTTTCATTATCGATGGCACGAAAGCCGGAAGCTTATCTAAAACCTTACCGGTAGGGAAAACGACACGTTATGGACGCTACTTTTTGACCCGGTATTTCTTTCATTAGAAACCTGGTCACCGAAATGAAAACGTCTTTCGTAAAAGTGGTGTAACATTTCACACTCTTACTGAAATAGCCTCAACTGCCCCAAAATTACTATTCTAAACCGTGAATAATCACTCCTTTGGAAGACTGAGATAAAAAACAAATGCATACATGCAAACATCTGCGACATGTATCCGTACAAACAGGCGTATATCGCTCTCAGCTATTATTTAAGGAAATAATTTAGGATATACACCTTGTGCGTTCTGTGTATAAGAAAAGCACAGAAACACCGAGGAATTTTAATCATTTGAATTTTAAGTGACCTTTACTGTTGACAAGTGCAGATAAATTACAGCATCTTATTACTCAGAAGTAATATTTTGCCTCAAAATGTCACGTTTTCAAGTAAAGGTACTTGTCAAGGAATTTTTCTGTTTTTCTTGTCACGTTTGATCGCGTTCATTTCATGATCAGTTAATATAGATCTACTTGGAACAGACAGTACAGTGACAGTACTTGGACAGTACTGTGCAAACAGGCCCAAACAGCTTCCTTTGAACGGAACGCTTTCCGACCGACCTGAAGAAAACAAAACAGACAACAGTATTTTGCGATAGTCCGACGTCACATAATTCATAAATACATTACTGGACAATTCACTCAGACTGCAACATTTGCTCGTTCTGATTCGACCTAGCGTGAAACGGTGAGCATTAATAATCATTTACTTGAAGAGGGAAATCAAAACAAAATGGTAATCGAAATTCATGCTTCATTTGATATGCACTTTCCATAATCTACGGGAAAACTTATGAAGAACACGAAAATAATCTCACGCAATCAAACAAATTCAGGTAAGCGATACACAGTTACAAAAACTGCTAAATGTAACCGTCTAGTACTTATACGGCAATTTATTTGACAACCTTCGTTTGGCGTCGTCAAGCATGCAAATTTGTTAAAAATCTTCGCATGTAATATTCAAGTGAAAGCTGTTGACGACTGTTGTCGTATTTTGTGGGTTTTGAGTATGTGCGTGATATACTTGTGTGATCATACAAATGAAAGCCGACTGAGCAGTAATTTACTGTGGTAAAGCTTATTATCCTGTACTTCTAACTTCTATAAAGTCTTCTATAAAATCTCGGATGCGTGTCCATTCAAATCATGAAAGTGAAAGCTGACTAGAGGTCTGTGGTATTCTTAAGTCGACCTTTCCTGTTTCGATATATATATTACTGTTTTGAACTCTCAGGACGAATACAAGTATTTATAAAGTCACAATGTGCCTCATTTCGAAATCGACAGGGCCTGTGCTTCCGTCTTGATCTCGTGAACTGAAGTCGCTTGTTGCCATGAAAGCATTATCCAGCTTCAGCCATGTCATTGCGATTTTATTCATCGTCTTCGTTTGCTCGACTGCGGCGCCGATTTTAATGGCTATCCCGGACATGTACGAAGTTCGACACGGTGGTTACGCCTTAGAACGACACTATGATTCGATCACTGGACGACAATGGACAACACAAGTGAGTTTGGAGAAGCTTGAAGTAGTCCTGAACGACATGGCCCAGGGCATGCCTTTGGAGAGCTGCATTGAAGAGAAAATGACCGGTGACAATAAGTATACAGACCACGCTGGACAAAACTCAAAGTTTGAAGAAGTACACGAGGTACAGTTTATTTTTATTACGATTTTCATAATAATTGAAGGTTTTCATGATTTTGGGACAAAAATCGAAACCGCACTTCAAACTTGCCCTGTTGTAGGACGCATGTGCGGGTTTTAAGTGATTTCAAGCACTGGTTTGTTTTCATTTTTTGCGTGAATTGATGACAATCGTGCTGTAGGGATGAACCTTTTTTTTTGCACTGACCATTCACCGCTGTGAATTAACAAACAAAACACCTAAACCGTGCACAAGGCAGTGCACACAAGGAAACGACGAGAGCACGGAACTGAGTGTAAAGTGAAACACGAGCCGCAGGCGAGTGTTCCTTCATACTTCTCGAGCCCTCACGACACTTCCTTATGTACTTTATAACAGAACAACGGTTTAGGCTTTTTTATTTGTTTTATAATGTAGTGTTGCTTACATTGTATAGAAATTGGCTGCAGTTTGCAGGAGAACAAGATTTATTCATGTAGCTTGGAAGCACGCTCTACTAAAGTTTTATTCAGCTTGTAAGGGCGCAGAATGGCGTCTTGGGTCTTGGGTCACAGATGTGACTACATTAAAGTGTTTTGTTTTGTTTCGCAAAAAGGCGAGATCTGTAACAACCTAAAAGCCACACGCGCACAAGAAATGGTGTCACTTCAGCGTGCTTTATATTCTCCTAATATTAGACACGCTCAACTTCATAGGATGCAAAACCTGGATCAAATTTTTCATTGTCTTTTCGCTTTTTTTTTTTTTTGCAAAAATCTCGATATACGCTGCTTTTGCATGATCTCTTTAGAATCTGGATGATATTGTACATGAGTATTCATGCGGCTTAGATACCGGAAGGGAAACTATGGCTGCCTTTGTTGGACTCTTTAGCGTTTTCCAAATCTTTCAATATTTGCTCGTTGCGGAAAGCGGGCCACGAACCTTAGATTCCCGTTCAAGATTTTTTTTCGTCGCTTTAGTGTAGAGGACTGCTTTCCCGTATACCACAATTTTCCTGCTATCTCGAGTCTCGATCCCACTTTCTCGAATCCCCGAGCTATCTCAAACCCCCTGCTATTCCGAATTCCCCCGCTCTCTTCATTCCCAGCTATCCCCCCCCCTCCCCGCTATCTCGAATACCAGTCGTCTCAGACCCCCTTCGTTCTCGAATCCCAGCTATCTCAAATCCCCTGCTATCTGGAATCCCGGCTATCTCGAATGCCCCTGCTATCTCAAATCCCCTTCTTTCTGGAATCCCCCTGCTGTCTCAAATTCCCTTCTATGTTGAATCTCAGTCGTCTCATATCGGATTTCCTTCATACTATTGTTCAGTCATTTGCTATTGAAACTCGAATCCGAAACAAACTGACTTCCCATGGGACTAAATTGACACTAATGGTTTCTCAAACTTCAGTAAATGTGACACTGAATGACAACAAGAAGCACCACGTTTGCTCAAAACCTTGGGTATATAATAACTAAGTTTGTCTTCGTTCGGGAGGGTACCCAATAGTCGCCAAATTGAATTCGTTGAAAGTTAATTAAAATAGTAATGAATAATCCGTCACACGCATCCACTAAAGGAGATCCTCTCCATAGTTGATTAAATAAATTAACACAAATGAAGAGTAAAATAAGAAGTTTTTAATCCTCTGATCTACCTATATTTCGGCCGAATACACGGAATACACGAAATCTGGCTAAACTATCTCTCGCTATTTTGAACAATTTTTCCTTTGCCCTCAGCCGTCGAGCCAGTGGAGTTCACTGTTTGTGGGATGGTAAGGAGTTAAGCCGGGGTGTTTTAGGCCTCCGCTTTATTTCAAAACTACTTCTTAGTATTAAAGGGTCCCCAGCAAACAAACATAACAAAAGGAAGCGCGTTGCGCAAGCTTGGTGTCGACAAAAGCTTTTACAAGTGAGTTAGCCTTTAGAAGAATTCGATAATGAAGTTTCGAAACACTGGTACAAGTGAAAACCTAGACAAAGTTATTCGGGCTTTAATGCGTAGTTTGGATTGTTGTCGAATTCACTCGAGTGTCGAATCACGCGATGGTACTCTAGCCTTGAATTTTAAGTTTTAGAAGGTTTATTGGAGCTGAATTATAACGGAATAACTGTATATTGGGCAAATCAGACTGCAAAATTTTCTTTTTGTAAGTTTACGGTTTAGGATAGAATGATTCTTCTAATGTTACATAGAGCGGATTCAGAGCTTCCAGCTTTTAAGCGGCTTATTAAAAAAAACCCTGCAGTATTTATTCTCGATTGTTTTTGCTCTCACGTAGGGCAATTTTTAATTGATTGTCATAAGTAATTCGCGTTTTGCTTTGGTTTTGCTTTATTTCGCTCTGTGATTGGTGAAAAAAAATCTCGCGCCACTTTCTCGACCAATCAGAACTAAAATTCAAACCAATCACAACTTGCTTGCACGCGTTTTCCCGCGCTTGGCGCCGGTTACATCTAATTGTTTCGAGTTATGCTTGGTTCATTAGGTCACTTGAGTTTGTTCAATAATTACTTTGGTTTTGGTTTAATGACACTCTTTTGAAAAGCGCTCCAATATCTTTCTTTTCGTCGCTATTTTCGGTAAATCACGTGGGAACTTAGTCCCACATTTTACATTCATATATTGCAAATTTTGAACTCTCGTTAGCCAGCTCTAGATGGGACATTTGACCTGTTTGAAATAACCGGTGATCCCCCATCAATGGACGATCTGAAGAGAAGTGGATATATATGCCATGATTGAAAAAGGCCCAATCCAGCTGCACTGTAACCTGCTCCAGGTGTTCAGATAGTGGCGTGCAATGATGTGAGCAGGAGGCAGTGTGGCCGAGTGGTTAGGGCGCCGGGCTTGAAATTCGGAGGTCCCGGGTTCAAGTCTCGCTCTGACCGCTATCTGGAGTTGTTGTTTCACTGCCGACGTGGGTTCAACTCCTCTGCCACACTTGTAAATAGCCAACTGGTCTGCCTCCTGCCAGTTGGGATTTTTGACTTGTAATGTTAAGTTTGAAATATTTGTTTCTACGGTTTAAATGCTCGGCCCCACTAGCACCTTGCTATAGTCACTTGCCGAGCGTAAAGTAAGGACTTTCATTTTATTTTATTTTATTTTATTTTAAAACAAGGCTACTGAGAGAAAAGGGGAGGGGGAGGGGGGATCTAGAAGGGTGTCCATCTTCCCAGTCTCCCATGAATCTCCAACCTTCATGCCTACTATCCTACTACGTGAACGCCTTTCCGAGCACCTGGAACAGGCTGCAACTAGCTGCACTGTGAACGCCGCTCAATATTTGTCCGTACTTATATCTTCTTTAGTGTGATGCCAAAATAAAATAGAACACATGAAGATAAGATAAGATAAGATAAGATAAAAACTCGACATCTAAAAGTGCAAAACTGTTCCATTTCCTTCCAAACAGCAAGCTGGATTCCACCATGTTCACCGCCCTAGTATGGCTGTCAGACCTCACTGTGTGTTTGATGTTGTGGTACCATTTCACAACTCTTCACGCCATGCGCGGATTCCTGGCGAGTTTTGCATCCCTGAGCACATCACCGGTGGAGCAGCGGTAGGGGATTACGATGGCGACGGAATGGAAGACATTTACTTCACTGTGTTCTACGGAAGCAGCGTGTTGTATAGAAATAATGGTAGGCATTTGAATCATTTTTCTGACGTTTGTAGAATTTAATATCATCGGTGACCTTCAGAACTTCGTAAGAGGACAGCTGCAGTTTTTGACCTACTTACGTGCTACATGCACCAATCTTCCCCAGGCTTTCAACGTGCTGAGTCTGGTGCTGAGAAAATTCTGAAGGTCTTCGAGAAAGGAGAAGGTAGTCTTGCTAAATGGTACCCTATGCAGAAATAAAAAATATAATAATAATAATGATGGTGATGATGATGATGATGATGATGATGATGAGGATGATGATGATGAGGAGGAGGAGAAGGAGGAGGAAGAGGAGGAGGAGGAAATAATTGATTTGACTGTCTTTTCGTTTCCCCTTTACAACTTATGAAAAGAAACAACATCAGTTTGGAGTTCGTTATTTTTACTCTTTCGTCAGGTGACGGAACTTTCACTGATGTCACTAAAGACACAGGTATTGGACCCAGTTCCCTCGCCAATGGTGCTGTCTGGGCTGACATTGATCAGGATGGAGACCTCGACCTTTATGTGACGACTGTCGGAGATACAAGACATTACTTGTATATTAATTACGGAGGACACTTCAGGGAAGAAGCTATGGAGAGAAACTGTTCAATGCAGACCAGTGATAACCGAAAACTTTCCGGAATGACACCAAATGTTGGTGATTTTGATCACGACGGATTTGTTGACATTTACGTGACAGAATGGCTTCCGCATACTTTGGGAAAGGTAGTTTTGTCGTTTTTAAGTAAAGAGGAGTATTTTTTATTTTTGTTTTCTTTTTTTTTTTATTTTACTTCAGAAGCTAACCATAACGACCTTAAATTCACCGAGAGGATAAGTCTTGGTTAACTTAAAATACCGGGCAGGTTTTGACTGGGTATTTTTAGGCTTTTGAAACTTTGCCTCTGTGTAAACTTGAAATTGTTGAGTTTCGTTCCCATCAAAACAAAGGAAGTTTATTGTAGGATCAAAACACTAAACTAAAACTTTTTCACGAAATAATGGAAATGGAAAGTCTGGAAAGCCTGGTCTTGACAAACAAAATATACTCACAAGC
Organism: Siderastrea radians; assembly: GCA_964017195.1. NCBI lineage: Eukaryota > Metazoa > Cnidaria > Anthozoa > Scleractinia > Rhizangiidae > Siderastrea > Siderastrea radians. The sequence continues at coordinate 39,686,717 of OZ024892.1, forward strand.
GCTTCTTACCAGGTCTTTGGTGCAGGGGTGGTCTTGTATGTGGGGGACAGGGGGGTGTAAACGTCCCTCTTCCCGTACCCTTTAATTCCGGTTCCCGCCCTATTTTGGTTGGCTCCCACCTCTTTGCACTTTTTCGATTACGAAAAAGTGCAAATTGTTTTGCGTAATTTTGGCCTATTTCTCCCGCTTCCCTCCACCTCGGGAATCCCGCTTCCCCTACAACTCCCGGCCCCCTCTGGTCCCCTTCACTTGTATTTGCATACCTCTTTAGATTTGTTTTGGCCTTTATATTTTACTTTGCCATCCACTAAAGTAGCTCTAAATCTTACGTTTTAGCCGTCAGCTTCGAGGCTTCTAAGAAACAGAGGTCACAAGGGGCGTGGGTAAGTTTAATCCTTATCATTGATCTCTTTCTTATTTCTCTCTTCGTCTTTTTGAAGTACAATTAAATCCATCTATACGTGCAAATCCATTAAAAGAGGGTAGACGATAAATTGCTTCAAAGACTAAACCAGTACGGTTCTCATTGAGAACGAGAAACGACTTTGTGGAAACATGAGGCGAAGGCGACTAATTCCACTGCCGTTTTGAAGTCTCCCATGTTCTACGAGTGTTGATTTGTGTTCTTACAAAGTCGGTTGCACTTACTTAAATTGTTAGGAGGGCGAGAAGACCTAAATCGCCATTCAGTTTAGACAAAGACTTATCCTCAAGTCGATTTACTCAGAGAAAAAAAATCTGATTTCTGAGTCCTCCCATTTGAACAGTAGTCGAACCCATGACCTTCCAAGTGTCGGTTGAATGCCGCTCTACTACTGAGTTATGGGAGAATCGTTGTGACCAAGGTCACATAACTAGGTTCAAATGTGACACAGGCCTGCGGTACAGGCTTGAGAACACTTCATTTAATTTATTTCCGCATGTCGTCATCTCACTTATCATCAACGATGACTTTGCATTTGTCCGCCCGTGAGACAAGATACACATGCTTATGAATTGATCTTTGTCCCGGTTTTGTGATTAATATCGAACTGATTAAATTTGTTGTTTTATTTGCGAAAGTGGACGCCGGAGCCACTCCTCAGGGTGCAATTCTGTTAATATTCTTGTTTCTTCAGTTATTTTGAAGACGTAACATTGAAGGCTGGAGTGAATATGGATAATTCCTTTCGTGGCAGTTTACTTAATCAGGGAACTTACTCCTTTGGCTCTTCTTTCACAGTAAGTTAACATGGTGTTTAGCATATATACTTTATCGAGCTAGTATACCCTCCCAGTTCATTTTACCGTGAGTATCTAAACATCACTGAATTGTATCCGAGTGCGACCTTTGCGGCAAACAGCAAAAGCTTGGTGGCAAACGTTTGCTGATGTAAAATGAACGATAAAATTCGGACAAATGAGCAATTTTGCGCAAAAAAAATTGGCGGATTACGTTTGCTGGAAAAAAGAAAATTATTAAACCCACAATAAAGGCATCGCAGTTCAACAAATCAAAATAATATTCCGGACTGAAATGATCATTTATACAATCAGTGAAGGTCCAAACGCAATCGTCGACCGGTACTTTTAATAAGTGGACGTGGTAGTTGGTTTCAACTAAGGGTGGCTTGTTAAAGTAAGTTTAATAAGGTAAAATTAACAAGGTAAAGTTAACATTGAATAATAGGGAACTATTTTCGATCAAACACGACGTTCCATTTTGGTTATTTCGCCAAACAATGACTATTTTGTCGAATGGGACTATTTTTGTTTTAGGATTTTGACAATGATGGTTGGCCAGAGTTGTTAGTGACTGCAGATTATGGCAGCAGCAGAATGTTCTGGAACACTGAGCGTAACAACTTCTCTGAATGTACACAATCATGTGGTCTTGACGCCAAACAGGTACACCTTGTTTGTAACCAACGTTCAACAGACTCCTCTTAAAATGACGAACAAGTTTTAATTCAGTCTTCATAAGACAAAGTAATCCCATAAAATAAAGGAGAATGACTTAAAAGTATTTAATGGTGGTGGTGATGACGATGATGATAATGAAGGTGATGTTGATGATGATGATGATGTTGGTGATGATTATGATGATGATGATGATGATGATGATGTTGGTGATGATGAGGATGATGATTATGATGATGATGATGATGATGATGATAAGGATGATGATGATGATGATGATGATGATGATGATGATATTTGTAGCCATTATGGCGATGGTGACGTTGGTGATGGTGATGATAAACATGAGGATGATGATTACGACGATGATAATGATGATGATAATGACGACGAGGATGATGGTGATGATGTTGTTGATGTGTTGTTTTTCTAACCTTGTTTCAGGACGCCATGGGCCACGCAATAGGGGACTGGGATAACGATGGTTATTTGGATTGGTTTTCGAGCGCCATTTGGCACAACAGAACAGAATGCTCCGTGTCTGGCTGCACATTTGAAAATGATGGAAACGTGTTATTTCACAACCTGGGCGGACGACGGTTTGAAGACGCCACAAACCAAGTAAGGCATTGATCATGAGTATTGACAAGAGAAGACGATATGACAAGTGAACGTCCACCGTCCGTCTGAACGTCCATCTTATTTTCGTCCATTAATTTCATTTTTTGCTTATTTGTTCGGTTTTTTTTTTTAACTTAGGCTGATGTGGAAAACGGTGGGTGGGGCTGGGGAGCAGCCTTCGTGGACTTTGATAACGATGGATTCCTGGATTTCATCACGACCAGTGGTAAACATTGCTTTGTACGTGCATTTTACGGGGGTATCTCGTAGATAGCATACGCATGATAAGAGGAACTCTAACTTCATCGTCGCCTTCTCAGAGTCACGTAACGTCTTGTTATCTGAGCAAAAAATAACGAAACTTTCTCACCACTGGTATCGCACAAGTTTTTCATTCTCCTTAACCACTGCTTTTTCACCCATTACAGCTGTGTGCAAAGATAGTGAGAAGACCCCTGCCTTTACCATGCACCCGTACTTTTTTTTTCGTTTACATATTTTTTCTTTATTACTGTATACTGTATTACTGTATTCGCGCATTAGTTTTAGATTATTATCCTAATTTGCTTCGTTATCCTTACTAAATCACTTAACTGTAATTGTAATAACGATTTGATGTATTGTCGTGTTTTGTCAAAAGAAATTAAGCTCTTTAAAAAAAAAAGGCAATGGTAAAAAAAAAGTTATGCAAGGCGAGAACATGTGCATTTTAAGGTTAAAAAAAGTTAAAATACACTTAAAAAGAAATCTTAATTTCCGGATGCCGCGTTTTAACGTTTACATCTAACAAATAAAGTTAACTTGTTTTATTTAAACAAGTGGGGATCGTGGAAGTAGGAAAAACGACAATTAGGTTAGTTATTTTGATATATTCCTTTGATATGGGATATTTTTCCCTTTTAATAAACCAGGAATTGACTTTCCAACAACGACCACGGACGACTATTTTCGCGTGAATACGATACATCTGTGGAAAAACCTTGGTGTTGGTCACAACGGAAAAACGCAAGAGGTAAACTTAAGGTGATTCCATTCAATTGCATTGCGCATCCTTTCTGCGCATCATTTTTTGCGTGATTAGCGCGCGCACGGGCGCGCGCATGTTCAGAACTTGGTAGGTTTTCTATGAAAACTGAGTTGTTCAGAGAAATAAATGGTCGTTTTCTCCTAATCGAGCACGGTGACCCCCATTTTTTATTGTACAAACTCAATCAGGACGGTGTTCCCAAAGCAAAATAACGAAGTTAGCAAAAATCTATTATCAGATTTTGCAGTTTAAGAAAATCCTACGAAAAAAGCCATTTAGGGTAGAGGACCGCACATCAATCTACCGTCGTCACCGTCTACTTTTTGAGTGTCCAGTAAATTTAAAGCTTTTCGGCCATGTTTTGTGTGACACAGATGACCATACATATGTACAAAGTCAACCTATACATGAAATATCAATCTGCAGAGGAAATATTGAGCATGTTGGCTTCGCGCGTTTATTGCCTGAAAATGCCTTTAAACACTGTATTCGTCAGCAGTATACCACTAGAACGAGCACGGTGACCCCCCATTTTTATTGCAATTTTAGACCCTACATGACTTGTTGAATATTTGTACCAAGTTTCATTACAAATTTATGGCAGATTCTTTTTCCGGGGAATCACCTTAAATCGTGACTAATTCATAACTTGTTTTACCTACAGAAAGGGTATAAACACAGTGGTTTTGGATAATAGGGGTGAACGATCGATAAATAACCCACATTATCATTCACGTTATTTTATCCGGCGTTTTAATTGGCCGATAGACCATTACGTCACTGCAAATAACTGCCTACGAATAATTGTCTGCTCATGCGCATTACGGTGCGAAGTTGTTCTGCTGCGAATAATTCTGCTCGTGCGCAGTTTAGTCACCTGTTCAGAGCTCAAACTTAATCGCGGGCAAGTAAGCCATTAAAGTGCGGAACTTCTGCGATTTTTGACTAAAAATTTGAAGAAAAAGTGTGAATCTTCCTTTTGAACGTTGTACTTTTTGGCAAATCAGTTTGGTGTATTCGTTTTAAAGCAATTAATTATTGGCGAAAGCGGAATTTACTAATTTTGTATTTTTTGTGCAGAATATTAAAGTTTTGAACGAAATGAAAGCGCGCACTTGGTGTAGGAATAAATAATTGTGAAACAAGCGTGCTCGTTAAATGCAAAAACACATTGTCTTGTTGAATGATAAAAGAATTATTAAACTCGATTTCGCAAAATATCGTGATTTGTCGGTGTCTCGCAGATCAATTATTTGATCTGCTCGCCACTGACAAATCACGATATTTTGCTCAACCTCGTCCAATAATTGTTTATTATCATTCACGTTATTTTATCCGGCGTTTTAATTGGCTGAGAGACCATTACGTCACTGCAAATAACCGCCTACGAATAATTGTCTGCTCATGCGCATTACGGTGCGAAGTTGTTTTGCTGCGAATAATTTTGCTCGTGCGCAGTGGAGTCACCTGTTCAGAGCTCAAACTCAAACGCGGGCAAGGAAGCCATTCAAGTGCCGAACTTCTGCGATTTTTGACTTAAAAATTTGAAGAAAAAAGTGTGAATCTTCCTTTTGAACGTTGTACTTTTTGGCAAATCAGTTGATGTATTCGTTTTCAAGCAATTAATTATTGACGAAAGCGGAATTTACTAATTTTGTATTTTTTTGCAGAATGTTAAAGTTTTGAACGAAGTGAAAGCGCGTACTTAGTGTAGGAATAAATAATTGTGAAACAAGCGTGCTATTTAAATGCATAAACACATTGTCTTGTTGAATGATAAAACTCACAGATCAATTATTTGCCTCTGCCGACATATCACGATATTTTGCTCAACCTCGTCCAATAATTGTTTATTAAAGACTGAGGGTAGAGACGACAAAGATGTAATTTTTAGCATGTCACAGTTGTTCAAAGCAGGTTTAAGCTAACCCCGAGGATTAGCGTAAATTTTCAATTGCGTTTTATAGCCAAACGATAAGGATTCCTGTAAATCCTTTTTTGGCGTACACTTCGACTTTGGTTGCTTTGAAACGGTCACTTGGAATTTGCTGTGAAAACTCTTTTGAAATATGGGAAACAGGGACCTTGGTTCAGTATTTAATTCCAGGTTAGCGTTGACCGTCTCTGACGCGTCCTTAATATATACAATATACTGCAGGGGTCAATTTAATAAAACATTTACAAATGTAATTTACAAGTGTAGCTATTGTTTTCAACCTCTGAAACAATAGCTACACTTGTAATACACATTTGCGAATATGCTGTTTTACTAAACTGAGATCAGCAATGTCGAAAGCGGCGCTCGTTATGGAAAGCATCTGACCGGTGTTCGGGGACTCATATTTTGTTTCCTGTGCCGAGGCCCACGCTCGCGTCATCATGAATATTATCCCGTGACCGTGCTTAAAATTTATCAATATTTCTTCCTTTACCAAGAGTACAGACGCATGACTTTAATAATGTTCAAACCTATCATCTCTTTTTACAAATTTATTTTTGGGTTGGTGTGGGTAGGTGGGATGAAAACATAAATAGCCTGATAGCGTTAGGCATTCATAAATTCAATTTAAAAGCGTTGTTTGTTTAGCTGCCTCATAAGTACATTATAGAAAGCAGCTAGTTTTTTCTTCATTTTTGCTGTACAAACAGGTGACTGCCTTGTATGGATTGAATGGGACGGGACAAGGACGTGGTCTGCTAAAGTGGGACTACGATGGTAAGATCTGATTTAGATGGAAAGGTTATGTTTTTTAATTACTTCTTTAGACCTCAATTATTTTGCTTTGGAGTGTGATATAGGAATGAGAATTTGCACGGTCACTATCAGTTTGGGCTCAATCGTGATTCAACTCTTGCAGCGAGACCAACTAGTGATACTTAACACGGGTAAATGAACATCAGGTCCTCGGTTACAACTGCAAACTTTTATTTTACCAAGTGCACCCACTATAAATATCTTGAAAGTGATTCTCATATCTTTGTTGTTTTTTCGTGAAGATGATGGTGATGAAGACGTCGTGGTATGTAATAACATTGGAGCGCCATTTTTATATCAGAATCAGCAAAAAGAGCCAAACAGCTGGATTCGAATACGAGTTGTACATCGGTACGTCAAAGGGATATGTCAGGTATTTTTAGATCCCTATGGAAGGAGATAATACGTACGATATTTGCATCAATAACTTACTGATTTGAGGTACTAAAACTTTATTATAAAGTAGTGTCTTTGCTGAAGATGTCAAGGAACGGAAAAAACTACAACTTGTAAAAGTTGGCTAAACTATTCATTTTCTGGTTTTGTGTCCCCAAAAAGCGCTAAGAACTTACTATGGTTTGCCTTTGGATCAAGAATTAACACCTATGATAGCTTCTTTATTTCATAGTTTCAAACTTAATTTTGTATTAATTAAAGCTTTTTGTTTCAGCTGCCTGGCAAATTTCGATAGGTTGTGTGACAGTCTTGGCGCCCGAGTGCAAGTCATCATGGGAAACAACCACACGCAGGTCAGTAGTACAGAAAACGTGATATTGGTTACGTTTAAAGTGATGCCTTAACGACAGTATGATCTATGATCTACGGTTATAGTGAGAGCCAGTAGTAGTCAGTGACGGCAGTTAAATGAAGGTGATTCCGTTGGGAAGGGGAGGTGGGGGGGGGGGGAGGATGTGTTATGCTGTGCAGGCAGGTAACTATGGTTTTCAAGCAGTTAAATCCGGGATGAGATGTAGAAATCAGAACGTTTTGGTTTGGAATAACGCATTAAATTTAAGGTAGGAAACTTATGAGTGGTATGAAGAAAGAAGTTTATTTAATTTAATTTTAAAGAAGCTGTTGCGACATCTGAAGAACACAATACCTTGGTGAACATAATAAACGTTGCTATATGACGATTTCATTATAGGAACGAAAAACATTACCAGAAATCATAGACATTTGAGCCCGCGTGAAATAGCAAGCGGCATATCGTTGAACACTAGAATTTTCGATCGTCACGAAAGCGTTGTCTGTGGATAGTACTGAAAGACCGCTCCAAGCCGTCTAAAGAGCTAAATAAAATAACCATGCAGAAAATACAAAGGAAAAACGATTGGAATAGTTTTAGCCAATGTAAAATTTTTAATTCAGGGTACAGAAGATGATCAAAATCCACAACATTCTTCTGTAACAGTCTGTAACGCAATAATTCCTTTGTTGCCTGCAAGAAATAATTCCGTATATTCTACTGTTTCTACAGGATTCTAATGTTTCAAAAACGAAGAACCGATCTTAACTTCATCACGTAAACAGTCAAAGCATCCTTGGCCATTGTTGTGACGTTTCTTGGTCTCTACTTTAGTTTGAAGAACGATCCGATTCGCTTTCTGATGTATTTTTAAAAAAACTTTCGTGTAGATCCATTTAGGAGACTACAGATTTTTGAAACAGCGGTAGAAAGCGTGGGAATGCTAGGCTGCTAAGCTGAAGTAAATATGGCAGCTTTTTGTAGGAAGAAAGCGCTGGAAAGAAATCGCTGGAAAGAAATCGTTCTTCGCGTCCTTCAGGACATTCGCGAGCCCAGATGAAGGTTGAGTTAATTCGGGAAAAGACTTTTTTCGGTGTTAATTTGCGGCCTTCTATGTTATCGGGGAAGGCTATATTTTACGTATTTAAAAAGATCGTAAACTGAAGAGAATTTTGAGGGGTCCGGCACCGCTGAAAGCATGAAACACACGGGCAGCTCAAAGCTCAGAAAATCAAGGTAAGTGAAAGTATTTTGGTGAAACGACAAAGGACGTACGATCGAGAATCCTTGTTATTTTGCCTTTATTCTGCGGCTCAAAGAATAAACGAAACTGTAAAAAAAACCTTCGCTTTGTAGTGCAGTTGGATATTATTTATCAATGAGAGGTCGGCACATAGAAATTAATTTATTCAAACTACCAAAAAATAAGATTTTGTTTTAGATCCCATGCATTTCTTTGTAACATCGGGAAGCCATTTTTTAAGATCTATTTGATTGACGTGCGGTATTCGTGAAGCAATTTAACGCCGATTTCTGGTAATGTAGCTGTAGTGGGGAAGTAAAATTTCGATATTTGTGCTGGATGTTATCCCTCTAATACGAACTGGCTACGACCACCCCCGCTCATACATTGCCACCACATTTCTTGACCAGCTAAGATCTCAAGCCGTTAGCTTGTTATGGGAAGAACTTTGTTGATTCTTTCACCTCCTTAATACAATTAAATGTAATGGGTTTTAACCGTGCTTTTTTCCTTATTTTGTAGACACAAGAAATCGGTTCCAGTACACATTTCTTGGGGCAAAGTTCTTTGGCCGCTCACTTTGGACTGGGGCGGGATAGCGGTAACGTCACCGTTAAGGTCACGTGGCCGTCTAGTTCCATGCAAGTGACATACGTCAATGTGCCTCCGAATACAAGACTACGAGTCATAAAACCGACCAGGTGACTCATGCATATCAAAGCCTTTAAGTAACTTACAGTCTGAAAACTAAGGTTCTAAATTGAAAATTATTAACCTTAGGTGTACTTGTATGTTCTAGAACACGATATCGTTGACTTAATGCTATTGTTGGCCGAGAAGAACTACATTTGACCAAAGAAAATAATATCAAGCAGTCCCGGGTGTTCTCATCTATAGCCTTACCCACTAGTCTATGCTATCTAAAACTACTCTATTCGATAGCAATGAAAGAAAATTAAAAATAATGCAAATGATTAGGCTAGACACCCACTAGCGACGTAACGATAAAAATCATAATCATACGCACAAACATAACGCCGTTATGTCACTAATGTCCGATTGGGAAAGTCTAATTAGATAAACATAATTGCGCTAACGATCGGCATAATAATAATCATTAAAAAGTGATCGATATGTCGTCCTTAAGATACCTATTCCCCCTAGATCATAAGAAGCTTATGTTTATAGTTATGATTATGATTATGTTTATGACCGTGATGTCCCCAGTGGGTACCAGCCTTAACGAAATCACTGCATGTGAATTTAATTCTGATTTCAAAGTTAACTGACGTTCATTATAGATTAGCGTAATCTCCCTTTGAACAGCCAGGGCTGATTCACTTTTTTTTTCGCCTTAACTATTAACGTGTCCGTCCTCCGAATACCTCCTCTAGACCCGTCTCTCAGGTTTCTTCATTTTAAACATTTCTTCTAGGTATGCTGACTCAGGGAGAACGTTTCCATATTCATCTCTTGACAAGTGTTTTTCCCTAAAAGTAACGAAGATTAACAAGCAGGTAATGCTTTTGTTATAGTATTTCTGGTACATGGGAACTTCACCTTACGACCATGCGCATCCCGCTAATAAGACCCCACTTTTTTCCAACCTAACAGTCACGTACCAAGAGTCCTCAGGCTTCTTGGTCAGCGGGTGGTCGCCAGGAAAGACTCTTGCATACTTAAAAAAAAATGTAAACATATTTTTTTGATTCGCTGTTTACTGTAACAAAACTAAGAACCGGTAATCGCAGGACTTCTGCAGTACAAATCTCAGTACTCTAGAGGAAACCTGAGGACTCTAGCTACGGGACTGGTGACCTCACCTCGATAACGCGACCAACGCCCACCAGTTTTTAAAGAGCCAGTGTCACCCAAAGTGCTTTGCGCGCTTGTATTTTTGTTTTGAAACAGCTTTTAACGTTTGGCTGGCGCCTTTGCTGGACTATTCGCAAATTATACCGTGCCGCAATGGCCTTTCAGCGAGCTAATATGTACAGAAGTAGCCCCTGAAAATAGAGATATTCTTGAGGTAAATTAAAATTAGTGTCTCTGTGCTTGAAATAGAAAATGGGGAAAAATCCTCAGACGTTTCGAGACTGCTGTCTCTTCTTCAGGGAGAAATAATGCCGTTAAGCAGTAACGCGCGTCGGTTAATTTTGAAAGTCAAAAATGTAACTACGACACGCGCGCGCGCTAAAAAGTAACAATCAGAGAAATGCAAAGTCAATGTTCATTCCATTTGGTTGTAAAGTCTTGTGACGGAAGATCAATCTTTCTCGTCCCCAGGACACAGTGTGGGCGATATGCTAGTGTCCGTAATCTGTGCGGGGTTCAGGACAACGATGGTGCGACGCAGCATGGAAGCAAGATTGATCTTCCGTCACAAGACTTTACAACCAAATGGAATGAACATTGACTTTGCTTTTCTCTGATTGTTACTTTTTAGCGCGCGCGCGTGTCGTAGATACATTTTTGACTTTCAAAATTAACCGAGCGCGTTACTGCTTAACGGCATTATTTCTCAATGAAGAAGAGACAGCAGTCTCGAAACGTCTGAGGATTTTTCCCCATTTTCTATTTCAAGCGCAGAGACACTAATTTTAATTTACCTCAAGAATATCTCGATTTACATGCGCTACACAGTTTTAATGCAGTTTTCCCTGAAAATGGAAATATCTTCATCGCTAGATGTTACTGGAGAAAACAACTCTAGATCTGACTTTGTAGTCAACGCGTATGGAGCTATCATAGTACCCGATCGATTGATCGATCGATCGATCTCGATGTACGTAAACCCAGAGAAGCCACTTCCACTCGATATAAAAGTAAGGCAAAAACAAATAGTAAGAATATTGACGTCTTCATCGCTAGATGTCACTGGAGAAAACTAATCAAGATCTGACTTTGCAATGAATACGTATACATGGATTTATTACAGTCCGATCGATTGATCGCGCGATCGATCGTATCGACCGATGTCGATGGAAGCAAAAGCCACTTACACGTTTTGCAAAAATAAAACATAAACAGGCAGTTAACACAAGGAATAATTAAGCAAAGCAGCACAAGCTCGTGACCATAAGCATTATTTTGGAGCAGGCCCGTGGCTACCGTTATTTTGTAGTAAATTAAGGTTCCTTCTGTTTTCATCCGACAACGGATGTAGCACTATTTCGGAAAACGCAGTGTCAGTACTATTGCTGAAACCCGTAGATGTTTTTCTTTTTCTCCGCTACCGATACACGGACTCCCTCAGCCCTACAACTTTGGCAAAGCCCGGAAGACTCGGCCAATTTGCGTCGGCTTTCCTGAATCCTTCGAAGCATCCAATTTAAAGATCTCCTTCTGCACCGCGCAAACACTACAGAATTCAGAAGAATTTGGAAATATACAACGAAATCGATACGACGACACTAAAAGGTCAAATCGAAATTCATACCAGTGCTTTCGGATCGCTAACAGCAGCGATGGAAGAAGATACAAATCAGACTTCACAACAATCAAGAAATTGGCGGATTTTTCATATATGAAAATTGTACCTGGGCGCGCAAAGCACTTTGGGTGACACTGGCTCTTTAAGCCCCAAATTGGTAACCCTCTTTATGAATCTCTCCCGTGAATATGGTCACTCGAAATTCCTGGCGGCTTGAATGACATACTGGCAAGCAAAACCTGTCGAGGACAAAAACAAAACTGTCTTTTAAGCTGCATTTCATAGCCATTCATTTCGCCTTCTAAATCATACTAACTTCTCCTTTTTTCGCCCCTCCTTCCGTGTAAAACTAATTTACAATTGATAATTTGGTAGACGACAGGCATTTTCATTGTGTGCAAAAAAGGAGAAGTAAAGGTGACCCAAGCTTTATTCGTCTTGCACGTGACAAATCCCGTCAATTTAGAACGGAACGATTGTAATTGGGCAGTTAGTTAATTCTGATTTCTCCAGGCAGGATCACCTTTATCAATTTATACACTTTTTGTTTCAGCCCTCTCATTCGACGGTGACCGTCAATCCAGATGGCAGGACTGTTAAGTTCCAAATAAATCAAGGAGTAGACCCAGCGGAACTTCACTCTGAGACCTTCACGTACACTGTGAGCCTGGATCCTAGTCCGAAAAATGAGCCGCTGACCTCCAATACCACAAGTTACGTTATATTCTCGTACCACCGTAATAACACCTCAAGCGATTGTCAGGGTGGCAGGAATGCAGGACCGAGACCGAGCGTGACAGACGAACGGTAAGTGTTATGATGAAAACCTCAGACTCGTACGCAGTCGCCACTTACCATTGGAAGGCGATCAATGCGCGCAAAGCCTATGGTAAGGAAGGAAAGGAGAAAAAGTGACGTCGCTTCGCAATTTCGTTCCGTCCTTCCCCTGATGCACCGCGAACTCATCAAATCCTAGCTATAAACCACAACGTGGACAAGAGAAGCGACTGGGAACGAGTCTGAGAAAACCTTTTGACGTTGTTGTCTTACCGTGTTGGCACTGTTGTGTTTTCAAGGGAAAAGTGTGTATTTTTAAAATATAACTCCTGCCTTTAGACCACACTGTCATGTATGACTACCCAGTTATCAGGACCACAGGTTTGTGGCCCGTGGACTATCTTAGCTTCTTTCACATGTCACCCTCCGCAGAAGAATTGAATATTGTCTTGGAAAAGTACTAGTTAAAGCTTATTAGTGATATCAAAGGTTATACACATAGCATCGATTTGAAAAAGAGAGTTATGCGAAAAGAAAAGCGTGAACACAATGATTTGTCTTGACATGTTAACTGTATCGTGACGAACCGCTTAGAAAGAAGCTCAGACCACAAGGAAAATCCATAAGGATAATAACTGTTATTGACTTGGGATTGATTCTTCTTGCATCTGATTATTTTTTGTCAATGGCGTTGTTCGGATGACCCACGTCGGAAATAGCGATCTCGCCCGAGGACGTTAAGTATCTGTGATCACCCCCGTGCCAGCATGTGTCTTTTCTTACTGTTTGTAATGTAATTTGTTTACCCACGAAACACTTAGGTGCTCAGAAGCTCGTTTTAATGTGTTCGTGCGCTCCAGGTCGATTGGTATGAAGGCAACTCAGAAAAGTTCTATTTAGACACATGCTTTCTTATTTATGGGTTCATGAGTACATTGCAGCTATTATGCTTTTTCATCGTAATGTTACAGCAGTCTCGTCTCCGTTCAGGGAAAGTCGAACAAAACGGACACGCGAGCGTGAAAATCGCACTACACTAGCTGCTGATCACGCGCGCGTCAAGGTTCCGCGCGACAGGCGATTTTGGTGGTCGCTCCCGTGTTCTTTTTGCTCGACTATCTCTGAGAGGAAAGAGAGACTGCTTGTTGTCTATCGCAAGGTGGTATCTAGCTTACAATTAAGCATCTTTGTTGGTTCCTAAAGACGTTTAGATGGCACCTCTTACAACAAAGATCACGTGTGGTGGGGTGCTGCTAATGAGGATGTAACACGTGACGTACCACCCATGTACGCTGACGGCATCGCAATGCCCGCGGGCACATGTACTCCAGAGCAAAAGCAAACTGGAAACTGCAGATATGCTGACGCAGTAAATGGATTTGGATCTAACAGGCCGTCACCAAGAGCTATTAGTAATGAACTCTTTCGCCAGGTAGTGTTCTTTTGTAAATCGAAGTGAAAATGGATGAAGTGGGGGCAGCAGAAAAGGACGAATTTAAGTTGAAATGTAATAAAAGGGCAAATGCCTGATCCATTACATTGAACAAACCACTCTCCTAGCTTAGCTTAGTTGGGGATGGTTGCATAAAAGACTGTACGTCGACTGGGACTAGAAGCCAACGTGGCATCTTAACCCAGCCTTACATTTTACAGCAGTTGCACCAGTTTGGATGTAAGTGGAAGACCGGTGCTAGGTATGAAATATATATCTTCTTACAAGGAGAAGTCGGGAATGGTCGTAACTCCAACTGCCGTCGTTTTGTTGCTCCAAGTCAGTACCGTGTAGTGTCATGTTGCGTTTTTTCCATATTGTTGGAATTGTTGATTTTATACGACAAAAAAGTTTTGTTTTGCTCGTAAACGCCTGCACAAATACCGAAAAACGCACAAATTGTCAAAATTCCTGAAGGGGGAGGCGGTACTCAAACTGAGGAATATTACATAGATGGAGGTGTTTGCCCAAGAGATAGCAAGCCAAACTTATTTCAGACCTTTCAAATCTTCCTCCCAACCACCTGGGACTACTCTTCCACTAAAATAGCATGCATTACGATTTAGAGCGGTTTTCAATTGAGTGTCGAAAGTAATTCGTGTTTTGCTTTGGTTTTGCCTTACTTCGCTCTGTGATTGGTTAAAACCTTTCGCGCCACTTTCTCGACCAATCAGGAGTAAAACTCAAACCAATCAGTCGCGACTTGCTCGCGCTCGCACGCGTTTTCCCGCGCTTGACGCCGGTTACATGTACTTGCTTCGAGTTCTGATTGGTTCATTGGGTAATTTGTGTTTGTTGTGATTGGCTGGGGTAATTACTTTGGTTTTGGTTTTACGACACTCAATTGAAAACCGCTCTATACCAAAGAAAGACAAAACAAAACAAAGAAAAAAAGAGGAATTCCTAAAGGTTGTGCCAATAGACAACCTTCAACAGGACTGAAACGGATTGGGAAAACTGAAACAAACAAACCAAAAACAAACAGCAAACAAATTTGACATCATCTCTTTCCAACCCTCAGAAATCAAGCTAACGTAAGTGAAGTTTTCATTTTCAGGACTAATGCACTGCTTGCTTATAGATTTCTAACATGTGATGCCAAGGGTAAAAACTTTAAGAGTTGACGCTTACAGAAGTACTTTATGTGTTACTGCAGGTTGAATCCAAGATTAGTGCTCGTCGACTCAGTGATTTGCATGGGCACTTTGGTCAGGTAGTAAATGCTTTGAATAATGGTTTATCTTTTTTCTTACTGGACTAGCATTTAGACAATTCATTCCTCCATCAGTCCGTCTTTCAGTCAACCAGCTGGAGAGTCGATCATGCAGCTAATATGTCCCTCAGTCAGCCTTCCAGCCACTCCTTAATCTATTTATTTCCTCTCATAGTAAAGATAGTGAATTTCTTAGAGCTATCTAAGGTCGTTTCATGCTTAGGTATTGCTCCATGCTTCTCACTCACCGCATTGCATCGAATGCTTTTTTACTTACAAAACCATCATTGACAAAGCTATGCTCTTTATTTTCTTTTCAGTACTTGGCTCATGACACAGATTTTTCCAGCCCACTACCTCGCTATGAATTTCAAGGTGTTTTAAGTGACGTATGGCTACCAATCGAAGTGCCCAAGGTCGGTTTTGCAAACGCTTTTAAGAATCCTTTTAACAAAATAAGCACAAATAAAACTTATAGTTAGTCACACAGGCTGACCTCTTGGACGACAGGGCGTTTTGTGATAACTTTTTAAAACTAAAAATAAAAAGGCCTTGTTTACTTGGGCACCCAAGATCTCCTGCTTTCACAAAGAAGACCTTTAACTCACGCAAACTGCACGGTCTACGAAGTTCCATTTTCACACACAAATTAAGTGCCTCCAAATGTCATTTTTCCCATATGCATTGGCGAATGGAATGGCCTCCCAGACTCTCAGTTAGTGGCACCAACTGAGTGGAAGTCTTTAAGGACCGGCTGTGGTGCGCCTTGCTAATAGCTGCTGACCATACCCTATGTCTTTTTAAGCACCTCTACGGATTTGACATTTTATCAATAGCACCTGCACTTTAGAACGCTCACGAGAATCTTCTACAAGAAGGAGGAGAGCCATTTCCAGAGGAAGAAGAAAAAAGGGAATTTATACTCTGCATATATAGAAATAGAATAGAATAGAATAGAGGGTAAAACAGACATAGACTATACCACATTAGTTTAATGCATTTGACTGTATGATTGTTTTTTTTGCCGCCTAAAAAGTCATTTGATTTTTTTCATTTTTGTTGTTGTTGTTGTTTTTCGGAAATTTTCACTTTTGTTGTTCAATACATTTTCCTATCAGTGCTCAAATTCCACAATCCGTAATCATATTTTATGTGTTCATCCAGGGTGATGTCCACTTTGATCCGTTGAATAAAGGAAATATCTACCTTCCTTTTGTGCGCTCAACGTATAACAGGTTTGTCTATTTATAACGTTGAATATGTTTAAAAGTTAAAAACTTGACTTGATTATGTTGTTAGCCGGAACACTGACTGAAATAGAACTTCTTCTAACAATTTGTTCGCATCTTTGCCGGGAACAATTCTCTGATATTATCTTTACTTAATGGGACGTTCTACAACGAAAGTGTTTCATTCATAATGAAATATTTGATGGTTAAATCGGCTAAAGAATAGGAAGAAAGAAACAAAAAAAGAAGAAAAGAAGAAGAGAAACCAGAATGTAGATTGCTTGGCTGTAAAGGCGCAGGGGTTCTCGTTAATTCACGGGGAGGCTATGGAAGCGGGGAAGAAAGGATTTGCTCATATCATTGAAAGCAGTGGTCACTTCGTTGAAGAGATTATGATCTCGTGGCTCGAGCTTAAACGAATTGCTTTTTACAATAGCTTATTGTTTTCATTCACATTTAGATGTACCGGCCGTTATACCAACACACCGAGACAGCAAGTAAACAAAATAACGTCCTTCATCGACGGTTCTGTCGTGTACGGTGAATCAGAAGAAAGAAATCGGGCGCTAAGGGAATTCAAGGATGGAAAAATGAAAGTTGGCCCTGGTGACCTCATTCCGGTAGGTTTTGCCGCTTATGCCGATTCAGACCCACAGCTTTTTTCTCCCAAAAATTTATGAGGCAAAGTCATGGATGTCGGATCAAAAGTCATGATGGACTGTATCGAGACTGTTGTTGTCACAGAAAGGAAACTGAAACAATGAAATTCTCTATCGTAGTGTTATAAGAAGAAATTGGAAGAGAATAGCGAGGCGAATGTTACTTCTTCACTCAAAAAGGGAAAAAACGCATATGCATGTGCATGACAGTTACTTCATTTTGTACACATACTCAATGTAAAAATCTTAAATTTTCAAAAACGGCATTACGTTTTGCGGTTAAAGTGAAACTGTCGACATTTGTTTGTATTTTCCTTTGTAAAATTATGGCGTGAACTGCGCACGCGTCGTGCGTTTGACTGCTGTAAAATGGTGACCACCTTATGTACGTAAAGAGCCACGTAAAGGGCTAATTTGGGGTAATTTGTCATGGCAAAGGGAATAGTAGTTTAGAACCCTCTCCCTCAGTTATTTGAACCGGCGCCACGGCCTGAGCGTTTGTCCAATCTGGGAGCGAATCTCGGAACGTCCGCGCTCTAGACTGCGCGTGGCGGCCTAAACCTGGAGGCTTCTAATATTTTTATAATACGTGCAAAATGTCGAGGTTTGAGGTTATTTATTGTAGTATATGCACCACACTCTGATTGGATTATGAATTCCTATGCTATTTAAAACGCAAGCTTCTGCCTTTTTGACAGAAAAGAAAGTGGCTTTTTGGGACTGGGTATTCACTTGAATGATATTCATACGGAAACAATTATTCGCCTCAGTGTTGTTGAATAGTGGTGTATATATATTTTTGCCATCATTATTATTATTACCTCCCAGCTTTGCAGCTCAGTAAATGTCCAAGTCTATCTTCCTCTTCTTCGAGGAATAGTTGTTACTAGATACCATCACTTTCTTACCAGATACCTACACTCCACGCATCAAATAAAAGCGATTAATCCTAGCACTGCATTTGAACCTAGCTAAAAAATAGCCCGGGTGGCTACGAATTAATGTCTCCTTATTTTGTATTCTTTGTTTTTGCGAGCAGGACAACACTATGGCTGTGGCAAATGACAATCCAGTTGGCCGTGATGCAGACAGTCTTTTGGCAGCAGGTGATTCACGAGCGAATGTTCAGCCGGGTTTGATTGCGCTTCACACTCTTTTCGTGCGGGAACACAACCGGCTTTGCGACGAATACCAAAGCAAATATCCGCAGGTCAGTTGCTGTCAATTTTTGTTCTACCTGTAAAGTACAGGCTCTTTTTAACTACCAAAAGCTTAATCACCAAACGAAAGTGGTGCTCAACAGCAACATTCCACCATCGTAGCGACGAGGCTAGCGCAGGGCGTGCCGGATAAGTGTTCTTGATGGAGCGTGAAATAACTAAAACAGTCGGTAAAATCTCCCTTCCTACACCTAGCCTGTATTACTGAATAAAAGACACTGTACTGAATACTTGCTTAGCGCACGCTCATCGTAGTCTAATTTGCAGCTCTTATCCATCCTCCCTCCCAAAGGCTTACGACTTGCGTGGTCATGGAGTGAATCATGGACTGCGAGACGCAAGCGAATCCCGGGAACTCAGGGAAAAGAATGGCTCTTTCTTGACTCGACAAACAACACAAGTAAATATCCGTCGGTGTCGCGTCTTTGAAGCGCAAGCATTCATGACAATAATGTGATGTAAACCTTCGTCGATAGAAGGATAGTCCTCAAAGTATGACTAATAAAAAATGTGTTAAATTGAAACTAACGTTGATATATCCAAATTATTCGATCCTGTTCCCCAGGCTACCGATGAGCAGTTATTCCAGGCCGCGCGCCGCCTAGTAGCGGCTGAGCTCCAGGCTATCACGTTTCGTGAGTACTTGCCGTCGTTATTGGGGGGCACTGAGCACATTCCTGCTTATCAGGGGTACAATCAGAGCATTGACGTTGGGATGAGCAACATCATGGCAACAGCAGCTTTCAGGTAATTTGAATTTCTCCATTTGTCTTTTTGACTTGATCAAGTTAAGTTAGTGATACCAGTTCTAACTACAAGTCGTTGGTTCGAGTTGTTCTCTCAGTCTTTCAGAGCTAGTTCTGGGAGAAATATTTTTCTCTGTCGACCAGTTAATGGGACCGTGCAGTGAACTGTTAAAGAAAATTAAGGTAACAAAACACTGATCGTAACTCTGCGTTGGACTGGCATCCCATCCCCAGTGGTGACATTTTCCTAATTTTACGCTTTAGCGGCAAAACGTTATTATTCAAATCTTGGTCGACTTAGATTTTGTTGCGGAGATAAATGAGTCTACTGTTACAAACGCTTTCACAACAAAGTCTAAAGTCTTAGCACTGGTTTTTTATCGATTTGTTACGTAAGGAGCCAAGAAAGAAAAAGAGACATTTGCACTAGAGTATCGTCGAAAGTATTAACCTGTATCTCGACGATTTGTAACTCTTTCAGGTCTGAACAGTGTAGGCTTTGATATGTTTACTATAATAATAATAATAATAATAATAATAATAATAATAATAATAATAATAATAATAATAATTATTATTATTATTATTATTATTATTATTATTATTATTATTATTTAATAATAATAATAATGATAATAATAAAAGACTTTGAGACAAAAGCCAAGTTAGACATCTCGGAAACACTTCGATAGTGGCATCATCACTCCATAGTGACATTATAGTTTACAAATGACATGATCATCGCTCAGCTCAGGAAATCGGAGCTAAGCGCCAGCCTGTTAAGTGATTAGGCCCCCTGATATATCAGAATGGGACAGACTTGAACTAACCTGTTTAATCCCAGGTTCGGTCACAGTCAAGTTAATACTCATTTGTGGCGATATGAAGAGGATGGTACAGTGTCTCCATATGGACACCTCCCCCTGAGAGACGCTTACTTTGCACCAGAAAGAGTGAAAAGAGAGGGTGGAATAGACCCTCTCTTTAGAGGGGCAGTGAAGCAAGCGGCACAGGAAATAGATTTAGAGGTTTGTTAATTTAAAATGTTTTCTATAAAGCCTATCACTATAGAGCCCTCTTCCAAAGTAAAGAACAGAAATCACCCTGTTTGATAAATCAACTGAATAACATAAAAAAACATGTCTTAAAAAATACAAATAGAAATAACCACAATTGCAATATATAGTAGACGTTTTGTTTCGAAGGCTTTTGATATCTAGCAGTACAATTTATAATTTACGTTTTCTCGAATGAATCAATACCTATAACGAAACTTCGTAAGACTACAAAAGAAAATAATTTGTTTCTATTTCCCGGCTAATTATATTTTACGCCTTTTTAGGAATTTACGGCCGGAGTTTTCCAGAAGACTTCATTGTTTGTTCGTCAACAAAACCTTAGCCATTAGCCGAGCGTAACTTCTCGCTTTTATGAGGCATTATAATGTTCTGTTTTGTGTATGTTTGTGTATAGATGGTAGATGACATGCGGAACGTTTTGTTTCCTTCCGGTCGTGATCGTCAACTTGGTTTGGATCTAGCAGCTATGAATATACAGCGTGGAAGAGATCATGGCTTACCAGACTATAACTCTGTAAGAAAGGCGCTTGGTTTAAAAGGTTTGTTACTCATTCATGAAAATCTTTCCTCTCACTTTGTTGCTAACCATTATGGTCCATTCACTCACTTTAAGTGAATTCTCTGAGAGCGCGAGTGTTAGTGTAGTAGTCCTAAGCCAGGCTATAAGTCAACTGGAAGCCAGCCAGGCAGTCAGTCAGTTAGCTAGTTGGTCAGTCAGCCGGTCAGTCAGTCATTCAGTCAGTCAGTCATTCAGTCAGTCAGTCAGTCAGTCAGTCAGTCAGTCAGTCAGTCAGTCAGTCAATTTATCGCATTAGTGGTAACATTTCTTGTCATCAAATACCTCCATTGTACCTGTGTTCCTGAAGTTGTTGAATATTTGTTGTTTTCTGAAGAGATTATTAGTTTCTCCGACATAACGGAAGACTCCGAGACTGTGCGTAAAATAAAAGACGTTTATCAAGAGAGAAACAATGTTGACTTATGGGTAGGAGGATTGGCCGAGGACCACGAACATGGCAGTGAACTGGGACCTACTTTTCGAACGTGAGTTAACTTGTAAAAGAAGAGCTTACCAAAACATTATGTTAAAATTAATATGCAATTGAGTGACTTAAGGGGTTAAGTCATTAGCCTAAGAATAGGCTCACTTGTTTATGGAATTACGCGAGATTCTTATACGAGTAGCGAAGCCACGAGGAGTTGGGGAATAGAAATTGGGCTCTTTGTCCGCACAAAAAGAACTATCCCTACGAATTGATTTAATATTTTTGCTGCACGGTACGTTTGAGTTTGAAGGCAAAACCAACTTTAATGGTACCTGGAACCCAGTGAGATTATCAAGTGGTCGCTGTAAGCAGGAGTTTATAAGTTTAATACACTTCATATAACTCCCATTTTCTGTGATACGATAGGCAAATTTCGAGCAGATATCCACACAATTGAGAAAACATTGAGAAAAACCGTGAACCGTTTCACAAGGGAGATTCACGCCAATTTTGTCAAATCGGCAACACTAAAAAGTCCTGTACCACTTTCATTTCCAGTGTTCAGTAAAAGAGATGTATATATTTTTTTCAGGATTGTGACGCGTAACTTTTTAAGAATTAGAGACGGTGATAGATTCTGGTATGAACGACTCCTGACCAAAGAGGTAACTGGATGAGTTGAATTTTAATTGTCTACAATGAAATAAATAAACACCTACCACTTACTTAAACTCGTATGAAAAGCAGTTTCGGTTGTAAGTAGCTGTATGATTCTAGTCTTAAGTTTATCGGTTAAACGCAACTTGAATAATAATTAGATTCATGCACGTTTCTCATGGAAAACCTATATCTATTGCGAAAAAACTTCTGGCGTCTGCATATTCGTAGGCGCGCAAATCCAACGCTGTGTGGTTATACCTCATTCACAGGAGGAAAATAAGATAAACACTGGTCAATAGGTAGCCCTTTTTCATGATTGTTATAATAGCTTAACTTTAAAGAGCATAAATTTCCCTATAAATTTAACAAAGCCACATTAAACTAGTTGAACGGTCAGTTAGGCTACTTAATTCATGAGTCTCAAGCAACTGATCGGTGATCTTTGGACCTGAATTCAGCATTGGCGATACATGCTGCAGGAAAATCTCGGGTAAGGAAAATAAAGTCTTGTAAGAATATTCACTCGAAACCTTTTCCCATTGACAGGAAATCGACAAAGTCCATTCCCTGACGCTCGGTGCAATCATCCGCCTCAACACTGGATTCAAAAGCGCGCCAGATAACGTGTTTTTCTCGACACAGTACTGCGCAAGCGTCGAAAATTTTCAGTGTGGACGCCACAACGAAAATTTAACTGGACGTTGCGAGAATATTCAACGGAGACTGAGATCTCTTGAACAAGATTTGAGAAAACGAAAAGAGGGTTGTGATGCAAGAACCTCGGCGACTGATGGTGATACTAGTAGTTCAAGTGGTGCGTTGACAACTGGTTTAGTCGTTGTATGCATAATATTCGTCTTGGTTGCCGTTGTTTTGTTTGTTCTCTCTCTCAAACTTTGGTTCCGATTGCGGCAGCCGAAACTGAAGACTGTTTACAGCGAAGACAAAACTGTGGAATTAGAAATGCAACATCAACCCAAGAAACAGAATTTGGTCTACAAAAATCCCGCTACGATTTCATGATTTTTCCGGCAGTAAGGTTTTCCGTTACTGCGAAAGCAGAGGCAGAGGAAGAGGTTTAGACTGTGGAGAACAAGAGAATAAAAACTTTGCAATTTATAATTCTCATGCTCCCCACTCGCGCAAATTACACCTTCTCTAACAGCACTGTTAGCAGACACCACCAATAATCTGCCTCGTCTCCAGGCGTCCCTCCTTACTATATAATGGTGGTGCGCGTATCGTTGTGGGATAGGTGCACTGCCCGCGCTATACCGGCGCCTGGGGACGAGGCAGACTAATAATGACTACAACTGGGAGGCAGTGAAAATAATTTAGGTCATTCACATTTACAGCTGTCAACAGCAACTAGGTATACAAGCACCTTGTTCCATTTGTTATTTTTTAAATCCAGGTTTCTAAGTCTTAACATAAATTAGAGCAGTTTTGATGTGAGTGAGCTCGAGTGTCCTGAGAGTTGAATGTAACTCACCTTTGTTTTGGTTTTGCTGTATAGTGATTGGCTAAAAAAAGTCGCGCCACTTAATTCTATTTACTACTATGCAGAAGTAAAACCCAAACCAATTGAATAGTGATTTGGAACCTCTCCACACTAGCATACGATTTAGGAATTGTCTCGTCAAAATCCGAACAAAATATTTGATCGAGGTAATTTTTGTTTTTACATTCTGTCCAATCTGCCAGCAGTATTAGATAACGTACGTTGCCGTTAAAAAACGTTCATTCGCTGAATTAATGGTAGAAGTAATAGCTTTATGACAAATGATTGACAAGAAAAACATAAAATTGTTTATGTAAGCAGTTTTGTCCAGTTTTTACAGGCAGCAAATTTTATCGGCGGTGCCTTTGAAGATGTTCTCGTCTGGAACACAAATTTTTCGTGATGCGACAACCATCCACATTGGTAAAGCGTTGGTGGTGACAGAAACTTGATCTAAATAAGCGGTTTTTTTCACTAGTGTGGAGAGGCCCTTGCTTACACGCGTTTTACCCATATTTGCTTCGAGGTTTCATTGGACCATTGCGTTGTTTGTGATTAATCAGAGATTACTTTGGTTTTGATCTTACTAATCGTTATGTTACAGCTAAAAAAAAGCTCTATGTCTAGTAAGGTTGGCAGTCAGTTTGTCACTTCCTTGTATAGCTGATGCCGATAATGACGAATCTTGATCGTGCTCACAATATCCCTTTGAAACCGTTTCATTACATGCAAGCGAAATAGAATTGAGATTTGTCAAAAGAAGCCCATGGTACGAGTTCATCCGTAGGAACATTTGCTGACAAGAGTGCACAGAAATATCTGTTTACACTTTCTTTTATTGTTCATAGGAGAATTAAAAGAGTTCATAATTGTAATTATAAAAAAGTACAATGAAAATAAAAATAAAATAGCGACTTGACTGCCTGTTGTGATTTTTACCAGATTTTATCAGTCATAACGCTTGGTCTTACAAATAGTGGCTTTGTCCAAGCCCTGATGTGATCCGACGCAAGGTGCAGTCCAACATATATGCCACAAAACCCAGCTCAAACCAGGAAATAATTTTGCTTAATGTAACACGGTATCGGCTAGGGGCATGAGGGCAAGGAAAATGAAAAAACCACGGGGAAGACTACACATGGAAAGCAACTAATGGCTGAAGATAGAAATTGGAACTAACCTTTTGATCGATTTGTCATAGGCCAAAAGAAAAAAAAAAACAATGAAATTAAGAAAAATACATAAACTATCCCTTCTAATCTCAAAAGCCCTTTGAACAAGAAAGACAACCATAAGCTGATGATAGCAAGTTAGGCATCAATGTACAGCTTATACTGATGCGGTGAACGATTTGGTAAACAAGTTTAAAAAAAAATGGACAAAAAGTCTTACATTGCATGAAATTAAGAAAATCTTCGGAACATATGAACACACGATGTTTTAAGTATTAGAAAAAATGTGCTTTACGGGAGTCGAATTGCGTAACAGTCGAGACATTGGTTTTCTCGTAAAGCGTTCAGTGCCTTAACCCTCGGGCGTACAAGGGGGGGGGGGGGTGCCCCCCATAAGGTTTTCCTTGAATCTTTCCAAGACGATTTTTGATCAGCACCTGCCGTTTTCAATAGCTGTAGGCATATCCCTTAGACTCATTTTAACGCAAGTTTGGTGAGAATCGGTTGCTATGGTTACGAGATATGATGTCATAAGTAGCAGGTGGTCAAGCCAGTTTTGGGTAAAACTGTGTATTTTTCGGTGAAAAAAGCACAAATTGTACACAAAAAGCAGCAAAGTGTTTAGTTATGTCATATTTCACATGACTAGCATCAATAATTTCCAGTTTCCGCCGTTTTTTAATAATTTTTAATTTTTGGTAAAATCCAAGATTGCGCCATATGGCCGCCATCTTGGGTGACGTCACAGGCCCCCAGCAGCGCCTTAACCCATAATATATACCTCATCTTGTAGAGCATATCAAATGCTTTCTACCAAAGGCAAAACCTCTCCAAAATACTGCTACACAGCAAAAACCCAGGGGAGGGGCTCCATCAACCCCCCCCCCTTGTACCAGGGTGGGGGTGTGACTTTGCTTGTACGTCCGAGGGTTAATTACCTATTGAATTTTTTTCTACAAACCAAGTGACCCGTTCAAACTATTGATTATCTCGGAGGCAGACGCTAGGTTTCTTACCACCTGTGACGTCTGCGTGCCCTCCTGGTAAAAAGGGAACTTAAAGGCCCGTTTACACATGTGATTTTTTGTGCAATTTTTGTCGCGCTCCGGCAGTGCAACTTTTGTCCCAGTTGTAAACTAGCAGCAATTTCGCTTCGATTCCAGTGCGATATTTGGTGCAATTTCCCCCAAATAGCCGCCAAGTTGCATCAAGTTTCGAACATGTTCGCGAAGAAGTCTCAAATATTTTGGAAGTCATTCTTTAAGTGAAGTTTTCCTTGGCGTTGCCGTCGTGTTTTAAAAGAGGGAACTTAAGCAAACACGACGACGACGGCTGACGAGAACGTCACAAAAAAAAAATACTTAATTAGCAAAACAATGACTCTGCACGTGCGATACAGATTTTGGTACATTTCTTTGCCGTCTTCTGCAAAACAACAACGTGAAATGACCAAATTCAATGTTTTATGTAGAACGTGAACACACGACAGTGAATTTTCTTTTTCTACCTGAACTGTAACGCCGTCCTTATAGAGTCAGCTCCCGGATTGTTCGGCTACATTAGACAGATTAAACGAGATGAAACTATCGCGAAGAAGTTTGAAATATCTGGAATTCATTTTTAAAGCGACGTTTTCCTTGATCGACGAGGCAAACACCTGGTTACCACCGGCTCCACTAGAGTGCGCAGTAACGGGATAAGGAGGTTGATCACAGAGTGACTTAAATTAAGCATGCATGAAACACATTATCAATAGCGTTTCACGCCTTGTTCCTCCATAGAATCGTTTTCAATTAGTGTCGAAAGTAATTTGCGTTTGCTTTACTACGATCTGTAATTGGTTACAAAATCTCGCGCCACTTTCTCAACCAATCGGAAGCAAAACTAACTGTCAATTACACGCACGAGTTTTGCAGCGCTTGACCGGCGCTAGTTTAAATGTATTTACTTCGAGCTTTGATTGGTTTATTAATGTGTTATTTTGATTGGTCAGATTTTTTTTTTGGTTTTTTAACACTCAATTGAAAACCCCCCTTTCTGTGTTACATTATCTTTTTGACATTGTAGTGAAGTTTGCCATTGATTAACCGCCGAGAATGACGTCTATTTCGCAGGCCGGGATTAAGTAAAATCACAATAAACCTTGTCTAACCTTTGCTTGAACCTTTGCTAAAACTCCCGTTTGTAATTGCCGATATCGGGGTGTTAAACCGCGACAAGTTATAACAACAAAGAGATAGCAGGGTGGGCTGGGGCGTTGCTTATAAGAATTATTGTTAAAGTACAGATTCGTTTAATCTATGCTTGGTAATGAAGACTGCAACTGACTTTCTTCGACGAAAATAGGCGTCAAGTATTTTTCATCAAATCGCGACCAAACTCTGACCAACCAAGACTTTTCGTATTGTCTCTTCTCGATTCTCTCCTGCGGCGTGCTTCCAGAAGGATCGTTAACGTCAATAAGACTTAACCTACGCGCTCTTTTCTCCTCCTCAAGCACGTCGATGCCTGTTTTAATTTTCAAGCACGAGAGAACGGGCATGGAGAGTCCTCCAAACACTATCACAGACACGATAACAATTATGAGGGTCGTTGTAAGCATCATTTGTCGTGGGATAGATACGGTGTTTCTCACAGCTAAAGCAAATGCGATCGCGCCGCGTAGTCCAGAGAAAAACATCATGTGTTGAACGTTTAGCGGGATTTTTCGCGTTCTCCCCATATTCAGAATCAGCGAAAGCGGGTAAATATTAAGGGCACGTCCAACCTGTATAGCCATAAAAGACCAGCCGATGAAGCCAACATTCCACTGATGATTTGTAAAAGCAAACACGGACAGACCGATGTAGGAAAATATGAACGTTTCTGCTAGGAAGTTTAGAAGTTCAAACGTTTGCATGGTGCGGGTTCGCGATTCTTCAGTGAGGTTTCTGTACGTGTAATGTTGTTGGGTTATCCCGCAGAAAAGAACAGCGACAATACCGGACCAATTGGAAAGTTCAGCTGCTAAGAACGTGCAATAAGACATGAGGAAAAAAAGCGCTGTTTCCAAGATCGGATAGCTTCCTATTTTCGTGAGCTTTGTGACGAGTGCGTTCACACAAGACATGCCACATCCAATGGTAAAAGAACCAACAAAAATAGCCACAAAATCTGCTATGGCTTTCAAAAAAGAGAAGAGATCGAAATCACGCAAATCACTCTGATTGTACGCAAGGTACGTTTCTATAGCTCTGTAAAGAACAATAGCAACGGCGTCGTTGAGAACACTCTCTCCGAAAACGAGCGCGTACATGTCGAGGTCGGCGTGAAGATCGTGAAAAATTGCCAACACGGTCACAGGGTCAGTGGCGGAAATCAAAGCGCCAAAGAGCAAACATTCGGCGTAGTCAAAACTTTCCGTGACCCCAGTCCAGATGTTAAACCCGAATACAAGCGAGCCAGTAACAAGGCAAGAAATCGTGGTACCAAAAAAAGCGTAGGTCATAATGGCACCTAGATTACGGAAGAAATAACGTTTCTGAAAACTATACCCGGCGTAGAAAATGATTGGAGGAAGAAGCACGTAGAAAAATATTTCCGGATTAAAGGAGGATTTTGATTCAATCTCGTTTCCTTCGTCTGATGGGGATGTTTGTGGAGGGAAGCGAATTCCCGTCAAAGTGTAAGAATAATCCGTCCCGTTGATGCTTACATAAACGTTCTTGGGTGCTATGGTGATGTTTCCGCAATTCTTTATTTTAACAGCCAGCGGTTTTCTCTGTCCATGGCTCTCGGAGTACTTGATTATGGCGCCCACTACAACGCCTAGAA
Source organism: Siderastrea radians (assembly GCA_964017195.1). Classification (NCBI taxonomy): domain Eukaryota; kingdom Metazoa; phylum Cnidaria; class Anthozoa; order Scleractinia; family Rhizangiidae; genus Siderastrea; species Siderastrea radians. The sequence continues at coordinate 39,714,990 of OZ024892.1, forward strand.
TCATCGCGACTCCAGTTTCATGAAAGAACTCGAATCTACGGATCTTGAAAAGCCAGATCATGAGAACGTTGATGATCAAAAGAGTGATCAGTATCAGCATGCTTAGACTGTCTGTTTTGTGGGTGTTTTCCATTTCATCTTCTTTCTTGCCTTCTAGTGTAGTAGGAGTTTCTAGCGCTTCGGACAACATAGCGCACAATATAATCAGCATTGACACGGTGAAGGTCAGGTTCACTTTCGCAATTATTCCGCAACTCCAGGGAAAACTCATCCTTCTGTTGAATCGCAAACGGCGCAGTCACTCAATCTTCAAGATTTTTGAAGCTCTGATGAATTAAACTTGTTCACTGGATTGTTTCGCTGACAGAATCGAAGAATCAACAAACGTGCGATGATATAATATTTCAAGCGTTGTGGTTCTCTCATGGGCGCTTTCGGTGCATTAAACGTTGACCATGAAGCATAATACAGGGTTCTAGAAATGAAAAGATTTCAGCCAAAATATGCGATGATCTAATATAATAGCGTTTTCTCTTATTTGCCAGCGGAGATGAGCGGAAATAAACACGGGGTCGGAGAAACTTGGTAAATTTTTAATGCGGAACCTGTTTCGCGTCGGAAGACCATTTGTTCAAGTACCGGAAAACGCAGGTGGAGGAGATGGACCGCGCAATGTGAAAAAGTAAACTATTTGATTACCAGTAGAAAAAATAAACTGGCTTTGGCAAAACTAACCAAAAGATCACCAGGAGTTTATAATCTCTTGATTTCTTTTTTACTTTTTTCCGTTTTAGGCGAGTTTCATTATGGTCACCAACTGGAAGTAAATGTCTCGAGAGCAATAGGCATTCTGCGCGATGGCGTGCGATCCGACAACTTACCGCAAGCATTCGCTGGGATCATACGTAAACTAGCCTTTTTAAGGGGGCTATGTCCTTAAAAAGCTTGAACGCATATCACGTGGCCGTGGAATCATAGGAAAATTTGATCCTTTAAGCCCTAACAGTGACGAAAATGAAATTTCTCTTTACATCATTACTAATTGTCCAAACATTCAAATGATGAGAATAAAGGCAGTGAGCTCCAAGGATTGAAGATGTCTTGATATTTAGCCAAATTCTCCTTACTGGTTCCATAAGAAATATATGGAGAACATTTAGGAGAATATGCATTTTCACTGGGTCAGGGCTTTTAAAAAGGGTTGAATATAATGTTTAAAGGGGCATGGTCACACTATTTTAGTCCACTTTAAAAATCAGAAATATGTCCTCACATCAATGAAGCCCACAAATAATGGTGTAGTTTTGTTACCAAAGACTATATTACTTCACGGGAACTATTTTCAGTCGTCTGTTGCTACGGATGGCACGGATAGAAATGGATTGCAATTTGAAAAAATTAGGCTAAACTTTTCAAATTCTTTCAGCGTGTTGTCAAAAAATCGATATTAAAAGGTCATGGTTTGTTTTCTCTTAATGGCATTACGTTAATATGTTCCTTGAAATGTTCAAACACAATTTTGGGCATGGATAAAGATAGCTACCGATAAATTTAGTACAGTTTTGACCAGAAAACTTCGAAATCCTCGTGACTATGCCCCTTTAAATTGCCCAACAAGTTTTCGACATTCTTTGGCTACTGACGGCCAGGGGGAAAAAAGATTGCACAATTTTTTCAAGTTTTTCCCTCGACTTGCATCTCGAAAATTGTTCAAACCCAGTTAAAAATGATTACAGGTTTTTCTTGATTTGGGAAAATTACTTGATTTCTTCCTCAGTGATGTTTTTTGGAGCATATCGTGTACGTAGAAAGTTACGCATACCTAGTTGTGATGTCATCACATAGTCATTAGCAAAACTAAAAATCCTCTTGGAGCATGGCCCCGTTACAGCTGACTTCACTGATTCTGATTCGCCGGCCATTAATCGCCCATCTCGATTCTCTCATAATCACAAAACGATGAAGAAAATTAGCAAATCCTCTTCTTTTTTGCGATTGATTATATCTCAGGAAGTTAGTGTTTTTCTGTAAACTCATTTCACGCGCAGATGTCCATATTTCAATCGCGTCCATGGGGGAATTATGGCTTGAGGCGAATCATGATTCGCCCATGGAGTCACGAAATAATTTTGGGATCTGCGCATAAAATGAGTTTACAGAGGAAATAATCACTTTCTGAGATATTAACAATCGTAAAAGAGCAGAATATCTGCTAATTTCTTAATTGCTTGTACGTAGTTCAAAGAGAATCAAGACGAGTGAATCATGTTTGAAAAACCCTGGAATCAACACATAGTAGTAAAATCAGCTGTAATAAAGAGTATGATTCCAATTCTGAGCGATGGAACTACCATGATCACTAATTACGACTGCTGCTGATCGATCACGAATTCATGTTCGCAACCCATGATTGTATGCAATTGGCCAGTGATCGTGCGATCAATTGGGATCCTTCCTTACCCTCTATTTATCTAATGTTGACTGAGACAATTTTGGTTGTTGCTAGTCTTTGGGAAGACGGATAGGAAAAGTGTTGCAACAAATAGGGTGATTTCAGTTCGTCATCTCATTTTAAAGATTCTCTACTTCAGCGAATTACTTTTTCTGTCAGCCTCGATTTTAATAAATATTAAGCTCTATTGAACCAGAAAATTTGTGCTCTTTTGTGCCCTCGGGGTCACTAGTCAGGAGTTAAAACGAGCACCTTTGAGTGTGTTTTTTGTTCAGTCTTCTCAAAGCAAATTCCGATCCATCCTCGGAGACCCAGGGGAAGATAGTGGGGCGAGGGTAAGTCGGAACGGGAGAAAAACTGAAGTGGGCGAAGAAAAGTAAAAGGCAAATTGAGTTTTCTTCGTCCACGGTTTTTTTTTTGCCCGTTCCGACTTACCCTCACTCCACTATCTGCCCCTGGGACTTCGAAGATGAGCAAATTCCAGTATTCTTGAGTTCGCATAGGCGCTGACGTTAAAAACGTTTCCATTTTTTCCTCCTTAAATACATGTTTTGTCGATTACAGTTAATTTTTACTCACTGTTCAAAGTGTTTTTCATTTCGAGTACTTGGGTTTCAGGAAACCGGAGTTAATTTGATTGGAAACCCAGTACTAATAACCTTTTCCGCTTCAATAGATTTCATACCTTTCTCACGGTTTGATCTCGTATATGATTGGTCAGCTACAAACTGACAAGTTGAAGTCGAATGAGAGTGCCCACGCTTTTGTGATTTGCGCGTCATTCCTGAAAAACGCTTAAATCAAACAGCGGAGCTAAACGCGGACTTTCAAAATGGTGGCCATTCTGGAGGACCGGGGCCGGGAGTCTGGGAGAAAAGGGGGCCGGGGTGGGAGTTAAGGGGGCCGGAAAGGGGATTCCCAAGGTGGCAGCAAGCGGGAGAAACAGGGGAAGATAACGCAATATTGTGCAATAATTTGCAATCGAAAAAGCGCAAAGAAACTCGAGCTAACAACAATAGGGCAGGAACCGTTCAGGAAGAGGGAAGTTTAATCTCTCCTGCCCCCCCGCCCCCCTCCTCATTGTTTGCAGTTTTAGGCGGATGGATTTTCTTGTGGGAACAGGGAAAAACTTGCTTCCAACTACAGTTTGAAGATTCCGGTAACAAAGCTTTACTGTGAGGAAAGGAGCATACCGTCATTGCGTCATTTAGCCAAGACTCGTCCCCGGGAGTACTGCCACGTTCCTTGGGGACCAGCTGCTTTTTTGTGTGTGTGTTACTGTTAATTCATTTGAGTCGTGCCTGTGCTACAACTGTGGCTCTTCCACACTGCTCTAGACACAAGATTACAGATTGCACCACTTGAGTTAAGACAAGACTAAGAGCAGTCTCTAATTGCTCTAAGTTGTCGTAAAGCAATAAGTGAACATGTCAAAGCTGATAGTCAGAGGGAAAAAAACAAACAAACAAAACAAAAGTGAAATTTGGTAGTCTCTTCCTGTTTGGGCAACCTTTATACTGTATCATGGTAGTTTCCTAATGGCCATCTTAAATTCTTTGTTATGACTTTTTATTTGAGTACTGCATACAGTCGTATATTCAGTCTCTGACTTCTTTTGGTTCCATCAAGTGTTAACGAGTTCCTGTGTATCACGTGGCACAGAGTTACAATGTATGCAATTAAATGTGGGTCATGTTTTTTGCAAGTCAACAAACAAACAAACAACCTCTCAGAACCAAGCACTTCACTCCTGCAATCATATGCAGCTACCACAGGAAACTGAACTTTATATCTATTAAAATTATCACTTTAATTCATCTCTCAATTCAAAAGCACTTGTCTGCAAAGGTGGCCACAGGTGACCCAAGTGCATGTGACCCACCAAATTTACATGTATAACAAAAATAATACACCATATTAAGTTATTGACAGTATCATGTAATACTTAAACTGCAAAACATGGGCAAAAATCAATTTTATCTTTTAAAACTTCTCAGTAACATTAATTAATTAAATTAAACTCTACTAAATAATTATTATTTTTTAGTACCAACAAAAACAATCATCCAATAATAATTCTTTACTTCACAGCACTGTCACATCAAAACTTCAGTAACTGTAACTGAAAATGCGGTCAATTAGGCATTTAAATCTGTATTTTAATACTTGCACATTAAATGTAGAAGTCAAATTATTTTATTTTTTCAGTCAGGGCTGTTCCAAGAATCAACAAATTTTTTAAAATATTTTTTGGGGATAACTTACACAAGGGAAAGGGTAGTATTTGTTAACCAAGTAAAAGACACACAGCAGCAAACTTTAATTATCAACATAGCCTGTGTGCAAGCTCTAGGGGGTGGGGAGAAAATGAGACTTGCTCCCCCCCCCAAGAACTTGCTCATAGGCTATTATCAACATTAAAACTGTAAACATCTTATTGAACCATGAACAATGTAACATAAAAATTTGGAATACTGGGGAGACAGCACTGGCTTGCTTGGTACTTAGTGCCTTTTATTGATATTCGTTATTTCCACTTCCCAATTTTTGTTTAAATAGAATTAGCCAAGTTGTGTTATTATGATGTGCAAAGAATCAAAAAAAAGAAGGAAGTTTCCCACTTCCTAAGAAAGTTACCATTGGGTCACATCATTCATGTTTTGTGCTATTTAGACCTTTTACTCAATGCTTTTTCAATCCAGGCAAATACAGTTGAACCATGAACGTGAACAAAGAGAAGTTTCCCTCCCTTCATTCATTTCAGCATATTTTAGTACTCCTAGTTACACAAACTTTCTATATCTCAAACATTTTTTGGTTTCTTCTGAAAATTTGAGCTATCGCGATTCTACTGAAGTGACTTTAATTTGCGGTTGAAATTTGTTTATGGTCTAATTTTCAATTGAAGGGCCCAGTGGAAAAAGGGCATACTGGGTAAGTGATGATTATAGGTTGAAAATCTAAATTGGTGCTGTTTAGCTGAACATTGGCACACAGGCTGGTTTTCATGTAAGGAACATTGTTGTGCATTTATTTTCTTGACCTGAGAGCTTCAATTCGAAGAATTAGAGTATTACGTTTGCTTAAAACTGACAAGGAGAAAACAACAGGACCGCAGATTCCAGGTTGAATTCCTTTGTTTTAGTTTAGGCAGAGAACAAAAGAAATCATTCACACTTCACTTGAGCAAGTTTAGTTCAACAAAACTTTTTACACAAAAGTAATACGCTAATTCTTTGAATTTTAGATCTAAGGTCAAGAAATAAATGCACAACAGTGTTCCTGACATGAAAACCAGTCCGTGTGCCAATGTTCAGCTAAATAGCACCAATTTCAATTTTAACCTCAAATCATCATTTACACCCTTTTTCCACCGAGCCCTTCAACTTCCTTTGCCTTGAACTCATTACCAACAACATCCAAATTCTGGAATTAAAGACAGAAAGGAATGTCAAAATCAAACCAAAAATAGAAAAGAAAAACTGCCAAAAATATAATCAGTTTACTTTTACATTCATGAATCACTTTAATCATAAGAAGGAAAAACATAGCCATGACTGACTGAGTTGCAATCAAAGCAAATTGGTATACCATAAAAGGAAACCCTCGCCCCACCCCGCCAAAAAAAAAACAACCATTATGAAACAAAAAAATATTTCCCTCTCAAATAAGCTATAACTTGCAAAACATCGCAAAGAGCTAGGGCCAGTTTAAACAGTACAACTTTGCGTACGACATTTACATGTGATTGGGTAGCTCGCATTCTGTAGATGCCCTCTACAACTCTCACCCAGTGACACTGTATGTACAATTCCGGTCAAGGGTGAGTTGACAGTCTGGACTCAATCTTCGAAACTAGATTCTGACATCTCCAAACTCAAGACGTTTGAGGTTTGAGATGCAAGAATCAAGGATCGAGAATCGAGGATTGAGAATTGTCATACATGTAGGGTTATGAAACATGTTCCAATCTCCTACTTTTCACGTTTACGCTTGTTGTAATGATTCTGTAGGTCCGATTAAGTTGGTGCAATTTTGTTGTAGGTATAGTGTAAGCAAGTTGCAAGACCAGAGCAACGTGAGCTGCAAACATTTCATGCGACAGTCACAAGCGACATGTAAAGACCTCATAATGCCTTTACATGTACATGTGCATGCACAGTCCATACATACATGTAACACGTGAAACCTGGTCAATGTTTGAAAACCCTGAAAAACAAATGCCATGGTCCTGCACTGTTTACCAAAAAAAGAAAGATTTATGCAGAGGGCCACAAACTTCCCTATACTTATGGATCAAGGCTGTTAAATGAGCACAAAATAAAGACAACTAAATGACTACTTATGGTCACCCTTATTGGCTACAGCACAAGGAGCAGATCAGAAGCTATCAGGAATCTTACTGTCAGAAGAACTATGATTGCCACAAAATGTGGTGTATAGGTTTGTTACCAATGGCAAGATTTTAAAGCAAATTTCATGTACGATGTAAAATATCCATCACCATTACTGGGTATGTCTGATGAATGTAGGCACTTTTTCTGGGAGACCGAATCATGCAAAGTTAAGCTAACTGATGAACTTTAAATAAATGTAAAGAAGATCCTCGCAGTTATTAACGCAACTTATGCAGTTGTGAAAAGAAAGCCTGAAAAAATCAGGCTTTCTTTTCGCAACTGCATAAGTTGCGTTAATAACTGCGAGGATCTTCTTTACATTTATTTCCTCATTCCGCAGTTCAAATATATGAATTTCATACATTCATGATGAACTTTAGTTACCAGGGAAAGTACACGTAGTAGAGCACTAAGTGGCACGTACCACATGTACATTGCATGGCATTCCATGGCTTGTGCTCAGATACAAGATATGCAATACACTGTATGTGGTACAAGTGCCTTTTCTCAGGCTACCCAAAAGTGCACCTGTACACTATTCAGTTTGCTTTCATTTTTTTGGCAGGGTTGTCACCTAATTCTGTCTTTTCCGCTTCAAACTTTCTCTTTGCCTCTAAAGCCTCTTTCTCTATTTCCTTGACTGCACGGTTGTCATCTTCAGAAGGATCACTCCACAGAGAGCAGCTTGTGCATTTGGTACATGATTTGCCTGGATCCTTTGGATGCTGACAAAAGTGATTGTAACTTATCTTGGGTTTCCGACAGACATAACACATTGTTGTTCCGCAGCGGCATGTCATTTTGTTGCACCCATCAGATTTTGTAAACTCACATCCACATTTGGGACATTTTCGTATCTTGGCCATTGTCATTTTTTCTTCAAAAGAAAGCCTGACATCTTTTTCTGCTGACTTTTCAACCTCGCTGCACTTCAAGCCAAAGTGTTCAGACCACTCTTCTTTACAATAACGACAAGTTTCTTTAGCACATGAAGGATTCTGACATTTGAACACTTTATCTTCGGGTGGCAGGATGGCAGCAAAATCACAGGAAGGGCAGCGCACAAAATCATCCATTTGTGCCAACAACAATGACTCTTCTTGGACACGATCTTCATATTTCTCCAGGATGTTGCTGGGTAGCGCTTTCTTTAGCTGACTCAAAGGAAAAGTGCCGTCGCAACCATCAGTCATGCAGGTGAGGGCTGCTTTTCCTTGGCCAAATGCTGCCTCCTTTGTATAGTTCATAAGACAACTTGCACAGAACAGATGTCCTTCTAGACACTGAACCATGTCCTCAAAAGCTGAGTCTCCATAGCAACAACCACACTCAATCTTTTGACCTTCTTCTTCATACTGTTCATCGTTTAAGCTCATAGCAAGCATCCTGTCTCTCTCCTCAGATTTGGAGAGCTCAAACATTTTCATAAATTCCATCTCTCTTAGTAACTCCTCATCCATCTCACGTTGTGTACAGACTGGTATAATAGAGCGCCCACATTTTAGGAGCTCTATTTTAGGCGGAATGAAAAAGTCTTTGCTGTTAGGTGGGCTGGCAAGTGACACAGGCAGCTGCATTGCATTTGTACCTTGAGATGCAGCAGTCGTAGTTGACGTAGCAGTTCCACTAGACACTAGAAGCTGTTCTTGCAAATACCTCTTACTGGGAGCATAATGACCTCTGAACTTTGCCATGGCTAACCTGATGTATCTCACAGGAATCATCTTGAATTCATTTTGTAAAAATAAACAGCACTGGTGCCTATATTTGCTTGAAACCTGTGAAGAAAAGTCTTTGAAGTAGTCCTTTCCTTTCTGGTCTTCAGGCGGACTAGTAAATGGTGGACTTGACAAAACGGGTGATTTTCTAGGATAATTCTTTGTCTCCAATAGCTCGTTACAAGCATTGTTGATTGCCTCAGAGGGTGGGATATGGGCCCACTTATCAACAAGACTCTCAAGAAAAGCGTCTTCAACATCAGGAAATAACGCATGGAGGTTTTTCAAAGCTTCTTCCATCGGATCTACAGGAGGTTTCACGCAAACGCTCTGAATTTCGCGGGGTTCTTGTCGAGGTGTAGTCGGGGTACAAGCAGTCGATGCTGTGGCAGTCGTAGAAGGACTTCTCAAAGAACTTCCAGACAAAGAATTTCGCCTTGCTTCCGGCGTATTTGTTAGGTTTTGAGAGCGTGGCGATATTGGCGTCGAATTATTGGAAGCAGGAGACCATTTGTACTCTGTGAATTGAGGCTCTTCGGTCAGGTTTATAACATGATGGCCGGCAACTCTTGGTTGCACTTTAGGGGAGCGGGAAGTAGTCGACACAAAAATTACATCGTTATCAACGATTTTATCAGGAGAAATAGTTCGATTTTCATCATGGTCTAAAGAAATGGGAGAAACGGGACGCCTTCTCTGTGGTACAGGTACTTCGTGGACACTTTGTTCAGCCAAAAGGATATCAATACAGCCAGGAATAATCGTTGCTGGGTCGCTTCCTACAGTTTCCCGCACATTTCTGATGCAGTTCGACAGAACGCGGTCGTTAAGCTGCGGAAAAATTGATCTTAAAGAATCTAAAATCCTCGCCTCGTTGTCGACGACCGCCATTTAGGACAGCTGCTCGTACATTCAAGAGATTTGAGCGTGAACAATGTCCCCAAAAGGATTTCCCAAGTGAATCACACTTTGTTTCAAAATCGGCGCGAACTTTGGGAAATGAATGTTGCACAAAGAAACCCTTCATGTAAGCTTCCATAAGGCATACTCTTTCTATTTGTCCGCTCTCCCGATGACCAAATATAAGCAAACGCGGAGACTGTAAGAACATCGGGACCAATCAAAACCACGAAAAAAATCCGGTGATTCCCGAAGATTGCTTTCGTCTGAATATCGGTTTCCGGAATAGGTTTCGTCAGTAATTCTGTCAGCGGACTACAACAAAAACATAGCCTACAAAACGGGAAATTACATTTGTAGCTAAAAATAGCAAAACCAAAATGGCGCACTGGTTTCACAGAAATCCAATCAAAGCGTCTGCTCCAGTCACTTTTGAGTCCATTCGCAATGTGGCAACCAATTCCTCGTCTTCTAAAATATTATCGTAAGTTTCATATTACTTTGATTGCTGTTTTCACCCGTTCATGTCGCATGAACGTAAAACGTTGAACGTAAAACTCTTCATGTAAGGTACACTGTATAAGAACAGTCTTAAAAGCTCTATCTTTGGACAGGGTTTAAGTATTTTCCAAGCCTTTCTTTTTAAGGAAGAGAAACCGATCTGAGCACCCCTGTATCTAAGCATCTTCTTTGACTGTTAATGTCATTTTAAGTGCACCAAAGCTCAAGTTGTAAATTTATCTTTTTCGACAATTATTTTTAATCCTATTTTGCACAGAGACTCAGTTGGAACGCTGCTAGTTCTGTCATATTTGACACAAATATTTAATTGTTTGGTTTGTTGTGACATTGATTGGGCCGCTGATCATAAATCAGAATTTATTTTTGTATGGGAAGACTTGTCACATCTGATGTCATGCTGCATGTGCTAGAACAACTACTAATGATTTCTAGTGAGAGTTTACAGTACATGACAACAACTTCAACTTGAGCTACTGTTGACTAATTTGGAATCATCATGATACTAATTTGTAAAAAGACGCACAAGTATTTTTGTACATTTCTCTATGGAGAAACATCACAGGAAGGGTGTGTGCAGAACTACATGTAAATCTTAATGAATCATCCTGAATCATTGACAAAATAGGGTCTCAAATTCTAGTGCACTTTGTAAGAAGGAACAAATAGCTATGACTGACAGAGTCGCAATCAAAGCAAATTGGTAACCATAAAAGGAAATCCTTCCCCATTCCCCCCACCCCCCACCCTCTGCCATAAAACCCATTATGAAACAAATAATAATTCCTTCAAGCAGTAAGCTAGTGGGAAACATTGCAGTGAGCTAGGGTATTGTTGTCTAATAACAATGTTGTTAGAAAAAGAATACCCGTATTGAACATTTGCAAACACAAACAAAGACAAGGAATCAAAAAGTTAATGTTGAGCCAAATAGGAACTCAAGGGTTTACTTTCAGAACAGTATTAAAGGGGCTATGTCACGCTATTTTAGTATCCTTTAAAAAAGCTAAAAATTATAACAGTCAAGCTTTGTTATTAAAGATTGTCTTACGACACTGAAACTGTTTCTTGTTGTCTGTTGCTACCGATGGCAAGGATGGAAATGGATAGAAAGTTGAAAAAATTGGCCCAATTTTTTCAATGCTATGTTCTCAAAAATCACCCAAAAAAGTATTATGGTTAGCTATCCCTGATAAAACCCATTTGATATGTTCCTCATAGTTTTATAGGAGCCTTAAAATGTGTATGAGTAAAGGCACTAGGTAACGATTTTAGCACAGAATTGACCTAAAATAGCAAAATATTCATGTCGTAGCCCCTTTAAGGGGTTAAGTTTCTAAAGAAACTGTGGTGCCACATCAGTGGGGAAGTGAAACACATAAATTTGGATGTTTTGTCAACTGAGTGCATATTGATAATCTAGCCAACTTTAAATTGGCTCCTGTGAAAAACTTTAATCCTTAAATTTTATTTCTGGACTTTTTACTTTACAGTGTCCATTTTACCTTACATGCAGGGCTGCATTTTAACGTCGGAGATCTTGATCGGCATAGATTTCAGTTCATACAATTTCTTAGAAGACAAGTATTTCTTCTGCACGGCATTGACATGGAATGCATCTAGGCTTACAGTACACGTACATGATGTCTCAATTCAGCTGATAAATCGATATTCTGGTGCTTACTTTCAACAGTTGTCCAAACTGAAAGTTTTTGCAACAGCTAGCTTATGTGAGCACAAAGTCATTGTTTCCTCCAATTGTCTTTCTTGTGACCTGAGCAAAAGCAGCAACTATGCTTGGCAATTAATTAATCCTCAGTTACTGTCTGAAGGTGACGCAAACATTCTCTAATTTTTGTGTGATCTGAAGCATGCAAAGATTCTACTGTTAAAATCATTTCTCAATTTGTCATACAGAGAACTGAAGCTGGCTAGATCAAAGCTACTGAATTATCTCACAGATCCTTCAAATGATTGTAAGTCAATCCAACAAGCAACAGAGATCTACTTGTCACTTCTTCATGGTCTTGTTAATGATCCTGTCAGTGGATCAGGTGACAGCAAGCTACGCAAGTTAATCACGTTCAAGTGGACCAACTCCATTTGTGGTAATACGCCAACGTAAGTTACCTACATGTCACAGTTGTAAAATCTGAGTTTCATAATCATTAATGTATATGTAAACAAGCTGACTCATATTATTACATAATGTACAGATTATGTGTTGTTAATTTTTTTAAGGTGTGGGGTTGACAGTGTCTTTGAGCTAACATCCATTTGTGTTAATGTTGCAATCTGGTACACAAAGTATGCCGCTAAACTGGCAGCTAAGGGAGAGTAAGTGTGCTTGATGTTATTTCATTATTTTAACAATACAATCTCAGTTGGTTATTGCCATTTTTCAAACAGAGAGCCCTAGATAAGAGTCATCAGTACACATAAATAAACTGACTTGAAATGGGAAATACAACCAGTTCAGTGCTCAGTCTCTAGTTGGTACACCACATATATGTATATCAATATGATTATTTTGTACTCAGTGTTGAATCCATCCTCATAATTTTTATGAGCAAAAATGATTTTTTTTAGATTACACTACTCTACACTACAAAGTTTGGTTGTTTGATAGTACGTTTTATTTTAATAGCAATTTGCAATAAATTTTTAATGTCTGTGCACAGGGTTACTATGGATGAAGCAAAAGAAGTCCACACCAACCTTAGAAATGCTGCAGGAATCTTTAAATTTGTGAAGGTATCAATTATGGCACTTAAAAATATTGACCTTAACATACAGTATAAACCCTTGGTAGACTATAGTTAACTGATGATTAAAGATAGTAATTATTTTAAATGGGTTTTTTATGTGGTTAAAAAACCACAGGTATCAACTGTGCTATCTAGACTTTGCATAATAAACTTATTGAAAGGCTTATTAAAAAAAAAGTGCTGACTTGCCCATGAATTCAAGCTCAATATTGGCACTGCTTTGGCACACAGACTGTAGTTGCCTTTAGTGTAACAAAACTACTCTGACCTCTTTTCAAGTTTTTGCCTGGGCAAAAGGTTGATACAGTGGAACCTCGATTTAACGAACCTCTATGTAACGAAGTCCTCGGTATAACGAACGATATTTTTCAGCCCAGTAATAGCGTAATGCATGGAAAAGAACCTCAATATAACGAACCCTCGATGTAACGAACCAATTTCCCCAGTCCCTTGGCACTTTGTTAAATTGAGGTTCCACTGTAATACTATCCACCAGACAAATTGCTATCCAGTGGATAAATGATACCAAAACAGTACACTATCCACTGGATAGTGATTATCCGGTGGATAGAGTTATCCGCTTTTTGGGCCTGAAGGTTTTAATTTGGAGAATTAGCTTACTTACTGAAAATAACTTGCATAAAATTTGTTTGTACCCTAAAGGAAAGCCTGATGCCACGACTTGGTGACTTATCAGCAGAAAAGGGTGCAGACACAGATCAGAGGGTACTGGAGGCCTATCAGATGCAGTGTGTAGCGGAAGCCCAGGAAGGTCAGGCCAGCAATGTAGTGCCAAAAATATTCATTTCATTTAACTCTTCACTGAGGTGAATAATGATTTTCATTGTATACCAATTGAAAACAGTCGGTGGATAGCCAGCACCAAATAGTTTCCTTTTTTTCTGAGAAATGAGGGGAAACTTGCACACAAAATCCAGAGAAATGCAGAGAAGCAAATAGCACTGATACCATCCCAAATTTGAGTTAAGCCTAACAGAGCGTGGGAGAAACACTATCCACTGGTTTGGTATATACTGATGGCCTGTTAGTAAGGAGCCAATCAGAATGCAGCTTGCCCTTTTTAAGTGCTTTTTTTGTAAATGGTTGATCAGTAGTACCCTACAACATTGTACTGGATTTTATTCCAAATACATTATGTGGACCGAACCTGAAAGCCATCAGGGAAGTACAATATTAAAGTCATAACCCAACCCTGTTGACTATGTACTTTGCTTGTAAGAAAATTAATATTTATTGATGATTTCGGTTAGCACTAAAACTCTTTTCTTTCTTGTTTTTCAGTAACTGTGGCTCGAGCTGTGGAGCTCAAACACAAAGCATCACTCATCTCTGCACTCACCAATGAAACAGCAAAACTATTTACTGCTGCAGGTACACTGTAGTTTATCTACATATCTGACGTTCTTCAGGGCAAAAAAACTTTTTGAATTTCACTTGTCCATTAATGGACAAGTAACATTCAGATTTTGGTTGTCGGAAAGTAAAATCCACTCACCAAAAAACTATTAAAACGAATAACACGAAGTCATAATAATCATTAAAAAACCGAAGAAATTGTGTAATTTGTTTTGCATCAAATCTTATAGTCAAAATACTCAGCGCGTTCTGCTCATTATTTAGGAATGATTTTCATTACTTGGTAATGGATTGCATTATTGGAATCAAAATTCCATTTTCAAATTGAAGACTGAAATCTTCCAACGGTAGACTCATTCGAAATAACGAATGTTGATTGGGTTGTTTCTTACATAAACCAAAAGTTCACACACGAAATATGAAACCGTTGGCGGTTTTTGGTTTCAATCGGTTCGATATTACAGGGAATTTTTCTCAATTTTCAGGAACATTTCTTGTGCATTTACAGCACACTTGTTTTTAAGAAATTATTCTTCATAATATAGCAATTATAGCAACAGTCTGCTTCTTCACTTTTAAAAGTATATTTGCGATTAATATTTTAATTGTTGAGTGAACACAAATCAAGTCAGATAGGTCAAGCCGCTGTGAGTGAGTCTGCGACTTGCACGTACTTGAACATTGACGCCTCATGTCAATAATAAACCAATCAGCATTCCTTATTTGGAACAAGGCTACCGTTGTAACATTGCAATATGCAATTTGAAAGTGGAATTTTGATTCCAATAACGCAATCCGTTCCAGATTAGTGAAAGTCATTTCCAAATAATAAGCAGAACGTGCTGAGTATTTTGACTATAAGTGTTTATTTTAACAGTTATTCTTAAGTTTCTGTTGTTCCTGGCACCTTTTGATGCAACAACATTTCATACACACTGGTCTTAGCCTCCCACGCAGTCGCGTTTAGGGGAATTGTATCACTTACATGCTTTATGTACATTAAACAACTTGACAAAATACTCCACTTCTTTGAGACATTAAAGTTGCAATCTAAGATGAAACTGTAAAGTCACAGCATTTTTTAGGTGAGGTGCGTGGCAGTGGAAGTGTCACAGCATCGATATCTTAATTGCTTCAGTGCCTGTTACTGCACCAAATGGGCATGGTGTGGAGTGTTTTCACGTCGTTTAAATTTAACTTTGAGGCTGACAAAAAAAATACACTTTAAAAGGTTTTATTTCTTCTTTAATCACAAAACTTCCCACAACTACACTGCATCACTGTACTCTTGCCACAATGCTAATTGCCTCATTCAGCTATTAATGTAAAACAGGTACTCATAAGGTCGTCATTTGCCATCACGTAAGTTTATTTTCCTTATATGAAATGTGGATCACAGTCTCTACCGAAACCACAGTGCCAAATATTCTCAGAAAACAGGGACGAAAAAGGCTAAGTTTGTGTGAAAAGAAGCGAAATTTGGGAAACTCAAGTAAGTATTTAAAGTCCAGAGATGCTTGGGAAACTCAGAACTCAGTGGAAAACAAAAACAAAAAATTGTAGCAAATTCTACTCGTCCTGTTGGACAAGTGCTTGTGGAAAGCCACTCCTCCGAGATAAGAGACTGCTCGTCTCGGATGGGCGGACGAGTGGAAGTTTTTTGCCCTGTTCTTGAGCCACTAGCTGCCTCATTAATCATAGCCTGGCTTTGCAAACAAAGATCTATAAAGAGGGAGGTGCATGTCCAATGCTGGCAAGGTCCACGTTCAATGCTGGCCTGCTCATACATGTAACTGACACTAAGGCCAATGCAGGACAGGCAGGCCTGGTTGCAGTGGCTGCAGGTGAAGGTCTTGTCTGGGTTTGGTGCTGAACCCTCACAGTTCTTCCTCCTTCTTTTGGCCTCAGGGCTGGCCCTGTGGATGTTTTCAAAGGAGGAAGCAGCCTGGTGGATGGTGTGTCACCAGGCAGGCCTTCTGATAGTGTGCGAAAAATATTGGGAAATTATGCGGAATTTCCAGGAGGTCACATTATGCGGCAGAAAAGGTCTATTATGTGGCAAATTTGCAATTTCTCTGGAGAAGATTTCACATAGAACATGTACTGTCATTAGATTCACAACAACATCAAAGATTTCAGAGGCTCTGCATGATGTGTCCAATGCTAAATAGCCTTAATTCAGCTTTTGTGTTTGTTATTTTTTCCAGCTTACGCATTAATCTTTTATCAATTATAAGATTTCTCATGGATTATGTGATTGGATGCGATCGATTCAAGATCAATTGTGCGAAATCGTACCATCGCATAATATCAGAAGCCCTGACCAGGCCTTGTGGTCAGCAGCCACCTTCCTACTTTGCATGTGAACGGCAAGGCGAGTGGGCTCCCTGGATAAATATTATTATTATTATTATTATTATTATTATTACAAAAATTGAAAATGATATTCCTTCTTTTTGGCCAGTAGTCATTTCATAAAATATTAATGGTGATAATTTCTTTGTAATGTTAATTATTCATACAGGTGATGCCTTGAAGTCTGTGGAGCCATTAAAAGCAGGCAAATGGAAGAAATACTTGGATCTCAAGGCTGCTTTCTATCAATCATATGTGAGTTAATTTTTTCTGTTGGGTCGTAATGTAATTGACAACTTAGTTTTCACGGTTTTTTTGTCGTTTGTTGCAGGCATATTGTTTCTGTGGAGATACACTTCTTGATGAGGATCAGTGTGGAAAAGCAATCCGTGCATTGCGAGAGAGTGATAAATGTAACTTTGTGTTGTTGCTGTTGTTGTTTGTAGACAAGACTTTATGCATGATTATAGGAATCTTGCCCCTGGTTCTCTAGTGCCCTATTTTCTCAATTAAATGCCCCCGGCATTTATTTCAAACTTGGCCGGGTGGACCTGGCGTTTGTTTGAATCAGCAGTTTATTTGGGCCCCCCATTTTTTAAGAAAGGGTCTTTATTCAGTTTACTTGACATCTTGTATCTATGCCCTTCCACCTTAAATTCACTATACCACAAATAAACGTCTGAGGGGCTTATTCCCTGATGTCTTCTTTAAGACCTGGTATTTGTTTGCGGTCCAGCGTTTAATCTAGAAAATACGGTACATGTACAGAGAAGTAGTTGTTTCAAGCAACAAAAACGTAACTTAGAATCTCAGATTTTGTTAAAGAATATTAAACAATAATAGTTTCTGTGGAGACGCACTTCTTGGTGAGGATCAGTGCAGAAAAGCAATCTGTGATTTGCAAGAGAATGATAACTGCAATTTTGTTTTGTTGTTGCTGTTGTTGTTCGTGAACAAGAATTAATGCATAGTAACTTGCTCTTTTGCTCTGTAAGCACATGTACAGAGAAGAAGGTTTTGTAAGCAACACAAATGTAGCTAAGAATCTCAGATTTTGTTAAAATATTAAACATTCTTTGCCTATCTGAGCCTTGCAATTTAGTGAAGAGCAACAATTAACGTACATGTAAGTTTTGTGCCGAATACTTTTATAGGATAATATTTTAGTTAATGGTGACTTTTAAGTATCTCAGAAACTCTCTCAAGAAGCTGTGTGTGCAAATAATTGATTTTTTCATTTCCAGTGTACAAGAAAGCTGAAACCATATCTCGGGAGTACTCTAGTACTAAGGGCCCTGGTACAACTGCCAGGCCATGGGAACACCCATTCTTTCTAAAACTGGGCCCGATCATCAGAAAGAAGCTGGAGAAAGCCAACCATGAGAATGGATTCATGTAAGTGCGCCAAGACACATTAATTAATCAATAATGAATTATTTTTTTATGCATTATGTTCATATGTGAACATTTAATCATTGGCCTAATTTTTTGTAATTAAATTAAGCCAGACTAAGACAAAAAAAGCAAATACACATTTACATGTAGTAGTTGATGTGTGAGGTGCATGTTGTAATCAAAATGATGGTTAAAAAACTATGACTGTTCAAATTTGTTTTATTCAGTTACTTTCATAAGATCCCAGAAGAGGTTCCTGAGCTGGAACTGAAAGCGACTCATGGCTTAGCAAGTCCACAGGAGTTTACGCTACCAGCTCCTCATGCCATGTGGGCAGGGGATACTTACACTGGATTTGATGCATCCAAAGCTCACCCTCCACAGCCGGTAAGTCATTTACATGTAGCATTTTAATAAATAATCAACAGTGCTCAACAGGGGGTAGGGGTAGAGAAAAGACAAGTAACAATTTACCACTTCTTCCCTCTGGATGGAATGCTAGTCTATCACAGGGTTATTCCCAGAATTTTGCAGTGCTTTCACTGATGGTTCCCTGATATCTAGCCAGTTAGGAGTATAGTTTCTTTTCTAAGGAAACCTGACAACAAAATGTTCGTCTGTGCATTCCTCCGTCCGTCCGTCCGTCTGTCCTCCCTCCCTCTGTCCCTCCCTCCCTCCCCCTCCCTCCCTCCCCCCTTCCTCCCTCCCCCTCCCTCCCTCCCCCTCCCTCCCTCCCCCCTTCCTCCCTCCCCCCTCCCCCCCCTCCCTCCCCCTCCCTCCCTCCCCCCTTCCTCCCTCCTCCTCCCTTCCTCCCCCCTTCCTCCCTCCCACCCTTCCTCCCTCCCTCCAACCATCCATCCATCCATCCATCCAGAGACCAGTCTTGAACCACTGATTCACTGATATTCTGAACCAAAGTCTGATGTAAAGCCTTCGAGCAAGATACCACACTTTGGGTTATTGGCTCAATAAGTCACAGTCCGAAGGCGATTGGTATACAAGCTTTTCACAGGGTTTGTACGGGTTATAGAAAACCTGGAAAGTCATGGAATTTTAAAATTTGATTTTCCAGGCCTGGAAAGTCATGGAAATTAAGCATTGGTCATGAAAAGTCATGGAAAATGAAGTTCTACAAGGGTCTGGTACAAAATAGATTTAGCAGTTGCTTTTTCTGTGAATGAAAATTGCATGAACAGAAAATTAATGAGTCATAAACCAGATCCACTTCACCTTTTTTTGTAAACAAAATGATAAATTTAGGTCATGGAAAATGATAAAAGGTCCCGGAAAAGGTCATGGAAAATCTTGGAGTTTTAAAATGTTAAAAGGGTACGAACCCTGTTTTCAAGTGTTATGCCAACATCCCAAATGGCTTAGCGAGCCGATAAACTATAAAAATGTGTGGTATATTGCTTTTATACAATAACTACATTTTCCATGTGGTTTACTGGAATAATAACCAATAGCTATTGGCCAATCACAGCGTGTGCATGTGCATTATCTTCAGTTGATTGTCTAAAAATGTGCTAACCACCACACCACTGCCACACCTCCTGCCTAAATAAGTACCAGGTAATTATGATAATTAGTTTATGTGGCTCAATTAGTCTTCCATGAAAACTGAAACATTCTGATTGCTTCCCAAACGGTCTAAAATTTGCTGAATTAAATTAATGTGACCAAAAAGGAAGCAAAACAAACTCAACAAATACATTATTATAGGAAATTAACGCTTGTGTTAATTAAGGTATTTGAAATTAACGCGACTTAAATTAACGCGAATTGAAGGGAAAATTACTCCCCAATAAAGGAAATTAACGCGAAAGAGGGAGTAAAATTTCAAAATGAGGGAAATTAACGCGATTAGCACAAAGAAACACCTTGTGGTCTCAACTGGAACAAATTTATTTCTAACTGAATATAAAGTTCACGAACAAAACAGGTCTACAGGTGTGCGAGGCAATTTCTTCACAGACAATGTGCGTTAAATTCTGCCTAATTGAGCAAAGCTATTGATTTGTGGGTGTCAAGAATGTATGGACTGTATCCAGAATATGGAATTAAAATGATGGAAATAAGGTCGCGGAAATTAACTCTCCACTTAATTAACAACGCGGAAATTAACGCTCACAGAAATAAACGCGCCTTAAATTAACGCGAATTTTTACAATTCGCGTTAATTTCATGGAGCGTTAATTTCCTTTAATAAGGTAGTTATGCACACTAGTTTAAGGGCTTCATCTCGTAGCTTAAAAGTATATATATGTACGTGTTTAATAATGTAAATAAGTGATTTGTAACATCTTAATGTTTTGTTACAGCAACTCCAAGGTGCTTCAAGTGATGTCAAACCTGTGTCTGAACCTGAGGATTCAAGTCCCGTGAAACCAGCTAACAATTCATCCGGTTGTATTATATCGTAAAATGTGCATTTTAATATGTGATTCAGTTAAAGAACAAAACTGACAGTGCCATCTGAAAGTTTTTTGGAAGTTGTAGATGTGTCTTTGTAAAATATGATGGCATAAATGTGCTTTCTTATCTATCATGTTGCCTAGTTTAGAAGGAAAAATCATCATTTTATTCTCTTACCTGGGTCCTAAGGGTCGCCAAATTAATCTGCGAAAAGTCGGTATTTTATGATGGTAAAAATATTAATAAACGAATAGACTCACAGGAAGGTACCACTCAGTGGCTTATATTTGAATGGTTTTAATTAGTGTTTTATTCACATTCAAAAGTAAGAACCACCCTGTACAGCGTAATAATTTGCAACACAGGAAAGGATATCAACACAGATACTGGTAATATTGAAGATAAATATGCGCTGTAAAATAAGGGGTTTTGACGCACCCTCTAATCTGAGTTGACCTGTAATAGGAGGACCGGTCCTATGCAGTAGTCTATATAGAATACGATTGTCTCTCCCGAACCAAATGAACTCAGCCTAGTACCTATGCGTTTACTTCCTGCTCACTGGACTTGGCGCAAAATTTTGTAACGTCACCGAATGGTATACCCGGCTACTCATTCGGTGGCTTCATGACATTTTGCGCCAAGTCGAGGTGCGGAGGAGAACGCCTGGGTACTAGGCTGAAATGAACGGTCGGTTTTAAAGAGGAGTCTGATTATGGATACAAAGGTGTCTGTAGAGAGGGGCTCGAATGTACGTGAAAATATTGTTAGGATATATGATACGTGTATATTGTCAATCAATCACCAATCATATACGGAAAATGCAGCAACGAAAATTGGGAAATTTGTAACTGGTTATAACCTGGTTTCAAATAACTAAATCTTATATTTAGAAAAGAAGTGTAGAGATATTGGTAATGAAAGAAGAAAGGCCAGTACGTGAGTCTGGGAATACGAAAAACTAAATGTTATGTAACTGGAACTTAAATCTGTAGCATTTGACTTTTTAAAAAAAGCATCCAAAGCATGGGCGTGGTCTGTTACATTCCAAGATTAAAACCTTAAAAAGGGTAAAATTTTGTAAAGCGTTGGAAAGCAAACGGTACCATGGGAAAGCACGTCTCAGTGGCTTTCATTCGAACAGCCACACTTGGGTATTTCAAGACTCAAAAGTTAGAATCACCTTGTACAGCAGAACAAACAGTACCACAGGAATTACTGCTCAGTAGCTTTCATTTGAAGGGTTACGCTTCACGATTTCATTCGCAGACTCAAAAGTTAGAACCACCTTGTGCCGCATAACAAACAGCACAAGCACTATCCAATAGCTTTCATTTCAACTGACACACTTAGAAGATTTCACAATAATTAGTACCACGGGAGCGAAATGGTCAGCGTATCTTCATTTCGCTAAAAATGATATCATCGTTTGCGATTTTCCAGGAATACCACTTAGGTCGGGCCTGGCGGTTTAAATTTCCGCATCCGCAGTCTGTATACCACCAGCCAGCGTTATCGTCATCGGCGCAGTCTCCTTTGTCAAAGTCGCTGGTGGCAAACCGTTGCCATGACGAGGAAGCTCCGCAATCGCTGATGTTGCCACGGTAACCAGATATCTCCAGGCGGTACTTAACGTCTGGACCGTGAACTTTGAAATAAGAGTATACTGCGTAACCGATCGTGTTTTTGCGAGATTTCAGATCAACTCGAAGCTCACGCGGAGATTTCGTTAGTTCGTAAAGGATCTTGTTTCCGAGCCAAAACTCGCCCAAGGAATTTCCAAAGCCATTTTCATACTCGACCCATTTCCTGTCGAATGACATTGAGAAAGGACTGGTGCGCCTCTGAATCAGAGTCCAGCCCCCTCCGTCTGTTTGTTGATCACAGAAGACTTGAACCAACCCAATGTTGGTTATGTTGATGTCGTATGGCCCGTCTGAGATTTCGCCTGAATCTTTTAGGCAGAGGCAGCTTTCTGCCAAAAATAAAGTTCAGTGAATGAGTAATACTTTCATAAAACCATTCATCTGGATCTTGGTGAAGTTTCAGTCGTTATTACCTTTCAACGAGCAACAGTTTTATTTTGTTTTTTCTGGTCTATTTCTCGGTTATTCACGTGCAATGAATATTAACACACGCTGTGCTTGTGTCCTCTCGTGCGTTCAGTATAATTCCTTCTCATAATTAAAAAAAAAATCTTCGTCTTCTTAGCTTGTTTCTCGTCATTTTTCGGGCCCAGTGTAATGCCATCGTGGGCGTTTTTGTTAAAACATGTATGCAATCCGTAATTAAAAAAGCTAAAACGTCAGTCAGTATTTAAAGAATAATGGCAAAGAGTCTCCAGGAAGAAGCTCAGAAGACGAAAATTTTTTATTATTATGAGAAGGAATTATAAATGCACGAGAAGACACAAGCGCAGCGTGTATCAATATTCATTGCACGTGAATAACCGAGAAATAGACCAGGAAAAACAAAACAATACTGTTGCTCGTTGAAAGTTAATAACGACTGAAACCTGACCGAGTTTCAGCCTTCTTATCTAATAAAAGAAATGCTTATTCAGCCTAAAACTTGCTGGAACATCAAAACGAATTATTATTCTAACGTCAATCAATTTAAGAGAAAAATCTGTAAGGGCAGTTTAGAAATATTTCTATTTATGCAAATTACGGACTTTTTGGCTGATTTGTGCTGCATTTTAGCAGTTTTTAAATATAAATATCTTAAAATCGCAGCCACCTAGGAAGCTCAATGTACATTAAGAATGTTTTGATATCATAAAAGATCCTTCAACTGAAAAGAGAAAGTGTTAAGTTTTATCTTTCTTGAAATATTGGAGAAAATTGCAGGAATGACCAAAATCAGCCCGTAAAAATGAATCATGATTTACGTGAAAACGCTCTTACAGATTTTTCCCTAATTTCGCATACAAGTTGTGTAGGTTGAGTGGTTCAAATAGTTCAAGTTTCGTCATAAAGTGTCTGACTAGTTTTTGAGATATTCGACATTATTTAAAATGAGGGGTTGTCCATTACCGTTGCTATGGTGACAGCTGTTGCTAGGAAACCAGTGAGAAAATAAACTTTGATCATTTGTTGAAAAGGTGGTGTAGTATCAAGGAAATCGAAGTTTATCTTCTATGCGAAATGTTGACTTCAAAAGATACACTCCAAGGCCAAAAAAACTGTTGTGAGCCTCCTTAAAGGGTGATGGCCTTGCAACGAAATTGATTCACAGGGGATGTCAAAACGATGGTCAGGTTTGGTGGCACAGAAATACTTAACTCCCTTTGTAGAAATAGTTGAGCATAAAAGAACTAAAGGTGTTGAGAGTAAGAATTGAACTGTCATTGCTCCAGTCGCTTACCTCTGTCGTGGCACGAAATAGATCCATCTGGGAGAGGGCTAGGCTGAAATAAAAACGACGGTTACAAGTATATTTAACAATTATTCCACGAGGGCGCGCTGGATATCAAATGATAGATAACCAGCGAGGCGCGTAGCGCCGAGTTGGTTATAATCATTTGATATCCAGCAAGCCCGAGTAGAATAATTGTTTTATTAAAAACCTAACCACATCTAAAAAGAATCAAGAAAGAACGGGAAAAATGAGAAGAGATAAAAAGGGAACAAGAATCGATCACATGACTGAACGAAAAAGGCGCCAAAACCTTGCGAAGTGTTGCAGCGTTTCACTGCAAAGCTGAATGAATCAATGGAAACTGCTCGAAAGTGAACAAAGTGGCACAAGTTTTGGGAAACTATCGTCTAATTATTGGCTCTGAAATATGGAGCATGTTTGATTTTTCCTGAAACATTGTTGTAATCATCGTTCAAAGCGGATTGAAGCTGTACAATTTCACCATATTAGCTGCTGGAGTTGAAACGGAACAAGTTTGTGGTCTGTTCGCACAATGGAGCCATCATGTGAGTGTTTGATCTAACTGAAGACAGAACTAATTTGAACTTGAAGAGGCAATTTCTATGCAGCTCAGAAGCAAGATTACTGTAGCGAGGAACATTAGAATTCGCCATCGTAGTTTGTTATACGCAAAGTACAAAATGCAGTTCCTCTCGGTTTTTAGAGGTTGCGGACGGAATGGTAAAAACAACATTCAAGCAACTGGAAAAGCTCTTCAACTCCGTTTACATGGCATCCGATTTCTATCTGACTAGCATTTGGACCAACTCCGTTTACATGGCATCCGATTTCTATCTGACTAGCATTTGGACCATTTAGAACACAGAGCTACAACGAGTGCAGGTAAACCAATGTCAATTTTGCGTGTTAAAGCCGAGACAAATCTCGCCCTTCCTTCCTTCTCGGTAGTTTTCAGCTGTAGTTTGTTTAGCAATTGTTTAGACTGCTTCATGATTTTCGCACCGACTCGCCGTGAAAGTTTGATAGTTTTTATTAAATGCTCCTGCCTCATTTCACTGTGTTCTATTTTGCCTTGTCTTGATATTTTGAAGTGGAAAGCCTTCCTGATGAAACCTACCGTTTGCTCGTTTTTCATGAACGACGTGACGATCAATAAAAGAAGTTAAGCTTAATTCTAAACACAACCCTTGATGCTCAAATTTCTATTGCTGCAAAATTTCTTCAAACAATTTTGACTTTTGTTAGACGACGCTGTTGTTGATGCTTGTAGGTGACGCTGTTGGAATTTCTGCTTAATTTAAATTCGCTGCCAAGTAATTTTTCTCGTCCATTTTTCTCTCGGGGTTGCTCGCGAGGGAAAAAACTTTCAGCTCACTTTGGTCATTTTGTTGTTGAGTGTTTATTGACCATATTTGGTAGCAGAGCAGCAGGTATATGAGCTGATAGCCTAGCTCCGTTCAGCCAATCAAAATGCTAGAAATCCAATATACCTAGTCCAGTTTTTAATAACGCCATTTACATTTAAAGTAAAGTTAAGGTTGTAGAATTGTAAAACATGTGAGGGTGAGACAATTTTTAAAAATAGCCGATTCAAAAGAACAAGATTCAGTTTAAAATTACCGTGGGATGATTTATTGATAATTATAGTACAACGCTATTATTTGGCGTGCTCCCATCGGTCGAAATCGATCACGCGACGCAACAGTGTCTCTCCTCAGCAGGTGCCTATCAGCGCATAGTGCCCGTTTTTAGGGCGGGAAGCCCCCTCATCTCCCGCCTCCCGTACGCCTCCCGCCCCCTTTTCTCCCGGTCTCCCGCCCCCCTGTCCCGCCCCACTAAAACGGGCACTATGCGCTGATAGGCACCCGGTGGCGGGAAGCGGGAGAAAAAGGGAAAAATTATGCAACATTGCGCAATATTTCGCAATCCCAAAAAATGCAAAGGGGCGGGAGCCAAAAAATACAGGGCGGGAACCGGGATTAAAGGGTACGGGAAGCGGGAGGTTTAAACCCCCCTGTCCCCCACACCCCACTTTTTTGCAATTTTCGCTCAAAATTTAGCGTTCTCAGGCCCTATGTGTGATAGGTTCCTCGGACATTTGATGTTCAAACTTCATATAAGCCCTCGAACTACGTTCTCGAGCTGATATTTTTGGTGAACATCAAATTTCCTGGGGCAATCCAGTATCACACTATAGTGCCTTCGACAGAAGAACTCCATTGTTTAAGTAGAATGCGAAATGCGATTTGTGCATGGGTGCGTTGCTCACGTCTTCTACCAAGCCAAGGTGGTGACTTGGTAATTATGACGTCGCATGAAGCAAAAATTCAATGTCCGCCATTATGAATCCACAGTCTTGGGTATTCTCATGATAGTGAATTTTGTCCACTTTCGAATAAAGGTCGACAATAGCTTCCACGTAATATACGATTTTAGGCTAAAATCCTTTTTAAGCCAGGGTGTAGAGGTTAAACGCTTTGTTAATAAACTGAATGTATCAACATCACAAATTGAAAATTAAATGATTTACCTCAAGTTCAAAGTAGCTGAATCCGTCCATACCAATCATACTTAGCGGGTCATTTTGTTGTTCATCATCGCTGATCTCACACACATTTGGAAGTGATTCACCGTACTCCTCGTAGTTGAAGGAAACGCACTTGGACTCATGCATGCACAGATGGCCACATTCAATTTCCGAGGCGACCATATGCTCTGCGATGATGTGATTTTTAAACACAGCATCTTTTGGTTAAAAACAAAAAAGCAAAAAACACAAAAAGGGTTTTTATTGTTTCTAAAAAGCAATTTGTCAATGCCCTACCCAACTGAATTACAGCTAGATCAACGGTCAAGGTCTATAGTTTCCTCGGTTACATTTCTCTGTTGGTAAAACGAACTGTACTGATTTGTAGAGGAATCACATAATAGCCGTTACACTGGAAGAATGGAAGTCGATTAAAAGAAAATGTGGCACTTTTGTGGGGTATCAGGTTTTCTTTTCTAAAATTGTCAAGCCCGTTACAATATACCATGCATAAAATGTTCACATTTTACTTTTTCAGTACAGAAATTTTTCGCCACAGCTGAGATTAAAAAATGCAGACGTACCAATGAATGGATGAATGAATGCCGAATGAATGAATGAATGAATGAATGAATGAATGAATGAATGAATGACTGACTGACTGACTGACTGACTGACTGACTGACTGACTGACTGACTGACTGACTGACTGACTGACTGACTGACTGACTGACTGACTGACTGCAGGAAGGAAGGAAGGAAAGAATAGAACGGTTTAAAGCGGTTTATTAGAAAAACAGGAAAGATCCATGCTCATGTAACATCACCCTTAGTTCATCAACTGAATATTTCTGAAATCTAATCAATTTAATATAAACATAGATACCTTGGGCCTCAACAAATCGTTACCTTAGCATTCGGAAGGGTATCATTTCGCGGTACTTTCAGAATCACTGCAAACTGTCAAGTTTGAGCGTGTCTCTGACAGATCAGGAAACGGTATCAAATACTCTATTTGAAAAATGACAGTGGTGAAACTTACTTTCAGCTTTCCTCTGAAAAAACCTTGAACGAGCACAAACATCATCGCATCTTGTGATATGGGGTCTTTCAATGAGAAGAGTGACAATCGTGGATAAAAATTGGAAAGTGTTCATCCTAAGAACCACGAGAGGCGCAGGCGGCTGCAAGAGCACTGAAACTCAAAGAAAAAAAGACGTACGCCAAAAAGTTAAATTAAACAAGACAAACTCGTTGGTAAGAAAACATTTGGGTTCTTTAAAGTTTTAAATGATAAACGATGGAAAAAAGAAGCCCTTTTGGATCATTAATATCAGTCCGAACTGTTCCTTATACAAATTGATAATAATGATCTTAAATAGCAATAACAATCGGCAACCGATTTGTGTTCCCAGGAGAGCACGCCATGTCACTCACGGGGCT
Organism: Siderastrea radians; assembly: GCA_964017195.1. NCBI lineage: Eukaryota > Metazoa > Cnidaria > Anthozoa > Scleractinia > Rhizangiidae > Siderastrea > Siderastrea radians. The sequence continues at coordinate 39,742,637 of OZ024892.1, forward strand.
GGTGATGTAGTCCTGCAGGCGCGGCTTTCATTTCCTAAAGGTCGCCTCTATCCAGATCGAATTGGAATTTGAAAATTTTGGTTTATGTTGAGGAAGAAAACCACACAATCTGTACCAAGTACAACGCTGGATCCGGGATCCAAATCCAGGGACACATCATTGATGGGAAGCGATTGCTCAATATGTTTACTGCCCCGCTCAACCCAGGTCTCACTGTTTTTCTACAAGCGTAGTGCCTTTTAGGACGATCAAAAAAGTCATAAATATTCATTAGAGAGCGAAAATGAATCTTACCTTCAAGCAATTTAATGCTGAAACGCGTTCCACAAGGATAGACCGCTTTTAGTTAAACTAAACGGTGTTGCTGTATTATACCTCAAGTGTTGATACGGTACTTTAATAAGAGACTGACATTATCACATATCTATTATCACACCTGATTGACCCCATTTACAAGACAATGTAGTATTTAACTGTTCTCAAATACCCAATATATTGATACTGAAAGCAAAGTTGTCATTTTCAGGTAGTTGCAAATACACAAAAATAACGTGATTCCTTTTTGCAAACTGATTGCTATTAAATGTTTGGTCAAATGTTCGGAGAACATTCACAGCGCTGTCAAAAGCACAAGGCGTCAAATATATTTGTCCTTGGGTTGTCGCAAGAAAATATTACAGGTGTTTTTGCTTCATTAGGGTAGAATCGGCATACAAATGTGGAAAGTTCACAAATCGAATTTTGCTAATCAATGTCGGAAAAGATTTATCGGAGCAATACAAATGCAGCTGTCGTCTTTAATTTGATTCCAATAGCTTGATGATCGAAAGATAAATATGTTTGAATACACTAATATTGCTGTCAATAGAGGCAAAGAATAACTCACATATACCAGGTTGATTTGTTATTGTTTGATAGAAATTAACGTTTCAGGCTGTTTCGTACGAGTCCTGGAAAACATAGCCTGTGTAGCAAGCGTTTCCGAAGAGCTTTCCGCACATTGGAGGCGTTTTTCGCTTTTTGGCTGCGCAAAAATTGGGGCGAGCGCAACAATGCGAGTGCATCGAACGTGCGGAAAGCCTTACCGAAACGCTTGCTACGCAGGCTATGGAAAACAGGAAAAAAAATATCTTGTCACCCATGAATAACGAGCGATTTATATGGCACCAGGCCAGAGAGTTAGATTACTAGTACTGTGGTTGAAAGCCTCAGATAGTGAGCTTGGGCTATCTGTGCGTTCACCGTACCAACAATTAGCCGTTTGAGGCGTGGAAAGGTATCTTTATGGTAAAGTCGCACACGAACTGCGCCAACGAGGCCCACATGGCCAGAGCTTAACCTGGTTTCTGTAGTTTAACCCGGCTTCTGTAGCATAAAGCAACTGACTGAGAGAATGGTTACTCCCTCCTAGATGGGATGCTAGTCCATCGCAGGGTTACCCCCAACAGTACTTCGCCGGTACCCATTTTATAAACCTGGGTGGAGAGACAACGTGGGGTAAAGTTTCTTGTATAAGGAAACAACACGATGGCAGGGACTAAGACTCGAACTCTCAAGTTCAGTGACGTACTAACCGCAACACCACCGCGCCCCCACAAGGTGCTTAGTGGGGGCGCAGTGGTGCCCAGGTCCAGGAGGGTTTTTCGGCTTTCTTCTTCTCACATGAAACTGAGTCGGGAAACAAGCAATGATCTAGCTGATAGTAGAACACGGCGTTTTGAATCACTCACTATCTTGAACTGAAACTCCTGGGGGTGCTCCTCGGAATATTTGGTCGGAGTGTGCCGCCCGCTTCTCCAAACCCTAACATTTTCCAATGGTAATGCCCGTTTTCAGAGCTCGTCTCTAAAAGCCATACTCGTCTGTAAAATTCCTACCCATATCAGACTTTTAGACCAAAATGGTCAAGATCGTTACCTATTTTCAGACGGGAACGACGAGAAACTGATGATTTTTAAAACCACTAAAGACGTTTTTTTAAAAAAAAACTAACTCCCTGGGTAGCCTCCTTAGGGCTTCGTCACGCGTTCCTCCCCCACGAACGCGTGACGAAAAGTGAGGATAAGGATGACGTCACTTCCCGCTTTTAAACGGGAAGATATGAAGATATGAATTTTATTTTCTCGTGGTAAAAAACAACATTTTAAAAAACAATATTTTACTCGCTAGGCTAGTTCGTTAAATATTGTTTTTACAACTCAAAAAAATTCATATCTTTGCGCTGCCGTGTAATATCCTCTATGTATAATTGCAATCGAGTATCAGCGTCAAAAAGGCTACGTCAGACAATGTGTCATTCCTTACCATAATTGCAAAAAATTGTTTTCTAATCAGTGGGTGTGACAAGTTGTTTGTATTCAACGAAGGGATTACAGCAATTAAACCAAACCGACGGTTATACATCTTACTAAAAAGAGATCATCCACCGTTTCCTTTGGTTTTTAAGTTCATTCCAGGGTAGAAAGAAACAAAGTGTCATCCACATACTATAGAACCATATTCAAAGTTACGGCCCAAAAACTCATGGCACAAATATAAATTGACATGTGTTTTGCAATCATGAATTGCAGTTCCCACAGGAAAGACCCAGAACAACTCTACTTGTCAGAATTATCAAAAACAGCATGATCTAGCGCTCTGAATAATCAATGTCAACCTAACATGAGCTTACAATTCATTCATGTGTTCGGTGGCTTTAACCCCTTCCTCCAGCCGGTACTTTCATACTGGTGACATACCCCCTCCCCACCCCCACTCCCTAACTAAACTCTTTATATTCCGTTTGTTATTTCTATTCACTGCACATCTGTTCTATTCTTCAGTACCTTGAGGTTTGCTCTCCTCTTTTGAGTGCTTTAATTTCTCTGTTAGGATCCCGGACTTTTCCTTCAAGTCGCCTTTTCTCCACAAGATTATTTCCTACAAAAGAAACAGGCACGAGAAGATGAGGGACATTTATATAAAGAGGAGTTTTATCATGACTGTGATCACAGACGTCAACCTTTTAAGCCTCAATACGAATGATCACCAGCAACATCCCCTCGCTGATCTCTATACTTATTCTGATAGTAGAAGCTGGGAGATGTTTAAATATCAAGATTTGTAATCACTGCCTTTCATGACCTGTATGTTTGATGAAGTATCAATGTCCCAGGATGAGTTTACATGTACGCAGCAGATGTAAAAAAGGCATACCTGTTGTTTGAAGTATCTTCTCTCTTCTTCATCAACCAGCACGAGATTTAAGAAGTACCTCACAGAAAACTTCTTGTTGACATCTTTAAAGGTGGGCATCAGCTCATAACCAGCTAGGAAAAGTCTGATAGGTATTGACTCTCCTAAGCAACAGGAGCATAATGTGAAACATTCAGCACATCAGCAGAGTGCAACATGAAGTAAATGTCAGCCCAAATAGGATCCTATAAAATCTTACAGGATCTTACCAGGATCCCAATAAAGTCCTATCTTAAGGTATCATGGTACAATTGACCATGTTTTCGAAAAATACACTTCTGTCATTTTCAGAGAGATATTATTCAAACCTCTCTTTTACAAAAAGTTCAGACAAAAAGATTGTTTCTACGCAAAGTTATGGACGAAAAAAGATTTGTGGCATTAATTTTCTCTAATCATGTGTTAACAGTCATCTGTCAACAACGCTGAAAATAGCATGTGACATAACAGGGCCCCGATGTTTTGACACGCGATCGATTGCGTAGCAGTTTATTTCGAGTGTGTTTACAAAGTGGCTTCGATCATATCTCTGAAAGAGAGAGAGAGAAAAGATCGAGCGTTGAGGAATTACTTGCGCTTCCTGACTCCTCACTTGTCAGTGTGATAAGCTTCGACTGCCAGCTCGCTTTTCGTAACGCGAACGGCGAAAAACAATCCACCATTCAAATTCCATAACATTTCTACAAAGCCAGATGTATCAAAGAATCAACTTGGCGCAAAAGACGGCATGTCCAGGAAAGTACGGAATTTGTCTCCAGTAATAAAGAAGTCTATTTCTTTCCCAATTGCTCGCATTTCTGACAGGATGTTCTCTCTTATGCGCCGATCAATTCGAAAGTTCAACATCCCCCTTCGGGCAACCCCCCGGGCATTTGAACTTTTGAAGGTTGGCTTGTTCAAATTCCCTCCCCTCGGGGCAAAAAAGCCGTTCAAATGCCCCGCCAATTAGTACTGAACTACCTCTCCTCAAAGGCAAATTTCATCTTCAATCAAACACTTTACACGCCTTTCAGAGATACGCCGTAATGACACCTTTATACTTCTTTTAAAGACCCTTTTGAAAGAGTCATTTACTATCAAAGGCGATATTCTATCTTGTAAATCCGTCAAACCCTGCAAAAACCGAAAAAACTCACGGGTGTATTACGTCAGAACAAGAGATAAATCCGGTTCAAATTCCCCACCCTTCCAACCCAACGTTCAAAGTCCCCCCTTCCCGGGCACGATGTACAGTCAAATGCCCGGGGTATGCCCGGGGGGGGATGTTGAAGTTTCGAATTGATCGGTGCATTAGATCTTGAGCCGAATACGTGGCGGCTTCTTCGCAGATTTCAATGTGCTTTCCTTTCGCCTTTCCTTGCGTTTTTCAGGTCCCGGCAGCTTGGGTAGTCTTACCCATCTCAAATGATGATGCCTTCGGCATTTTACAGCCGACGTGATATTATGACTTTCAAATTTCCGTTTATTGCGTTTGAAGACCCTTTGAACGGCAGTTGTACTCAACGAAAGTCGCTTTCCGACATAAAAACACGCAGAATTTGACACCATTCTTGTCGGCATGTTTGTGCTATTGTTGTAAGGCGGTAAGTTGAGCCTCCCCTCTGTCAACCGCAGGTAATTATCCTGTCACCTAGGTGTTTTAATCTCCTCAGACCGGAAAAAGTTTCCAAATCATATTTTGGCTTTTTTCTCGAAACTAGTTTTTCAAGAAATTGGGCGCACATTTTAAGTTCGCGTTCAGCGAGTTTTCAACCATTTTAGCTCAAATTTGGCGACAATGTTGCCACATAATTTGACACCAAAAGCTTGTCTCCGAATTTTATTTTTTGCTTTCATTCAAAAGTTATGAGCCGTAAAAGAAAGAGGAGAGGTGTTTCTTCGAACTTCAAAGTTTAACTGAGTGCAGAAAATAAACCAGGCCAGATACAAAAATTCCGAGACACGGTTTTTGAGACAAAGGTGTGAAAAATTCGGCACGATGTTAGTCTTTCTCTCCAGATCATTCTCGACTGGAGTGGAAGCGATTTTGTGAACGATGTACTTTTTAAAAACGTAGTCTCTATTTTCGACACACTTGTCATTTTCCTTTATCTAAATACGTTTTCGGAATCTTCAATTATTAAGCTTTCAGAAAATATATAGTTTGTTAGGGTCCTTGTGAAACGCCTGACGCTCAAACGGTGAAAACGCAATGTTGTCATTTGGGGTACCCTGATACCTTAAGGATCCTAGTAAGATCCTGTAGGATCCTAAAACCTACAAGATTCTACTAGGATCCTTAAGATAGGACTTTATCCGGATCCTGGTAAGATCCTGTAGGATCCTTAAACCTACAGGATCCTATAGGATCCTGAATGATTTTACAGGATCCTGAAAAGGATCCTGTAAATATGACTAGGATTACTGCCATTTATGATCCTGGGTAGGATCCTGTGTGATGTTGTCCTAGAATTTTCTGTAGGATCCTGTCAAGGATTTCTACCAAGAAAACAAACCAGTTTGTGGCTTCTTCATAGTCAACTTTTAGCGTCCTAGCACGAGCTTCAAAGATGTTATCGCGAACACAAACCCTTCCGTATCTTTACACTGGAATTGTTTGCTGATTCCAGGAAAAATAAATTACGATATTTATGCAGCGCGGAATTTGAATGTTATTTGCTTGCGCGTTATCAAACTTACTAGTACAAACCCTACCGAAAGAAAAACTATTTGCGACATCAATGCAGCGCATATTTGAATAACAAAGCGCGCGAAGAAAACTGCGAGCACACTTATTTTTGAAATAATTATTCATGATTTTATGTAGCGCGAGATTTAAATAACCAAGCGCGTGATGAAAATCGCGAGCATAGGATGTTTATCCAGCGGGAGATTTGAAGCTTTTATACTTCTGTCAGTCACCGCGTGATAAACCTACGCGCTCAATCGTAGCTGAAAGAGACTCTAAATGCTGTTCACTTGAGAGAACTAAGTGCGTGATGAAAATGCGAGCACAAGAAGTGCAGAGTGGAAAAAATAATAATAATTCTTTGCGACTTTTACGCAAAGCCTTAGAAAAAGCAACCCCGCGAGGAATTCGCTAGCTTAGTGCCAGCCGTACACACACATCACCCACCACCCACCCCAGCGCCAGTCTTTTTAGTCTGTGAATATCGCCTCTAACCCCCCTCCCCGGGGGGGGGAAATGTTCCTTACTTCTGGGCTCGCCGAAGATTCAAATTTCCTGCTTGAGCAGTTGTCGAAAATTTGAAGCTTAGGAAGGCATTGTTTCCAAACTAATGTGTTTTCGCCTTATATGTCCAAAACCGATCAAAGAAGACAATGCCATTGTTTCCAAAGTTGATCCGCTTTTCTTGATACGGGTAAGCGCTAAATAATTACACGTAAGCGGTGCCCAAAACAGCCTTGGGTTTAAAATTAAAGACCGTATTTATAGAAAGTCCTCCTCCAGCGGAACCGAACGCGCTTTCTCCACAATAACAAATCATTGCCATTCTTCCTTATTCTAGTCTATGAACGTGCCTCGCTATAAGAATTTTATCTTGAGACATTTTAAATCACTCGAGCATAACCAAACATTACTGTGTAGAGATCCCTTGTTCATATCCTCCGTTGAAGGAGACTGCAAACAGTCTCTTTCTTCTTTTATTACCATTTTTTGTGCGAAAAAAGGCCGCAAGAAGATCGAAGTGCGAGCGATGATAATTTGTACATTTCCGCTCGCGCGTAGGATCTGAGGAAACTGCTCGCACGTTGAAGCGAGAAAAAACGATTGGTAAGATAATCTCAGTTGAACCGATACTAACAAACTCTCGTGCTTATAATTCTCGTTAATGTCATTTCGTCATTTAGAAAATAATTGCCTTCCTGATTCACTAGTGATATAAATTGTTGTTATTGTTAATGCTGGTTACAGAAATGGACAAGACGTCAGTAATATAATATTGCAGTTTCCACATTTACTTCTATGTAAAATAAATAAATGGAGAAAGGAATGCTTTATTAAATCTCCATTTTTATAAGAGATTCCCTTAGCTTGAATATAAATCTCAAATGCGAGAAGCGGCGAGCAGGAAAACCAAGACCGAACGTGAAGACCGAAGGTGCAAAATAAAATGTAAACACTCAGGGGCGAAGCTCATCATTCCGGCTTCTTCGCGGCCCTCCAAGGCCAATCGTTGCTTTATTTGCTGTTCCAGTTCTTAGCTTTTCTTTATTTCCTTTTAGCATTGAGCGATTCTTCGTCGGTTAGCGGGTTATTAGCAGATATGGCCAGGACGGCACTTTCTTCGTCATTTGTCGGTGAACTGTCGACTTAGCTTCGCGTTCCGCATCTATCTCGTATTCAGAGCTAAAATTCATCTACAAATCAGCAGAATCCGCGTAGCTCGTCTCAGTATCTGCTTTGGATTACAACATTGGAATTTTAGTCATACTGTGACTTTGTTCGAATTAGCTAGAAGGTCAGAAGGCTTCGATCAACAAATAAAGTCAGAGAAACACAGCTAAAAACTAAGCGTCACAACTACTGCTCGCCCCAGGTTCCTCTTACTTGGACTTGAACCAAATTTTTGTTGAATTTAACAGGGCACAGAAAATCGAGAATTTAACCAAATCAAAAAATTTTTGCGAAGAAATGTTCCAGATGATAACAGAATTTATTTAGCCGAAAAAAAATTAGGGGTTAGGTGCACTTTTTAAATTTTAGGCATTTTAACACTAACAGTAAAAAATTCACTGTAACAGTAAATTTCATCCAGAAAGAAACAAAATCGGTTCGAAAATTGTCGGAAAGCAGTCCGAAGATCATTCGAACGTTTCCGATCATTTCCGAAGATTTCCGAAGACTACCGAAGATTTCCGAGGAGAATTGCGAAAATGTTTGGACTAGATACCAAGAACAAACAGTTCATTCATCACTTAAACAAGGAAAAGACGTCACCAAACGTGACGTTATCGATATATTCACATGTGAAAGATATATCTTTTAAAGTGTAAAGACAGAATTTTTCTCGCTCTTACTTTATAGTCTCGCTCCTGGACGGCGTATTTTTGAGGTGTTTATGGTTAGTTAAACTAACCTATCCTCAACGGTAGTCTAAGACTACTGGTGCGCTCGTCTCCAGAGATCCACCTTGTGTACCACAAGTGTTGGATCACTGAGGTGGGAGAAATAAGAACTTTTCTCCCATTACCACCATGCCTTACGCAGTGCTGACGAGTCCCAAAGAGGACGAAACAGCTGTCCACTGCTAGGCTGGTGTGTTACCTCAGTCTGGAGATGAGCAAAGTGCACACACCTGAGCGTAGTGAGTCCATTTCACTAATAAACATAACAGAATTTTTCTCAGTGAGAGAAATCCTTGTAATTCACTACTGATTTATATCATAACATGGGATATTATATATCATTGATTATTATTCAACAAATTGTCACTATGCCCATATATGGTAAGGAAGCCCTCAATATCTGTCATCCTAAATGACAGATATCCTGCGATATACGTAAATGACCATATTTGGAAGTGCACTGCAGATTTTCTTTCATTGCTTGTTTGGCGGCCATTTTGAAAAGCGAGGCAGTTTTAGCAGTGTTCTCCGTAAATTTTAACTCTCTAGAAGAAACTTTCCACGATTAAACGCTCTCAAATGTCAACAAGTATGTGCCTCAGCTCACAAAGATATCCAGCGGTTGACTTGGAATTTTCATAGTGAGAACTCAACCAAGAAAATGCTATTGCGAAAGAAGCAGCACACTTGCTCACGGAAAGTTGTAAAGACTAAAGTTGAAAAGATTTTAATTCACAGGAAGAGGACTTATTCTCGGTAAGGTAGCAATATTTTTTTCCTTTGTCTTGTCATTTCCAAACATGAGTTTGTAAATAAGTCTTTTTAAGTGAACGGTAGTAAACTTCGATTTCTTGAAGTTCTGTTTTGATTTTTATTAACCTTTATGTGTTACTAGCTTTTAGCGATTTTATCATAGAGCCGTAGTTTTTCTCGTTCTGAAAATGGTAGTCGATGGGAATTTGTTGAATAATAAAACAATTATCCTGCTCAATCTTGCGGAATATCCCCTGATTTAGCCAACTCGGCCTACGGCCTCGTCGGCTAAGTATCAGGTGATATTCCGCGCGATTTCGCAGGATAATTGTTAAATATTCAACAAAAATGACAGATGTAATTCTTTCCTTGCTAAATTTACATGTATATGAACCACGAACTTTTCAGCGCCAGTTTCCGTTATGCCCTCGAATATGAAAACTCTTTTCATGCCAAATTTCAATGCAAGCTCCGAAAACCCAAGAAATTCCGTCAGATGTTTCTTGACGGCTGCCACGCTGGCTTGCTTTGCAAGGTCAAACGTGACCCTGCTTCTGTGCCTTTCGAAAGCAGAATCCTCTCCGCTTCTATAGAAGCTCACTAGAACTTTAACAACACTGGATGCTGCCATGTTGTTTTTTGGCTTTTGACCGATTTGACTTCGAGTTCCAACCTCGTTGACCTTCGACCCCAATTCACACGCGACTCTGACCAAAGGATCGCGGGCTCTTGGTACGCTATTGGTCTCCAGGTTTTCCCAAAATACTGATGCGCATGGGTAGAAAAAAGCTGTACGGTCGTTTCGCCAACGAGTCGTTTCACTAACGTCCAGTTCGCTAAAGTCCTTAGTCGTTTCGTTAACGTGTTGGGTCATTTCGCTAACGTCTTATAGGTCGTTTCGCAAACGTCCTGAAGTCAGTTCCAGTTCTTGAAATAATGAGGTTTGCACTAACCTGACGATGTTAGTGAGATGTTCTGAGAATTAGATATAGACAGACTAAAACAAAACCAAAACTTCCTTAAAACTTCAATCTTTTTAATTTACAACATTTTTTCAAAAATCTATTTACAAAATTTACTTAGCACCATAATACAGTCACAAAATTTACCGAGAAATTTACAATTTTTTTTTACACAAAATCTTTTGAAGAAACGAGTTTGGCCCAAACTTTTAAATTAACAACAGAAAGGTTACCAGAAAGCTGAAAGAGACTACGGCCCCTTTATATAAACTGCCCCTTTGAGCATAGGCTCAAAGTTAGGGCAGCATGGCGATTGAGTGATTTTATTAGCGATTTCAGCAGAGCAGATAAGTATTTAGAATGCTAAAAGACTATGATTTTTCTTTACAAAAAACCTTCTAAACACTAAACAGTATTTTCTCCGAAAACATTAAACATTGAAATATTGTCCAATTTAACAGCAAACACTAAAAATTGTGGGCAAATAACACTAAACACTAAACCCCATTCAGACCCTCTTCAGTGGGAAGAACTGACCACGGTCCGGTGGTTCAAAGGCTGTTTAACAGCTACTCAGGGCTAGAGTTCAAATGGGCCTTGGTTTTTCTTGTTTAAAAGTGTTTTCAATTGCTAAATTTAAGTTTCGGTAGAAATTTGCCATGATTCAAAAGTAAAAGCGAAAAACACATTTAATGTGTCGTCGAACTCTGAATTCCGGCTTGAACGGATAATCCTGCATTAACTTCATTAACTTAATCGCGCCTTGAACAACTGGGCTGAGCAAATGTTCGAAATAAGTAACAGCAAAGCGTAGTGTATATAAAAACTAACTAACTGAAGCACTTGCAGTAAATAAAATAATCAGGTACAGACTATTGGTCTATTATACTGTATATAAAAGTAAGAATTTAAATCGCTTTCTTTATTTGACCCGGAAGAGGTCCGAAGAGCTAATCACTTTCCTCCTCAGAGTCAAAAACGTCCGTGGAGACACAAGATTGCTTTGTAACTGAAGTTCGGTGAAACACTGTTAATGCGGCCGCCAACGAGTTACGAAAACCTAAACGTATTAGCAAGGTGACCAGTTAAGAGGGAAAATGTCCGCATGAACTTTGGAGGAGGTGGCCGTAAGACCGGGTTTCAACAGTAAAGTGGCAGCTTCAAAAAATAATAATAATAATAATAATAATAATAATAATAATAATAATAATAATGACCCTTCAATCTTAGAACATAAGGTAATGATATCATGTACGAAGGTATGAAGCGTCAAGGTACTGACTGAAAACGACGCGGCGGCTCGGTGAATGCGAATACAATGGAACCCGGACATAACGAATTGGCAAGGGGCCAGAAAAACGTGTTTGAGACCCCGTTATAACAACATTGTGTCGGGAAAACCAGGAAAATCTTCGTTATATCGGGTTTTGGTTGATAATTATGTGCTTAAAATTAAAATAAAAAAATTTCTGTTGCAACATCCAGCACTCGTTTGAATCGCGCAGTTACTACATAGATTTGTACGCTTAAATATAAAATTCGTGGTTTTGGTTCTGCATGCATCGATATCTCTGTTAGTGGGTTATCCACTCAATTTCCGTCGCGTCATGACATTTATTCGTTATGTCCGGCGAATTTTTAAGTTTTGGATTCTGGACTGTGTTCGTTATCTCGGGGATTTCATTATACCGCGATTCGTTATATCGGGGTTTTGTTTCATAAATATTAATGTAACTTTGGCCAAGTTGAGGTGACTATTCAGTTCGTAATAGCGGGGCCTTCGTTATGTCGGGGTTCCACCTTAACGTGGCGTGCCACACAATTGACAGCTGAGGTAATTAAGACTTTTGCGCGGGAAGAACTGTTGGCATTCGACACGAACGCTGGGATCCCAAGATGTGTTAACTGACTGGGGTATGCTGTAATTTACGACGAAAGTCTTACTCAGATAAGTCCGAAAGGAAAACCCACAGTTTCAAGGGAACAATCTTTAATTGTAAAGGAATTAGAGTTCTTGATAGCACGAGGGGCCATAAAACAGACTATCATCTCCTTCACCGGCAATGTAATGCACCCTTAGCCCCGGGAGGCGGGTGTGCGGCCCACTCCTTGAAACCCTTACCCTATTTCATACCTGACCAAAAATTCAATACCCTATTTCAGACCTGCCTAGGAACTGCTTCGATTTGCGTATACATTTGAGAAGGGCTTCAAATATCCGATATTAATCAGTACACTCTTCTCAAGACAAAATAATAAAAAAGTAGCTTTTTCTAGAAGCCAAAGCCAATTCCAGACCAGATCGCACAAACCTTACCCTATTTCAGACCAAAATGATCAAAATCTATACCCATTTCAGACCAAAACGACTCAAAAACCATACCCTTTGGGGCTGCACATACATTTCTAGCTTCTACAAGGGAGTAGCCCCCCCAGGCCCCTAGCAGCCTGTTGTTCAAGCGAGGATCAGTATAGTCTGCGAGCAGGCTCACGGCTCCGCCGCCAAGTTACTTGCGCGAATAACACTAACAATGGACTGACAAAATTAAAAGGGCTCAGATTAACAAAATTTACAACACTTTGCTCACATGAAAGAACCTACGCGTAATTAAGTAGAAGCGACTAAATTCAAACTGGGCACCAGATAACTCAGCTTTTTATAGTTCGGGACAAGGGGGCTAACAGTCTGTGGAAAAAAAAACTTTAATTTTTAAATCCCATTTGTAAATTTGCACAATGAAAACGAAGAAAGAAACAAAGACAAAGAAAAGAAAACAAGAAGTGTAAAAGTTGGTTTACAACACCGCCCAATACGCGGAATAAGCTTACATTTTCTTCCAGACGCCGTCATTATTAGCGGAGCCAGCGCGCTAGCGCGTCAGCGGAGCTCAATTGCTAAGGAAATTTGGTAACCTATCAAGTCAAAAAATTTTGGTAGTGACGTAATAGTCACGTGACCGTCCGTCCGTACGTCCGTACATCCGTACGTCCGTCCGTCCGCACCAGAGGGCTACCAATACACTTCATACACTGGATATGACCCTGTGCTGAATCCCATGTGTTTTTGGCGCGAAATCGCATGTTGACCCGCGTTGTAGCAAAACAAGCAAAGACAACAAAAGTCAAAAACAAATTTGTTAATGGAAAAAAAAAGTTCAAAAGAACACTCAGTTGTCTTTTTGGTGGAAGGGGAAAAGTTCAATTTAGGCGAAAGAAATTAGGCGATAAAGTTCAGGCAAAAAGTTCACATTTGCCTCGTCGGTTCTGTTCAAACTCGGTCGGCACACCGCTTGAGTTCGCAGCTTTTCGCAGCGATTTCGACGCCAAATATAGCAGAGCTAGTGCTTTTTGGTTTTTTCTGTCCACAACCATGGTTTTTACGGCGTTTCGATCACATTTTGCCAGGAAAAACACCAGCATTTTCATGCTGATAGGCAGCTTGTCACGAAGAAAGAAATAAGTATTAAAATTAACTTTTAAAATAACGTTAAACGCCCACGGCCTTGTGGGCTAGTCACCGGCATCTCACGCCGACGAGCCGGGTTTGACACTCAGAGGGAGCAGGAATTTTTTTCTTTTTTTTCTTTGTTTTTTTTTTTAATTTAACGACTTGAATGAGAGTATTTTCACAAATTAATAACTGCCAGCAAAAACAAAACAAAAAAACAAAACAAAAAACAAAACAAAAAACAGACAAAACAAAAAGGGGGCTCCGCTTTTAGGCTTGGCTAAATCTATATATTAAGCTGTAATGTCGTATTAAAATGTAATTCATTTTTGTTTCGCAATCCATGTCTCTCTCTGTTTTTTTTTGGCCGGGAACAATAGAACCCGAACATTAATTGTTGTTTATCAAAATAGAAATTCTTGCTCATCGTAAAGCATTGTGAGAGCGATACTATAACAATTTTAGTTCTGCTGCAAAATGTTTCACTTGGTCGCTTTTTCATCCAAAAATTGCTTATAAGATCAAAAGAAATTATTTTAGTGCATCAAGATATTTTTGTTTGTTTGTTTCCATGGAAACTATGAAAACTGTGAGATTACTACCCTCTCGGTTTGTGTCTGCTGAAACTAGGGTCTACGAAAAATCTTTTCACAAGATCTGGCACAAAGTAGGCTGTATACGGTGGTGCGCTCGCTGTTGTCTGTTTGGAGAGGCTGGAGCCCCGTGCTTTGCCCTAGCTGCTTCCAGTCACTGATGCTCGAAACTTCCCAAGGTAGGAAGATTTGCAGTAGGCTAGGTTAATGACACTGACACACCGTTTAGGTCGATCCCGCTCTCCGACTATCCGCCAGTTCTCCACCCAAAGTCAGAATCTTCTCTGCAGGCGCTCAATCCCATCCCAGCTGGGCCGCTCCGAGGTGTGCATGGATGTTTGTCAGACCTGATCTTGTTCGCGGACCCGTGTCGGGAACAGGTTTGTACCCGCGCATTTTTCAGGCGGCGACGACGACAAAAGGTTATTTAGAACTGGTTGCGTTTGCAAGCATGCCTTTGGGAGATTTTTGCAGGCGTGCAGTTTTACAAATTGCAGAACAAAGTAGTTGACCTTTAGTTTGGTTTTCAGTCTGCCCCCGGTTCCTGTCCACATTGCTTTTATAACATGGTAACGAATCTCATCGTCAATGTTGACTATTCTGGGACTAGTGACGTGGACAAGTCTGGAGTGAACTTACCACTTTAACCTCCTGTCCCTTAATACTGCTTGTTAGTTCTTCATTCTTCTTAATGCTGACGATAATGATGTCAAACAAAAAAAAACATACTAACCAGGGGCCCGTCGATAACTTTTCGGGACCGTAAAGATATCTTTAATTATGAGCTTAAGGATTATCTTAAAGATTCAAATTGTGTTGGTTTTTAAAGCTAAGCAGTAAAATTATAAAATGACGATCAAGTCCAGCTGGTTTGCTGGCTAAAGGCTACACTACCATTCTAAAGTTTTCGTCAAGAAACTGTTTACTAAGCTAGGTGATGAAATTGCATGGTCATCCCTGAACTTGTCTGGACATCCATCCGTTGAGAGATTAGGTGATTCCGCGGAATACCCGCAAGTATTTCTCTAACAATAGGCAACAACAAGATGCCATGGCGAATGTCACAGGGTATTTGACGACGCCCCTTTTATTTGTACAAGTACCGACTATTTTCTAGATTAACATGGCGGGCCACGAGGTAACACAAGGTTCAAATAAACGCTGGGTCTGCTTGGTCAAATTTGAAAAAAAAAAAACATACACACACGCCCGATAATTAAATATGACAATTTTTGAAAGGTTCACAAACCACTAAAGTACGTTGGTTCAATTTATTTTGGTTATCCCAACCAAAGGAAGGTGGTGCATTGCACTCTACTCTATACTGAAACTCAATGAGCACCCAATTCTCCCTCCTTGTTTTGAATGTTATCGACTACAGACGACATCGTTGACATTTCATTCCTTTCTGTCTTACGTTTTTGCTAGAAATTATTTATCTTAAAGTGGTAAAGACCAAAGAATTTAACGCCGTCAAAAATGGTAAAAATACCAACATTTGATGAAAACTGCCCCCTCCACCCTTAAAAAGACGGTTTGAATTGACCACCGAGTTTTTAAAAAACGCCCCTGGCGTTTAATCGAGTAATTACGGGCGTATACGGTAGAGGTGTCTTTCAGCTCAGGCGTCACGTTTGGATGCAGTCCACCCGGTATGTAACCTGCGATCAGGCTCTGTATTCGTTTCGCTTGGTGAAACACGTAAGAGAATATGAGAGGGATGCTAAAATTTGGCCTGATAGCAGGTTACCCGGCATTGCAAGGCGAAACATAGGTGGGCGGCGCTCTAAGTCTGTGATAAGATAGCGTAGGTTGCGGACCTTACAGGAGTGCTCTGCCCACCTCCTTAGATTCTGGATCTTAACAATTAGCAACGTTGAATCATCCGTCGCTAAGAGTGGGAGTAATTCTCACGATGGTTGTGGGTTTGATACAGTGTCTTCGCTGCATCAAAGAAATGTATTAAATCCCTTTTCTTGTAAAAGCAAGAGGACCTAAACCTGTCTCAGTTGTGCCTCAGTTAATAAATTACAGCAACCAATAGACACCAGTACAGTGGGTGATTTTTGTCTTGAAAACAAACAAACAAACAAACAGAACAATAATACGATATCAACAGAACAAATTTCAAACCCTCCAGCAGTATTAATTTAGTACATGTAATAATCAGTTATTTGTTGAAGAAGATTAATGACATTACAATGTTGGAAATTTTATCTATAAAACTTTCATTTCCCCACACAAATAACCGTTTGTGAATGCAACTACCATACACACAAAGATATTCATGTCCCACTGACAGGGGGTGGGATTTTCGATAAGTGGTACGATTTTTTTTTTGGTTTATCTGTTTGCTGAAGCTGACTATAATTAATTATGTTTGTAATATTGGCAAGTTTAACACTTACAAGAACCAGCATCACTGTACATCCAGCACCACGAACATGCTTAAGCAATGATACAAGGCAACTTTCAATAGTTTTGTGACATGCACGAAATGCTAAAATTTTCAGCAGAAAAACGATTTGCTAATTATCCAGATCTCTCCTGTCACTACAGTGTTTCGACCATCATGTGAAAACACACGTTCATTGAAATGCAGGTGTTTCTCGCTAGCGGCAGTGCTTGACTTCTTTGTAGATGATCTTATGAGATAATTATAATAGCTTTTCTCAGTTTTATTTGAAAAAGAAAATGCTTCTCAAAAGACCCACAGAAAACTTGGTTATAGTTGAAAAAAAAAAGCTTGATTTATTTAAACAAAGAATTCTTACCACTATTATTCAAAATTTTAAAACAGATATGTTACTTCAGACGAAATTTCTCTTTCTCCCTCTAACGGCTGCCAAGGTGTTAAGTATACACTTTTGACATGAAAGACGTTCAATTGAAAATATTTTCGCAACCCCGTTTTTCTCTCGCTCGATCGTTTAAATCTTGTTACTGTCATAATTTTCCTATCCTGAAATTGATGTTGCGAAATAACCAGCACGACCACAAATACTGCGAAAAAGTGTTCGGATGATTGGTTAGACTACGTTGCATGTCACTATCTGTTACTAACAGAGCGAAAGGTAGATATAATCCCAGGTCAAACGGAATCGCAAGTCTTCGCAAGTTTGGAAATGGTAACCTTACGATTACCTACGTACCTGTGGACTCACAGGTAGTCGCAGGTTAGAGGCAATTTGCAAAAAGTCATCCCAGTGCAGCCTTAGTGGCCAAAATGACTAAAATAATACTGACGAGTTGCCTTGGCCGGCCGAGCGATGGGAAATGTGCACATCTTTAGCTTGTATTTGAACTTGATCAAAGTGAATGCAATTTATCACAACTACACATGCGTCCTGATGGCTAAATGGTGTAACAAGAAGAACTATCATTTCCAGCTTGTGTTCATCCTCGACTCCATGTGTTCAGGGTTAGTCACGATTTCTTCTTCGTCAGACCATTGTATTCACTTCTCTCTCCACGACGAACGGTTCTACAACTGCTTGGGAGCGGCAGTGGCTACAGCGAAGCATCTTCAGGTACTCGTCTTTAAAATTCTTGTTAAGCACACCGTATATTATAGGATTCAAAGCGCTACTCACAGTGGCCAGAAAGCTGTAGGCTACGTAAACTCTCCGAGGGAAGATCCAACTGCCATGAATTGTGTCAACGAGGTCTATCAACAAAATAGGCGTCCAACAAAAATTGAAAAACAATACTATTACGAATAACGTGCGCGCCACTTTAATTTCTTCCACGTTTACCGTGCTCGTTCCATTTCCAGTGTTTTGAAAATTGTTGTTGTGACTGCGAACTGTTTTGAAGATTCTAAGGTAGCAGAAAAATATGATGCAGATTGGAAGCCCGACGTTAACCATCACCAAAAAGGCTGTGAAGGCACCGCTATCGATCTGGAGATAGCAGAAAAACTTGGACGGATGAAACACCATTTTGTGTCCACTAAAGATGTAGGGCAAAGGAGCACACATGGAGTAGAACCACGACGCAAGAATCATGATTCTGGTTTTTGTTTTGGTAAAGTAGCGTCGGTACTTTACTGGTTTGACGATTCGAAAATACCTGTTTACTGCCATCAGGACGAGAGTTTGTGTTGAAGCAACAGCCAGAGTAATAGCTATGTATCCTTGGTACTGACAAGTTGCATCATTAAAAGGCCACTGAGATGTTGCTAATGTAGTAAGAGCTAAAGGACAGGATGTGAGAGCTCCTAAACAGAAATCTGATATAGTAAGGGATGCTACAAACATGTTCGGAATTGTCCGCATCCGACGGTTTAAAGCAATAATTAAGAGAGTTATAAGATTTCCAACAAACAAAAAAACTAAAAGAACAGCGAGAAATACTGATTCAAGGACGACTCTCGCTTTGCTTCTTGACTGAAACTCTCTCAACATTTCTGCCAATTGCTTCTCTGTAGAATCCATTTTTCACTGAATAAATCACCAACCTTCCGCCCGCGCAGTATAAGCATAATTTGTCTGCGTTTTCCTCACAACAGTCCATTCCTATTGTTTCTGGAGACAGAGAGCTGATAATATGCAGCTGTATTGCAAGCCTCAACGCAATCATAACATGATCAGCATCATTGATCGATATGCTTTTGGAGTTTCAATTTATCGTCCGGTTAAAAAAAAATTATCAATCAATTCAGCCCTTGAATTCATTCAGAGGTTCATTTTTGATATGTGGAAGGTTACACTATCCACTTCAATATTTCTTATTAAATGCAAATAATCGTTGGCCCTTGTACACGAAAAAGTAGCAGTTTTCATTTCTTTATTTGTAAAGTCGGCCAATGACGTTATTGCAGTGAAGTAACAAAGCAAAAGGTGAAATCCGAATTAATCGAGACTTAAATTAAACGATTAAATGAGGGAGGGACTAATACAACTTTTGTTTGGTAATATTTGGTGTCCCCATACTTAAAATTGTCATTCTCACTCTCCATATCGTGAAAAAACTTAAGCAGTTAACCTGCACGTATTGAAAGAGGGTTTTGGCGGGTAAGCACGGGATTAATTGTGGTGTGCGCCTTATTGGATTGGTAAAACAAATACGTTTGATGACACTTATTCTCTCGTTCGGTAGTTTTACTTGTCCCAATTCTCCTCTGTTCTTCCAACCCATGATGGTGACTTGTCTCAGGGTATTTTCGTCGACTTGTCTAGTTTCATCTTATCCAACCCGCATAGAAGGCTAGACAAGGTGGATCAAAAGAAGGATTTTCGTTCGGTTTTTTTCTTTTTATTTATGTTCATAAATTATGAATCAATACTGGAAACACTGAAACGCATAGTCAAACTGTTTTCTCTCGTAAAGAATTTAACCCAAACAGTGCAAAAACAGCTTTATTTGGTAAGGGAAATTAAAAAAATGCTTACAAGAACTGCTGCCACACTTTCTAACTTTCCAAAATCTGTAACTGAATAGAGTAGACTTAGCCCGTAGATACCTTATTTCTACTAACACGAAAATCGAATGGTTCTCGCTTCATGCCTTTAAATTTTCCAACAAATCTGTCAGTTACTTTCATGTGGAATCCTTTCCTATGTGGTGAATTGCCCTTTTGAAACTTCAAGCTGCACCAATCTGTCCAGTGGGCATCTTGCTGTAATATAATCGTAATTTTTCCGCAGGTTTGGTTGGCTTTGTTTTCAGGTAAAAACTTTTAATCTCCCTGTTATGTGTATTATAAAAGGCACTTTCGTTCCACCGGACGTTTCCGTTTGAAACCAAAAACTGAGGCAATGAATACTAAAACAGCATTTTCCGGTTTATTCCACCGGGCAGGAAAACATCATTTGACATGCCAGAGTTTTCTTCCCCAACCGAAAGAACTCGGTCGATTTACGGCCGGAGAGACTCGCTCAGTGTAGGAATGAACAAATGACACAGGGGATTCTCGATTTTTTTTGGCTGGGTTTCCAGATTGTCCGGGAAAATGTGACAACCCTCCGAGGTACATCCAATGTTGAAAACTTTTGGTAGAATCCAACGTGCCCAAAAGGTCTACTACCCATAAAAGTAGAATATCTGAACGTCGATCAGACCCACAATGTTAAGGTGAGTCCATTTCATTCCCAATTTTGCCAAGGACACTAGCTGAAGTTTTATTAGCTACCGTAAATCCTACAGTTAGCCTACTCCTCTTAAATAATGTTGCAGTCTTGGCGCCCAAACCAAGTAAAATAACACTGAGAACGACATCTGTGGAGTTACCTTGGTTGACCAAAGCGTATCAAGAAAAGTGGATCAAATTCGAAAACAATAGGAATTGTTTACTGGTGTGAAACTGGCCATATTTGGTCATTTTTGAGAGCGGCGAAAACAATGACTAGCTAATGCACGAAGGAAATTCAAAATTTCCGCTGACGGCACTCGCGGTAAGTTTGAATCTTAATTGAACCTGAAAAACGTGCGCCATCTTGTGCTTGAACTTTGAGCTTGCTCAAAGTAAACGCAAGTCATTGCAACCTTCGTAAGCCGTCTCAACTACACCAGAGACCTGATGGCCAAGTGGAGTCGCAAGTCAAAGCCCGTTTCCAAATTGTCTCTTCTTGCGACTCGAACAGCTACCGTAAATCCTCTAATAAGTCCAGCTCTCCAAGAATCCTCCCTTCCAGGAAGGCAACTGAGACATCACCATCGTCCTAGAACTTTGCCTCGCTTACCCTCGTGAGACCTTTATCCATGCTGATGAACTCAAATGTCTGGAAATCTATGGACTTGTCTGGACATCAAATCTAGATCTTTGCCTTACTTTTCAAACGGCCCTAATATTATAAAAAGCCTCTCGACTACATTGTACCTGGATCAAAAGGGGAGTAAGATTTGTTCCTGTGACGTTCTCTGGAGCTAGCACTAGGCAATCATCATGTAAACGGTGCCTTTGTATGCTCTAAAGCCACACTGGCTCCTCTGGAAGGTAGTCATGCTCAAGTTGAGAGATTAGTCAGCGGCTTACGCGTAGGGATTTCTCCGGCAACAGAAAGATCACATGACGGTCGTGGGCGTTGATACAGTGTCTTCGTTGCTTCAGAGAAAAGGTTAGAATCTTTTTGTCTCTTAGCAGAATCATTTTCAGTCTCCGCACCAGCGTCATTCTCGCTGGGTTTCATACCAAACCAGATGGCCTAAATCTGTCTCAGTTGTATCCGCAGTTTGTGAATTAAAGCTCCCAAATGTACACATACAACAGTCCAGTTGACAGAATGTTGTAGGTGGTTTTTATGAAAAACAACAACAACAACAACAACAACAACAACAACAAAAACAAAATAAAATAAAAAATACGACATCCACAAAACAGCCTGCAGCCAGTATGAATTAACTTAAAAGTTAATAATCAGAGTTATTTGTTTAAGAAGATTATTTATTTAGCAATGCTGGACATTTTGATTATGAGAATTTCGTTTCTTCATACAATTAACCGTCTGTAAATACTACCATTCACAAAAAAGATATACATGGGTGGTGTTTTCGAGAAAATGATGAGATGTCGATGAAAGGTGGCTTGCAGTCAGCCTTTATTTATTAGTTTCCTTAATTAAAAAATCACGTTTGTTTGCTAAAGCTGGTTATAATTTTTTTGCAATATTGGCAATTTTAATTAATTTTAGTTTCTTTGAAAATGCTGCTGTTTCTCAGTAGCCAGCTAGAATTCTTCGTGAGATAATTTCAATTATAGCTATTCTAAGCTAAGTTGTATTGGGAAAAAATGCTTGATATTTAAAAAAAAATTGTCGGTGCAGTAGCTTATCCCGGACAAGCTATATAGTGATATTCAAACCTTTAAAATTAAACAGATATGTTACTTCAAGCGAAATTGCTCGGTATATCTCTCTTGAAGCTGCTAAGGTGCAAAGTACTATATTTTGCTATATTTACACTTTTTGCATCGTAAGATGTTCAAATGAAAAAGGCTTTCCTTTTTTTTCTCACCTGGTCTTTTTAATCCTCTTGCTCTCAAAGTATCCTTATTTTGAGAAGAAATGTAAAAAAAAAACAACAACAAAAAAACAAAAACAAAAACAAAAACAAAAACAGCCGAGTACCACAAATACTGGTTAAAAGAGTTCGGAAGATTGGTCTCGATATAGGAATTGTTCCGTAAATCAAAAATTATTCCGTGTTACATGTCTCCTTGTTAGACTAACAGATCGGAGCGAAAGGTAAATATAATCCCAGGCCAAATGGAGTCGTAAGTCTGCGCTAGTTTCGTTGTGGAGCTTGTGTGCACAGACTTGAGATGGGTGGCCAAACGGACCCTCAGGTTGTCGAGGCAATTTGGAAAACATCATTCCAGGGCAGCCTTGGCGGCTTCACGAAATAAAAGAATACTGAAAAAGACCTCTGTCAAGTAGCCTTGGTTGACTAAAAGATCAACAGCGTGCGCCATCTTGCGCTTGATTTTAAATTTGCTCAAAGAAAACGCGTCACTGCAACAACCGCAAGACATCACAAGTACATGAGAGACCTGATGGCAGAATGGAGTCAACGCCACTCTAATTTCATTCAGGCCATTACAGTATGGTTACGATTTTTCCATCGTCAGGTGCTTGGTACTCACGACTCAATCTTTCCACGATAAACGGTTCTACAACCGTTTGGGTGCGGCAGTGGCTACAGCGAAGTACCTTCAGGTGCTGGTCTTTAAAATTCTTGTTTAGCACACCGTATATTATAGGATTCAAAGCGCTACTTACAGTGGCCAGAAAGCTGTAGGCTACGTAAGCTCCCCGTGGGAAGATCCAACTGCCATGAATTGTGTCAACAAGCTCTATGAACAAAACAGGCGTCCAACAAAAACTAAAAAACAATACTGTTACGAATACCGTGCGCGCCACTTTAATTTCTTCCACGTTTACTGTGCTCGTTCCATTTCCAGTGTTTTGAAAATTGCTGTTGTGGCTTCGAACTGTTTTGATAATTTTAAAATAGCAGAAAAATATGATGCAGATTGGAAGCCCGACGTTAACTGTCACCAAAAAGGCTGTGAAGGCACCGCTATCGATCTGGAGATAGCAGAAAAACTTGGACGGATGAAACACCATTTTGTGTCCACTAAAGATGTAGGGCAAAGGAGCACACATGGAGTAGAACCACGACGCAAGAATCATGATTCTGGTTTTTGTTTTGGTAAAGTAGCGTCGGTACTTTACTGGTTTGACGATTCGAAAATACCTGTTTACTGCCATCAGGACGAGAGTTTGTGTTGAAGCAACAGCCAGAGTAATAGCTATGTATCCTTGGTACTGACAAGTTGCATCATTAAAAGGCCACTGAGATGTTGCTAATGTAGTAAGAGCTAAAGGACAGGATGTGAGAGCTCCTAAACAGAAATCTGATATAGTAAGGGATGCTACAAACATGTTCGGAATTGTCCGCATCCGACGGTTTAAAGCAATAATTAAGAGAGTTATAAGATTTCCAACAAACAAAAAAACTAAAAGAACAGCGAGAAATACTGATTCAAGGACGACTCTCGCTTTGCTTCTTGACTGAAACTCTCTCAACATTTCTGCCAATTGCTTCTCTGTAGAATCCATTTTTCACTGAATAAATCACCAACCTTCCGCCCGCGCAGTATAAGCATAATTTGTCTGCGTTTTCCTCACAACAGTCCATTCCTATTGTTTCTGGAGACAGAGAGCTGATAATATGCAGCTGTATTGCAAGCCTCAACGCAATCATAACATGATCAGCATCATTGATCGATATGCTTTTGGAGTTTCAATTTATCGTCCGGTTAAAAAAAAATTATCAATCAATTCAGCCCTTGAATTCATTCAGAGGTTCATTTTTGATATGTGGAAGGTTACACTATCCACTTCAATATTTCTTATTAAATGCAAATAATCGTTGGCCCTTGTACACGAAAAAGTAGCAGTTTTCATTTCTTTATTTGTAAAGTCGGCCAATGACGTTATTGCAGTGAAGTAACAAAGCAAAAGGTGAAATCCGAATTAATCGAGACTTAAATTAAACGATTAAATGAGGGAGGGACTAATACAACTTTTGTTTGGTAATATTTGGTGTCCCCATACTTAAAATTGTCATTCTCACTCTCCATATCGTGAAAAAACTTAAGCAGTTAACCTGCACGTATTGAAAGAGGGTTTTGGCGGGTAAGCACGGGATTAATTGTGGTGTGCGCCTTATTGGATTGGTAAAACAAATACGTTTGATGACACTTATTCTCTCGTTCGGTAGTTTTACTTGTCCCAATTCTCCTCTGTTCTTCCAACCCATGATGGTGACTTGTCTCAGGGTATTTTCGTCGACTTGTCTAGTTTCATCTTATCCAACCCGCATAGAAGGCTAGACAAGGTGGATCAAAAGAAGGATTTTCGTTCGGTTTTTTTCTTTTTATTTATGTTCATAAATTATGAATCAATACTGGAAACACTGAAACGCATAGTCAAACTGTTTTCTCTCGTAAAGAATTTAACCCAAACAGTGCAAAAACAGCTTTATTTGGTAAGGGAAATTAAAAAAATGCTTACAAGAACTGCTGCCACACTTTCTAACTTTCCAAAATCTGTAACTGAATAGAGTAGACTTAGCCCGTAGATACCTTATTTCTACTAACACGAAAATCGAATGGTTCTCGCTTCATGCCTTTAAATTTTCCAACAAATCTGTCAGTTACTTTCATGTGGAATCCTTTCCTATGTGGTGAATTGCCCTTTTGAAACTTCAAGCTGCACCAATCTGTCCAGTGGGCATCTTGCTGTAATATAATCGTAATTTTTCCGCAGGTTTGGTTGGCTTTGTTTTCAGGTAAAAACTTTTAATCTCCCTGTTATGTGTATTATAAAAGGCACTTTCGTTCCACCGGACGTTTCCGTTTGAAACCAAAAACTGAGGCAATGAATACTAAAACAGCATTTTCCGGTTTATTCCACCGGGCAGGAAAACATCATTTGACATGCCAGAGTTTTCTTCCCCAACCGAAAGAACTCGGTCGATTTACGGCCGGAGAGACTCGCTCAGTGTAGGAATGAACAAATGACACAGGGGATTCTCGATTTTTTTTGGCTGGGTTTCCAGATTGTCCGGGAAAATGTGACAACCCTCCGAGGTACATCCAATGTTGAAAACTTTTGGTAGAATCCAACGTGCCCAAAAGGTCTACTACCCATAAAAGTAGAATATCTGAACGTCGATCAGACCCACAATGTTAAGGTGAGTCCATTTCATTCCCAATTTTGCCAAGGACACTAGCTGAAGTTTTATTAGCTACCGTAAATCCTACAGTTAGCCTACTCCTCTTAAATAATGTTGCAGTCTTGGCGCCCAAACCAAGTAAAATAACACTGAGAACGACATCTGTGGAGTTACCTTGGTTGACCAAAGCGTATCAAGAAAAGTGGATCAAATTCGAAAACAATAGGAATTGTTTACTGGTGTGAAACTGGCCATATTTGGTCATTTTTGAGAGCGGCGAAAACAATGACTAGCTAATGCACGAAGGAAATTCAAAATTTCCGCTGACGGCACTCGCGGTAAGTTTGAATCTTAATTGAACCTGAAAAACGTGCGCCATCTTGTGCTTGAACTTTGAGCTTGCTCAAAGTAAACGCAAGTCATTGCAACCTTCGTAAGCCGTCTCAACTACACCAGAGACCTGATGGCCAAGTGGAGTCGCAAGTCAAAGCCCGTTTCCAAATTGTCTCTTCTTGCGACTCGAACAGCTACCGTAAATCCTCTAATAAGTCCAGCTCTCCAAGAATCCTCCCTTCCAGGAAGGCAACTGAGACATCACCATCGTCCTAGAACTTTGCCTCGCTTACCCTCGTGAGACCTTTATCCATGCTGATGAACTCAAATGTCTGGAAATCTATGGACTTGTCTGGACATCAAATCTAGATCTTTGCCTTACTTTTCAAACGGCCCTAATATTATAAAAAGCCTCTCGACTACATTGTACCTGGATCAAAAGGGGAGTAAGATTTGTTCCTGTGACGTTCTCTGGAGCTAGCACTAGGCAATCATCATGTAAACGGTGCCTTTGTATGCTCTAAAGCCACACTGGCTCCTCTGGAAGGTAGTCATGCTCAAGTTGAGAGATTAGTCAGCGGCTTACGCGTAGGGATTTCTCCGGCAACAGAAAGATCACATGACGGTCGTGGGCGTTGATACAGTGTCTTCGTTGCTTCAGAGAAAAGGTTAGAATCTTTTTGTCTCTTAGCAGAATCATTTTCAGTCTCCGCACCAGCGTCATTCTCGCTGGGTTTCATACCAAACCAGATGGCCTAAATCTGTCTCAGTTGTATCCGCAGTTTGTGAATTAAAGCTCCCAAATGTACACATACAACAGTCCAGTTGACAGAATGTTGTAGGTGGTTTTTATGAAAAACAACAACAACAACAACAACAACAACAACAACAAAAACAAAATAAAATAAAAAATACGACATCCACAAAACAGCCTGCAGCCAGTATGAATTAACTTAAAAGTTAATAATCAGAGTTATTTGTTTAAGAAGATTATTTATTTAGCAATGCTGGACATTTTGATTATGAGAATTTCGTTTCTTCATACAATTAACCGTCTGTAAATACTACCATTCACAAAAAAGATATACATGGGTGGTGTTTTCGAGAAAATGATGAGATGTCGATGAAAGGTGGCTTGCAGTCAGCCTTTATTTATTAGTTTCCTTAATTAAAAAATCACGTTTGTTTGCTAAAGCTGGTTATAATTTTTTTGCAATATTGGCAATTTTAATTAATTTTAGTTTCTTTGAAAATGCTGCTGTTTCTCAGTAGCCAGCTAGAATTCTTCGTGAGATAATTTCAATTATAGCTATTCTAAGCTAAGTTGTATTGGGAAAAAATGCTTGATATTTAAAAAAAAATTGTCGGTGCAGTAGCTTATCCCGGACAAGCTATATAGTGATATTCAAACCTTTAAAATTAAACAGATATGTTACTTCAAGCGAAATTGCTCGGTATATCTCTCTTGAAGCTGCTAAGGTGTAAAGTACTATATTTTGCTATATTTACACTTTTTGCATCGTAAGATGTTCAAATGAAAAAGGCTTTCCTTTTTTTTCTCACCTGGTCTTTTTAATCCTCTTGCTCTCAAAGTATCCTTATTTTGAGAAGAAATGTAAAAAAAAAACAACAACAAAAAAACAAAAACAAAAACAAAAACAAAAACAGCCGAGTACCACAAATACTGGTTAAAAGAGTTCGGAAGATTGGTCTCGATATAGGAATTGTTCCGTAAATCAAAAATTATTCCGTGTTACATGTCTCCTTGTTAGACTAACAGATCGGAGCGAAAGGTAAATATAATCCCAGGCCAAATGGAGTCGTAAGTCTGCGCTAGTTTCGTTGTGGAGCTTGTGTGCACAGACTTGAGATGGGTGGCCAAACGGACCCTCAGGTTGTCGAGGCAATTTGGAAAACATCATTCCAGGGCAGCCTTGGCGGCTTCACGAAATAAAAGAATACTGAAAAAGACCTCTGTCAAGTAGCCTTGGTTGACTAAAAGATCAACAGCGTGCGCCATCTTGCGCTTGATTTTAAATTTGCTCAAAGAAAACGCGTCACTGCAACAACCGCAAGACATCACAAGTACATGAGAGACCTGATGGCAGAATGGAGTCAACGCCACTCTAATTTCATTCAGGCCATTACAGTATGGTTACGATTTTTCCATCGTCAGGTGCTTGGTACTCACGACTCAATCTTTCCACGATAAACGGTTCTACAACCGTTTGGGTGCGGCAGTGGCTACAGCGAAGTACCTTCAGGTGCTGGTCTTTAAAATTCTTGTTTAGCACACCGTATATTATAGGATTCAAAGCGCTACTTACAGTGGCCAGAAAGCTGTAGGCTACGTAAGCTCCCCGTGGGAAGATCCAACTGCCATGAATTGTGTCAACAAGCTCTATGAACAAAACAGGCGTCCAACAAAAACTAAAAAACAATACTGTTACGAATACCGTGCGCGCCACTTTAATTTCTTCCACGTTTACTGTGCTCGTTCCATTTCCAGTGTTTTGAAAATTGCTGTTGTGGCTTCGAACTGTTTTGATAATTTTAAAATAGCAGAAAAATATGATGCAGATTGGAAGCCCGACGTTAACTGTCACCAAAAAGGCTGTGAAGGCACCGCTATCGATCTGGAGATAGCAGAAAAACTTGGACGGATGAAACACCATTTTGTGTCCACTAAAGATGTAGGGAAAAGGAGCACACATAGAATAGAGCCATGACGCAAGAATCATGTTACTTCTCTGTGGAATTCATTTTTCATTCAGTGTGAATCGCCGTCCTTCTGCCCGCGCTTCATAAGCATAGTTCACCTGCGTTTCCATCGAACAGATAATTTCTATTATTTTTCTTGTCTCTGGAGACAAACAGGCTGATAATATACAGCTTTTTCGCAAGACTCAATGTAGTCGTAACAAAATCAACATCATTACTCGACGTGTTTGTGGAGTTAATTTTAATTTATCCATCGTTAAAAAATAATCAATCAACTCAACTCCTTTTGATATGTGGAAGATTAAACTGTCCACTATCGTATTTTTATTAAATACAAATTTAGCAGTGACCATTATACGGAAAATGTACTATGCTATTTTCAGTTCCTTATTTATTAAGTCGGCCAATGAGGTCCTAGCGTGGGTAGTCAAAAAACTAAAAAAGGCGAGTTCGAGACCTTTTTAAATTTATATTTGAAATTGTTTGTTTGGTAGGTTTCGTCCCTATGAAGCCTCAAAGTATTCAATCTCACTATTTCTATCTTGAGAAAATCTTGAAAACATTAATTAGCCTACCTGCAGCGCAATCGTTTTTTGGAAGGCAAGTGCATTATTTTTTTCGTGTGTGCGCTATCTTGAATTGGTAAAACGAGTAGGTTTGACGACACTTATTCCCTTGGTTGCCTGTTTTACCTCCATTGTAGAGTAGAGTACAGTAAAAATAAATTCACTTAAACGGGGTTTGTTAAAGAACCTTGTGGGGTTGTGTGTATATGAAACAAATATTAAACGAAGATGTTACGTACCGTTAAGAATCCCTACTGACAGAAGCCTCAGGCCAGCTCAGTATTAACCAAGCCGTGAACACTTACTGCTAGTGGTATAGCTATTGGGGTTTTAGCCTGAGGTCCGTTTTACTGAAGCCCAGCGCTCTAACCACCAAGCCATCACTTTTTATCTTTTGCACTATCACATTGGAGGGTTATGTAGAAAATTCTTTTGGTGGATTAACACACACGAAAAGCCATGCGGATACATCGTGTGGCCAATAGAAACAAGTAGGTTTTGGTCCCTAATTCGTTCAGTAATTATACTGATCGAAAAAGAGACACAGAAACAGTTGTCAGTGTAATGAATGTAGGAATGAACGAACGAATGACAAGGGGGAGTCTCCGATTTGTTTTTAGTGGGTTTCCATATTTCCAGGAAAATGTCAACCCTCCGAGGTGCATCCAATGTTGAAAATTTGTGGTAGAATGCAAAGTGCCCAAATGGTCTACTTCGCCCATAAAAGTAGAATGTATAAACGTCGATCAGGCCCACAATGTTAAGGTGGGTTCATTTCATTTCCAATTTTCCCAAGGCCTACACTGAAGTTTTATTAGCCACCGTAAATTCTATAGTAAGTCCACCCCTCTTAAATGACGCTGCAGTCTTGGTGCCCAAACCAAAAAAAATTAATGATGAGAACGACCTTTGTGGAGTTGCCTTAGTTGACCAAAGGATGAAAAACGTGCGCCATCTTGTCTTTGAACTTTGGGCTTCCTCAAAGTAAACGCAAGTCGCTGCAACCTGCGTAAGCTGTCACAAGTACACCAGAGACCTGATGGCCAAATGGGGTCGCCAGTCAAAGCACGTTTCCAAATTGTCCCTTTTTGCGACTCGAATAACTACCGTAAATTATCTAGTAAGTCCAGTTCTCATAGAATCTTCCCTATCCTGGAAGGCAACTGAGACATCACCATCGTCCTGGAACTTTGGCTCGCTTACCCTCGTGAGACTGTTTAACCAAGCTGATGAACTCAAATGTCTTGACATCCGTGGACTTGTGTGGACATTAAATCTAGATCTTTGCCTCATTTTTCAACAGGCCCTAACAGCTACCTGTATGAAATGCCCTCAAAAGGGGAGTAAAATATGTTCCTGTGACGTTCGCTGGAGCTACAGTCGGCAATCATCACCTTATAACTGTTCCTTTGTATGCCCTAAAGCCACACTGGCTCCTCTGGAAGGTAGCCATGTTTAAGTTGAGAGATTAGTTGATTCAACAGCATACGCGTAAGGATTTCTCCAGCAATACGCAACAGAAAGATCACATGTCGAATGCCACGGGTATTTGAAGACGCCACTTAGCACCGCTGAATCATTTGCCGCTAACAATGGGAAGGTCGTGGGGGTTAATACAGAGTCTTTACTGCTTCAGAAAAAAGGTTAGAATCTTTTTATCTCTTAGCAGAATCATTTTCAGACTCCGTACCACCAGCGCCAATCTCGCTGGTTTTCACACCAAACCAGATAATCTTAATATGTCTCGGTTGTGGCTGCAGTTTGTGAATTAAAGCTCCCAAACAGTCCACTGAACAACAGTCCAGCTGACATAATGTTGTAGGTGGTTTTTATAAAAAACAAAAACAACAACAAAACAAAAATACGACATCAACAAAACAGAAGCCTCCAGCCAGTATGAATTAACTTAAAAGTTAATAATCAGTGTTATTTGTTTAACAAGGTTTACTTAACTATTTAGCAATTCTGGAAAATTTGGTTATAAGAGTTTCATTTCTTCATGCAATTAACCGTCTGTAAATACTAATATACCCAAAAAGATATACATCGGGTGGTATTTTGGATAATTAAAATTAAATGATGCGATGTCGACGAAATGTGGCTTGCAGTCAGTCTTTGTTTATTAGTTTCCTTAATTTCAAAATCACGTTTGTTTGCATAAGCTGGTTATAATTGTTTTGCAATATTGGCAATTTTAATTTCTTTGAAAATGCAGTTGTTTCTCAGTAGCCTGCTAGGATTCTTCATGAGATAATTTCAATTATAGGTTTTCTAAAAAGCTAAGTTATATTGGGAAAAAATGCTTAATATTTTAAAAAATGTAGATGCAGTAGCTTATGCTGGAATAGCTATATAGTGATATTCAAACCTTTAAAATTAAACAGATATGTTATACTTCATATGAAATTTCTCGATATATCTCTCTTGAAGCTGCTAAGGTGTAAAGTACTATATTTCGCAAAATCTACACTTTTTGCATTGTAAGATGTTCAAATGAATAGGTTTTCGCTTTCTTTTCTCACCTGATCTTTTTGATCCTCTTGCTCTCAAAGTATACTTATTTTGAAAACGAATGTGGGAAAAAAAAAACCGCAGTGCCACAAATACTGGTTAAAAGCATTCGGACGATTGGTCTCGATATAGTAATTATTCCGTAAATTAAGAATTATACCGTGTTACATGTCTCCGTGTTTGACTAACAGATCGGAGCGAAAGGCAATATAATCCCAGGCCAAATGTAGTCGCAAGTCTGCGCTAGTTTGGTTGTTGAGCTTGTGTGCACAGACTTGAGATGGGTGGCAAAACGCACCTGCAGGTTGTCGAGGCAATTTGGAAAACGTCATTCCAGGGCAGCCTTGGCGGCTTCACGAAATAAAAGAATACTGAAAAATACCTCTGTCAAGTCGTCTTGGTTGACTAAACGATCAAAAGCGTTCGCCATCTTGCGCTTGAATTTTAAACTTGCTCAAAGAAAACGCGTCACTGCAACAACCTCAAGACATCACAAGTACATTAGAGACCTGATGGCAAAATGGAGTCAACGCGACTCTAATTTCATTCAGGCCATTACAGTTTGGTTACGATTTTTCCATCTTCGGGTGCTTGGTACTCACGACTCAGTCTTTCCACGATAAACGGTTCTACAACC
Source organism: Siderastrea radians (assembly GCA_964017195.1). Taxonomy (NCBI): domain Eukaryota; kingdom Metazoa; phylum Cnidaria; class Anthozoa; order Scleractinia; family Rhizangiidae; genus Siderastrea; species Siderastrea radians. The sequence goes on from OZ024892.1 coordinate 39,774,646, forward strand.
GTTTGGGAGCGGCAGTGGCTACAGCAAAGTATCTTCAGGTACTGGTCTTTAAAACTCTTGTTTAGCACACCGTATATTATAGCGGAACTCCTTTGCGGCCGAAGGCCGCAAGAGTGGAGCCCCATACCCATACTAAGAGGCGTCCTAAGAGGCATGCTGGCAATTTTTTATGGTCATTGGCAAGCGGAATGACTCGCGGGCGCGTCCGTACGTACGTCGCATTTCATGACATTCTTACATGTAGCAATTTTTGCGCAGCTTCTAGCCAATGGCGTGCGAGGAATCGCGTAAGTCTTCTGGCGCGTGTTGCACAAGCGACTCGCGTAGCGGTAAAGTAACTCTTGAAAACAGTGGATAATTTTACAGTAAAATGGTATCCAGCGGGCATAACATGATGAAAAACAGGATTCTACATTCAAGGATGTAAGGTTAGAGCAAAATCAAGCTTATAAGTCGAGCAGAAAAGTACTAATTTGCGAACAAATAATTCTGACCTAAAGCATGACCTTTGTATTTTAAAACGAATGAAGCGTATCCGTTTGCCAAACAGAATTAGAAGAACATAGCTTTCCAATTGACAGTTGTAAAACAGAATCAAAGTTATTCACAATAAACAGATTGAATTTACGACAAAATGTGTCAAATGTGTGCAACACTGTGCAATAATCTGTAAACAAAACCAAAAGAGAATTTCAACAACAACAACAACAACAACAAGCCAATTTCTAGTAGTTTCGAAGCGAACACGCGTCTCCAATTACAAAATACAAAGCGACAAATAAAATAAAAGCAATCAAAACAAACGAAAAATGCCGATAAACGATTAAATGGATTTGCCTAGCGAACTTAAAGTGAAAGCACAAATAGATAAACTAGATTTGCTTGAATCACGAAACAGAATTATAACTCTAAGGTACGGGTTGCACTTTTGACATGAATATTTATATTGGGCATAAAAGCTGTCATCACGAAGTTCTGAAAGTGCGACCCTTATGTCGCGCGAGGCCAGGGTAAGGCCGACGCACTGCAAAGATCAAACGAGCCGATGTACTGCCTCGGAGCAGGACATATCGCGCAGAAACAATAGATCTTGTCATTCTGCTGTCAAAGCGTCCATTAACAAGTACCAAATACCGCATTTCACAATACCACATTCAATTCACGTGCAAAGGTCAAGATGGATCGTAACTTTTTCCCCTACGATTTTACCACTTCTCTCTTTTCTCAAAACTTAATACCATCGCCATACTATCCTGTGCCACCTACTGGAGCCCTTGCAGCAACTATTCAAGCGCCTGCAACATCGATACCGGTTCCTACGCAGGAAACTAGCACAGAATAGGCAGTGGAAGGTCATTCGAGACAGAAATCGAGTCTTGTTATATGCGGCGACACTACATTCAAAAGTTCGCGAAACGTTTCCTTTCGGACGTGAAGAAGACTCCTGAAGTAATCGTCTGGAAGACGATCATCGTAGTAGTGCATAAAAATAAATAATCACGTTTGTGTGACAGCATTTGGTATCATGTGTCAAGGTCACGTTCAAAAGTGCGACTGCCGGATTAACAGCCATATCATGGCGAGACGTGTCGGTGCGGCATAATAGAACTGCGACATAAAAACTTAAGCCCTAAAGTGCGACTTAAATGATACGCTTAATAAAACTATACAGTAATTAACGAGGTCAAGTACCTAGGTTAACAACAGTAAACAAGATTAATTCTGAAGAATTTATAGGCGGCCGATGGTAACCGGTAGATATGGAGTTCCGCTTTTAGGCTTGGCTAAATCTATATATTAGCGGAGCCAGCGCGCTAGCGCGTCAGCGGAGCTCCATTGCTAAGGAAATTTGGTAACCTATCAAGCCAAGAAATTTTGGTAGTGACGTAATAGTCACGTGACCGTCCGTCCGTCCGTCCGTACGTCCGTCCGTCCGTCCGCACTACAGGGTTACCAATACACTTCATACACTGGAAATAACCCTGTGCTGTGTTTTTGGCGCGAAATCGCATGTTGACCCGCGTTGTAGCAAAACAAGACAACAAAATTCAAAAACAAATTTGTTAATGGAAAAAATGTTCAAAAGAATACTCAGTTGTCTTTTTGGTGGAAGGGGAAAAGTTCAATTTAGGCGAAAAAAATTAGGCGATAAAGTTCACCCGAAAAGTTCAAATTTGCCTTGTCGGTTCTGTTCGAACTCGGTCGGCACACTGCTTGAGTTCGCAGCTTTTCGCAGCGGTTTCGACGCCAAATATAGCAGAGCTAGTGCTTTTTGGTTTTTTCTGTCCACAACCATGGTTTTTATGGCGTTCCGAACACATTTTGCCAGGAAAAACATCAGCATTTTCATGCTGATAGGCAGCTTCTCACGAAGAAAGAAATAAGTACTAAAATTAACTTTGACTGTGTCAATAAGCGCTCATAGCCAAGTGGATTAATATCTGACTTCATACGCCAACGACCCGGGTTCGGCTCTCAGCGAGAGTTGTAATTTTTTTCTTTTGTTTTTTCTTTTGTTTTTTTTTTTAATTTATCGACTTGAATGAGAGTATATTCACAAATTAATAGCTGCCAGCAAAAAAAAAACAAAAACAAAAACAAAAAACAAACAAACAAACAAAACAAAAGGGGGGCTCCGCTTTTAGGCTTGGCTAAATCTATATATTAGGATTCAAAGCGCTACTTACAGTGGCCAGAAAGCTGTAGGCTACGTAAGCTCCCCGAGGGAAGATCCAACTGCCATAAATTGTGTCAACGAGGTCTATCAACAAAACAGGCGTCCAACAAAAACTAAAAAACAATACTATTACGAATACCGTGCGCGCCACTTTAATTTCTCCCACGTTTACTGTGCTCGTTCCATTTCTAGTGTTTTGAAAATTGCTGTTGTGGCTTCGAACTATTTTGATAATTTTAAAATAGCAGAAAAATGTGATGCAGATTGGAAGCCCGCCGTTAACTGTCACCAAAACAGCTGTGAAGGCACCGCTATCGATCTGGAGATAGCAGAAAAACTTGGACGGATGAAACACCATTTTGTGTCCACTAAAGATGTAGGGAAAAGGAGCACACATAGAATAGAGCCATGACGCAAGAATCATGATTCTGGTTTTTGTTTTGGTTAAGTATCGTCGGTACTTAGCTGGTTTGACGATTCTGAAATACCTGTTTACTGCCATCAAGACTATAGTCTGTATCGAGGCAACAGCCAGAGTAATAGTTATGTATCCGTAGTACTGACAAGTTACATCGCTAAAAGGCCACTGGGATGTTACTAATACGGAAAGAGCTAAAGGGCACGCTTCGAGAGCCCCCAAACAAATATCGGATACTGCGAGCGATGCCACGAACATGTTGGGAATTGTCCGCATCCGACGGTTTAAAACAATAATTAGGAGAGTTATGAAGTTTCCAACAAATAAGAAGACTAAAATAAGTGCGTAAAAGCCTGATTCAAGGATGACTCTCGCTTTGCTTCTTGATTGTAACTCTCTTAACATGTCTGCGAGTTGCTTCTCTGTAGAATTCATTTTTCATTCAGTGTGAATCGCCGTCCTTCTGCCCGCGCTTCATAAGCATAGTTCACCTGCGTTTCCATCGAACAGATAATTTTTATCATTTCTATTGTCTCTGGACACCAACAGGCTGATAATATACAGCTTTTTCGCAAGACTCAAGGTAGTCGTAACAAAATCAACATCATTGCTCGACATGTTTGTGGAGTTAATTTAAATTTACCCTTCGTTAAAAATAATCAATAAACTCAACCCCTTTTGATATGTGGAAGATTAAACTGTCCGCCATCATATTTTTTTATTACATCCAAATTAATCAGTGACCCTTATACGAAAAACGTATTATGCTATTTTCATTTCCTTATTTATTAAGTCGGCCAATGAGGCCCTAGCGTGGGCAGTCAAAAAAAGCTGAAAAAGGCGAGATCGAGACCTTTTAAATTTATATACAAAATTGTTTGTTTGGTAAGTTTTGGTCCCTATAAAGCCTCAGCGTATTCAATCTCACTAACTCTATCCTGAGAAAATCTTGAAAACATTAATTAGCCTACATGCAGTGCAAGCGTTTTTTGGAGGGCAAGGCGCGTAAATTTTTCCTTGTGTGCGATATCTTGAATTGGTAAAACGAGTAGGTTTGACGACACTTATTCCCCTGGTATGGTCGCCTGTTCTGTTTTGCCTGCATTGTAGAGTAGAGTACATTAAAAATAAATTCCCTTAAACGGGGTTTGATTAAGAACCTTCTGGGGTTGGGTGTATATGAAACAAATATCAAACGAAGATGTTACGTACCGTTAAAGTGGTACTATGATCAAAAAATCACTTTTATTTTTTCTTCGGATTTCGAAACTATGTTTGTTAAACACTCCCCAAGCGAAATTATAAGCCTTAATTTTGAGAAGAAGACCGTTAATTTAAACTGCAATTTTCCGTTTTAATGGTCCGCCATTATTACACCAGAAAGGATACAATGACGTCATACACTCAAGAGCTGTAGAATGTAGTGTGTGAACGCGGCTTACAAATTATGCAAATCACGAGTTTGAGAGCGTGAAAGCTCAAAACTCCCGTGCTGCATACTAAATAAGGCACTTACACACACCCTGCATTCTAAAGCTCGTGAGTGAATGATGTCATTCTGTCCTTTCTGGTGTAACAATGGCGGACTATTAAATCGGAAAATTGCAGTTTAAATAAACAGTCTTCTTGTCGAAATTAAGGCTTAAAATTTCGCTTGGGGAGTGTTTAGTGAACAAAGTTTCGAAATCCGAAGAAAAAATAAAAGTGATTTTTTGATCGTAGTACCACTTTAAGAATCCCTACCGACAGGAGCCTTCCAGCTCAGTATTGACCAAGCCGTGAATTTGCGACACATCCAGCTAGTGGTATAGCTATTAGAGTTTCAACCTGAAGCCCGTCTTACTGAAGCCCAGGGCCCAGTTGGCGCTAATCGTGCCGCTAATCTTGGGTTAAATGTTGTCCAAGGTTTCTGATTCTCTTGTTTAAATGCGTTACCGCTGCTAATTTTATCTGACAATTTGAAAACAGCCTAATTCAAATTGTTAAGTGAAAATAATTGGCTTGAGTCCAAGTGGCTGAAAAATTGACACTAAACTTAGGTAAGCTTAACTTTGCTTTGAACAACCGGGGCCAGCGCTCTAACCACTAAGCCATCGCTTCTCATCTTTTGCACTGTCACACTGGAGGGTTATGTAGTAAATCCTTTTGGTGGATTAACACACACGAAAAGCCACCCGGATACATCGTGTGGGTAATAGAAACGAATAGTTTTTGGCCCCTAATTCGTTCAGTAATTTTACTGATCGAAAAAGAGACACAGAAACAGTTATCAGTGTAAATTTCACGAGACAAAACCTTAAATAACATAGTGCATATCGTTTTTATACAATGTAAAAACTAAGTTATATAAGTATATTAACTTTATCAGAGACCGGGCTTTTTGGTCTTCTGGACCGGGCGGATTCTTTGAACTCCGGGCAGATAGCACGTTAGAAAGTGTCTGCTTTGAGGTCCGCAACAGATGTGATGACATTTTTCAAGATGTAGAGAAAAAATGATAAATAAAATAAATCTTGAAAAGAAAACACGAGGTGTACCCTTAATAACGTTCCCTTAAATAAAACGTAAAATGTAAGAAAAAAGTAATGACTCATTAAAAGAGGAAAACGCCTGTGGAAATATGGTTGCCATGGTAACATCAACAATGAGTTGCTACACCAAATTGCAGAAAAAGTCACAAAGTTTGATGACTTAAGCTTGGATATTAAAAGCTATAAACTGGCAGAATCCGCCCTCCCGGTTGGATAGTGTTAATTAAGGCCAACAGGATAATGGGAGAAAGAGGGTTTTATACACATTAGAAACTGCCTGTTTCCACATTTTTACCAGTATATAATTCTACCAAGGGGGTTAGTTTCTAAAGAAACTGTGGTGCTGCGTCGATGGGGACATGAAACGCAAAATTTTGGATTTATCAACTGAATTGATAAGGTAGATTGGCCACCGTAAAGAGATTGAAAGCTGACGTTTCGAGCGTTAGCCCTTCGCCAGAGCGAATCTGACGAAGGGCTTATCTGGGCGAATCTGCCATTCTACCAGAATGGAAGAGGAACATTTGTTTTTGAAATACATTGTTGTAAACGTGGTCTTATGTTAGGGACCCACCGTTTTTTTGTCACATTTTGAAGAATTCATTGATGAATCAGTTGAACGCTTTCGCTTGGAAAGTAATTTTTGAAATGAAAAAAAAAAAGGCTAAAAAAAACTTAGCTACGTCTGAAGACTCAATATTGAAGAAAACATGGGCAAGTAACTTGAGCGGCTCAGAAGGAAAATGTATTTGGCTCTGGCAAACAGAAAAAAAACCCAACTTACTATTAATGTTTAAGTGCGTTCTAGAAACAGGTCAATTCAAAGAAATATAGGATAATATAGGATATTTCCCGAGCTCCATTTCCCGTTGTTGTCATTGCGAAATTGTCTTACCTTAATTTCGACCTCCTCAGTTGCTTGAAATTTGACGACGTTAGTAGTTTCTAAAATAAATTGTCGTTGCCTTTCAACAGTTAAACTTCTAAGAAAATTAAAGGAAAACGAAACCAAAATTTAAAACTCAATTTAACCTGTTCAACTGCAAATGATTTCTGTCCTTGGGCACAGCGAAACCTCCTCCTTCCACCTCCAGTGGTGCTACAATGGTTTGAGAGTGGCAGCATCTACATCGAAGAATCTTCAGGTACTCCTTCTGAAAGTTCTTGTTTAGCAGACCGTATATCATAGGATTCAGAGCGCTGCTTATAGTGCCCAAGAAAGTGTATGATAGGTAGGCCTCACGAGGGAAGATCCATCTCCCGTGAAATGTGTCTACGAGGTCTATCACAAAAATGGGCGTCCAGCACAGATTGAAAAACACTACTATCACGAATATTGCGCGTGCCACCTTAATTTCTTCAACGTTTACCGTGGTTGATCCAGTAGCAGTGTTTTGAAAATGGTTGTTGTGACTGCGAACAGTTTTGAAGATTCTAAGATAACAGTAAATTATGACACAGGATGGGATGCCGCCATAAACTGTTACCGAAAAGGTCGTGAATGCATCGCTGTCGATCTGGAGATAGCAAAAAGTCTTAGAGGGATGAAATACCATTTTAAATCCGCTGAGCATGTAAGGTAATGGACAACATATGCCATATAACCACGACACAAGAATCATTTTGATGGTTTTCTTTTTTGTAAAATAGCGTCGGTACTTGGCTGGTTTGACGATGCGAAAATACCTGTTCAACGCCATCAAGGCCAACGTGTGAATCGAAGCAGCAGCCAGAGTGACAACTATGTATCCTTGGTATTGACAAGTTGTATCGCTAAAAGGCCACTGGGATGTTACTAATACAGAAAGTCCTAAAGGACAGGCAGTAAAAGCTCCCAAACAGAAATCTGAGATTGCGAGCGACGCCACGAACATATTCGGGATTGTCCTCATCCGACGGTTTAAAACCATAACCAAGAGAGTTATAAAGTTCCCAACAAACGAAAGGAACAAAATAAGCGCATAGGCCCCTGATTCCAGAATAATTTTCGCTTTGCTTCGTGACTGTAACTCGTTCATCATGTCCGTCAGCTGCTTCTCTGTATGATCCATTTTCAAGTAAAAAATACCCACCCTTTTTTCTTGGATTGCAGTAATGTTTTCTGAGTTGGCTAGCTGTAACTTTACACGAAACCGAAATTAGAGCTTGACAGGTGTGTCTTGCAGGTGTTTTCACTCGTGCTGAAGACGTAAAACATATCGGCTAAGCGCGTTAAAGTTGCAGCAGACAGTAATTATTTAAAACATTTTCAAGTCTTTTCTTTCGTTCATTACTTTCGTTAACTAATAAAAAGACAGATCAAATGAATAAATTGGAGGCAACCCTTAATTAACAGTTCTTCTCTACAATATAAACAATTCTTCGGTGATTTTGCCTTTGGACAATGTAAATAATAAGGTGTAATTAACGCAAAGTGTGTCAAAAGAAAATTTGAATAATTAATGATTTTGTAGTCTTAAAAGCATCTGCCGCTAAATAATACAAAAATGAAAACTGAATCGGTGATCGCGTGAACGAATTTCATCGTTTCTGATACGAAAAGTTATAAGTACAGAATATATATACTGTACGTCGAAAATTATCGTAACGCGAGATGCGTCAGACGAAACAGCAAGGTCAAGTCGTAGGTTGGGTGGTTTGTCGGTCGTAGCGCCACTGGTCGGTAAAGTAGGAAAAAGCAATTAAGCGAGAACTGAGTTTGATGAAATCAAGTCGTCAGCTGTACATTCGTTCAATAATTGTATTGAACAAAATCTACAGAGGCAAATAAAAGCATTTGAAAGCAAGGCAGCTGTTCATACCATTGGAAACAGTGCCCTGTCTTTTAACGGAAACAACAGCTTTTGTGCAAGTTTTCAAAAGCCGACGAAAGTCTTAGGGGCTGTGTACATGGAGTGAGGAAGAACCTAGCGCTAGGAAGATCCTAGAAGGCGGATCATCCTAGCGCCATATGTTTTCTGTATTCAGTCTACATACAAAATGTTGTACTTGGCCCTAGCGCTAGGATCTTTCTAGTGCTAGGATCTTCCTAGCTGAGGGATGGGAAGATCCTAGCGCTAGGAAGATCCTAGCACCATGTAAACTACCTTCGCCGGGAAGATCCTAATACTAGGGACAGAAAAACAAATATGGCGGCGGCCGGGCGTTCAGCTGCTAAAGACCGACAGTTTTATTTGATTTCCAGCAGCCACCCCAACCAAACTGTTTTGCATGTAAACCAAACAAAAATATGTTTCGTCTTCTAGGATCTTCCTAGTGCTAGGATCTTCCTCCCTCCATGTAAACAGCCCCTTAAATGATCAAGCGTATATAGGTTTCGCTACTTTGTAAATACGTATTCACACGAAAGTAAAACGTTATTACTTTTGCAGTGTCAATGAACAATTATCAACTATTTTTTTTTAATTGAAAAAGCTTTAACAGAAAATGTTCCATCTTTTCTTTGTCACAATTATAATAGCTATTAACATTCCAAAAGAAAGTGGACTATAGCTAAGTTTGTATGTAGTTTTCGTTGTTTCTTTTTTTGGGGGGGGGGGGGGTGGGGGGAGCTACTATATACTATATACATGTAGCTTTAATTTCTACTATACCTAATTGTCTTTAAGTTTAGGTTTCTTACATACCTCAAGAAGGGGTATGTTTGCTACCAGAGCTCCCTATTTGATTAGCTAAAAGCAGTTTTGACGGCGGCACAATCATCCACAATGGATGCAATAATCGTTTTCAAGCGTAGGAGACAAATGAAAATCTAGACTAATTCTCTTCTGTTTCCTTATTCTTAACGTAAAACTTTGTTTATTCGTCTTCCGTATAAGTAATCTTTTTTTTTTAGTAATCAGTTTTTTTGAAGAATCTTAACATTGCTCGTGTACCAAGGGATTTTTACTCAAGACAGGACGGTCAAGTTAATCTTCCCCTGGGAACTTTTAACTCGTGTAACAAAAACATAATGGAACGCTACATCACCCTGACTGCACTTACTGGATAGAAGAATCGAGTAAGTAACTTATGACAATCATCGCAATTTGTTAGTTTCTCTTGGAATAAAGATACTGCTTTGATAGAAATACAACATTGAGGAACTTGCACCGTCGATGAAGATCAACAAAATAGGGGCACTCACTGGATAGAAGAATCGAGTAAGTAACTTATATGACAATCGTGCAGTTTCTTAGTTTCTCTTGGAATAAAGATGCTGCTTTGATGGAAATACAAGATTGAGGAACTGGCACCGTCGCTGAAGATCAACAAAATAGGGGCAATTCTTAGCAACAGAAAGATGCTAGAAATTTAAAGGCTGACTTTCTTTAAAAATGACCCATTTATCTGTAACTGTATGCTAAAAAGTGAGTGTTACAATATTGATTGTGCCACGATAATCAACACAATGCCCAAGTGCTCAAAAGATTAATGTTAGTTTAAATCCCTTGTTTAGTTATTTGACCCTTTATCCGACTTATGTTTCTTTTCTTTCTTGTTTTTCTTTCTTTCTTGTTTCTTCTCTTTTCCTCCTTTTTCCAAACATTCGCATTAACGTAAACCTACTACGTAACCTACGATAGCTGCTACATTCCTGCCAGTATAAATTTCTACCTGAATGTAAGAGACACATTTTCGACTACGATATAGTATTCGTAGTTTTAAGAATCCATCTCTACAGAGGATAGTATTGTGTAAGACTAGTCAATAAAAAAAAAAAAAACAATTGCTGAGAAGTTATTTTTTGAACTGCAAAATAAGCTACTAATTTTGCCCCCCTCCCCCCCCCCCACCCATTTTAATATATAAGAATTTTCAAAGAAAGTTTGAAAAACCCAATATTGTCACAAAAAAATGGGCTGGTACTTTGAGGAGCTCAGCAAAAGCAAATTGAGCGTGACAATCCGGAAAACTGCGAATTGTACCTGATAGACCAGACTGAAAATCCAAAACTAATGTTACAAAGTGTGAACGTGGTTAAGAATCAGGTAAGATCAATTTCTATTGCAGTTCTAAGAAAAACAGGCGATTTCCAATTCCTGGGCATAGACCGTTTTGCTTTATTCCAAGCTCCTCAACCGCTTCTTTTGACCGGGTGATTTTTTTTACCTTGTAAAAGACGTTTTGAAACGTAAAATTCTAAAGAAATTAAAGAGATTTTAAGTAAAATGAAACCTAGGTTCTTAGTTCAACTGCGAATGATTTCCTTTTTTATTGTTATGGACTTAGCGGGATCCCAGCCTCCAGTGGAGTTACAACGGTTTGTGGGTGGTAGTATCCCCTCGAAAAACTTCAGGTACCCCTTCTGAAAGTTCTTGTTTAGCACACTGAATGTCAGAGGATTTAAGGCGCTGCTCCTTACAGTTCGAATTAAATTCCCAAGAAGATGTATACTAAGTAAGCCTCGCGGGGGAAGAACCAACTGCCGCAAAACGTGTCAACAATGTCAATCACAAAATGGGCGTCCGGCACAGACTGAAAAACACCACTATCACGAATATTGTTTGCGCCACTTTGATTTCTTCTACGTTTATCGTGCTAGTTGCGCTGTTTTGGAAATGGTTGTTATGGCTGCGAACAGTTTTAAAGATTCTGAGATAGCAGTAAAAAGACGACGCGGGCTGGAAACCCGACGAAAACTGTCACCATAAACGCCATGAATGCACTACTATCGATTTGAAGATAGCAGAAACATTTGAAAGGATGAAAAACCATTTTTTTTTTGTTTACTGAGCATGTAAGGCAACGATTCACACATGGAATAACACCATGACACAACAAACGTCATTGGTTTTTTTGTTGTTGTTGTTGTTGGGTAAAGTAGACTTCGTACTTAGTTGGTTTCATGATCCGAAATACCTGTTCGCAGCCATCAATACCCATGTGCAGGGTGAATCGAAGCAGCGACCAGAGTTACAACTATGTATCCTTAGTATTGACAAGTTGTATCACAAAAAGGCCATTGGGATGTCAACAGTGCTGGAAGGCCTAAAGGGCATGAATTTAAAGCTTTCAAAGGAACATCTGTGATTGCAAGCGATGCCATAAACATATTTGGGATTGTCCGCATCCGTTGGTTTAGAACCACCTGAATTACACAGTTTCTAACAAACAAAAAGAACAAAACAATCGTGAATGAACCTGATTCCAGTTTGACGTCCACTTTGCTTCTCGACTATAACTCTTTCAACTTGTCTTTCAGCTGATTTCCTGTACAATCCATTTTCAAGGAATAAATTGTACCTCATTTTCGGCTCTATGAGTATAGAAGTATAGTGCTTGACGAGTGGAGGTGTCAATGCTAGTGTCTTTAATTGTGTTTGGATAATGAATAAATAGGGTCAGCGTGTTTGAGTTGTATTTTAAATGTAAAAGATTATTCAATACGTATTAGGTACAGCATGAAGTGCTAGGCATACGGGCGATTATTTTATTTTAGTTTTAATTTTATATTTTAGCTTAGTTTGTTTTAAATCCCTTTACAGTCGCAAAGCAAGAGGTATAACAAGCCATGGCAAAAGCAGCCCCTGATGAAGGTGAGTTTTGTCTCACCGAAAAAGTGAACAATAAAATTACCTTTTTTAGCTGTCCGATCAGCGTTGCCGTTTGGTTTTATGATTTATTCAATATTGTAGATCCTGTTCTACACCAAGATCGGGCTTTACTTAGCAGCTCATTTTTGTCCAAGTGGTCCTTGCACCATTTACGAGTTACTTGAAAAACGTTCAATCTTCGGGAATCGTCCGAAGGATGGCCTTTAGAGTTACAGTTATATCATTAAATTAAAAAAATCAGCTTTTAAACATGAAGAGAATACTTTAAATTAATAAGAATGGGTTTCAATGAGTTTTAATCCCTAAGCTCCCAGTAAAAGTTAAAAGCTTTATCACAGCTTTCCTGAAATTACGTCAGTAGAATGTTTTGCATAATGTGGTCTCTGCCAGCCTAGTCCCAAGCCGTTCTCTGCTCGGTCAAACCTGGACCGTGAGCCGTGACGTCACCGAGAGAGACTCAACGAAAACGTCTAGCAAATATTGCCAACACTGAAATACTTAAAGTGCTACTATGATCAAAAAATCACTTTTATTTTTTCTTCGGATTTCGAAACTATGTTTATTAAACACTCCGCAAGCGAAATTATAAGCCTTAATTTTGAGAAGAAGACCGTTAATTTAAACTGCAATTTTCCGTTTTAATGGTCCGCCATTATTACACCAGAAAGGATACAATGACATCATTCACACACGAGTTTTAGAATGCAGTGTGTGTGAAAGTGCCTTATTTAGTATGCAGCACGGGAGTTTTGAGCTTTCACACTCTCAAACTCGTGTTTTGCATAATTTGTAAGCCGTGTTCACACACTACATTTTACAGCTCTTGCGTGTATGACGTCATTGTATCCTTTCTGGTGTAATAATGGCGGACCATTAAACCGGAAAATTGCAGTTTAAATTAACGGTCTTCTTCTCAAAATTAAGGCTTATAATTTCGCTTGGGGAGTGTTTAATAAACATAGTTTCGAAATCCGAAGAAAAAATAAAAGTGATTTTTTGATCATAGTAGCACTTTAACACTGAAATGTTTAAGAGGTCGTGTATTACAATCGATCATGACCAAGAGAAAATAAGGGGACAGAGAGGGACTCTGAGGGCGTTGGCTGGGATATGTCAATTCCACAAAGGTTATTTATAGATTGGCTTTTGAACGGAAGTCTGTTTCCCGAAACGTCCACATAAATACAATTTCCCTTGTTTTTCGAAGTCGTTTTCATCGACAAAACGTAACATCACTTGGTCCGCCATTACAAGCAAAATTTTGAATGGTTCTTCAAACAACAGATGGCGGTTGCCTTTATGCAGACGTTCTGAAAACGGACTTCCGTTCCAAATGGCCGTCTAAAAATAACTTTACCGAACTTGACATATCCCAAAGCCTGGACTGGCAGTATCCCTCTCTGTCCCCTTATTATCTCTTGATCATGACATAATACCTTTCGCTACGCAAAAAGTATGTATAGAAAGTTTCACATCGCACTGGGACTCCTACTTTGAGTCTACGAAAATTATAAGCTCAACTAAGTGTGTACAGGAAAGAAATTCGAACGAAAAGCAACGACGAGCGGAATAACATAACTAAAAAGTTAGAACTTACCGTCGTTTGTAGACACTTCCATGACTGAACTCTATTCCATCGCTGGACAGCTATTTGGCGTTGAGACTAGCAAACTTTAACCAGGGCTTTTTTTGTGCTAAAATCAGGCGTATTTTGGCATATATATCCGAACATTTTACACAGGCACCACACAAAAAAATATTTGACTGTTTCCTTCCCCGTTTGCTTCGGTAAATAATTGGGTCGGCAAGTCTAAAATGCCTCTTCACTGCCATTAACGACAACGTGTAAATCTAAGCAACAGCAAGGGTCACGCCTATCTAAACCTTAGTATTGACAGGTTATATCGCTAAAAGTCACTGGGATGTCATTAATATAGTAAATTTCCCAGTTATTATCCTTGGATATCTCGTTTGGCTTAATTTTGAGCACCTCAATTGCTTCTTAATAGACGGTATTTGTAGTCTGTAAAAAAATTTGACGTTTCTCTTTAGCATTTAAACTTTTAAGAAATTTGAAGCAAAAAACTAAGCCTAAATTCAATTCAATTCAAACTGACTAACAACCTGACATTAAACAACAAAGTCAAACCTAAATTTATAACTTAGTTCAACCTGTTCAGCTGCAAATGTTTTTCGTCCTTCGGTACAGTGTAGCCTCCCCTGCCACCTCCAATGGTGCTGCAATTGCATGTGAGTGGCAGTATCTGCATTGAAGAACCTTCAGGTACTCCTTCTGAAAGTTCTTATTCAGAACACCGTATATCATAGGGTTTAGAGCGCTGCTTATAGAAGCCAGAAAGTTCCATGCTACGTAAACATCTCGAGGGAAGTTCCAGCAGCCACGAATCGTGTCCACAATGTCGATCACCAAAATGGGAGTCCAACAAAGACTGAAAAACACCACTATCACAGATATTGTGCGTGCCACCTTGATTTCTGCCACGTTTACCGTTCTAGTTTCAGTACCAGTGTTTTGGAGATTGTTGTTGTCGCTACGAACAGTTAGAAAGATTCTGGTATAACTATAAAAGATAACGCAGGCTGGAAGCCCAACGTAAACTATCATCATAAACACCATGAATGCATCGCTATCTACCTGAAGATAGCAGAAAAACTTGGAAGGATGAAAAACCATTTTACGCCCACTGAACATGTAAGGTAGTGGAGAACACATGGAATAGAACCCTGTCACAATAATCATGATCATGGTTTTCTTTTTGGTGAAGTATCGTCGGTACTTAGCTGGTTTGACGACTCCAAAATACCTGTTGACCGCCATCAAGGTTAATGTGTAAATCGAATTAACACCCAGAGTTATAGCCATGTATACTTGGTATTGACAAGTTGCATCGCTAAAAGGCCACTGGGATGTTGCTAATACAGTAAGACACAAGGGGCACGCGGTGAAAGCTCCTAGACAGAAGTCCGAGATAGCGAGCGATGCCACGAACATATTCGGGATTTTTCGCATCCGACGGTTCAAAACCATGATCAAGAGAGTTATAAAATTTCCAACGAACAAGAAAAACAAAATAAGCGCATAGGTCCCTGATTCCAGAATGATTTTCGCTTCACTCCGGGATTGTAACTCTTTCATCATGTCTGCCAGTCGCTGTTCTGTAGAATCCATTTGCAAGGAATATATTATCCACACCGCGGCTTATCTTCTTTGAGAACGGCTCTTGACGTTGGTCTGTAACTATAACAAAAAGAAATTATTATTTTTTTACTTTGTTAGTATTAGGTATATATTTATATCCTCAAAGGGAAAGTTTTAGTTGCTGCCTTAGGAAGATGGCAACCGCTTCAGCATCTGTGACTTTTAAATGTAAAAGAGAACTCTATCCACTGCGTGCCGAATATCTCGCTGCATACAGCAGGTAGTTATATTTATTTCAAAACATCAGCTTATGGTATTTCGTTATCAGTTCCTTCAAAGACACAAATCATTCCTGTTATGCTCTTGCTAACGTTTAAAATTAAAGGCTCATTTTAAGTTGAAATGACAATTTTATGTAAACAATGCAATGGATTCTTCACCAAGGTCGGGCTAGACCGCCTCAGGTAGCTTCAGCTTAAGCGTAAAAACCAAAGCCATAACATGCAAACAGCGTGTATTCTAAACATAATATAACACTTTATTTAACGTGGAAACATACGCTTAGCTATACGGTTTAGTTTAAAACTGAACCCGCTACTTTACAGGTATGCCACGATATAAATAAATACATTAAATGAGAGACTGATCAGTTAAAAATCTATATATAAAACTATTTACAATTAAAAATAAAACCATCACAGAATGAAAACTATTTACAAGATGAGAGAGCAATTCGTGGATACTACGCTGTCTAAAGTATTGATTCATTTTCTAAAAAATTAAAATTTTTAATATTGCGGATTGATTTAATATGGCGCCATATTAAAAATTTTAATTTCTTAAGATGAGAGGTGAAAGTTTCAGAAATAGGACATTTTCTAAAAGTTTTCTAAAAGTTTTAAAGTCGGATGATGCTCGAATGACATCGGGTATGCTACTCCAAAGCTTGGGCGCCTGATAACGCCAGGACTTAAGTCCGAACCTAGTGGTGTTAACCTTAGGCATTGTCAGAATGTCCTTTCCTTTCAAGGCATATGTCGTTTCTCATGGTGATATTAACTCACTCAGACACTCCGGGTTCGTGTCGTGATTTACGAGTTTGTAAACCGTACAGAGGATTTTTTGTAATCTTTGTTCCAATAAGGTTCTTCTACCAAAAACACTAAGAAGTTCTTCATATCGAGTGCGTTTGTCTCTAAAAACAAACCGAACCGCCCTTTCATTTACTTTTTCCAATTTTGCTTGAACATCGTTTCAAGGCCCATCTTCACCCACAAGGCCTTGCGCGCCGCGCTTGCTGTTTTATGAATTTCGTGTAACACGAAATTTTTTCTGAGGGGTTTTCTTTGAAAGTCCGTTTCCTCCGGAGCCATCTTGTCGAAAATCATCCAAAAGCTTAAGCATGCAGGAGTTTATTCTTCAATTATCAGGCTGTTGTTTCCCGGAATTATTTTGTGACTGAGCCGGCCAAACAGATTTTTTCGCTTTTACTTCGTCCAATATGTTTCCTGCCTTGATACCTCGCAGTTGAAGATACTGCACGGTTATGCCGAAGGAAACTATTGACAGTATTCGTCTCAGATGAGCTTGTGTTATGAAGCAAAGAAACGGATTTGATGATTCCTTTGTCGTGATGTTGTTTGAATTCCTGATTGCATTGGATGCGGGACCTTGGCAAGTAAGTTTGATTCGTTTGATTTGATTTTATTCGCGCGATAATAATAATAATAATAATAATAATAATAATAATAATAATAATAATAATAATAATAATAATAATAATAATAATAATAACATTTGTAAAGCGCCCTTTCCCAACGGTCCAAAGGCGCTATTTACAATAAAATTATCAATTTAAAAAAGCACGCTTAAAAAGAACTGCTTTCAGCTGTCTTTTAAAAATGTCTAGCGATTCTGCATCCCTAACATGTTGTGGAAGACTGTTCCAAAGCAACGGCGCAGCAACAGAGAAAGCACGGCGGCCATAACTATTTAGTTTGAAACCAGGCACGGCGAGTAGATTTTTCTTTGCAGATCTTAGATAACGTCCCGGAATGTAGCTGACAAGGAGATCCTCAATGTAAGCAGGCGCAAGGCCATGGAGAGTCTTGTAGGTAATGATAAGTATCTTAAATTCAATTCGGAGATCAATTTGGAGCCAGTGGAGACTCATAAGAACAGGTGTAATATGACAGAACTTGGGTGAGAGAGAAACAATTCGAGCAGCTGCATTCTGCACACATTCTGCGATGTTAACAGAGCGGCTCGCGGGTGTGTAATAAATGAATGGTTTTGCAGGACTGTTTTCTTTTTCTTCCTCTGTATCTATCGTCGTACGATTGAATTAAAATAATTAGTTTCTTAGTTAACCATAGGTTCAGGGAGATTTGATCGATTAGTACACACGTACCGCTGGCTTTCAAAGGTTAAAATTGTAATGCGGGAGTCACCGGACAAGTGCTATTTTGCGAGCGATAATCAGTGAGTTGCCAGTTAGTCGTATACTCTGTTTATTTCCCTTTGGACCAACCTCTATAATAACTAGGAGGGACCTTTAAAGTCACTGTTACCTTACAAGACAATAAGATTGCAATTTGCAGACTAAAACAATCGAATGTCGAAGTAAGTGTTTGAGTCTTCTGCCGAGATCGCTTGCTTGTGCTTAGAAATGCAAACATACCAAACTGACTTCTCGCTTTCTATGTCACTGAAACTTTCACTTGGCGAACATCAAATAATTCCAAAGTTTTGGGGGAGCAAATGGCTTTCATAAAAGCCTAACGAATTGTGACAATTTTCTCGCTCGCAGGAATATTCTGGCAGCCAATCAGATCGCGAGGAGAACAATGGACCCATTTGAAAACAATAACAAATGGTCGCAAGGCCGTTTGGGTGAAGGTGGGCCTTTGAACGACATATAATGTTGTACCGTTTGTCAGGAGTTTTTTTCTTTTCCAACTGAATGGTGAAGTTTTCAAGCAAGTCCACAAAAACTCTCACCAACTCTTTACTTCCGTGAACGAGCTTGCTGTTCAACGAGCCATCAGACATCTTCAGAGGAAGATGTTTTGTGTGAAAAATTATATCAGGTTTAAGGGAGCATTCACAAAAACTTGTTGGGGGGGGGGGACTGATGAGAAAATGGGGGGGTCTGAAAATTTTGTGGTGTAAAAAAGGGGTCCCTGAAAAATTAAAGTCGTGCCAAGGGGGTACTTGAAAAAAGAAGAAAATTCACCACAAAACTAGCCATTGAATAGTGGACTCCAGTGTGTTTCAACGTCAATAGTATTTTTAAATAAATTAAGTTTAACATTATATACTACAACTATTAAAACTGAAACCTTTATGACAACATAAGCAATAACGTATATGAATTAACATCACAACTAAATAACTGTTTTTATTAAAAACTGGACTAGGTATATTGGATTTCTAGCATTTTGATTTGCTGAACAGAGCTAGGCTATCAGCTCATATACCTGCTGCAACCAAAATATGGTCAGTGAACACTCAGCAACAAAATGAACAAAAGTGAGCTGAAAGCTTTTTCCTCGCGAGCAACCCGGCGAGAAATATGGACGAGAAAAATCACTTGGCAGCGAATTTAAATTAAGCAGAAATTCCAACAGCGTCACTAACAAGCATCACCAACAGCGTCGTCTAACACAAGTCAAAATTGTTTGAAGAAACTGTGCAGAAATAGAAATTTTTAAAAGCATTAAGCGTTGTGTTTACAATTAATTTCTTTCATCGATCGTCACGTCGATTATTGAAATTGAACAAACGGTAGGTTTTATCAGGAGGGCTTTCCACTTTAAAATATCAAGACAAGACATAAAACAAAACACAGTGAAATGGGGCAGGAGCATTTAATAAAAACTATCACACATTCATGGCGAGTCGAGTACTTGTTTAGACTGCTTCATGATTTAATCATGAAGCAGTCTAAACAAGTACTAAACAAACTACAGCTACAAAATAGCGAGAAGGAAGGAAGGGCGAGATTTTTTTCGGCAAAATTGACACTGGTTTACCTGCACTCGTTGTAGCTCTGTGTTCCAACAGGTCCAAATGCTCAGATAGAAATCGGATGCCATGTAAACTTAACGGAGTTAAATCACTTTTCCAGTTGTTTGAATGTTGTTTTTACCATTCCGTCCTCAACCTCTAAACCGAGAACAACTGCATTTTCTGCTTTGCCTTTAACAAACTGTGATGGTATATTTTAAGTGTTCCTCGCTTCAGTAATCTTGCTTCTGAGCTGCATAGAAAGTACCTTTTTAAGTTCAAATTAGTTCTGTCTTCCTGAGTTCGATCAAACATGTACATGATGGTTCCGTTGTTCCGTTTCAACTCCAGCAGCTAATAAGGTGAAATTGTACAGCTTCAATCCGCTTTGAACGATGGTTACAACAATGTTTCAGGAAAAACAAACATGTACCATATTTCAGAGCCAATAATTAGAAGACTTTTTTCCAAAACTTGTGCCACTTTGTTCACTTTCGAGCAGTTTTCATTGATTCATTCAGCTTTGCAATGAAACGCCGCAACACTTCGCAAGGTTTTGGCGCCTTTTTCGTTCAGTCATGCGATCGATTCTTGTTCCCTTTTTATCTCTCTACTCATTTTCCCCGTTCTTTCTTGATTTTAGAATAGTGGTTACGTTTTTAATAAAACAATTATTCTACTCGGGCTTGCTGGATATCAAATGATTATAACCAGCTCGGCGCTACGCGCCTCGTTGGTTATCTATTTAACAATTATCCTGCGAAATCGCGCGGAATATCACCTGATACTTAGCCGACGAGGCCGTAGGCCGAGTTGGCTAAATCAGGGGATATTCCGCAAGATTGAGCAGGATAATTGTTATATTATTCAACAAATTCCCATCGACTACCATTTTCAGAGCGAGAAAAACTACGGCTTTATGATGAAAACGCCAAAAGCAAGCAACACATAAGCTTAAAAAAAATCAAAACAGAACTTCAAGAAATCGAAGTTTACTACCGTTCACTTAAAAAGACTCATTTACAAACTCATTTTGGAAATGCCAAGACAAAGTAAAAAAAATTATTGCTACCTTACCGAGAATAAGTCCTCTTCCTGTGAATTAAAATCTTTTCAACTTTAGTCTTTACAACTTTCCGTGAGCAAGTTTGCTGCTTCGTTCGAAATAGCATTTTCTTGGTTGAGTTCTCACTATGAAAATTCCAAGTCAACCTCTGGATATCTTTGTGAGCTGAAGCAAATACTTGTTGACTTTTTGAGAGCATTTAATCGTGGAAAGTTTCTTCCAGGGAGTTAAATTTCCGGAGAACACTGCTAAAACTGCTTCGCTTTTCAAAATGGCCACCAAACAAGCAATGAAAGAAAATCTGCAGTGCACTTCCAAATATGGTCATTTACGTATATCGCAGGATATCTGTCATGTGCGGATGACAGATATTGAGGGCTTCCTTACCATATATGGGCATAGTGACAATTTGTTGAATAATAACATTTGATATCCAGCGCGCCTTCGTAGAATAATTGTTAAATAGTACAGCTTTTGGCTACTCCAACCAAGGCCATCTGAATATCAAGAGAAGCTTCTCACACTTTATAATATGAATTAAAATCTTTTCAACTTTACAACTTTCTGTGAGCAAGTGTGCTGCTTCGTTCGCAATAGCATTTTCTTGGTTGAGTTCTCACTATGAAAATTCCAAGTCAACCTCTGGATATCTCTGTGAGCTGAAGCAAATACTTATTGACTTTTTGAGAGCATTTAATCGTGGAAAGTTTCTTCCAGGGAGTTAAATTTCCGGAGAACACTGCTAAAACTGCTTCGCTTTTCAAAATGGTCACCAAACAAGCAATGAAAGAAAATCTGCAGTGCACTTCCAAATATGGTCATTTACGTATATCGCAGGATATCTGTCATGTGCGGATGACAGATATTGAGGGCTTCCTTACCATATATGGGCATAGTGACAATTTGTTGAATAATAACATTTGATATCCAGCGCGCCTTCGTAGAATAATTGTTAAATAGTACAGCTTTTGGCTACTCCAACCAAGGCCATCTGAATATCAAGAGAAGCTTCTCAAACAAAGTAAAAAAATATTGCTACCTTACCGAGAATAAGTCCTCTTCCTGTGAATTAAAATCTTTTCAACTTTACAACTTTCTGTGAGCAAGTGTGCTGCTTCGTTCGCAATAGCATTTTCTTGGTTGAGTTCTCACTATGAAAATTCCAAGTCAACCTCTGGATATCTCTGTGAGCTGAAGCAAATACTTATTGACTTTTTGAGAGCATTTAATCGTGGAAAGTTTCTTCCAGGGAGTTAAATTTCCGGAGAACACTGCTAAAACTGCTTCGCTTTTCAAAATGGTCACCAAACAAGCAATGAAAGAAAATCTGCAGTGCACTTCCAAATATGGTCATTTACGTATATCGCAGGATATCTGTCATGTGCGGATGACAGATATTGAGGGCTTCCTTACCATATATGGGCATAGTGACAATTTGTTGAATAATAACATTTGATATCCAGCGCGCCTTCGTAGAATAATTGTTAAATAGTACAGCTTTTGGCTACTCCAACCAAGGCCATCTGAATATCAAGAGAAGCTTCTCAAACAAAGTAAAAAAATATTGCTACCTTACCGAGAATAAGTCCTCTTCCTGTGAATTAAAATCTTTTCAACTTTACAACTTTCTGTGAGCAAGTGTGCTGCTTCGTTCGCAATAGCATTTTCTTGGTTGAGTTCTCACTATGAAAATTCCAAGTCAACCTCTGGATATCTCTGTGAGCTGAAGCAAATACTTATTGACTTTTTGAGAGCATTTAATCGTGGAAAGTTTCTTCCAGGGAGTTAAAATTTCCGGAGAATACTGCTCAAACTGCCTCGCTTTTCAAAATGGCTGCCAGACAAGCAATGAAAGAAAATCTGCAGTACACTTCCAAATGTGGTCATTTACGTATATCGCAGGATATCTGTCATGTGCGGATGACAGATATTGAGGGCTTCCTTACCATATATGGGCATAGTGACAATTTGTTGAATAATAACATTTGATATCCAGCGCGCCTTCGTAGAATAATTGTTAAATAGTACAGCTTTTGGCTACTCCAACCAAGGCCATCTGAATATCAAGAGAAGCTTCTCACACTTTATAATATGAATTAAAATCTTTTCAACTTTACAACTTTCTGTGAGCAAGTGTGCTGCTTCGTTCGCAATAGCATTTTCTTGGTTGAGTTCTCACTATGAAAATTCCAAGTCAACCTCTGGATATCTCTGTGAGCTGAAGCAAATACTTATTGACTTTTTGAGAGCATTTAATCGTGGAAAGTTTCTTCCAGGGAGTTAAATTTCCGGAGAACACTGCTAAAACTGCTTCGCTTTTCAAAATGGTCACCAAACAAGCAATGAAAGAAAATCTGCAGTGCACTTCCAAATATGGTCATTTACGTATATCGCAGGATATCTGTCATGTGCGGATGACAGATATTGAGGGCTTCCTTACCATATATGGGCATAGTGACAATTTGTTGAATAATAACATTTGATATCCAGCGCGCCTTCGTAGAATAATTGTTAAATAGTACAGCTTTTGGCTACTCCAACCAAGGCCATCTGAATATCAAGAGAAGCTTCTCACACTTTATAATATGGATCTATATTATAAGCTATCAGCTACAGAAACTATATTTATTGATCTTTTTACTGTTTTGACACTGGAGATCAATTGTACCTAATTTTCTTTTGCTAGCCTTGGTCACTTTGGTCACACTATACTGAAAACTTCAACATTTTGCGTGTCAAGACTATCAATATTAGCTGCATTTTTAAGAAGAAATTATATAGAAAACATGTATCATATATAATGTATGATATATATGTATTATCCATAGCTGCAGTATACTGTGGTATTTAAAAAACAAGTGTCAAACAGTTATGCATCAACACATGTCACAAATGGAGTGTCTCAGATTGAGCGTCTGAATTACTAATTTTCTGCGTGGAGCATTGCAGAGGAGATTGCTGAAAGAATAGGTAGGGCACCCATTTTGGTAGAGGTTTATTGAGGCTCAGTTGACTCCACGGGAGGACTGTATTTTCTCACTTTCAACAAAGCTTCTGTTAAAGAGTGCCAGCAAGCGGCAGCTTCCAATAAAGCTTCAGTTCCTGGCTATTGTTATCTAAAGAAACTGGAGCTATTTAGGCAAGAGCATAGTCAATTAGGAGAGCTATACATGGAGTACCTTAGAGAATCATGCACTAAACAAGAAGGCAAATGTGATAACCGCCGAAGCATAGAGTGGTAAGGGCCTGGGATGGAACGTATACCATGTCCTTTCCAAGGTAAACCAAGGGTAGGACATTACCTGGACGGCTTCAGCACTCTGAAGACAAATGATGATGGCTCTCCTCAGGAGATTGATGACTTCTTGCCTAGAGCACAAGTCAAGAAACGTTTTGCCAAAGGGGAACTGCACAGCTCCAACAAAAGCCAAACTAGCAGAACTTAGTAAGGAGTTATGTGTGGCTGTGAATTTACTGGAAGACTCTGTAAAGCTGTGAACAGCTGCAATTACGTGAGATGAGAAGTAGGAAACGGAATCAGAAAAAGGAAGAGAGGGATGCAAAACTGTACAAGGAGTGCGATTGGGCTGGTCTCATCCGGTCAGGGAGTTTGCTGAAACTGACTGCGAAAGAACTAGACAAATATACAGACCATGATCACTTGAATGTAAATACTTGTCAAAGAAAGACAAAATTCATCTATAACACACCATTGCTACAGTACCACGGGAGTGGACGAGCAACAATCGGAGGACTCAGCAGACTCAACTGACGAAGAAGACGAAGAAGGAAGTGAAAATTGTGAGTATATTGTTTTAAATGAAATTGGAGACGAAGAAGAATCAGAAGCAGAGCAAGTTTCATTTACTAGATCCGGGAGAAGTACTGGCAAGAAAAGAAGAATGGAGAGTGACTGGCTGTTCTACTGACATGTAAAAAAATGGTGAAGAAACTGTACGGTTTTTGTTATGAAATCTAATACTGAAGGGGTACTTAAAATTCCAGAGGACTGTGGAGGGGGTGCTTGAATTTTTTTACATTAGGCAATCAGGGTCCTAAAACATTTTTTAATAAGGGTAATTTCTCATCAGTCCCCCTCCCAACAAGTTTTTGTGAATGCTCCCTAATAATATATAGCGAGCAACCCACGTACGAGTGATCGAAAGCGTTCAAGGCCCGGTTACAGATGATAATACAAATTACACTTATACCAAATCAAAAACCTAGCTAATATACGAAAACTCCAGGTTTCTACGTGGTAGAAGTTTGAATAGAAAACATGGTTAGTAAGATTAAAATATTAATTTGTTGTTGCACTTTTTAGTTCGCATGTCTCTGTAAATTCTTGGAGTCGCGTTTTTTCCCGCATTTTCGTGTAGTAAAAGTCTTGGCTGATTGCATGACACATAGAATATATCTATCTTTTAA